>JAUNZM010000084.1:0-652540 GCA_033459285.1 Clamator glandarius | reverse complement strand
AAATTTTTATCTGAATTTTCTGAGTCTAAAATTTAATGAATATGATAATGGCAAGCCCTTTTTTGTTTCGTCCTTATTTTACTTTTAATTCTACGGCTTTGTGTAGACTGAAGCGTAAATGTTGGCCTTGCAGCACCACATAATAGCCTTGCAGCACCACATAATATGGTCCTAGATCATGACAGAGACTTGCTGTAAGTAACAAATCTGAACCAAATAATGTTGTTTTCAAACTTCTCTATGGGATGGATTACAAACTAATGTATTATTCAAACCTTCTCTTTCAGCTTCAAAATACTCAGTGTTAATAAAATGTCAGAGTCTGATACTAAGTTCCATATTTTCCTGTGACACGTGCCAGAAAGAATATTACAGGAGACTACACATTTCACATCCTGGACATCATTCCATCTGCTTGGTTTTCCTTTTAAAACAAATAAAGTTTAACTGAGCAGTACCTTATAAAATTGTGAGGAATGTAAATAGAATGTAATACAAATCAGCACTCTTTCATCATTTGATGGCTGGCTAGAGATCACATACAGAACACACACAAACTTATATTCATGTTTACAGTGGCCATTTTGTAAATAATTCTCAACCTTTTTTAACTCAAACTTATTTAAGACATTAACATTTATGGAAACAAGAAAACAATGACATTTGGAGTGCACAAACTACTGTGGATTTCTTTAACACTTATCAACTGCAGAGTCATTGCTCAGCAATGTGGTAGTTTGACACATGTTCTACCGCTTGTTTGACATACAACACTTGCAAGCAAAAGGCTTTTTCCAGTAGCTGACTTGCATGTTCATTTTTGTGTTTTTGTGACACAGAATCATGGAATCATAGAGTGGTTTGGGTTGGAAGGGACCTTAAAGATCATCTAGTTCCAAAATCCCTGCCAAGGGCAGGGACACCTCCCACTAGATCAGGCTGCTCAAGGTCACATCCAGCATGGTCTTGAACACTTCCGTGGGTAGGGCATCCAAAACTTCCCTGGGCAACCTGTTCCAGAGCCTCACCACCCTCATTGTGAAGAATTTCTTCCTAGTGTCTAAGCTAAATCTTTCTCCTTCCAATTTAAAGCCAATTCCCCTCATCCTACCACTACATAACCTTGTAAAAAGTTCCTCCCCAACTTCCCTGTAGGCTCCCTTCAGGTGCTGGAAGGCTGCTATAGGGTGTCCCTGGAGCCCTCTCTTCTCTGGGTTGAACAAACGCAACTTTCTGAGCCTGTTCTTGTATGTTCCAGCACTCTGATCAAATTTGTGAACCTCCTCTGGACCCATTCCAATAGTTCTATACCCTTCCTGTGCTGAGCACTCTAGAACTGGACACAATATGCCACATGGGCTCTCATGACAGCAGAGAAGAGGGGAAGAATCACCTCTTACCTGCTGGCCACATCTCTCTTGATGCAGCCCAGGATACAGTTGGCCTCCTGGGCTGCAAGTGCACATTGCTGGCTCATGTCAAACTTCTTATTAACCAGCACACTCAAGTCCTTCTCTGCAGGGCTGCCCTCAATCACATCATCCCCATAATATACTGAAACAGTGGATTCCTCCGTCCCAGGTGCAGGACCTTGCACTTGACTCGTTGAACCTCTTGAGGTTCTCACAGACCCATTTCTCCACCTTACCCAGGTCCCTCTGGATGACATCCTGTTCTTCCGGTGTGACAGCTGCACCACTTAGACACTTGGTGTCATCTGTAGACTTGTTGAAGATGTACTCGATCTTGCTGTGTATATGATCAATGGAAATACTAAACAGCACCGGTCCCAGTACGGACCCCTGAGGGACACCACTTGTCACAGATCTCCATCTGGACATTGAGCCACTGACCGATACTTTCTGGATGTGACCATCCCACCAGTTCTTTATCCACTGACAGTCCACCCATCATACCTCCCTTTAAGTATCATGTTTCTGTGTTTTGTTTGGATTAACGTTTTCTTAAAGAAAGCAGAGTATCATGACAAAACTAAATTTTGTGCTACTTGGTGTCCACTTGAGAGATAGTAATACAAAGATCTCACATAGGACGTGTTATCAGTTCAACAGCAACCTTACCCTTTAAGTTATTGTGAATGGATGTTTGATTTTACTAAAGCCCTTGGTTCACATTTTAGAATCTGAAATATTGCTAAGAACTTCAATATGTTCTTAAGAAATTACACATGTACTAACAGAAGAAATTCAGAAAAATGTTTGTTACATGCTGAATGTATTTCTACAACTAGAAGATCTTCTGAAATTACTAGGTTCCATCTAACTCAGTGTATTTCAAATTTCTATCCAACTGATGAAATCAGGAGACAACATTTTTATAAGTTGATCTTAATTAACATCTATGCCCATTATAATGTCATTCAGAAATAGACCACACTCCATCTTCCTATCATATTTAATGGATTCCTAGAAAAGAGCCAAAAAGTATAGGTGATGAATTACATGAATGCCCTGCACAGCCTTTCCAGTTAAATTTCTGTCATATTTCCATTACAAAATACCTTCACTTTCTACCTACATCAGGTATAAATTATTAGATGTGTGATTTGTGAATACTAGCCTTTAAATAATAAGCATGTGCCTAGTACATCATGAGACTCAGTAAAAAAGGCAGTATCAACATGAGCGGGATGAATTTTAAAACTCCCTAAACCAACTAGAGATGAGTTCCTGATCTAATCATTGAGTTGTCAGGCACATTTTCTCACAGAGGCGTGCATATTTCAAGAACTACCTCATCTATGATGCTGACATTCCTCAGATTCACCAAACATCTTTCCATCTTTCTTGTGTAATGTTTTCCCCCTGTTTTTGATGTAAGGAGATTAATGAATGCAAATACATGCCTGAATCTAAGCTGTACTGAAGTTCCATACCTAATGGGTAAATCTGCAGAAACTGAGTAATACCTAAGTAATACTATCAAACAGAAGTCCCATTATTGCTAGTCCTGTTATTGCTGAGGCATCTATAATTTATAAGATTTTTGGATAAACATATTTCTCAAAATAACTGAGGCCATACGCATGTACCTCAGTTATAAGTATGGGAAGCAAAGTTTACAAAACATTCCAACAACTTGTAATGTTACATATTAGTGATAAAGATTCAGAAGAGAGACAAGTTGAAATAATACAAATAATAGGCCTGCTGCTATAGCTTACCATCATAGACTTAGCCTTAGGACACTTAAGACTTTGTCTTGAATTCTCTAGTTTTTGTATTGTGAGATTAAGTGAACTGTGGTTGGAGCTCACATCTTGGTTAATTATTACACAATCATAAGGTCATGTTAACATTTCTTGATCAGTTGGCCCAGTCAGCACACCATCTTGCATACAATATAGCTGGGAGGGACTTTTTATAAAGGCATGTAGTGATAGGACTAGGAGGAATGGCTACAAATTGGAGAGGCACAGATTTAGAGTAGACATAAGGAGGAATTATTCAGCTGCATCCAGCGACAGGACGGTGAGTTCTGTGGTAGGGGTGGCCATTAAAAAGGCGGCTGGGTGCTTCCCTGAACGGGGAAAAGCCTAAAAAACTCGATCGGGAGGTCGCGCGGTGCCTGACGGGAGGGGGCGGTCCCGGAAGCTTCCGCGGGGGATTTAAAGGGCCCTTAGGGAGCACAGGGGAAGAGGAGCGGGGCAAAGAGGTGCGGGGCTCATTAAACAAGGCAGTTCGAACGGCAGTTCGAGCGAGAGAGGCTGGAGCACGGTCGGAAGGGATTGAGGAAAATGGTGGATACCTGACGAAAGACTAAGGCTGCACGAAATGTGATGGAGGCCGCCACCCAGACGGAGCTTCAATGGGCACATGCAGCTACCCAGAAACTGGGCTGCAGACAGTGCCTCCCTCCCATAGTGACTCATGCCTCTGGCACTGGCTCCTCCTGTGGAAGCTGTGCTCGGGTGGGGGAACTGCTTCATATGGTGGAAGAGCTGAGGAAAGAAGTGGAAAGGCTGAGGGCCATCAGGGAATGTGAGAGGGAGACAGATGAGTGGAGCAGGACCCTCTCACAGGCTGCCGCAGCTAGTGAAGCTGAGCACCACCCACCGGTAAGCTGCAAGGCCGGGAGAGACAGAGAGGGGGAATGGCAGCAGGTTCCTGCCCGGAGAAGGAAACCTGCTCCCCCCACCCAAGCAATTAACCCCCAGATCTCTCTGGGGAACAAATATGAGGTACTGAGGGTGCATCCTAGCCCTAAAGATGAAGAGGGCTGCACCCACAGCCTGGAAACATTTCCAAAACTCCATCATCCTCCCACAGCCTTAAAAACATCCTCGGTTAAAAAGAAGAGGAGAGTGATTGTCTTGGGGGATTCCCTTCTCAAAGGAATGGAGGGTCCCATCTGTAGGCTGGACCCGCTCCATAGGGAGGTCTGCTGCTTGCCGGGAGCATCAGTGAGGGAAGTTACTAGAAAGCTCCCTTCCCTGGTCAAGGACACGGACTACTACCCGCTCTTAGTTTTTCAAGTTGGTAATGAAGAAATAGAGCGTAGAAGGCCTAAAGCCATTAAAAGGGACTTCAAGGCACTTGGGAGAATGATCGAGGGCTCTGGGGCACAGGTAATATTCAACTCCATCCCAATACTAAAGAATCAGAAGCATGAAATGAGGAATAAGAAACTGGTTAATGAATGGCTTAGGGACTGGTGTGAGAAGAGGGGCTTTGGGTTCTTTAATCATGGGGAGGCCCACGCACCACCAGGCTTTCTTACTAGGGATGGGACATGCCTGTCTCCTAGGGGGACAAAAGCCCTCACCAAAAACCTAGTGAAGCTCATAAATCGAGCTTTAAACTAGATGGGAGGGGATGGAGGCCAGGCAGGATGGGAGTGAGCCTGGAGGTGAGACTTCAGTGGCAAAGGGGTGGTGTGCTGGCGATACCTGCCAGTATATCACCACTAAGCAAGAGGGGGTGAGTGCAGCTGAGGATGGTAGGCAGCAAACTGGCACTGTGGCCGTAGTTAAGTCAAGGACCGCTCAGTTGGGAAGAAACCCTATTACAAAGGCTGTAGCTTTGCCTAGCCAGCTGAAGTGCATTTACACCAATGCACGCAGCATGGGAAATAAGAAGGAGGAGCTGGAAGCTGTGGTAGGGCAAGGAGACTACGATGTTGTTGCCATTGCAGAGACGTGGTGGGATGACTCTTACAATTGGAGTGTACCCATGGTGGGGTACAAACTCTTCAGGAAGGACAGGAAGGGCAGAAGAGGAGGCGGGGTAGCCCTCTGTGTTAGAGAGGGCATTGATACCCTCAAGCTGGACTACGGTCAGGATGGGACTGAGTGCCTGTGGGTGAAAATCAGAGGAGCCCATGGGCAGGCAGGTATTGTGATGGGAGTCTGCTATAGACCACCCAGCCAAGAAGAAGCAGCTGATGAGCTCTTCTACAAACAACTGAGTGTAGTCTCAAGATCGCTACCTCTAGTCCTTGTGGGTGACTTCTCATTTTCTGGATATAGGTTGGGAGCATAATACAGCAGAAAGGAAGCAGTCCCGGAGGTTCATGGAGTGTGTGGAAGACAACTTCCTCACACAGCTGGTGAGCGAACCAACAAGGGACGGTGCCCTCCTGGACCTGCTGTTTGTAAACAGAGAAGGACTGGTGGGGGATGTGAAGGTTGGAGGACGCTTGGGGCAAAGCGATCACGAGATGATAGAGTTCTCGGTGCAGGGTAAGATGAAGAAGGTGGAGGTTAGCAGAACAGTCGTGCTTAACTTTCAGAGAGCAGACTTTGGACTCTTCAGAAGGCTGGTCGGAAAAGTCCCATGGGAGGCGTTCCTTGAGGGCAAAGGTGTCCATGAGGGCTGGGCGCTCTTCAAGAAAGAACTCCTAGCAGCTCAGGAGAAAGCCGTCCCCAAGTTCTGGAAAAGTAGCCGGGTGGGGTAAGAAACCAGGATGGTTGAGCAGAGAGATCCTGAGAGACATCAATAGGAAGAGGAAGGTCTACGACCTTTGGAGGAAGGGGCAGGCATCCTGGGTGGACTATAGGGAGGAAGTGAGAATATGCAGGGAAAAAATCAGGAGGGCTAAAGCCCAACTAGAAATGCGACTAGCCAAGTCTGCAAAAGACAACAAAAAGTCTTTCTACAAGTACATCAACAGTAAAAGAAGGACTAGGGAGAATCTCCAGTCCCTAGTAGATGCAGAGGGAACAACAGTAAGAGGGGATGAAGGCAAGGCTGAAGTACTCAATGACTACTTTGCCTCAGTCCTTAATAGTAAGGAAAATTGTTCCCTCTCTGCACAACCCCAGGGATTGGAAGAGAAGTATGAGCTTCCCACGGTCCAAGAGGAGGTGGTTAGAGACTTGCTTGCCCACCTAGATGCCCACAAGTCTATGGGGCCGGATGGAGTCCACCCAAGAGTTTTGAGGGAACTGGCGGATGTGCTGGCCAAACCCCTTTCCATCATCTTCCAACAGTCCTGGAAGACTGGGGAGGTTCCGCTGGACTGGAGGCTGGCTAATGTCGTGCCCGTCTATAAGAAGGGGCGCAGGGAGGATCCGGGGAACTACAGGCCTGTCAGTCTGACCTCAGTACTGGGGAAAGTCATGGAGCGGGTGATCTTGAGTGCTATCAAGAAGCACTTGCAAGAGAACGAGGTGATCAGGCCCAGTCAACACGGGTTCATGAAAAGCAGGTCTTGCCAGAGTAATCTGATCACCTTCTATGACCAACTGACTAGACTCCTGGATGAGGGAAAGGCTGTGGCTGTAGTCTTCCTGGACTTTAGTAAAGCATTTGATACAGTTTCTAAAGTTTCTCATAGCATTCTGCTTTGGAAACTGTCGGCCTCTGGCCCGGACGGGCACACACTCTCCTGGGTGGAAAACTGGTTGAATGACCGGGCCCAGAGGGTGGTGGTAAATGGAGTTAAATCCAGCTGGAGGCCAGTTACAAGTGGCGTTCCCCAGGGCTCAGTCCTGGGTCCAGCCCTGTTCAATGTCTTTATCAACAACCTGGATGAAGGCATAGAGAGCTCCCTTAGCAAGTTTGTGGATGACACCAAGCTGGGTGGAAGTGTGGATCTGCTGGAGGGTAGGGAGGCTCTGCAAAGGGACCTGAACAGGCTGGACTGCTGGGCTGAGACCAACGGCATGAGGTTTAACAACGCCAAATGCCAGGTCCTGCACTTGGGGCACAACAACCCTAAGCAGAGCTACAAACTAGGAGAAGCCTGGCTGGAAAGCTGCCAGGAGGAGAAGGACCTGGGGGTGTTGGTTGACAACCGACTGAACATGAGCCAGCAGTGTGCCCAGGTGGCCAAGAACGACAATGGCATCTTGGCTTGTATCAGAAACAGCATGACCAGCAGGTCCAGGGAGGTACTTCTCCCTCTGTACTTGGCACTGGTGAGACCGCACCTTGAGTACTGTGTTCAGTTCTGGGCCCCTCACCACAAGTGGGATGTTGTGGCTCTAGAGCGAGTCCTGGGAAGAGCAACAAAGCTGGTGAAGGGGCTGGAGAACAAGTCTTATGAGGAGCAACTGGGAGAGCTGGGGTTGTTTAGCCTGGAGAAGAGGAGTCTGAGGGGAGACCTTATTACAGAATCACAGAATCACAGAATAACCAGGTTGGAAGAGACCCACTGGATCGTCGAGTCCAACCATTCCCACCAATCCCTAAATCATTCTCCTATGCACCTCGTCTACCCTAACCTTAAACACCTCCAGGGACAGTGACTCAACCACTTCCCTTGGCAGACCGTTCCAATGCCTAACCACCCTCTCCGTGAAGAACTTTTTCCTAATCTCAAGCCTGAATCTCCCCTGGTGGAGCTTCAGGACATTACTCTCTACAACTACCTGAAGGGAGGTTGTGGAGAGGAGGGAGCTGGCCTCTTCTCCCAAGTGACAGGGGACAGGATGAGAGGGAATGGCCTCAGGCTCCGCCAGGGGAGATTCAGGCTTGAGATAAGGAAAAAATTCTTCATGGAAAGGGTAGTTAGGCATCAGAACAGTCTGCCCAGGGAGGTGGTTGACTCGCCTTCCCTGGAGGTGTTTAAGGTGAGGGTGGATGAGGTACTTGGGGGCATGGTTTAGAGACTGGTGGGAATGGTTGGACTCGATGATCCGGTGGGTCTCTTCCAACCTGGTTGTTCTATGATTCTATAAATCTCTTCACAATGAGGGTGTGTTGAGGCACTGGCACAGGTTGCACAAGGAAGGTGTGGATGTGTTCAAGGCCAGGTTGGATGGGACCTTGAGCAGCCTGATCTAGTGGGATATGTCCCTCCCATGGCAAGGGGGTTGGAATTAGACAATTTTTAAGGTCTCTTCCAACTCAAATCATTCTGTGATTCTATGACTCTATGATTCTATGATCTTTTGCAAAATAGGTTATGTATACAGTAATTACAATCATATGAACATCCTGTGTTTTCATTAAAAGCAGAGATAATTCCTACAGAACAATATGCTGGAAAAAATACTAGGACATTATGATACTAAAAAATAAAAGTAATATATTTATTTAAGTTTTGGTCCATACTCATTCCAGACCATTCTGACACAGAAATAGTCCCAGTCAAAACAGATAAATGGTAACTACCGGTAAATTAATTTTAAATATTCAGTGTCATGTATTGAAGATCATGCAACTACTGTTAGTTTTTTGTGAGACAATAAATGACAGTGTTTAACACATACAGGGTTTAAACCAGGACATGATAAGTTTTAACTTCTCTCTCCCTCCATTCATCTTCCTCCTTCCTCCTAGAAACATAATAATCTGTAGAACTAGAACAAATTAACTTTTTTATGGAACTAGAAAAAACTAACATGAAGAATAATGTAAACCACTATGTCATTACACCATAAGTACAAAATAACTCCGTCTTAAGCAGTTCTGCAAAACGCCAGATTACTTTTTAACCACACGGACAATTTTAAATCAAAAGTGTCAAAAAGTAAATTGCAAAAAAATAGACCATTGCATCCCAGTTTCACATGAAACTACCTCTATCCATGTGAAATATGTTTATCACAAATTCTACTGACTGAATAAAGATGACTGACAAACTTCAGTGACCAAACTAATTGAAAAAGAGGTCTCAGATTTCTGGTTTTTTTCTCCATATCTCTGAAGCTGATATGTAAGGGTGTTTAGGGATGACAAGCCATTTACTTTTGGCATCGGGCTGTTATGGTGCACTGCCAGCTGTCTCAAGAGAAAACTAAAAATGCAGTACATGCAGTACAGACAGTGTAGTTATTCTTGGGCTACCGTGGAGAACAGTCTGAGACCTCTGAAGACATGTCATTCCTTATTATGTTAGAAAGTGACCTAGGAAGGATCTCAGTTTGGCCTCTTGAGTTTTTTCCCATTTTACATTACAAACTACATAGTGATCTGGCAAACAGTACTACTTAACATGCTATTTTTTGTGGATGTAACATAACTTTTCCAGGTTTATAGACAATTGATTGGTATTACACATTATTTCTTTGTTTCCAAAATGTAAAATGTTAGCAAGGTTGAAGTGAAAAGTTATTTCTGCAGCTTTTCAGGTGTTATTGAAAAATCTGTCCTTGCATGTATGTCACTCATTTTCATAAAGAATCACAGGAAGAAAATGAACTGCTACTGCAATGAGGATAAGTAAGCATGGACAACCTATATCATTACAGCCTATTACCTATAACAGTAATAGTATTAGCATTAGCTATAAATTCAAAGTTAATGGTTGAAGCTAGTCAAATATATACATCAAAATACACAACTACTAGAAGCAAAATCTCCCCTTAGGAACCTCCCTAAAAAATCTCTAGATATGCTTTTGAAAACAACTGCTGGTGCCAAGCAGCTGAAGTCTGTACAGCTAACGTGTGTGTTGTACTTGTTTGCTGTTATGCTGTTTATTCAATTCTTTGTCTTGTTTTCTAGTTCTCTTAGCAGATTTTCTTAATCTTTCCCCACAGCAAGAAACCAAAACATGAGCAATATTCAGAATAACAATTTTGATATTTCCCAGTATATCCTAAAGGCAAAATTATTTCTCATATGGAGGAATACAAGCAGCAACCTAAACATACAGTCTGCATGTGATAGAATCGGAATAAGGGATAAACAATCAGTGGGATGAGCTGATTGTCTTGGTTAAGCATAATACATAGAGATAAAAAGGACAATTTTAGCTTGCACGAGAAAGCATGGGTAGAGATATGTATGTATTTGTGATTACATGCACATGGAACAAAATATACAAGGATATAGCTGTACAAACAAGTTTTAAGATAGACCAGGGGCAACTCTGCATACAGCATGCATGGCAGCATGGTAGGATGGAAAAGGAACACCTAGTCCGTACATATCTTTATTCTAAAAATGCTGTTGAACACTTTTTGTAAAGGATGATGTTATCTCAACAGTTTTGCGAAGTTGTATTCCAGTTAAGAGTCCCAAAATAAAATATCTATACATAAATTTTAAAGAATGTATTTATAGTGAATATTTGATAATATCTGCATTGAAAATAACTATTCTCCATTTAAAAAGCCCCAACCTGGCATAAATCAAAAGCAATACTTGCTGAAATAAAAATCATGATACAAAATTAATGTCGGCTACTGAGTTCAAGACATCTAAGCACAGGCATCTATATTTTTATCTTTGCTTATTAACTCTTCCAGTTTCTTTGTACCTCATATTATAGCATTATTTGAAAACATGCAAGCCAGTAATTGCTCTGGTACACACACCATGCTTCTCTGCTCTCTGACCTAGTCAGTAAATGTTTCTACTATCAGCCCAGAGCTTGGACTACATTTTATAGCAACTACATTTATAAAGCAAAAAAATCATCTACAGCTCTGTATGTAACTTTTTCAGGTACACTTACTATAATGCTGTTAACAAACAACACAAGTAAATAAAGAAGCCCTACACATGACCAATAACATTCTTATACATTGAAAAGTCAAGTATTGTTTTCAGATAATAGTTAAACTTGTATTCACAGCCATCTCTATTCATAGCAGTTGGTTTAGTATATACCTTAATAGGGATGATCTCCTGAACTGTGTTTGCACTAAATAGAAGTAGGACTTTGGTCCTACTATTGGTTTGTGAACACAGGACATGAAGATGTCTAACTTTAATAATTTTTTTCAACAGCTAAATAATTTTTTGTCTAGCTTTAATAATGTTTTTCAACAGCTAAAAACCTCTTGAAAACAGCTTGTTTTCTTCAATGCTAGATAAATTGCTACCTCAGTATAGATCATTTATTTTTAGGAAAAATGTTTCCTACAGTACTAGAAATTGGTCTTTTTCCTTGCTAGTTCAACAAACACCTTTCTACTTGTCTAAATGATAAGGAAGAAATCTGCTGAAGAATCACTGCATGTCTGGAAAACTGTTCCATTCATGGAACTATCTCATCACAATTACCAGGATGCTTATTTGATATAATCATCATCCCATTTTTCAATTTAATATATCTGTATTCCCTGGAGATGATGAGATATTAAAGTGATGAAATCAAAACACTGGTGACCAGTTCCGTTACAATTCCATTTTAAACCCTTAAGAGGTTTAGGCTTTACACTACTATATGCTGGGACAGTTGTTTGCTAAAAGAAGACCATAAACAACAAAATAAAAATTCTTCAACAAAATCTTTTATGTACTGGAAATGGAAAACATTACAAAAAGGATTCATACTAGATTAAGTGTCTCCTTTTGTATCTTCTCTTCCAGTTTTCATGGTGCTGCATAACATCTCCCCATGAAAGCTAGAAAGATTTTTTAATACCTTGTTAATGTAACACAGAAATATTCCTTTAAAAATATTATGATACCAATCTGTAGAAGACTTTGTTCATTACAAGCAAAGACTAAGAGATGATACTAAATCATTTCATTACATATGAAGTAGGTCAGACTGCTGCCGTACAGATGGTCTATGACACAGTATTGATCCAGAAGGTGCAGCATAGCTCTATAATTCTTCTGGCTTGCCTACCTAAGAAAGCTATAGAAAATAATTTAGGGTATGAATTTAGCAGTTGTACTTCATGCCTCATTAACTCCTCGAGTAGACAATTATCCTGCATTTCAAATCACGCACAATCAGTCTTGTCCCACATATAGAGAACATAAAGCGTTTAAAGCTCCTTTAATAGCACATGGAAAGTACTAGTAACAATAGGGGACATATACTTTCTATTATTTAAGTTACAAAAGTTATAAATAAGCCCAAACACAAATCTTTATCCCTTTTTACTCCTATGTAGGAGTAGAAGAAAGGGAACAGTGACAGCAGTCAATTTCAGAATCTCTCTTTCCCAGTATGCAACAAGACTGGGAAGACAATTCAAAAGTAAATAAGTAGGGACGAATACACGTTAAAGCACAATTAATTTTTTTTTTTTAGTCATGTCATACATTCTGTACCTTCTCCTCTCTCTCCTCCTCCGCCTTTTTAAAATACCTCTTGCTTCTTCAAAACCTTTCTCTTAACCTGCCTTTATTTCTCCAAAAAGCTTAAATCTACCCTTCTATCCTAGTCTGGTATATAAAGCCAAAAATTATTCTCAACAGAGAGAGCAAATTGAATCTTATTTTTCATTAACTCCTTGAATAGATGGTTATTGTGCATCCCAAAACATGCAGAATTTGTCTTTCCTATCAGGCAGTAAAAGAGAACTACAGGAAATGGCATCACCCATGTGAAGATAGGCTAGGCAGAAGTCAAACATGTGGTAATAGTGAGTAGGAATGAATAATCAGAACAAAAACCACTCACTGCATGAAGAAAAGACTAGTAGCTCAGCAAAATGTCCTGCTTTACACAGACAACTATGATGACATATAGCAGGCAGGCTTGGATTTTTACGTCAATGCATAAGGACTTCAGAACTGTGTTACTACCACAATAGACAAGAAGATATAAAGACCTGAAGAAGAAAAATGTTCGGGGTTCTTCCTATCTATCACTTGAAGCAAACTTATCTTTCAAGTGTAAAAACCACAAGAATTTATTTCACCATTAGTTCCGTTATAATTCTGCAGGAAGCTGAAAGAGTTATGTGTGGAAAACTGGTTGGATGGCCGGGCCCAGAGAGCGGTGGGAAGTGGTGTTGAATCCAGCCGGAGGCCAGTTACAAATGGGGTTCCCCAGGGTTCAGTGCTGGGTCCAGCCCTGTTCAATGTCTTTATCAACGACTGGGATGAAGGCATCGAGTGCACCCTTAGCAAGTTTGCAGATGACACTAAGCTAGGTGGAAGTGTGGATCTTTGAGCAACGAAGCTAGTGAAGAGGCTGTAGAACAGGCCTTATGAAGAGCGGCTGAGAGAGCTGGGGTTGTTTAGCCTGGAGAAGAGGAGGCTGAGAGGAGACCTCATTACTCTCTATAACTACCTCAAAGGAGGTTGTGGAGAGGAGGGAGCTGGCCTCTTCTCCCAAGTGACAGGGGACAGGACGAGAGGGAATGGCCACAGGCTCCGCCAGGGGAGATTTAGGCTGGACATTAGGAAAAAATTTTTCACAGAAAGGGCACTGGAAGAGGCTGCCCAGGGAGGTGATTGATTCACCTTCCCTGGAGGTGTTTAAGGCATGGGTAGATGAGGTGCTAAGGGGCATGGTTTAGTGTTTGATAGGAATGGTTGGACTTGATGATCCAGTGGGTCTCTTTCAGCCTGGTTATTCTATGATTCTATGATTCTAAAAAGGTGTCTTGGCCTGATAATGCAGATCTTTGCAGGAAATAAAAGATATCAGTTTTCAAGACAACAGAGTAACACTTAAGCAGGATGGATGACTGATTTTGTGCCTGTACTGTGTAGCTGACATCTGGGACTATGAAAATAGTTTTTTTCTAGGCATAAAATATCATGGACTTTCTCATGAAAACGGTTTACTTCTTTATATCGTATGCCCTAATGCTTACTTATTTTGCTGTCTGAGAGGCATTTGATAAGCGCCAAATAATTCTAGTCACCTATGATATCCAAAAGCAAAACTTCAGGAATCCATTTTTTACAAAGCAGACAAAATAAATTATTCTCTCTATCGCTTATATTTTTCAGTCCTGTCCTGGTGACTATTCTCTAAATGATGCATTTGTAATGCTTATTACATTAGGCTGTGCCCATTTTTCTTTCTGAGGTAGTGACTCTGCAGGTCAGCCTATCTAATTTGGAGTCTAAAGCAGATGTATTTTGTGCATAGTTTTCCTTGTTTATTTGCTGCCAGACAGTTTGAGGCTTGCTAGTGCCTACAGGGCAGGAAAGATATGTCCTGGACTTTGGTGGTCAGAGAATTATTTCCCAGGTTCCTTTCAACGGAGAGAGATTTTCCTACTATTTCACATCTTCCCATGCTAACTTTTACTTTGTTCATGAATCAAACTAGAAAAAAAGCTTTTAGTTCTCTACTGAAACTATTAGACTAACAAATCAATTTGTGAGCTTTCTGGATCACTTCACTTTCATATAATTTTTGATTTTAAATCTTAATTTTCCCTTTAAAATGTCACTCTGACTACTTATACTTTATAAGAGCAATCCATACTTTTGTAATTACATAAAACAGCTCCAAGTATATTATGTATCCCTACCACGAATGTAGTTATTTTTTCCATGTAATTTAGTTTTATGTAATTTTAGCCTATACTTTCTTCAGTAACAACAATGAATTGGTGCCAAAGATTCTAGACAGAGCAACAAATATTTTACCAATCAATATTACTCTGTTACTGCTCAGATGCTATTCGGTTAGACAGAAATGTTTTAAAATGTCTGTTCGCTAATTCCACTTTAAACTGACAACCCTGATACAAGAAGCTCACAAAGCAGCTTTCAAATGCTTCATGATGCAAACAGTATTTCTGAAACCTTTGTAAAAGCTGTATGCCCAGAAGTTTATACAGAACCCATAAATACTGTATCTAGTTTTAATCAGATTAGTGATTCACAAAATCCAAGTGAAAACACTTAAGACAGAACTATGTACCTTTTATTCCACTGATGTTCAAAAATAGAAACAAAACCCAGCATCAGATATATTCTGTCCTCACTATCACATCTAAAAAGTGAATGTGTTTGTTTTCCTTGCTCCTACACTAAGAGGTAAGATGAAAAACAGACACCAAATACTGAAAGCTGAAATCAGACATGAGCATGGAGCTGGAAAAAACAACTTGAAAAACAAAGTTTCTTTCTCATTACAAACAAGCCATTTTTTAATAGGGGATTTTTCTTCAAGAACAAATTAAAACTGAAGGCAAAGGGCATATCAGAGAACAAGCAGTTTAAATCTACAAAAGCTAAGAAAATCTCCTGTAAATAAGCAGGTAACAATAGCAAATTACAGAAACTGTAATCTGAAAACAACAACATCACTCCCCCCCCCAACTGAGATGCTTACTTTATAAACTACGCACTTGCTGAACAAGAATTGTGGTATAGCGGATGTTTGTAATGCCACTGTAAACTGAAAATAGAGAAGCACATCTATTATAACTTCCAATCCGAGGATATAAAAGTAGTAGAGATCTATCATATCTAGCCACAAAATGTTAATTATTAAAATACTGAGCAGGTCTGAAGTGGAAGAGTAGCTGAAGCGTTTATGAATGTAAATGGTCAAATTTAGAACAGCCATGAAGAAGTAAAAAAACCCCAAAAAACTACAAAAAGTGTCCAACTTTCTGTAAATTTCTGACTCCAATATCCCACTAATGCATGGCAACTTTCTTCTTGACAGTATTTGCACCAGATGGTCTAGAATATTCTGTTTTTTCAAAATACTACCCTTTCATTTTTCGTATGAAAAAAATAATTTGCTTATACTAAGAGGCTTTAAAATCCAATGAATAGTGGCTTTTCAATGCATCAGACAGCAATAGGCTCTGTGGCTTCAGCACACAGATGAGACACTCTGCAACTTTTAAATCTCTAGAAACACTTATGATATAAAATATGATGCATATATCTCATTGTAAATTGATTTTTTATTCTGACCCTTCAACTGGAAAAGAAAGACTTTAATCATTGTAGAGATAGGACTGATTTAAATGTTTGAATTTGGGCATGCTTCCGCACTACATTTCCGGTAGAAACAGAGAAACTGTTGGGAATTAACATTCCTGTACAGGGAACAAGCATAAAAGCACATGCCTCTCTGTGTATTCTTCTCCCCAAGCAACAGGGTGCAAAGAGGTGGCCTATGCATCTTCTAAATATTGCTGAAGACCCTCTCACTACTCCTTCTACTCTAACACCCATACCTGCTGTTCTTCCTATTACTGAGATAAAATTATCTATGCTTTAATATATGACTACTTTCCAATCCAGGAAGACTCTATTCTCCAATTTTCTTGAGGGTCTCACCTCAGAGCTCCTATGTCACAGCCCACGCTCCCCTGGCTGAAGCTACATCCTAACTCCATGTGGACCACTCAGACTGTGGAACCTATTGAATTCCTGGACCTTTCTATTCCTCAGTCATTCCCAAGGTCCACCAGCACCTATAATTGGCTTCTGGGTGAGTCTGCTGTTTACTCAGTCCTTCAGAGAAAGGTGATTTGGCTCTCAACTTCAAAAGCAATTGAAGATACCTATGTTGCATTTCTGAAAACATTAGGGAAGTGAAAATAGGCTAGGTGTAGGTAAGAAGGCTCCTACACTAGCATTCCTCACACAAAGTGACTGATATTCAGCAACACATATCCAAAATTTGTAATGGCCAATGTTAGCACTTGATTTTCTTCTTTTTTTTCCCCACATTTTCTGGAATATAATAGTGAAGGCCAATGTCACCAAAAGAGATAAAGGTTGTCTTGAGATCATAAAAAGACTTCAAAGTTACCATAAAATATGTAGTCAGTGTAACAGAATTTGAAAATATTTTACGTAATCAATTAAAACTTTGAAAAGCAGAGACAATCTTTTCTGAGGAGCAAAACACATAAACATTCCAGCTGACAGCAAAATACAAGGACTTTTTCCCTAACCCATGGCTCCACATGTTACTGCTGTGACTGACTGGTTTTATCTTTAATTCTTTTGCTTTTATTCCCATACATTAAAAGCTGCTTTTATTCCCTCTGTGATATCATCAGATGTTCAAGATTTAAAGTCTATGTCAGCAAAAAACCAAGAAAAAAATCAAGAAGGCTTTCCATCTTTCACAATCTGATGTGCACCAACTCTCATTCAACAAAAGATCTGTCAGCTCCATTATCAACTACTGTAATAAGCTTAACTTATTGTGTGCAGTTCTAAGCCACTTTCCATAGGAACTTCACAAATGCTTCTTTGTGAAATCTTGATTCATGATTCTGGATTTTTTTTTATCTGAAAGCTGTGAGATGCTTCAGAATCTCTAGCACCGTAATCTTTGGTAATCAGATGAGTGACAATATACAGAGTTGCAGCTGTGATGATCATGAGCATCTCAAGAGGATCTCACATAAGAAACAGAGCATAGATACGTGTATGGATAATTTTACCCATCTAAAAAGCTATGTGTACCTGTACTAAAAAAATATTATAGGGTTTCTGTACATTATCCAAAACAATCACTCCTTCCACATGCTACCCACAATTAATTACATCTCCATGATCTGGAGAGCTGGGTTCTTGTGTGGTTACTAGTCCCTACAGCTTACAGAATTGCCTTTAACTTTAAAGATCTTCATAAAATACCACAGAGTAGTTTACGTCAGTATGATTCAGGCACTTTGTAAATTTGAAATAGGTTTTGTCATATATCTACCTCAAAATTGTTTACAATTCAAGAATTGTTATTTCTTTATTTGGCGCTAGCAGTAACACATGAACAGAGGTATATGTAAGAGGGTGAACCTAATTTATACAGTCCATTTCCTTTCCATTAGAGACTTTCCTCCTTGTAAAATCAAATTAAATGGTATTATGCATTAGCAGAAAGTAATCAAATTGTACTTTATTCTACCAGAAAGACTACATTGTTGAACTTTCTATTTTGATTAAAAAAAAAAATAACAGGGATGCATGTGAAGAAATTCACCAGTAACCTACTTGACTTACAGAATATTCAACTATATTATAAATAAATCAAATACATAAAACCATTATTTTAAATGGTTATTCTTCTTTCTGTTCCCTTAAAAACATCCCTGCAAGATGTGTGTTATTTCTCTAATCTAAAGGCAATTTTTCAATTATGATTCTTTAAGAAACAAATACAAAGAAAAAGCATTCATTCAAGGTATTTTTTTTCTGTGCACGTTTGTACATGTATATACAGTTCTGGTTAAATGAATACAACTGCAAACACAGAGTTGTTGGCAAATCCTTCTGCATAACATCAGAAAAAGATTTAGCATAGATACAAACTCAGTATATCTTTTAGGATCTTTTAAAAAACCTGTGCAAAATCTCACTGGTCATAAATCATAGTTCATAAGAAAATAGGGTTTGCAAGGGGAATAGAGACGTCTATGAATTAGGTTCCTTTCAATTTACAGTCTCTGTTAGTTTGAAGGTGTACTTGTATATTTATTGATTAAAGGACAGAATAGGTATCTTTTTTTCTTTCTTTTTTTTTTCTTAGCAATAACATTGTATCAGATTAGTTTCTTAATCCTCCTCCTTTATCTGACCAGAACACAGAAAACAAGTTCTGTTTATTTAAAATTGTTGAACTACACCTAGGAAGAATTTAAAAAAATGATTTGTCCCTAAACTAGCAAGTGATCATTTAAACAGCCAAAGTGAAATCTGAGGGTATTATAATGTCTTTCAGTGACAGACAGAAGCATCACTTCAAGGATTTACAGGAAAAAAATGGATACTTCAATCCAAGATTTGGATTGGGTAAGCACACTGATTAGTAGCTGCTGACAGTATAACCCTAAATATAGCATCACTTTTTCAATGAAAATTCCTGGTTAACATACTACTCTGCCTTCTCAGCATATATGAAAACTGCCCTAATCTCCTTCACAGAGTCATTCCATATGTGCCACTGTTACCAAATTCAACACAACACACACCAGCCACCATAATTCTAATTGATGAATGTGATGTAGCGGAAATGCACAAATCAAAGAAAAGGGAGTGAAATTGTAAATATGTTGCTATGCTTGTTCTTCGTAGTTTCAAAACGTAGTTTCAAATAACTTTCCATTTTGTGCCATCTTTCTACTTGGTCATCTGAGGTACGCAAAAGCCTGAAGGTTATCGTGTTCTCAGTAAGCAGCTCTGGGTTCCTCTATGTGACCAAGTTCCTAACCCATCGGTACAGCAATGCCACTTTAGGACACCATTAATTACGACCCCAGCTCCCCAGGTTTGGATCTGGAAGTAGCTTCCAAACTCCATTACACTGTTTCTACTCTCCTTAACATGAAGCAAGAAAAACTAATACACTAAACAACAAAGTTTTGTAGTGGTAGAAGAAAAGAAAAAGAGCCAATTGTAGGCTAACAGTAAAGGTTACATTCCACTGATATTTTCCATCTCATTGGTTAAAAGAGAGACAAACTTCCACTTCTAGGGGAACAGCAGTAAAAAGTATAGAAAATTTAAAACAGACGTAAGTTTGTACTTGTTGCACCTGCAACAAGCAGTTGGTTTAAGTTAATTATGCCATGCACCCTTTTACTAGGCAGCACTCATTAAGTGCTGTGGTCTCTCTTCCACTTTTCACAACAGATATACTACCAGCAGAGCTATCAGGTTAGGACGTCACAGACCTTTAACTTTTACTGCTGCTCAAGTATAAGGAGTTATTTTCATTGTGTTTGCTTTCAAAACAAAATGAAGCTTCAAGAACCTGTGGTTTACCAATATGAAAACATAGCAATATCCAAGCAGCCAAAAAAATTTTACTTTTTTCCTCAGTATTCCCAATGGTTTAAAACAAAATTATAGACAATAGTGTCACTGATTTTTAATGATATTTCAATGTAACTGCAAAAAGGAAGAAAACATGATTAAATCATGTAACATTAGGGTTTTTTCTCCAAAAAAAATAAGTGAATAAATTAAAAAGAAATAGTGAAATAAGTGCTTGTGGTCAAAGGTAAAGTTCAGTGTGATAAATGTGCAGCATAAAGAGTATCTAATAAAAAAGTCATTGGTTGGCTAACCAAGAAATAGAAAGTTCTTTCTAGGAGTATTTGTTAACTTTTCTTTAATTTCCAATTGATTAAGGTCCAGATTAATTTCAAATGAAAAAAATAACACACATTTCTTCATCCCATAAATACACTACTGTGATGATATACGAGTTGTATTGATAGTGATTAAAATTATGGGATCAAAGTTGACTCAAACTCACCAAAAGATGTAACAAGGTCAATGAGCACACTGCATTGCTTATGAGGTTTACGTCTCTGAAGCACTGGCCAGAGACATGGTGGAGCCTCCAACCCAGAAGGTCTTCAAGAAATAGCCAAGCAGAGCCACAGTGGACCTGATCTAGGGCTGGTGACAGCTCCATCCTGAATGCAAGGCTGGACTGGATAAATCACAGAGGTCCCTTCAGACCACAACTACTATGATTTTTTGATCATACTATATAAGTAGTTTGGCTAACATTCATGCTCAGTCTTTAATGTAGCAATTCCTAGATCTTCGATAAATTCTTACAATAAACAAGCTGATGAACAACTCTAATTTCACCCTTGATTGTTTTGTTTCCTAGTTGCTTCCTAAACTTCAGGAGAGTGATTTTTTAAAAAGCAAGTAGTTATTTTACAATATTTTCCTTGCATGTGAGGGAGTAGACAAGATACCTGACAGATACTTAAATGGAGAAAGTCCTCTTGTTTAAGTTGCATTAACCTAGGTACTTGAAAAGCACAATGCAAGAACTGATTAGTTATTTAAGCAAATACAGTAAGCACTGTTGACAAGTTGCTCAATACCATTTAAGTTGGTACAAATAAAATTTAGCTACAGTGTTCCAACTGAGCTACAGCATTTCAAATTTTGGTAGTATGGAAAATTTATTTTGCATTTAATCTTTATTCTAATATCCATACATGGCAGAACTACCAGGTTCCTAAAGTTCCTGAGTTCCTAAAAGATAATTCAGTTGCTTCATGCAAGATGTAAATTCTATTTAAGAAGTTCAAAAAAACCCCACAAAACAAGTTGATCTGGACAAAACTCCAAAAAGTATTAATATCTTCAAATTACTGAAAACTGTCATAAGTTTGTAAAACTGGGCCATTACATTAGAAGTAATATGACTTAGTATGTATCGCTAAAAATACGGTGGCAGAAACCATACTCAAACAAAATACTTTTATTTAGGCAACAGTGAAGTACCATACTAATTTTAAAATATGATATTTTAAAATATAGGTTATAATCCATTAAATAGGTATAGATAGATAAATAGATAATGCATTAAAAGGAGACCATAAAACTGGCTCCTAGAATTTGGAAGAAATAAGTTGCAACTGCAAACTAGCATAGCCACTTTAAAATATAGTTAAACAAGAATTTTGTATCATAACTGATCAAATGGGGAAAGACTTGATAAATTTTTTTTTCTTTTTGTGTTCAGTTTTGTATTGCTTAAGAAAAACCTCAATGCTGCTTTAAAATTCAGAATTATGAGAGGGACTCTTAGATAATCTGCACTGAAAATACCATAAGGTTTTATAAGACTGAATTAAAGTATGGTTAATGTATGGAATTTTAAAGCATACAGGTAATCGCTATTCAACAACAGTTTATGGGCAAATTTGGAATCAATTCAAAAGCTCAATGAATTGAATAGGAAACTAGACTATGGGAACAGTGTGTTAATGTGACTCATTATTGGTGTTTGTCAGAAAATACTAGATGTTTTAAAGGTTTAAACTGAATGAAGGCAGAACTAGATTTTTGTTATATACAAGTTCCACAGTTATTTTTATCAAGTAAATCTACCTCTGACTACAAATTAAATGTTCTGTTGGGAATGGCATTCTCCATTGCAGTGTGAAATTAGCAGATATTGTTTGAAATGAAAGACAAGACAAAACTGTAAAATGATACTTTTTTTGATAGTTTGTGGGGCTTATCAAAATACAATATCAAATAGCAATGACCTCAACGTTCACAATATGATCAAAATGACATGGCTTATATATAATAAATTACTTGCATTTCACATCAGTCTTGAGTTGCAAACAACTATTTTTTAGTTATAATAATTTAAAAAATATGTTTTGTTGTGTGGTAGCTCACTGAAGAGATACCTAGCACACTGTTCTCAATACAGGGGTTAATATGCACACTAAAGGAGAAAAGGCACATTGAAGGAGAAAAGTTTATTATATTTTTTAAAGGTCATATCAAACAGGAAATACAAATATCACAAGAGAAGAGAAGCTCGGTCCTGGGTCAAATGAAAATTCAGTATTATAACACAATTTTCTAACTCAGTAAATACAGTAAATGAATAAACAAGAATCTGAAAATGTATTTCTGGCAAGACAGACAGAGGTTGTGGAAAATTCAATTTTTGTTATGTCAGAAATATATTTTATTTTTCGGTACTCAAAAATGAGGTACATTTTTCCAAAGACCAACTGAAGCACCTCTCTCTAGAGATAAAAATGAATAAAATTAAACTTTCCACTATGATGGATAAACTACTGCCAAGTTTCTCAGCAAAGAATCAAAATATAGTAACAACCCAAATCACAAAGTCTCTCACAGAATAAATTAAATCGAAACACTACCTGTGGGTTTCTTTACAAGACAAACCAAGCCTGAAGTACAGTACATGCCTGTTTTCCATATTTAGAACAACCAACTGGGGACAAACTGTACAATCATGATTCACAAGTGCCTCTACTTCCATCTCCTCCAGCTGTCTATAAGACTACATTATTTGTAAGGGTTAAGGGTGACAACCCACCTTCTAATACAACAAAAAGTAGACTGGATATTTGTGTCATTTCTTTGCTAAAAAAGAAACTATTTTATTATGTACTGTAGGACAAAGGATTTGCAACTACCTGTTATTTGAGAAATATGCTATTGCAGTAATTCATCTCACTGCATGGGTCTTGAAAATGCATGGTGATATTTCAAATCAGCTTCTAAAGAAAATTGAGACAAACTGTGATATTTTTCTGATACCTTTAAGATTTTAAATATTGAAAAAGGAACAAAAAGTGGAGAGCAAATGCTACTGTAGAAAAAAATGTTTAAAGGAAAGCACAATGTATATATACATTCTTTTGCTTTCCTATGTATGTAGCAATAAATATATACAGTAATTAGGTAATATAATACCACAGTTCACATACACAAGCACACATATATACACAACATACATAACCACTAAACACAGTAACAAAGACCCCTGGTTCTCTATGCTTATCTATGGGCATAAACATATTTCTCAGTGTTATTACTGTCCACATGCATTGGGTCATTAAAAGAGCACAAAAGAGAAAGAAATACACAAAGAATAGGAAAACATAATAGTGGAAAGATTGATTCTGAGAACAAGAGAAACTTGGAACTCTCAGCAGCAATTAACAATAATTTTTAAAGAAAAAATGAAAGCTATATTTATTTAATAGATATAAATAAAGGAAGAGTTTGCAAGCCAGTAATGTATAAGGATAAGGGATTTTTTAACTCAAAGATGTATTCACTACCTGTTCCATCTAGTCTAGCTATTATTGCTGCATTTATCCCCCCCCAAAAGGTATTTCCCTTGCAAGTAAAACTGCACAAAAGACATGATGTTTAATCAAAAGGCTAAAGTTAGGAAATAAATAGGTTTAGTGAGATCAGGCATTAGAGAGACTTCCTAATCCAAATGAGAAGCAGAAATGAAACATTCTTTTGTGAGGACATACCCACATATGTTCATTTGTTATTATTTATGTGACAAATGCTTCCCTCAAGGAACTAGCAATAGGATAAAAGGAAAGGGACTCAAATTGTGCCAGGGGAGGTTTAGATTGGATATTAGGAAATATTTCTTTACTGAAAGAGTAGTCAAGTATTGGAACAGGCTGCACAGCGAAGTGGTGGAGTCCTCATTCCCAAAGGTGTTAAAAATGTGTAGATGTGGCACTTCAGGACATGTTGGTCTGATGGTTAGACTTGATGATCTTAGAGGTCTTTTCCAACTTAATGACTCTATGATTCTACTGGGGAGAAAACTCAAGTAACTCTGACAGGATTTACCTGTATTAATCGGGAGGAAGATCTGATTCCCTCATAATTAAAATAATCTGTCTTAAAAGAGAAAGCATATGCAGGCTAAATACTAAAACATTAAGAGTTTACCAGTATCTTGGAAAAATATTTTAACATTGTTAACCATATTTCACTTCTCAGAAAAGAATTGTGACTGTTAGACAGTATAAATGCTATCTTATTTCTACATGTAACAACTATGCCGCGTTTAT
Organism: Clamator glandarius; assembly: GCA_033459285.1. NCBI lineage: Eukaryota > Metazoa > Chordata > Aves > Cuculiformes > Cuculidae > Clamator > Clamator glandarius. The sequence continues at coordinate 628,146 of JAUNZM010000084.1, read as the reverse complement.
ACTGTTTAAAAATAAAACCCATATAATTAAAACACATTTTGCTGAAACTAGTTTCCATACAAGAAAATCCTTTAAAAAAAAATCATATGTCCTCAGACACACTAAATGCACCAGTAAATGATGAAAAAAGGCAATATGAAAAAGGAACACACAATTTTTGAAAACAAAAAAGGCTAGCTATCTAGAGAGCTCTTTTTCAATATTCAGCACTTTAAAGGTATCAGCAAAGTACCACAGTCCATCTCAGGTCCTTGTGCCAAACACTTCATCTGACAAGCTTTGTGCACCTACTTCAGTGCTAGCAATAGAGCAACATCCAGAACTACTGTATAATGGAAATTCTACAACTATGTCATCTTCTTGAAGGTTACTTGACACAAATTATTATGAGATAAACAGACTGTGCTAACCACACTCCTGTTAATGGCAGTTCAGAAATTTCTGAAATGAGTGATTTCTCATGGCATGGCTGTACAAAGTCCTGATTTTGAACATTTCCTTCCAATATTTTTTCACATGCTGATTTTTAGGTTTTTTTGGATGGTGGTGGTGATTTGGTTTTGGGTTTCCATTTTTTGTTTGTTTGTTTGTTTGTTTGTTTGTTTGTTTGTTTCTTTCTTTCTTTCTTTTTCTCTTAGTGAAAGCCTACATCTTAAAGCTTTCCTTGAAATGATTTTCCGCACATACAGACAAAACCCACTGGTCTGACTGCTTTTCTAAAAAGGAAGTAAAGCATTAGGGACTTTTATCTTTCACTACTGATAGAATGCATTTTTAAAGTAATCCTTAGCATATTTACTTCACATTACTGCAAGCTCAGGTACTTAAAACATCCAGTCAGTTTCACAGGCTAGTTTCATCAAATCTTTAAATCTTTGAACATAAGATCTCGCTTTTTTGTTTTGAAATGCACAGCATTCTCCACCATTACAAACTTTATAAGTAATAATTTACTTAAATTATCAGGACGATGGATATCAATAAACCCCAGAACTAGAGCATAAAATTGAAAAGACAGTTATGCAATTCTGTGTATGCTTGGTACCCTTACTCACTGCTATACATCTGCACATCAACTTAATTCATTTGACACGCAGTCTCCACACAGCTGAGAAAGCCTAGCTTTCTTACTAGTTCTTAGCAAAAGCTTAAATACAAGACTCCCTATGTTTAAGTAAAGTTAAGGTTGTGACACAAATGCACAAAAGGCAGGAAATGCAAACATTGACATCCATGCTTAATTCACGCTTGCTTAACAAAAGGGCAAAATGATACAAGGAAATAATGTCAGCTTTAATTTCACTCTGCCTGTGTTCATGGGCAAACGGGTGTTTTACCTGTTTAATTCAGGCTTTCCTATCAGTCTAGGCAAATTCTAATGATTACTTAACAAACTTTGAAACTAAATTTCTGTATCCTAGCATGTTATCCTGTAAGAAACAGCATTAATAAAAAATTTTTTTCAGAAATCAGGCATAAATAAAAATTTAATTCTATAACTTTTTCAGAAGAAAACAAACCATGCTTTCTCGTGTACACAAAATCCCCCAAAATGAAACATTTTGCAATGTAACATGAAATGGAGCTCTATTTTTCTCACAAGATGTGAACAATTAATAAGTACACATACTTCAATTCCTCTTTGAATCCTCTCCTGGTTCAAAATAAAATTTAGTATTTTAGTGTGTTTAAAAATGCTAATTACAGATGTGCATGTTTAGCAGTCTTTCATACTGTCTTACTGTAGATATGTAGCAACACTAGCAATATTTGCTGTAATTATTTTCTTTATTTACTGCAATTATTATTGTTTTCCCTTAATTAATATCTCAATTTATTACAGATTTTGCTAGAAATTAGCAGTATTTTTTTCAGTTGCATTGCTAAGCAATTATGATCTTGTCCCAGAGGTCAAAATTCCACTAACTGGTCAGCATTATTAAACAGTTTCAAAGAAGTTGAAAATCCTGCATCTGTACTCCATAACCACATAAGTACTCTACCAAGCTGCAAGAAATCTGGTTACAAGCTCTAAATAAGTTTTAAAAACCCAGTGAATATATGTACAATGGCAATTCAAAATCAGTGTCAACATTTTAATTTCTAAGGTTACATGTTTCACCTTCGGAAGTACCAAACACAGAACTTTGGGCACTATTTACCTGCTTTTCACTGGAGCCTGAACAAGTACGCATGTGAAGTTGTAAGTCTTCGTAAGACATGAGAGACTACCTGAATGATGCCACAAGGAGTCAGGCACATGCTTCTCAGTTTCTCCTCTACTCGCCACAAATACAAAGCTGCAGAGGACATGAGATCTTTGAAAAGCCTCTGAGGAAGAGAATGGCTGCTTTTTTGTCCTTATAGAAGTGAAGCAGCTTCTTTGGCAAAAGAGTAGAACAACAAACTGAGCTGGCAGCATTGCAAGGCGCTCACTTTTTTAATTTGTAAGCACCACAAACAAATGTGTGAAATCCTCCACTGAAGTACCAGGAAACAAATGAAAAATGAAAGGAAAAGGAAAAAGAGGAAAGAATGATGCATGGCTCCACGTTGTAACACTCCTGTTAATCTAATTAATATTCACTTGCTACCACATTTTTAATCTAAGGCAAAGTTTCTACTTCTTCCTTACAAAGCATAAATTATCCTTATAGATTCTACTTTGCTACAGTTTATTTTGCATTTTCAGCTTAGATATCACAAGTAGATGAATACACTTTTCAGGGCGGCATGCCGAGATGTGCTGAAGTTTATAATGACAATCAATTAGTCTACAGTAATAGAAAAACCTAGTATCATCTTCAATTGAAAGTTCTCAAAGTTCCAGTAACTGCAATAATATTGAATAACTTCAGAATCAACACATTGGTGACAGTGCCTTAGTCTGTAGAAGTCAATAGAAGCTTAGGTTGGTTGGCTATGGTTGCCAAACTAATCATCCAAACTCTACATATATTCTCAATTCATTCATTCTGCGAAATACACTTCTCCACTTTTCATCTAGGCATGGACACTACCTTTACCCTCCATTCTTTCATAGCAAGACTTGGCCTATCAGTTTCTTAGTGTCTAACTTTGCTTTTGAGTTTTCCTCTCAAAAATTGCAGCCAATGAAGGAAGAAATCAGTTTGAGAAATTATTGATCCTTAAGATGTGAATTCTGTTATTCTGATGATAATACTTTCTACATGGTTTGTCAAAAGTCAGAATGGACAGAAGTGCAGCTAGTAATTTTATAATATACAGACAGTCTCACCTCCCACTGAGGTCCTGCACATCTGAACCTACAGCAGTGACAAGAAATATCTTTATTATCACTTTGTGTTCTGCATATAATTGCCCTCCATGAATAACTAGCAGAAAGTTTCTGTTTCACAAATTCAGAAATTCACTGTGGTCAACTGGTATCAAGCCCAGAACACCAACTTTGGCAAGATGAGTTCTGTATATGAAAGTACAAAAAACTGCAGAACACAATGGATGGTGGTATAGCCCCATGCTCTCTCTCCTCTGCCATGGCTCAAAACTCCCAGAAATGCTACAGCTGTATTGTGAGCTCACATTTGAATACTGTGAACATGGGGCAAGCTGAACTCTGCAGACTAACCTACCCTTGAATGCACCCATGCAAACCCCATTGAAGTGCAAAATCTGAAGAGGGAAATACAAAAATGAGTTTATGACCACTGGAAAGGTAATTTATCACTTTAATTATTTGTAAAACCTGTAAGATAAAAAGTTAAAATTAAGAAAGAGTTAATGAGAAACAAAATAAGCAGAGAACCTGAGATGCACATCTCAAAAGATACACTGTGCAAGTCCTACTGAAATTTAGGCATGTAAGTGGGAGACAGACATCTAAGAACTTGTTCTTATTGCAGAAGTAAGTGTCTTATTTGAGGTCAGTATATAATTTGAAAAAAACTAAAACAAGATAATCCAAAACAGGACCTGCAAACATACCAGATATAAGCGGTCTTTCTCTGTGGCCTATCAGACAGAAAGCCTAACATGCATCTCTCTATCCTATCACAACAGCATATTTAAGGAATCTTCAAGTTCATTCAAATTTTATGGCCTATAACAGGCCATCCGTCTACACTCACAGGATGATTTTACAGTGTCTAAAAGTGCACATGATTTTTGGGTTTACTCTCAAATGCTCTCCTGATTTCCAGGACAATTCAAAGAACATTCTACCCAGTCTGCCCAACAACTATCAATTCTGTAAGGTACACTTTGCAGCACATACATTCACTAACTTTCATACTTCTAACCACAGATATTTTTCAGCATGTCAAATCCTTTTTGTACATTTCCTATTTTCATGGATAAAGGCTTTGAAAAAAATTACCTATACATTTCCAACACTTTTATAAGAGTTCCCGTGCAAATCTAGTAGAGGTTAGTCTTCGCAAAAACAAAGATATAGGTACAGTACATACCATAGTCAGTGATCTTACAGGATACTAAATACAGCTCTTTCAGGGCCCGGCCTTCTTTAGCAATCACTTCCACACATCTGGGAGACAGATACAGTAGAATTACAGTTAAAAGACAACAGATATTTTTTAAATAGCAAAAGCACAATCCAGAAGTGTAATGTACTGTTTCTTAATTTCTTCAGTTTGTGAATTGTTCCATACAATTCACTGAAAATGCATATGGCTACACATATACATTGGAGAAAACCACTGTTTTACATTGAATGCTTTTATATCAATATTCCAATAAGTCTTTGAATATGTGAGTTGTTTGAAATATATACAGACAAGTCTGCTGGAAAATAATACACCCATTAATTCCCATTTCTTTATTACTCTGTAACTTTGTCAATTTTCCATTGCAAGATTTAAGCTTTGAAAGTTTTATTTTAGGGGAGAAGTATAAACGCGCTGTAAAAGGACAAAAAATATGAAAATGTTAGTTTAAATTAATGTTTGTATTTTTTCAGTGATGATTGCAAGAGCCAGCATTCATCAGGTCATTAAATGCTACATGCCACTGGTGTTCCAATATGTTGCTAGAGAAGCTCGTATAGAAGACAGCTCATTTCTTCATCTTGTCACAACTACAACGAATTTGCAATGAAAAACTTAAGTATCTTTGTTAATCTCATTTGATTTCTCATAAGCAAGAAAACGAAAATGAAAACTAAAATTGTCTCATAAAATAAGATCTTGTTATATACTTGTGACCAAGTCTACATTGTTGTTTAGAACTGCATTATTCATAGTGTTCCACTCAAAACTATGGTTCATAGACTATGTTTTCAATTCCATTATGGTAAAATTTATCACTGTTCATTAGAAGAGCTAACACAACGACTGTGCTGTTCTCTACAGAGATATTCTTAAAGTGTATTTTATAGGATAAATCATAAGAATTTCTCCTGATCCAATATATTCTATTTTCAGATCAATTACTCAGTAATCTACTCTGCCTCTTAAATAAACCTTCCTGCAGTATACAAAATTAATTTATTTGCCAATTTTGAAAAAAACCCAGGAACTGTTGAATTTGTCATGTCTTTTGGAAAATACAACTACACCTCAGGGTCCTTTTTTTAAACTCCACTTATCACGACCAATAGATTACCTCCCATGAATTAACTGTTGATGCTGCTGATTTTAGATTTTAGGAGCAACCATCTAATTCTTATAGCTTACAGTAACACCATATCTGAATGATAGCCCTTCATATATATTTGTCTGCTCTCTGCTTCTTTCTTCTAAAATCTAGAATGAAAATTCACCATTACTAATAAAACAGCACGCCTCTAACCAGAGTAATTTAACCATAGTTCCTTTACCACTGTTATAAATGTTCAACCCTTGGAAACTTTGAGATCCTAATAGAAAGTTTTTGCAATGATTGTCACTGTGGAATGGTTACCTTATTTTATGTATACACAAGGAAATGAAAGAAATGGAAATATGGTAACTCCTGACATGGAAAAAAACCAGAGTGAGCCTTCAGGTTCCATACCTGTTATAACCCACCACTCCTCTGCTGAAAAAAATAGCAAGCATGGCAGCTAATTTTCATTAAAGAAATTAAATCAGGACTATGCTTCCAATAGAAACTGATCTCAGAATTATGAATTTTCATGAGGTTATTTCCCTAAAAATCAGTTAAGGTTTAGAACATTAAACATATTCTACATATGTGGGAAACAACTTTGTTCGTGTAACACACAATTTTGAGTGAGATACTCATCTTTGTTAACTTAGAAAGATTTTTTTCTTATTAATTTCAGAAAAATACATCCTAATAATGAGATTTTATTGCTAATATTAGTAATATAAACAAATAGCAAATTATTACTCTATATTTTATTAGATAGTATGTTCACTAGACAATTCAGCAAATAAGATAAAATTGGACATTGAATGGACACTAGAGTAAAAATAAGCTCTTACTAATTTTATTGCATATATCATTTTGCAGAGTACTGAGATTACTAAGCATTTCTTACCTTGGATAAAAATTCTAAACCTAGAGAACTATTTTGAAATTGTTACCCAATGACTTCACAAGTTTTCAAATTATTTGTGATATTTTTCACTAACTGAGAGACAATTAGTTCACTAAACATACAACATAGCAAAGTGTCTAACAATACCACCACAAGGCAGTCAAGATAACATAAGACTATCTAGTTTCTTCTACAGCTTCAGTTACATACATTTTCTGCCAATCGGAGTTAAACATGCATTCTCTACACATAGACATATCTGCATCTGCATCCCTCAGTACCCTTGTATACTTAAATCTCAGGTTATTTGCCATTCTCTGGCTTTGAACCAAATTGGTTCAATTGAAGAAAGGAAGTTACAGTTTCTTTCCATCCACCCGTAAGAGTGCAAGTATATATTTACAAAATTGTCTTAACAAATAAAGATTGCTAGAAACGCAGTGTTCATGAAGAAATTTTAGATGCAGTCAGTAACTTGATTCCAGGAGCAAAGGACAAAAGTATTTGCTTGTATGGTTTTATAATTATATCCTTTAATCCTTCCAGACAGTGCCTGCTAAAAGGGTTAAAGTTTTTTCTTAGTGACATCTTGTAGTCTAAGTGCAATACTGTTGACTTTCTCCTAATGGGAAAAGAAAACTTTCACAGGCTCTAGTTATTTCCATTAAACAGAAAAAAGAGAAAGAAAAAATGTTGCTTTGACTTCCTTTTTATTTTTTTTTTTTTTAAAGATACTAAAATCACCTAACATCTAAAAGAATGAAGTAATGGCATATCTAGTTTGGAGAAGAAATAATTAAATGTAGCTGGAATATTGAATTTATAATTTTGTTCCTGCCTTCTATAAATTGCATAAATCAACCTATTTTCAGTTTTAGTTCTGTTACCCTTACTACAGATCATCCCAATGTAAATCAGCTTGCAGAGATAGAGTGAACATTTCATATGGTCTTATTAGCTTCTGCTCTCTGCAGAGTCACACAATACATAGTTGTTAGTTACAACTGATTTCTTTGCAACATAACGAAAATTCAAAGTAGTTGTGTACTTATTACTTTTACCTTTTAATCTTCATTCAAGATGACAGCAAAGAAATACGTTAAAGGAACAAAATGAAATTAACCTTTACTAGAAAGCAAGGATCAAGTCATGTTAATTCTATTGTAAGAATTCATCAAAATTATATCATATTATTGCCATACCTATCTTTGAAAGTCTTTATGTTTATAATGTTTCTGAATTAGATAACAAAGAAACCTAATATTACACACATCAGCATAATACTGGTAAATGAGGGAACCAATGTTCTTATTTAATGTAGTAGCAAATGACAGAGGTGAGCGAAAGAGATAGTTAAGCCCTGAAAACTTGGGGACTAATCCCTGCCTGTAAAACAGTCAATGTGATGCCTCTTGGACATGGTAAGCTGCACGCCAAGGCAGAGAGAAGATATTTTAAAATCTCTTAACCTGAGGTTACCGAACAGGCTTTCATCAGCTCATCCTACTAATTTTAATAACAAAAAGACATGCAACATCTAGATGAAGTAGTGAAAGTTACAGGGACACAGATATTTCTTTCGTATTTTCCCTCTGAATGTAAAATATAAACATTCTTCCAGGAAAAAGAGTAATTGTCACACTCAGCTTATTACAAAAATTGAGATAAGTTTTCATCAGCCAAGGGATAAAGAAATAAGGGATAAAGAAATTAGAGCTTTGATAATACATAAGTTTCGATCAGAGCTGGCCAAAGCTAAAATTTCTTCACTTCTTACTTTTTAAATTAATATTATTTAGAACCGCATAAGATTTGAGAATACCAAAACAGATAACATTAAATATTTATTTTAGGAATAAGCTGCTTATTTATTAAACTTGAAAAAACTATACAACAAATTCTTATGCCAAGCTTTGCCTAGATATACTCAATATTTTATGGATGCTGCTCTCTGACAGACTGATATGCAATTCAGTTTTATTGCAGTAAATTCTAGAAGTAAGAAATTAATATCACTCAGTAAGAAATTTACAGTGCAATCAGGAGCAAGGAAAAGACAGAAAGCAGAAATTGATTTCACATAAACAAGCCAATCAAACAATATTTCAGAATGTAATGAAACCCACATCTACCTACTGTTAATACAAAACAGTTACAAGACTACAGATTTTTGTAATACAATTAGAAGTTGCTCGGGAGCAATATTAAACTTATTAACATTTCAATATACCAAAGTTCATTATGTTCAGAGACTAGCAAACCTAAGACTGCCTCTTTCTGTTACAATTTCTAAAAATGTCTTCCTACTTGAAAAACTAAACAAATATCAAGAAGAAAAGTACTTATTCATATTGTTGCTAAAATTTCAGCAGAAAAATCTCAATCTGGGCAACAGAAACTATGGAAACATGCATAAACTGCTCTTCCCAACTGCTCTGTATAGATGATCAGAAAAATTCAAATTTAGGCTCAACAGCTTGATGGCTCCCACATATAAACCAGTGCAAAGAATTAACAAAATCAAGGTTTCTAGCTTTCCATGATGCAAAAAAAGTAAGAGCTTAAAAATATTCTGAATAAAAGACAAATTAGAAAATAAGTAATTTAAAACCCTTTTATCTTAGCAACTGATCCATATGTTTTTTGACTTAAGTGAAAGTATAAGGTTAATGAGTTAAACTGGGTAAGCTTCTACCTATAAGAAAAGAAACAAAAGAACCTTGAGTTATGGAAAATAAGTATCTTTTCTATGCATATATATAGCTCTTATAGTTTTGGTCTAATTCTAAAAACATTGCAAAAATCATATTTGTGATAACCAAGAGGAATTAATGAGAAAATATGACTACAGTACTGCAATAAGCGGTCCTGGGAGACCTTGTTACAGTTGCTCTTCAGCCCTGTGCAAAGCTAATTGGAGTTGCTGTATACTGGTTAACAGATCACAATTCGAGGAAGTCAGTTTCACTCACCATACAGTGGGAGAAAACACCAAACATTAACACCCAAAATATTAACACACACCCCTAATAAGATTAAAAATGAACATAAAACTGTTTACATGACTTCTTAGCATTTAACCAGGAGACATTTATTTGTCTCTAAGCAGCAAACGAACACCTTACTGTCCTTCAAAACAGTATAACTAAGTAAGACCACTACTGGCAATCAAAAGGGAGCTAGGAAAGAACAAGAACACTAAATAAATAATGGAGAAACAGAAACCTTTCATAAAGACATACATAGAGATCTTCAAATATCAGTGTTTCACAGATTAAAGTCAGGCAGATAATAGTTGCTGTGTATAAAATAATACTGTCATTGGTTTTAAACATTGCTGTGGAAGGCAATAATGCAATCTCTCCCAACCCAAAACCTCTTACTACAGAAACACATACAGAATTGAAGAAATCGATGTAATATGAGGCCTCCTGCACTCAGGAGGAATTATTTGAAGGCTAAAATAGCGAAAGGACTTTTACTGAGAGATCTATAAACCCTTGTAAAACCTCATAACAATAAACTATTAACCTCACACACTGATACATATTCTTAATTCAGGATTCTCTTTTATTGATGATTTTATTGACATTATGAACAACACATCTCTTTAAATATTTTTGTTTTCTAATACTTCATAGTAATATGAAATATGATTTTTACTTGTCTTTCAGTTACCCAGATACACAGTTTTTACTGCCACTTTAATATTCCAAACACACTCAAAATACATATTTTCAAATTGTTTTTAATTTGAACACCAACATTTGCACCTATAAGAAACAATATTGATCACAAAGCCAGTGAAACAGGGCAAGAATTTCAATCAAAAACACAAACTGATTTTGAAAAAGCACTTTTATCTGGAGTCAATATGCAAAGTGTCACTGATTATACAAGTTAACTGCAATTACCTTAGGTCAGTCATTAAGTTCTGATGAGCAGGGATGTATTCTTTAGAAAATCAATGCAATTTCAAATTAGGTTCACCAAACAGTTTTGTCACTTAACAGCATAGGAAAACATAGATTTTTTCCATACTGGAACTCACAAACTACAGAGGCGCAGGTAGGCAAGTCCCACAGTGTCTGCTTTTGTGCTGAACTAGTCAGATGCAAGCAAGCTCCAATCAGAGCACTACATAGATAAATTAATCTGCACCATGCTTAAGCTATTTTGCCCTGTATTTCAGCAATAAATATCTATTTTCAAACATTCATTAGTAGTCTTATCTAAAATTAAATGCCTTTATAATTCCTGTTACCATGACTGCATGTAAACCCAGCAAGTAATTAAATCAAGAAAGGAGAGATTTAGCAAATTGTTTAATTCCACTATATGATATTTACATTTAGTAGTATTCCAGATGGTCTTTGGTTCCTTTCTGAATTGAAGGAACTAGATATCATAGTGGAATTAACAGAAATAAACAACTATGAAAAATAATTTTATTCAAAGCCTCTGCGGATCTCATTTTTTTCAATGCTGTCATGCTAAAATCCAGAAAACAAACAAATGATATCTCTTATTTTTTAAGAACTTCGAAATATTTTGGAATCCAGATTTGAGATTAAAACCCCCATTTGATACAGCACTTCAAATAGTTTCTTAAATCCATTGTGGCAGCTTGTTTACTATCATAATTAAAACCAAAGAACTGTTAATTACCAACAAGCCAATAAGCATGATTATGTTTTGTGTTATAATAACAAATAATAGCTTCCTTCCTGCACTGTTTCAGTGCCCTTTCATGAGAAAACTGGTAAAGTACTTGTTTTACAGGCACGATACAGCTGGATTACTCTGCTACATCAGGTTGTTGGTGTAGAAAATGCATTGCTTACATGTTCCCTCTTCACAAAGTTAATGTCATGATGGATTTTCCTAAGACAAGCGTAAAGGTACCTATTATAACATTATCTCCATGCAAACCCAAAACTGGATATAAACAGGATCAGGAGTTTGTAAATTGTAGATTCTATGCACTTAAACAAATATATCTGTGAATTCAAACAAGGTACTCAATGCACCACTGCCTCATTTAAATGTAAAGAGAGGGAGTGGTGACATTCAGATGTTGAGTGTGTTCTGGCTGAATCTTTAGATGAAATAACAAGTAATTGATGCTGCACATGGAAAGAAGTTCAGAGACAAACCACAACACATCCCGCAATTTCAGAAGAATGAAATGAAGAGACAGGAGAAGGGAAACATTAAGTATTGGTATAACTTTCCCTCCCTGCAAAGAAAGACTGGGCTTTGAACAGGGTAGTTCTACTTCTTCTTGGCCTTTTAGAGAGTATATTTATATGCTTCAGGTATCAAGATTTATCCTGGCATTACAGTAGTCTCAGTTTTGATAGACTTTTTTTTTTTCCATTAATGTGTAATATATAGAGTAAGAGTATTCATAATCCATTTGGGTTTATTGTTCCAAATTCAATCGTAAAAATAAGAAACGCCTATAAAAATGAAAAAAACCTTCATGTGGTATTATGAAAAAAAATATTCAGTGTAATTCTGACCTCAACAAGGAGTACATCCATATGAAAGAAGATTTTACCACATTAACTGCTTGATTTTCATAGCACAGAGGTTGGCAAATGCTTCACTAAGCTTTGCATATAGGCAGCTAAAGTAATCTGTTGAGATTTACTCTTTGCATTACAGGCTTTTTTCTAATCCAGATAAAACCATAAACTCTACCAGTTATTCTCCTATGTATACCTTTTAAAGACTCCCCTTTCCTGAAACAACAGTGCAGATCATCATCAATTGGCAATGTGGATTGAGTGTGGCATTTATCAAGACTGCTAACCTCAAGAAAACAGCAAAACCTCTGCCTTAGTTTCTCCTTTACAATTAAAAAAAAAATTCTACAATCCTATTTTTTTATTGTACCAAGGTGATTAAATATTGTCAAAGGCTTGATTCTGTGAAAACATAAAATCCCTACATAAAAGTTCCTAGGAGCAGTAGAATTTTTAAGAGTCATCATGATCTAAGTTTCTATGAGATGAACAAAGCATATAGGGAAATGTAACCTCTTCTATAAGAGAGTAAAAAAGTGAAAGCCTTTTAAAGGACATGAAGAAGCTTTCTATAAAACAGTTCTATCAACAATCTATCTTTCTCCTCTAATGCTGAAGGACACTCAAGTTTGTAGAGAATTTCTGCTTACATAAAATTAAGACAGAGCAGCAGAAAAGCCAAGATAATAAAAAAGGAAAAAAGTAAATCCAGTACTTATAATTCATACATCTTTGGAATTGATATGGGGTCTAATTCTCTTCATTCTGAAAGAATTAAGGCAACTTGGTAGAACTGTTACATTAATTTAAAGCTGCTGATACTAATAAAGCTGATGAAAAAATGCATTTCAATGCTTTTTGGGGAAATGCTATGAAGAAAAGAGATTAAAGAATGTGAACAATAATTTGATTCTACAGTTCTCAGGCAAGGCCACTACACTAAATTCTCACCCAAAGAGTAGCAACATATCAGAACTCATATGTGAAATTCATATAATTCATACATGATACACCACCAGAATTTTTTTGGTATATAAATTTTAGCTGAGGAAAAAACCCTCTATGCTTACTAAAATCTTAAAAGTCTTGATTTGCCAAGAAGAACTATATAAATCCTGGTAAGAATCCCAAGGTTTTCAGAAACTTCACTTTAGCTTAGTGAAGATGCACTGAGATAGCAGACTTTTGCAAAAAAAAATGCTTAAAGGCAAATATCAGAACCTCTTCATGAATTGCTTTCCATTAGGCTGTCTGGCTGGCATTTCTGTTACTGGTACACTGCTTGGAGAAAGCAACAACAAAAAAAAGCTTGATGATACCATCTGTGCTTTGTATGAAGTAAAATTGCCTCCTTTTAACTCAGAGAGATCCTAGCAAAAAATATTTATTAGAAACAGAAAGAGCAGTATTTCTTTCTATGTGTCATAATCTTAACAGATGGACAACTGTATTCTGTAAGTACAGATTTTAATACCACCTACTAATGTACGAACTTCAGATAGTAGTATTCAATTCTTAGACGTTCTTAACAGAATATCTTTACATATTATCTAACTGGAAAATAATCTGGCTAGACAGAACACTAGGATATACCGAGGCCTTTAAAACAGTACTGAGAAAACATAGCAGTTTTCAGTAGCTGGAAAACATGTAACTGAGTAACTACTAACAGAATGAAATGAAGGAGTCAGTTATTTCTATTCCTGATTTGAAGTATCACCAATAAATCAATCAGAAAATTAGTCTAAATTGTTATAGGTAAAAATACAAAAGTATCAACCAGTAGGTTATTTCACAGTTAAATTTCAAAGTAAACCTAAATCTTAAGAGATATTATACCTAAACGAAGAACTTGACATATATGTCATTTATGAAACGAAACTTTACTAACCAAGCCTGAAGACTGATCCCTGTGATCAGAATCTCACAGAAAATGCAGTTTCCCAGACAGTTATGCAGCAACATGAACTGGCTCAGGTACCTCAAACATCTTTCCAAAATTCTGAAGTCCAAATGCACAAGATTATAAATTAGCTTAAGCTAATGTGATGATAGTTGCTTTAAATAATAAGACACAAGTAAAGAAAGTTTTTTCAGTCTCTTCTGTCTTAAGATCCCCTAAGTCTTGTTGAGATTGCATTGTTTTTCTCAGGACATTGAGCATGCTGGCAATCATTTATATATGATTTATCATACCATTGTTCATATTTTTGTAAAAGAAGCATCACTCAGTGTTATTTGCCTTCAGTTGCATCTGCAGACAGTGTCACCTCATTGGCTACCCCAAAAGCTATCTAGTTGTTAAAATGTAAAATGTAATTGCCACCCAAAATGGGAGAAAAAAACCCCTGGAGAACAAGTACAAGGAATTTGATTGAAATTTTATAATTTGCTAGGTTTTCTTCCTAATCTATTGGAAGTATTTAACAAACCATTCACCTAGCAGTTCATTACTATCTTCTAGCTGGGTTTCTCTGTTCATTGATGTAAATATCCTACATGTTGACAGTCTAAGTTTAAACATCTTTCTGGCAAGCCTCAGCTAACTTTGCACTGAAACAGAACAAAAATAGTCATCTAATTCCTTCACAGTATCTCAGCTATGACAATGATTATTATGTTTAGCTGCAAGACAAGTAGAAACAGCTTCAAATGATTTCTTAAATTGATCCAACAGGACCCACAAGGGTGCAACTGTCTAAACCATTAGAAATTATGTAGTCAATTAAAATATACATATTCAAAAAGCCAAGGGAATCTACATGGGCTCTATTTTTGCCTCTCTAGAAAACTCAAGAAAGATTTCTGTGATGCATTAATAAATCATTATTGGTAACTATCATTCCATATAATTTTTAATGAACTATTATTAATAAAAAATTTTTAAAAACCCTAGAAAATATGCAGATCTGTCTTTCCCTGCCTTCATGTATTAATACATTTAAACTAGGGTTAGAGCAAGCCACATTCACATTCATTACATTCATAGCTTCAGAGATATTCTAGAGATATGCTAGGTAAATGAGAGGAGAGTGGTGGATGTTGTCAAGAGGATGGGCCAGACTCTTTTTAGTGATGGCCAGCAATAGGGTAAGGGACAATAAGCACATTGGAGCACAGGAAGTTCCACCTTAACAAGAGGAAAAGCTTCTTTACTGTGAAGAAGTTGTGGAGAGGAGGGTGCTGGCCTCTTCTCCCAAGTGACAGGGGACAGGATGAGAGGGAATGGCCTCAAGCTCTGCCAAGGGAGGTTCAGGCTGGACATTATGAAAAAATTTTTCACGGAAAGGGTCATTGGGCACTGGAACAGGCTGGTCAGGGAGGTGGTTGAATCACCTTCCCTGGAGGTGTTTAAGTCATGGGTGGACGAGGTGCTGAGGGGCACGATTTAGTATTTGATAGGAATGGTTGGACTCGATGATCCAATGGGTCTTTTCCAGCCTGGTGATTCTATGATTCTATTCTATGATTCCTTTTCATTCTAAATATATTGCACTGAAATAAAAAACACTGTTTATCATCAAAGCTTTCCAAGGAAACAACAGTGCTACCACATTAGTCTTAGCTCTAAAAATTGCTAGTCACTTAAACCAGGTCAAACAAAATTGGAATTGCAGTCTCTCTGTGTAAGAACTCATTTGTGTATAACAGTAACACAGGAACATTTCTTCACTCACCAGGGAAGATGAGTGGAAAAACTAAGTAAGTAGTATGTGTCTTGATAAGAACAGAGGGGGGCTAGAAAATGTTATATATTTTCCATATGTGCAACTTAAAAAGAAATCACTGCAGGAATAGCTCTAAGATGACATAAACTCACTTTGCACTTTTATTTCCAGACAGCTAAGCAACTGAGACAGTATAAGCATGGTGATGGTCAGCCGGAAAAAACATGTCCACCATTCAACACAATGTTTCAGTTCATTAAGAAATTAATTCAAAGCAGATACTGTTTTCTGAAGACTAAATATCTATTGTATTCTAAATTGTTGTGCCTGCTACCACATTTGCTGTACTTCATTTGAAAACCTGTAAAGAAAAAAAAAATCTGTAAAATAAAATAAGCATATTCTGTACTTGAAGAATAAAGACTGTCAGATGACCCCTCATTATCCGTAGCATCCATAGTGTACTACTAGTAAGATACTCACAGGTTACACTGACAAAGATAATTGGAAAGGATTATGCTCTCATTCTCTCAGTGATGATTAAATCACTAGTTTTCAGGGTTCACATGGAAGCCTCAAGTAATTCCTGGATTTCTGGCAGAACGCATAAGGAATTTGCTACTTATTGCTAGACATAGTTCTAAGAGTCAGTCAAAGGATCTATTTCTGTCTCTTACATTTTCTCATTTTTAGCCTCAGAATTTGACTGTATAAATCACAAACGCAGGCCTTAGAAAAATGGCCAGAGCTGGTATGGAATGAATGCTTTCTACCTAACTACCTGTACCTACCTCCTTATCTCAAAAATCTCTTCAAGCCTCCCTGCTCCCTACCACTGTGAAAGATCCATGAAGCAAGCAGGAAAAGACAGGAAGATTAATGATGGGACTTACCACAGATCCATAGCCAACAGAGCATGCGCGCAAGGTGATGATGCCTACTGGCCTCCATTGAGAGATGCCGGCTCGACCACCGCTGCCAAAAGGAGCGCATGTGCAAGGGGAGAATACCTGCAGACACTCCTCTCTTGGCATGTGTGGCCTGCTAGGTGGAGACTGGCACATCTCCACAGTCAAAGGCGGGTCACAGGTGTACTGACTAGCATAAAAGACAGCTCTGGAGCAGCTGAATTTGAGGGAACAGAAGACCAAGACAGAAGAAGACCCCTCCCCACCGTGGGATCACCTCCATCAAAGACCGAAATAGTGAAATGCCTTATGGACCGGGACTCCCAGAGACACCAGACATCTGTGGACCCGTGGTGGTAACTATAAACCCCTTTTCCTTCCCTCCATCTCTTTCCTTGTACTCTTTCTCTCACTATCGTAAGTCATTTTATGAGCACAATTAATAAAGAGTCAGTTTATATTGAAATTTAACTCCCTTGACTTGTTGAATTATTACCTTTTTCCCATTGCACTCTGAAATCATAAATGAAACGAACGATCATGCATCCGCTCATGAGTGGACCGTGACAATAGTCTAGTAACATTATAAATTCAAATTACCATCTGGATAAATGTCTTCTTTATATTCTTACTAATCTGCCTGTATCTGAGACAGACAAAAGCAAATTTGAGTTTATATTTGTCTTTAGATCCCAAAATTTACAGGAGGCCTGAAAACTTGTTTTCTACGTGCAGTATTGGAACTGCGTTAGGAGGTGGATAGGCAACCAAACCAATCCACGCAACCCAAGCAATGTGTTCATGTTCAGACTTCTTTGAAAGCTGAATTTCTACTTGTTGCTTCAATTTAATTTTTTGTCTGCTACCTGTTACTTCAATATCAAGTACACAGGATGAGTTTTACTTAGAGAATGATCCTCCACAGGGAAGAAAAATAACACTTTTTCAAAAATCATAAATGCAAAATTATTAATTTTGAATCTATAACTCAAGGTATTGATCCTCTGTGATGTGGCCAAGAGCAGTAACAGGCCATCAAACTGGCTCAATGACAAATTTAATTACCTCCACTACCAGTAATTTCAAAGTGTTGATGAGATCTTAAAATATTTCCTTTACTAATTAGCATCACATCTGCTTACAGAAATGCATTTTAGTTTATGTTGGTCTTGACCATATGAGGAAACATGTACATAGTGATATAACAGGCTAAATCTACCGCTTGAGGCCAGGCATGGGACAAATTAGCATAGCTTAACTGCTTAAAGATAGGATACCAGTTTAATCTAAAACAAATAAATAAGTACCAAATCATGACACAAAAAGCAGAATCAGACACTTCATATTCACATTCTAGACAGTCTGTGGAGTTGTATTTATGAAGTTTTCTGTCAGGAAACTCCATTAACAAGTGGTATTCTAATGCCTTCTTCTTTGACTTCAAGAACTTCCAGTTCAATCTTAGGTATAGAAAAGACTTCACTTATTTCCTTCTGGCATCAGGATGAATTCTTCAAATATGTAACTGAACATCTGGTCAGTATTTCTACTGATTTAGTTGAAAAGAAGATGACAGTAGTTCTGCTTACATGCCCCGTAGCAAAACCAAGTGGAGTACCAGCAAGCGGAGCTCATGCACGTTGAGATCTTTCTCCTCCATCAGTTTTAATGTGACCATACTCTCCTGTTTGACTTCTTTGTGAGGCTCTGGCAGAATCAGCCCTTCTATTGTAGGCGCTTCAAGATGTGATTCCATCCACCACCATGATGAAACAAAGTCTGAGCACCTATAAACTAACTCGACTCTCTCTAATCTACTGAATAAAATTTACTTACTCCGTGACAGGGTTTGGGCCAGTAGCAAGATTTACTTAACCTAGATCATTGCAAATGAATATCTCTATGTTAAGTGGAGCAACCAGCTAAGTCACAGATCATGAGATCATAAAGAGAACAGGTTACATGTCACAGGAAAAGCAACATCATATCCTTTCCTGAGATTACATCAATCTATTATAGACTCCAAAAGACTAAAAGATTATATAACCTGGGCTGTCTCCAGTCACGTTTCTCAGCTGAACACGTTCCCAACCTAATATGTGGTCAAAAAAAAAGGTGACTGTCATGGGTACAAAAGCAGATAAAGCATTTGTATTCATACTTTTGACACCATTGAATTAATTTTATATCTTGTAAAGAAGTTTTTGAAATGTTTGTTTCTTACAAATACGTTGTTTACATTTTTTAATCTTACAAAGTAAGTTTATTTCTGAATCTGTCAAAACTGCAAACAACGTAGAAGGTGACTGACTGTTTTCTAGTGGAGTCTTCCTACCTGACTGTTGTTGATTCCTCGTAACAGTTTGTGTTTTCACTTAAAACTTTGTAACTGATGAATCTTGGCTGATAAAGATTTCCTCCCATTATATGATACAGTTAGAAACAGAAGGACATGCTCATGTTAAGAATACCAGTTCAGTGAAATATAAGAAGGAAAAGATCATTGAATCGGGTATATATATTCACTTGAATGACCTCCAGATGAAGGTTAACTTGTGTGGCTAAAGATTTAGATATTTCTGATAACATAAAGAGTCGGCCACTGTCACTGCAGCATCAAGACCTCTGAACTATTAAACAGCACTTCACATTTAGGTAAGTCAATAAGCAGGTATCAATTTAGAAATTATAATGATTATGACATAATTTGCTGTCTTTTTGATCATGTTTAATGCTAAGTTTTTCAGATAAAGTTTTTTCAATGTACTGTAAATATTTGAAGGTTGAAATGTTAGGCCTTCAAAGATGTATTTAAAATATTTTAATGCATTAATGTTTCTAATTAATACCATAGATGGAAACATACCAGATACCTAGAATCTGCATATTTTTCTATACTTCTATTAATGTACCATTTTCCCACTTTGTGTGTGTGTAAGAATATGAGAACAATACTAATAGCATTACGGTAGCATACTGTCTGTAGATACACTGGGAGAGGAAGAAGTTTTACACGATCTAATTTCACCTCTCAGTATCGCTCCCGAAACAAAGCACTGCCACCTTGTCTATGTAAATCCGGCATACACAAAATGCATACAAGCCAGTCCACAAAGAAAGGCCAGTTTTCTCCTAAGGAGAAACCCGTAAGTGTGAACATAAGCTTTTTCATGTCTGGGATGGATATGGTGGATGTCACACTCTGTCTACAGCACAAAGAGCTGCAACTAATATATTATACAAGTTAACAAGAAATGGGTTTTGGAGCATTCAGCTTTCATCAGAAATAATTAATTTCAAAAGTATATGACTTTCAGTCACACTGACTCAGACATTCTATAGGATTTCATAATTATTAGAGAAAATCCCCTGCAAAGGGACCTGAATAGGCTGGACCACTGGGCTGAGACCAATGGCATGAGGTTTAACAAGGCCAAATGCCGGGTCCTGCACTTGGGGCACAACAACCCTAAGCAGAGCTACAGAATAGGAGAAGCCTGGCTGGAAAGCTGCCAGGAGGGAGAAGGACCTGGGGGTGTTGGTTGACAGAGACTGAACATGAGCCAGCAGTGTGCCCAGGTGGCCAAGAACGACAATGGCATCTTGGCTTGTATCAGGAACGGTGTGATCAGCAGGTCCAGGGAGGTTATTCTTCCTCTGTACTCGGCACTGGTGAGACCGCACCTCGAGTACTGTGTTCAGTTCTGGGCCCCTCACCACAAGAAGGATGTTGTGGCTCTGGAGCGAGTCCAGAGGAGAGCAACAAAGCTGGTGAAGGGGCTGGAGAACAAACCTTATGAGGAGTGACTGGGAGAGCTGAGGTTGTTTAGCCTGGAGAAGAGGAGGCTGAGAGGAGACCTTATTACTCTCTACAACTACCTGAAGGGAGGTTGTGGAGAGGAGGGTGCTGGCCTCTTCTCCCAAGTGACAGGGGACAGGATGAGAGGGAATGGGCTCAAGCTCCACCAGGGGAGATTTAGGCTTGAGATTACGAAAAAATTCTTCACGGAGAGGGTGGTTAGGCATTGGAACGGTCTGCCAAGTGAGGTGGTTGAGTCGCCGTCCCTGGAGTTGTTTAAGGTGAGGGTAGATGAGGTACTTAGGAGCATGATTTAGGGATTGGTGGGAATGGTTGGACTCGACGACCCAGTGGGTCTCTTCCAAGCTGGTTATTCTGTGATTCTGTGATTCTGTGAAAGTGTGAATCTTCTGTTCATAGATTTCCTTGAATTAAATCTAGATAAATAGGTAACATCGATTAAATGAAATCAGTCTTTGAATAAAAAGGTAGCTTCTCTCACAAAATGAATTTTAGTTAATCATATTTTGGATATAAACAACAAGTTATTAATGGTTAATTTAGAAGACTAATGTGTCAGTAAAATGAATGCAGCATGAAAGGCATCCTAAAATAATCCATAAGTCTTTATTACTGTAATATAGTGTTAGAATATTGATCTACATTCTTTAGCATCATGCTGTAAGAAAGTGAAATATTGCTAACCAAATGCAAGTGAGATACCTAACAGAAATCCATGAGTCTCTTCAACTGAATCCAGATTTGAAGACTCTTCAGTCCTTTAATGACTTCTTTAGTGTAAGAATAAAGAAATTGCCATAAGCCTTGCCTATCAGCTGTCATTAGCTTTCATAACTACCTTCAACTCCTTGTGTCTTTTTGAATACAAGAAATTGTTAATCCAAGGTCTGTCCCACACAAAATACCATAGTGATTACAGTAATCTCAGATCTCAGTTTCTTGTGTACGTCTCTCATAGGCAGCTGGAGACAGAAAGAAATTTCCCTTTTCCTTCAGCCAGTTTCTTTTTTACCAGTGGTAACCTAGTGATTTCTAAAATGTCTCTGCTTTTCAGCATGATTCATCTGTGTGAGAAATGCTTGGGTAAAACTGGATAACTTTGCCTTCACTGCCACTATCTGGGCTCCTTACTTCAAAAATAAGACTATGAGCTGTGGCACAGGGATTTCAGGATGTCTCAATTCATACCTACTTGCACATACTCATTAACAATATTAGTATGTACTTAGACAGTACCTTTAGAAAAGATCTCCTTAAAATGGCTTTAAGATCTATCAGCTGGATTGCAGCAAAAATTTAAAACTAAAACAGAATTATTTTAATCCCAGAAATTAAGATGACACTACATCATTATATAATGTAAATTTTCACAACTGATTTATGATTGCAGATGTGGATATGTCCTATTCCTAAAAGGTTACCAATTCCAAGTTTAGTTTAAAGTAATGAAAACTCACTGATGAGCCAAAATCCTGAGTCTATTTCTATTTTATCTAGTTACACAGTTCACTGACTAAATATGTGCTTATGATACTGTTTGTCAAACATCCCAGAAGCTTAATCAGTTTGTTTTGTTTCACAGAAAAACAAAGAGGTAATGGTACAGGAGCCCACACAGACCTACGCTATAGGAGAGTAATAGCTCTTAATACAGAACTCAGTGTCTCTGTCCACTTACTCTGGTTGTCTTGGAAAATTATCACATGCTGTAGCATACTCTGTGCAATGAGGAAGACAACTAAACCACTGTGGCTATAGCCTGAAATGGTTAGGATGGGATGACAACTACTCTGAGGAGTCAGTCCCTTTCACCTTCTCAACCAGATGATCTCCCTCCAGACTCTGCTTAAACATGTGCCAACTTAGACTCAAAATTAGTTTCATTCACACTTATCCAGAAAAAAATTTGTTTAATGTATGAGATGAGAAGTTAACAGCTCAAGTCAGGTCTGAGGGACACTGAGGGTGAAAACAGAGATATTTGTCAGACACAGTGGAAGAGAATTTATGGGTCATATTTGTACATTGGGAGCATTTGATTTCCTATGCAGTGTGGAGAAGTTCCTTAACGTGCTAGGTCTGTTAGAAAACAGAGTCATAAAAGAATAATTCATGCCTACAATTGCTTAAAGGAAATACTGGGAAGACAGGTAAAGATCACCATACCTGTTGCAATAAATTCAAAGAACTAAAGCTGTTCACAAAAAAATCTCAAAGTACTGAGGACAAGAGAAAGAAAAAAGATGCTTTACAATCATCGAAGAAATTTTAAAAATTGTTTCTCCTCTTATAACAACAGAATATAAGACAGAAAGAGCAAATGAAAAGAAAATATTCCCCGGTTTTATATATAACACGGTTCTAAATTTTGCTTAGGCCTCACATAAAATGATTCAGTTATGATGTCAGTGATTTGTGTAAACCAGCAAAACCTCAGTCATTCAAACAATTCCTTGTAGACCTCTCAAATCAATTAATATCTTATTATCATACTTTGTAATCTCCTACAAACTCCAGTATCAAATGGATGAAAAAAAAGTGATTTGTTTTCCTCCTTCCTAGAAAAAGGAAAGAGAGTAGGAGGAGAGATGTAACCTATGAAAGGTTTCTAAAAGTGCCAGCTGAGATAAATAACACACTGCAGTACTTTAATCAAGTGACAAGGAAAATAAACAAAAAAGACTAAAGTAAGACATTGGGAAAACCCATACTTCCTAGAATAAAGATAAACAAGCTAACTAATGTTATATGTAGGAAAAGGAATTCTCTAGGTTCAAAATGCATTTAATGTTTAAAAGAACACCTTTGGAGTCAGTAACATTAAAAATCAAAGATAAAACTAAGACTGTTTTGGCATGCTTTGAATCTGCCAGTTAAACAATCCAGATGTTAGACTGTATCTGATATCTCCCAAGAAAAATGCAATAGCATAAAATAATTGTCAATGCAGATTTTCCCCTGCAGTTCCTTAATATAGCCATATACTTCCCAACCATACTGTGAGGCCTAGTTAAAGCTTTTAGAGTTCTTTTTAAGATCTTATACAGGGTGAAAAATAGCTGCTCATAGTTCTGATCAAGCTCCTTATATTTAGGACAAATACAAATAAAAAAACCCACGACAACGTAAAGTACCCCCACAAGTACTGGAAATAACTCCAAGAAGAAAAAAAAAACCTTTTATCTTTATGGAATAATAAAAAATGGATTTACTGTTTTCACAAAGAAATTGTTACAAGTTAGATAGGTCGAAAATTAAAAACAACAAAGACTTGTCTTATGTTGAAAGAAGTTCAAAATACTTCTTTTCATTTTCTGTATCATTACACAAATCAATGAAAAACAATACAAGTAATTAACATAATCATCAGTGAAAAGCAAATACAAGTACTTATAACATTATACACTATGTCATAAGTATTACAGAGGCCTTAATGAACTAACTGGCCATGTTTTTGGACAGCAGTCTGAGCTGAGTGTTAACTTCAACATCAGTGTTTGTACACGGGTGACTATAGTCGCAAACAGATACAGCTTCCAAAGCAACCCTATGAATAAAAGCCAAATAAATATGTATGAAAATAGATACAAATTAAGTATTTAATTTTTCATTTGAAAATGTAAGTTGCTACACAGTTATATGAAAGAATTTGTCAAATGTAACAAGGAGCCAAAAAAAAAGGAATACGAGATGCAAAACTAAATTTATCTTAAATATTTTATGTAACAGCATTCTTAGTGGTTTTTCACTGTTGTTCAGTTCAAAAGTGAACTTCTTCCCAGCCCTCCAGAAAGACAACTCAACACATGAGCATGTGTTTCATGCTGACACTGTAATTTCAGAGAACTGTGGCACCAATTGGTGGTTGTGAAAGCAGCTGAAATTCTGAACCTTAAAAGATCTATCAGGAATGCATAAGACAGGAGAAAATTAATCCAGCTTTCCAAAATAAGTGGTAAGTTCAATATAAATGATAGATGCTGTTTTCTGTAACAGATTAAAGGGCTTCAAGCTATGAATTAGAGGTTGCCTGCATCATACAGATAACCCTCATGCGGGAGCACAAACACCCTTTATAATCCTCAGGAAAAGTCAAGATTCTAAATTAACCTCTGCACATTGTGTATCATACATTTAGACATGTGACAGAGCCAATGCTAGTTTACTGCAGAAATAAATGCAGCAAATATGATTTCACTTCTACATATGCCTTTCTGAAAATCACAGACTCTTAACATCAGTTCAATTATTTCAGATATTAAAAATACATACTCTTAGCTCTTGCTGCAATGAAAACAGCAATGCAATTCCTTTTAAGTGTATTGAAAGCAGATGCCTCAGCTGTCTGGTTTTTATAGCTAACATAAAATATGTTGCCTTACATTTAAAAACAGGAATATTTCTAACAGTATGGTTAGTTGAACTAAATAGAAAGCCTCTTGGCAACAGTTTATGGTAAACTCTTGAGAAGATAATACAACATACCATGCCAAATAGTAGAACTTTCTCAAGCAATTTTTTGTGGGTTTTTTTAAATCTTAAAAATACCTCTAAAAATTTAACAGGGCTGTGGCTCTTGTAATAAGTCAGAAAGGATCTTTTGCACTGAGAAGAATAATTAATGTAACTTCATATATGTACAAAGTGTCTCAAAATGTGTTTGAGAACTGGACTGATAACTGGCTTCCATTAGAGGAAGTATATAAAGGAAATTAGGACCTATTGGAGAGCTCTGTGTTCCTAAGGATTTTGCCTGAAGCTGGGTATTGAAAACATCTTGTTTTCAGTGTTTGATGGTAAATTGTACAAATATCAAATGCTTCAAACAGTTCAGGGTATGTAGGGAAGCATTACCTGAAGAAACGGTGGTATCCAGCTAAAAATGTGTGTGTGTGTGTATGTAATATTTTTATATCAGTATTGTTGAAGATCTACAATGACACTGAGTTTTGTGTTAGAAAAAAGGTAACGACACATATCTGTTTATTCAAAAAACTTCTGCAAAAACTAACAATAACTCCTGACACAGTATTTTGACAGAGCTTTACAGCAAGAAATATAATTTTCCTTTCATCCTTCTGTTCAAAGAATCACAGAATGGTTTCAGTTGGAAAAGACCTTTAAAATCATTGAGTTTGAGTCCAACTATTGATCCAGTACTGCCAAGTTCACCACTAGACCTTGTCACCAAGTATGACATCTGCTTGTCTTTTAGACATCTCCAGGGACAGTCAGTCAACCATCTGCCTGGGCAACCTGTTCCAGTGCTAGACAACCCATTCAGTAAAGAAATCCATCTGAATAGCCAACCTAAATCTCCCCACTTCCCTTTGTCCTGTTACTAGTTACCAGGGAGAAGAGATTAACACACACCTCACTACAGCCTCCTTTTAGGTAGCTGTAGACAGTGATAAGGTTTTACCTCAGTCTCCTCTTCTCCAGACTAAACAACCCCAGCTCCCTCATAAGATTTGTGCTTCACCAGCTTCATTGCTACACTCTGGACATGGTCCAGCATCAAAATGTCCTTCTGGTAGTAAGGGTCCCAAAACTGAACACAGTATTCAAGGTGCAGCCTCACCAGCACCGAGTACAGGGGAAGGGTCATTTCCCTAGTCTTGCTGGCTACACTATCCCTGATGCAGGCCAGAATCACATTGGCCTTCTGGGCCACCTAGGCACAATGCTGATGTATATTCAGCTGACTGTCAATCAACATAGCCAGGTCGTTCTCCTCCAGGCATCTCTCCAGTCACTCCTCACCAAGCCTCTAGCACTGCATGATGGTGTTGTGACTGAAGAGCAGGACCCAGCTCTTAGCTTTGGCCCATTGATCCAGTCTCTCCAGATCCTTCAGTTATGCGGTTATCTAACCATCTAAAATTTTTTCAGCATCACAAAAAGAATGAATCTTACTTTGACTCTCACACACAACCACATAACTCTTCTGTTGTGTGCACACTCTGATTCAAAGATTATATGATCCAGGGCAGGGAGCATGTCAAATGCATATCTCCAATCTCTATGTTCTTTCTTTGTTTAAATGTCTCTCTTAGTTTGATTCCCAATATTCTACACTTTTCATTATCAGAAAGGGCAACAATGCCTCCAGATAAACACAGTCATAGAATTATAGAATCATAGAATCACTAGGTTGGAAGAGACCCACTGCATCGTTAAGTCCAACCATTCCCACCAATCCCTAAATCATGCCCCTAAGCACCTAATCCACCCTCACCTTAAACACCTCCAGGGAAGGCGAGTCAACCACCTCCCTGGGCAGACTGTTCCAATACCTAACGACCCTTTCCATGAAGAATTTTTTCCTTATCTCAAGCCTGAATCTCCCCTGGTGGAGCTTGAGGCCATTCCCTCTCATCCTGTCTCCTGTCACTTGGCAGAAGAAGCCAGCACCCTCCCCTCTCCAACCTCCCTTCAGGTAGTTGTAGAGAGCAATGAGGTCTCCCCTCAGCCTCCTCTTCTCCAGGCTAAACAGCCCCAGCTCTCCCAGTCACTCCTCATAAGACTTGTTCTCCAGCCCCTTCACCAGCTTTGTTGCTCTTCCCAGGACTCGCTCCAGAGCCTCAACATCCTTCTTGTGGTGAGGGGCCCAGAACTGAACACAGTACTCGAGGTGCAGTCTCACCAGTGCTGAGTACAGAGGGAGAAGAACCTCCCTGGACCTGCTGGTCACGCCGTTTCTGATACAGGCCAAGATGCCACTGGCCCTCTTGGCCACCTGGGCACACTGCTGGCTCATGTTCAGTCGGTTGTCAACCAACACCCCCAGGTCCTTCTCCTCCTGGCAGCTTTCCAGCCAGGCTTCTCCTATTCTGTAGCTCTGCTTAGGGTTGTTGTGCCCCAAGTGCAGGACCCGGCATTTGGCCTTGTTAAACCTCATGCCGTTGGTCTCAGCCCAGCAGTTTAGCCTGTTCAGGTCCCTTTGCAGAGCCTCCCGAACCTCCAGCAGATCGACACTTCCACCCAGTTTAGTGTCGTCCACAAACTTGCTAAGGGTGCACTCGATGCCTTCATCCAGGTCGTTGATAAAGACATTAAACAGGGGTGGACCCAGGACTGAGCCCTGAGGAACCCCACTTGTCACTGGCCTCCAGCTGGATTTAACTCCATTTACCACCACTCTCTGGGCCCGGTCGTTCAACCTGTTTTCCACCCAGGAGAGTGTGCACCCGTCCAGGCCAGAGGCCGACAGTTTCTGAACCAGAACGCTATGAGAAACTGTATCAAAGGCTCAGAAAGTTTAAGGATAGCAGTTATGAACCTAGAATACCAGGGTACAGGAATCAATAAGGTAAAAAATACAGTGTAGTATGTATCAAGATGTAGTATGTATCAGCACTGATTAATTTTGGTACAAGACAAAAAGGTAACACCTAAACAGAAATATAGGACACACTGATGGCCACCACTGTTATTAACCAATACAATATACATTCAAGCATACTCTGCATCTACATTGCAAATAAAGGACCCTTGACCTTCACCTAGGCATCTTAGCCTGTTTAAGAACCATGTTAGAAAAAATAGAAGGAAAAGAAGAAAAGTCTGGATTAACATCTCCTTCCACCAGGGTGAAAGTTTCCCAAATCTATAACTAATTTGAATGCTACCCTTTTACTTTTTCAAGGTTTTGGCCATGCCAACAAGTTAAAAGAATAAAAAAAAAACCCCAGTGGTTCTTCCCAGCTTTTGATCAATGCACAACCAAGCCCGCTGTATTCTTCTCTTCTTACCTTACCACCTGGCAGTTTGCCCTTCCCTAAACAAGCTCTGGGAGAAGCTATTCTATTCTACGGTTCTGTGATATAAAGTGGTTTGGAGTAGAAAAATGGGGAAGATAACTGCTGACAGGTCTTCCTGCTAGACATAAAAAAAACCCAAACAAAAACCCCTGCAATTTGACCTCCACGGCCTCATGGGTTTACTTTGTTGTTTGTTCAGACTCATGGTGAATGATAAAGAAGTCTCCTCTGCCCCAAAGAAAACAAATCTACAGTTCATCCAGCTTCATACTGGGATGAGCAAACTATTTATCTGCACTCTAACAAGGCAGAACTTAGAGAAGAATAAAGTGGCTCTTTCCATAAAGGAATACAGAGCCTGCAATACCTCCCTAGGCTGTTAAACCATACATGAATATATCTGACCAAAGATATCAAATGCCCAAATCTGACATAAAGAGAAAAACTGTTTTCCTCTTTCACTTGGACAACCTACAGAAAGTTCCCAACAACACAGATGAAAAGTCCAACTTGGTCAACCCCCTTGCCTTGAAAGTTTGAAGAATAAAGCTTGTCAGACTTGTAAGACCATTTAGAAAGAAACTTTGAACCACTCCAAATTACAGCTGCAATTGTTCAAGTAAAAGTAAAAAAATGCCCCTATGTGGTATCAAAAACTGTTATCCTCTTTACAGAGAACTGCAAGAATAACATTGTATTAGAACAAAATGCTTACAAACCAGATGTAACATTCTTTCTGCAAAACATAGCAAATAACGCATTACCTTCAAAGGAGCAGAGAAACAAGTTCACTCTACAAGTTCTTACAAGAATCACTCTACAAGTTCTTACTCTTTAATAACTCCTCCAAATGCCATTTATACTAGTAAGTCTTTGGATATGAAAACTACTTTCACATATAAACCCAAGTTTCTTGTGCTTCTGGAAGAACATAGGTGTCAACCCTAATTCTGTTCTTTTGAAGAAAATACAACATGTAATATTACAACACTGAGGCCCAGGAAGTGAAACATTCTGAAAAGAAAGTTAAAACATAAGAAGAGAAAGCCAGAAAGAACCTCACTCGGTTTAGCCAGCAAGAACCTCACTGAAATGTTGCTTGGCTATCCTCCTTCTTCAAAACCTTTTTCCCCTTTAAAATCAGCAATCCAAATGAATTTACTAAAATACAAGGGAATTTAAAAATGATGAGTCACACTCTGATATTCATTTTCTACTTTTATATTATAAATTGGGCACTTTTTTGGTTCAAATTCCAGATGGAGATCCGTGACAAGTGGTATCCCTCAGAGGTCCATACTAGGACCAGTGCTGTTTAGTATCTTCATCAATGATATTGACAGGGAGATTGAGTGTACCCTCAGTAAGTTTGCAGATGACACTGGAAAGATGGGATATCATCCAGAGGGCCCTGGACAGGCTGGACAAGTGTGCCTGTAAGAACCTCATGAGGTTCAACAAGGCCAGGTGCAAGGTCCTGCACCTGGGTCGGGGCAATCCCCGATTTCAGTACACGATGGGGGATGGAGAGCTGCCCTGCAGAGAAGGACTTGAGGGTGCTGGTCAATGAGAAGCTCGACGTGAGCCGGCAATATGCGCTCTTAGCCCAGAAGGCCAACCGTATCTTGGTCTGCATCAAAATAAGCATGCCCAGCGGGTCGAGGGAACTGATTCTGCCCCTCTATTCCTCTCTTGTGAGACCTCATCTGTGTCTTGTTATAAAATCCACAACTTAAGAAAGATATGGGGCTGTTGGAACAGGTCCAGAGGAGGGCTACAAAATAATCCAAAGGCTGGAACACCTTCTATATAAGGACAGGCTGAGAGAGTTGGGTTTGTTCTGCCTGGATAAGAGAAAGCTCCGAGGAGATCTGATAGCGAACTTCCAGTGCCTGAAAGGAGCCTACATGAAAGCTGGAGAGGAACTATTCGTAAAGGCTTGTGGTGGTAGGACAAGGGGGAATGGCTAGACACAGGAAAGGGGCAGATTTAGACTAGAAATTAGGAAGGATTTCTTCACCATGAGAGTGGTGAGACACCGGCACAGGTTGACCAGAGAAGCTGTGGCTACCCCATTCCTAGAGGTGTTGAAGGCCAGGCTGGATGGGGACTTTGGCAGCCTGATCTAGTGGAACGTCCCTGCCCATGGAACTAGCTGATCTTTAACGACCCTTCCAACCCTAACTATTCTATGATTTTATGATTAAATAGAAATATTTTCATGAGAAAAGAAATTTGCGTATAAGAAAAAAACCTTCAAACTCCCCAAAACCAGAAAACCCCTCAGAAAGGCTTAAGATAAGAATATCCTGAAGTGGCAGAAATCCTTCATTCTCCATGTTAAACAAAACCAGTAATGCTTCTCTGATATTTCAAGAAT
This sequence comes from Clamator glandarius, assembly GCA_033459285.1. Lineage (NCBI taxonomy): Eukaryota > Metazoa > Chordata > Aves > Cuculiformes > Cuculidae > Clamator > Clamator glandarius. The sequence continues at coordinate 597,595 of JAUNZM010000084.1, read as the reverse complement.
TGCTACAAATACTGTGCACAGAAGGTCTTATCAGGAGAAGCTCACATGTGAAACAATACTTACCTTAGGGCACCCTGAACAGTGTATTTAGCTGCCACCTGGGGTGCATGACAACTCCATCCATTAGTAAGCTTTTCCTCTGACCAACACTGTGACCAAAGGACCCTTCTACTGTATTACTATGGCCATACTATGATGGTCTCCATATTACTAAAAGATTCATTCCTCACTTAGACAAGTCAATGCCTCTAGTAGAAGACTACCCACATCATGGCTTCAGCATAAGTGGGTATCTATTCCAAAGTGAACATACAGTACAAGCCTCTCTTTTACACAGAATACACAGAAGTTATAAGCTGGTGAAACTCATGGTTACAAAGGGTCAGCTTTTTGGCTAAATCTGGAGGTTTTTAGCTTGCAATTCCATTTCCTTTATTGTTAAGGGAGCAGTTAACCACAAATGAATTTCTTAAATTAATGCAACTATGAAAGCTGCTGTACCTCATTTAATAATGTGTAAATTTAAGTCTTCAAAACAGATACAGTCCCTGTTTCATAAATCAAAGCAGAAACAATTTCAGTGAGAACATATTACACATGGTCATGTTTAAAACAAACCACAGATATGCATGCATTTTCACTAAATTCTGTGACCTGAGAAATACTGCCTTTCTCGTTTATACCTGTATATCATCGTTGGCATTATCAAACAGCTGAACAAGAAACTGGGAAATAAAACTCTGAAATCAAATAGAAATTGTGTTCAGCTTTCTTGGCTGTTAATAATGTAACCAGAAAAAGTATGAAGAATAAGGGCAACCAGGTTTAAACATGGCACATTCTTATTTCTGGTCAAGAACAATGCAATTACTTTGTGTCCAGACAAATGGCCAATCTTGCCATAAGGATTCAAGATTACATAGGCTATAGATATTGGTTTATGTATTCAACATTAGAAAATATTCAGGTCAATTATAAAAGAGATATGGATGCTTATTAAGTCACCACAGAATCCATTGGAAGAAAATACTACTGAAGTGTGATCAAACTAGAGAATCTAGGAAATAATGCTAATATATATGCTCTTGTAAACTAGGAGTATTTTATATAACTTAACAGCACTATTGGAAGTTCAAGTACATATGGTAAAATACTCTGAGATTTATGTACGTTCAGTAGATATCAAAATAAAGAATTTTGATGTAGTTTAATTTTCCACTCTCAGAAAACTGTTGCAATACATCATTACAAATTTCTGGTACAAAAGCAGAAAACCTGCAATCCTACAATTCAGTTGCAAATTACATTCACTGCTGGGCTAGCAAAAGCATTCAGAAACTGTCCTTTTGGATATCGGTGAGTTACTGGGGACAAGGCTACAAAAGTAGCGAGATCACGTAGGGTAGAAAATGAGAAATACTAAAACAAAGCAATTTTCAGTGATCAAAGCCTGTCACTACATATAGGACCTTATCCTATATGAGAAGATGGCACAATTGTACTCAAATTGTGAAGTTTCCTTAATAATTTACAGATTATGCAATGTCAATAAAAGAAGAAGCAAGTATAAAATTCAATAAAAACAGGGTACATTATGCTTGTGGTCCAAGTGATCACCTGAGTGGTGATCTGCTTATCAATACAAAAATGCTAGAAGAAAAACAACAACAACAATCCTATGCAGTGCTACAGACTAGGAGAAGTCTGGCTAGAAAGCTGCCAGGAGGAGAAGGACCTGGGGGTGTTTGTTGACAGTGACTGAACATGAGCCAGCAGTGTGTGCCCAGGTGGCCAAGGAGGCCAATGGCATCTTGGCTTGTATCAGAAATGGTGTGACCAGCAGGTCCAGGGAGGTTCTTCTCCCTCTGTACTCAGCACTGGTGAGACTGCTCCTTGAATCCTGTGTTCAGTTCTGGGCTCCTCACCACAAGAAGGATGTTGAGGGTCTGGAGCGAGTCCAGAGAAGAGCAACAAAGCTGGTGAAGAGGCTGGAGAACAGGCCTTATGAGGAACGGCTGAGAGAGCTGGGGTTGTTTAGCCTGGAGAAGAGGAGGCTGAGGGGAGACCTCATTGCTCTCTACAACTACCTGAGGGGAGGTTGGAGAGAGGAGGGTGCTGGCCTCTTCTCCCAAGTGACAGGGGACAGGATGAGAGGGAATGGCCACAAGCTCTGCCAGGGGAGATTAGGACATTAGGAAAAAATTTTTCACAGAAAGGGTCATTGTGCACTGGAACAGGCTGCCCAGGAAAGTGGTTGAGTCACCTTCCCTGGCGGTGTTTAAGGTGAGGGTGGATGAGGTGCTGAGGGACATAGTTTAGTGTTTGATAGGAGTGGTTGGACTCGATGATCCGGTGGGTCTCTTCCAACCTGGTTATTCTATGTTTCTATGATTCTAAAACAAGCAATGTATAATAAAAAAGCTTGAATGTCCGTTTTTGGTGAATAACATAGTTGCTGCTCTTAAAAGAACCATTTTCACTTTGTGACAAAAGACTAAATTAAGTAATTTGTTGGATTTCCTGGGCTGTCTGATACTCATCCTAATTTTGTGTATTCATCCTAATTTTCTCCATTCAACATTTTGAAAAAATTGATAACAATGACTTGATTACCAAGTAATTAATTGATTAACATAAACCTATATTTCTTTAATCACTCACAATCCACAGAAATATAATGGTAAAATTGACGAGTATTTGTACTCATATTTAGAAAGGCTATTTATTTGCTTATTGGGCTAATTAAAACTTTAAGGTGGAGACATAAAACAATGCATGAAGATGACACAATAACTACATGCTGCATCCTCTCATAATATTGTCATAATTGTAAAGGTACCTTGGAAGAAGGATAATATAAAACTGATAGAAAAGCATGATTTTGTGTAAAAAAAAAAGAGCAAATTAGAATTAATCCAGGGAAACACAGGAGTCTAGTGCTCCCAGGAAACACTGAAAATAATTTTTAAAATGTAACTACATTTTTATGAATATATGCAATTTGCTGATGTATAAGAAAGTATGACAGTAATTTTGATAGTAGACATTAAATTATAAAGTTGATTTCTAAGAGACATTCTTTTTAAAGTAATATCATTGAGGAGGGGCTGGAACTTTCTCTTTGCTGTATTTAATGACACGCATTTATTAATTCCATGCTGAATGGTTTAATTTTTTTTTATAATAATAAAGCTAAGGGATAAGACTTAGATACTACATCTATTTGATTCTTCAGTGCTAATCAAAATGATTTATTACTATGACTATCTGAAAACCTTTTTTCAGTACAGAAAAGAAGCTGACTTAATAAAAAATACCTGGTACCAAAACACCAAGCATGAAGAAACTATCAAGAAACTATAAAGAATAAAAATGCAAACAAATGTTTGCAGTAGTTCTTTTAAACATCAGCATTCATATCACTTCATCTTTGTTTCAAAAAAATCAAAGATATCTCCAACATAAATTAGGCATAGGAAGGACAGCTGTACTCAGTGCCACAAAGATAGTATATCTGGCACTCTTAAGAAACAAATAAACAAATTTAAAAATTGTAAGATTAAGGAGACTTTATATTTTCAGTGCTCACAGTTTTTTAATACTGTGTAAAGAAATAAATCAATAATAAAAAATACCATATTTGTTTAGTGTCATAGACTAGTGAATAGTTGAAAGATTACAGTCTTAAGTTATCAGTTTGGCACATTCTGACTTCATAAGTAAATTAGTTTAAACTGATTAACTATGGCAGATGCTTATCTGAAGAATCTTAAGTCTTGCTTTGCCTTATGCTTCTATATCCAGCTTCACTTTTGCCTGCTCTAAATCTCTGCAGTTAATTGTCATTGTGCTTGCAATTTGTTCAACTCACAATAAAATCATTCTTTGTGAAATCGCCATAGTCCACATCTGTTTATTTATACTTTAAATGCTTAATATTAAAAAACATGCATCACAAGACAGAATCATGCTTAAGAACTTCCCACACACTGCCAGTAAAGAAAATTCCTCATGCCTCAGCCTGTTTTCTAATAACATGCAATCAGTAAGAATCCAATTAAATGTATACCAAGTTCTATAAATACTTCAGTTATGTACAGATACAGTATACCATCCTAACTCATAAGCAAACAAAACAATGTAGGTACAGTCACATAGCACTATGCAGTGCTGTGCAGATGCAGACAAAGCCCCTCAGTAGGACAACTCAGACACAGTGGAGGGCTGCATTAATGTAGGATGTGACCTAGCTTGCTTGGAACACTGCACTGTGTCATATAAATACAGACTTCTCACCCGTGTAGTTACAAACTGTCATGCTTTGATGACTAGTATTTTCTCTTCATAGAGAAACATCAGATGAAGAAGCACAAATGCAAACCAACAGTATTTGAATAGTGTTTTCCTGCTTCCTAATTGGATTTTGCTAAGCCTGAACTGCTGCTATCTGATGAGAAAATGTATGTTGTTGACTGTTCTGCAGATGATCTCAGGCATGATGACTTTGCCTCAGTTAACACTCTCAGTTCTTAAAACTGGTTTTTTTTTCAGTTTTCCCATCTTAACTCAGCTCTGACCTCAACCTTTTAATTTTATGTAAATTAAGTAATTTAAAATCAAGAGTAGTTTTTCACTAGGTTTTGGGTTTTGTAGTGATTTATTTGTAAGGAGAGCTATTTGCATTTTATATTGCAAATATTAAAAGACCAGCAGAATTTCCAACGCTTTCTTTCTGCACTTTCTCACAAACAAGGGTCTGAAAATTGCTGCTGTACACCTGAATGTGCAGCAAGAGAGGAAAAACAAAGAGGGCAGAGAGAAAGGAAAGGTTAGACAGAAGTGAGGCTGCAGAAGGAAAGAGGGAGGGAGAGACAGAGAAAGGGTGAAAGAAATAAAGGGGAAAAAAGAGTGGAGGAGAGGGCAGAGAATTGAAGGTGAGAGAAGGAGAGAGAAGTGAGGGAGGGTGCGAGTCTGTATGGTAGGAAAATAAAAAGGGGAAGATGGACCCATGTAGCAGACATACATATTTAAAACATATTAACCACTACGTGATTCAAGATTTCTGATCTTAAACTACTTAGAAAATTGTCATGCTCCACTACATTAATTTTCCAAAAATTACTTTTAAACGTCCCCTCACAAGCAACCGACAACAAAACTATTAATCACATCCTTCCCTGTTTGGAGTTAAAATTTGTATTTTATGCATAAGAAAAAAAAAATTTTTTTTCTGACTTTTCTTGTAAATCACATCATGCCCAGAAGTACTCAGGAGTTCATTGGTAAGTCTTGAATAAGTAAAAATAATTCATTACTCATGATACTATAATTGTGATTCCAACATCTGTTCTTTCTATATATACACAAATTTAGAATCTTCTGCAGACTAAAGTAGAGAAAAAGGGCAGGTATTTGTTGCTACCACTTTGGCAAAGACAAAAGCAAATACAACAATAAGTGAAAGAATGTTTCAACTTCTTATGGAATACTCTGGAGTAAACATTATGATGTAAGTGAATCTCATTCACCATCACATTAGTAAAACTAAGATGTGTGATGCACAAGAGGTGATTTTTTTCACACGGCATTCTGTTTCCAGCTCAGGAAAGCCATTTCCAAAATGGACAAAATCAGTGCTAGACAGCTTTTTAACAGTTAAATGGCAGGTTGAAGGTACTGGGTTTTAGCCATCTGATACAAAGGCTAAGATGGAGAACTATAACAACAAATTTCCAGTATGTCAAATATAGCTATTAAAAATGACACTGATATATTGTTCTCTATGATCTATGGAAGAAAAAGATATCACTTACAACAAAGACTGGTTTTCTTATGTTCCCCCACCTTACTGTCAGAATAGTTAAGTCCCAAAACAGGTTCCCTAGGAAGTAGTGTGGTATAAGAGTTTAGATAACAGTTTTATGATGAATATTCCCAGTACATTGATAACTGCCTCAGAACAGAGAATGAATTTCAAATAAATTATTAGTCTCACAGATTTACATTTTTATGATGCTATAACTTTCATAAAGACTTCTTATTTCATCTCCCAAGATGGGCTAACTGCTTTCTTCCTTCCTTTCCTTATTATGCAAAATAACATTTGGGAGCAGAAGTTTTGAAAACTTCATCAAAGTGCAACACATTCACTTCTAGATAAACTACAGGCAGCATGCTGGACAACACCTCATCTTCCATAACTTATCTTGGAGATCTTAAAATAAAAATTATTACCATTTAATCTTTGGTTTTCACATATTTCTCCCCACCATATTCCAATGTCTTCTACATGCATGTAACTGTACATATTCGTATCAGGTAACTAGCATGACATATATTACATCATTCTAACTTCAAAACAAAAGACTATACTTAAGTTTTTGATGGTCCTGTTTTATTTGAAGTGGAAAACTGCAATAAACTAAGAGTTTCAGTATTTCATTGTGGAAGTGATCATTCTTTACATGCATGGTTTCAGAAGCTGTTTTATCATATGCATTTAACATCTAAAAAACCTTACACTGCTTAAAGTCACAGAAGACAGTTCAAATCTGAGGATGTCATTCTCCTTTATAAACTAAAGGAATGTTAAAAATCAGTGTAATTTTTTTCAAGGAAGTATACATTCTTCAACACTGAAGTATCTGGAAATGTGTAATAAACCAAAACAGGAATCCACTGGCACTAGAAAGATAAACTTTCTATTTCTAAACACTTGGAAAATCAGATAAAGGTCAAAACCAGAAGTAACTGTGCATCAAACTGCAATAGTTTTATTGATTTAGTTAAATTAAGGTATTTCTTTTACTAACTGACGATAAACCACACATAGACCTGTTACAGCATTTTAGCTGAGTCACAATCAGCACTGTGCTGGTAAACCATAAACAATACTTCATTAACATAAAAGACTTAATATACACAATTTTTTGAGTTCATCATAAATTGCAATGAACACAGCTTGGATGAGCTGTGTGCAAGAACTAATACGCACATATTCACCTCTTTATCTGCTACCACTGCTCATTTGAATTGCTTGTAATCCAATTTAGCATGCTTTGTTTCAAATGAAGCACTCCTGTTCCCCTGTCCTAGAAAATCCCTGAGACCACTTTGTTCTCAGTAATTTTTCTCCAGAAATTTTGAATGTCCTTTAGCATTGGGATCTTAGTGATCATATCTTTTGACACCTTTTCTTTAATCTAATTGTATTTTACTGGTGGTTCCCATTTATAGGTCTCTGTCACTTTATCCTGTTTTTGTATAAATTCATTCACTTGCTGACAGTTCTCAAACCTACTCCTGCACCTTTTTCTTTCTCTGCTAGTTTGGTTTTCAAAACAGAAGTATGATGCTACAGAAATAAAATTCAAGGGAGACAGTAATAATTTATTCTGGAAAACTTCCTCTTTATTCAAGGTCAGATGTTTCCATTCGGTGTTGCCTCCTTTGTCCACACAAGCTGTTAAAAAGTCTAGTTGCTTATTTGTTATCGCTTCCATCTATTTTGAATCACACATGTTACAACATGCCACTTTCTGTCAAACCATATTAGTCTTCAAAACAAGCCTCCTCAAAATTTTAGTCTGCTTTGTTTTTTAAAAATATTAGGAGGACCTGTTTAGCCTAGACTTTGAACGGCTCTTAAAAATAATATCCTTTTTTCACTAGCAGCATTGGGAACTACGCATTTTTTGTATTTCTTCCCTTCAGTTTTCACTAGTCTCTCCGTGTACATATGCAACGACAACTTTGTACCAGTAAGCCAAGTAACCAATGCTTCCTATTTTTGCTCTCCCTACACACCCCCAAACTGCCAGTGTATCCAGAACACACTGTATGTACTTAAATAGAAACAAAAAAAATCTGCTGTTCTGGTAGAAATGGGAGTCTAAAAGTGCCCAGTCCACACAGAACTCTGGCCCCATTTCCTTTTGTCCTGACCCACCCATCTCAAGTCTGTGAAGCCTTTCAGTACACAGGCCTCCTCTTTTGGGAGATGGTGACAGTGCCCCCTCCCACCTACTCCAGGAAGATGTCACTGGGGAAAGGAAAAAAGAAAGTGTCCCTTCAGTTACTGCAAACATAAGGAAGCAAACAGCAGCCTTCGTTTAACTTCTCTCCAATTGAATGCATCTGCATTCTGCATCAACTTCTACTCTTGCAAGACAGATAAGCAAGGATGGCAGAGGGAAAGAAAAGGCAATGTTAGACAACATGAAAAGGTGTTCTCCTCAGCAGCCAGGCTTGATTTTCAGAAACATCTCTTCCATAGTGGGTTAGTGTACTTTACACATAGGTTTGATTGAGACAAAGTTTTTAAAGGCTGGAATAATATTCTTTTTTGTCTCATACAGCTTTGAGGAAAGCACTTAAATAATTACTAATTAATAACAACCACAATAATAACAACAAACAATGATAAGTGTACTCTATGGATACTGAATGTCTCTGCAGGGTCCCTTAGAAGTCATTAGGTCTCCTCTGCCATAAATATTTAATAAAGATTTGATTTCTAGGCACTTCCAGCATCTAAGATGTTGTCCTGAAAAGCCTGTGAAAGCTCAGACCAAAGACAGATATTACTTCTTCAAGTTACAAAGTTTGAGCACTTTATTTCAAATGATACATGCTGTTATTACAACTGTGTCTTGAGTAATGATTTAATTTTGTATTTCATTAAAGGAGACAGGCCATTGTGTTGCTAGTACATGGTTAGAAACAAATTATCTGGTTAATAATTTAGAAAGAGGTAACCATACTGCAACTTAGACATTAGAAGTCTAAGTTGGCATACCGAGATGTACAATTAAAAGGACAGATCATGAGGTGCCCCTAACCAATAGTATTTTTAAGACCAACTCTGGGGATGGAAAGTCAATCTCGAGGAAGCCAGAGGCAAAATCAATATTTTACTGTTCTACACAAACATGTTCAACACAAAAAGTATCCGTAACTCATGTGGCACATCTGAGAAATGTGTACAGCCTTTGGGGCAGATTCTCTTAATGGTAACATTGCCTTCAATAGGAAAAAAAATGGTGTTACACTTTTTTGCCTTTTTTATTGCTATGTATGAGTTTGGTATACTTATGGGGTGGTGGCATAGGCCATTTCAGGGATATCTGAAGCATTATAAATTCAATAACTATATAAATAAAGTATTTTTATTTTTAACCTCTATATGTATAAAAATTTAAAAGTTTGAAGGCAATGGCTCTGAAGGGGTTCCTGAATACAAAATTATCCTTCAGTACAAAGTAAATTAAACTACATAGTTAATATTACATTAAGATTTCCATAATTACATACTGTTTATTGTAGTGCACCTATAGCACACAATAATAATAACACAGTGATTCTTCCCTCCATCACCCTTTTTAATGTAATTTAAATAATCTTTTAAATATAAGTATTTCTTACATAATTTTTAAACCATTTTTCCCTGTTTCTTGCTCATTCTATTGTAAAAGTACTGCCAGCCAGTAAGAGCCTCAGCGTGGATTCCCTTGAAGGCAAGGCTTTAACCCTTGAAGTTTTAAAGAGCGATAAAAGGAAGACTGCTCCCTCTAGTACTGTTCCACAGAAATTGTAAGGCTGCCTTAGCACAAGGTAGGCATGGTACTGATCTCTCTCACACAGGCAGGAGATATTACAGGAAATTCATTACAAAGTGGAGGAAGGGAGGGTAGGGAGACTGAAATTATGGCTCTGAAGGCCCCCTCTGGAGAGGCTGTTATAACTGTGACTAGCAAGACCATGTTGTTCCACCCTCCCTGCCTCTGCTGACAGCATGTTGGGAAACCTCTGTTCCTTCACTATCAGCATCACTGATGTTCTTCATTACAAACTCAATACAAATTCTTACAGCCAAAATTAGATATATTTTGCTTAGTTCTGAGGGAGGGGTGTTCCCTCCTCACAAACACATATATGTAATGACATTAGGACACATCAATGTTATTTAGCACACTCAAGTTATTTAATACATTGAACTTGTTTGAACCATCATAGAATCATAGAATAACCAGGTTGGAAGAGACCCACCGGATCATCGAGTCCAACCATTCCTATCAAACACTAAACCATGTCCCTTAGCACCTTGTCCACCTGTCCCTTAACCACCTCCAGGGAAGGTGAATCAGCCACCTCCCTGGGCAGCCTGTTTCAGTGCTCAATGACCCTTTCCACAAAAATTTTTTTCCTGATGTCTAGCCTAAATCTCCCCTGGTGGAGCTTGTGGCCGTTTCCTCTCGTCCTGTCTCCCGTCACTTGGGAGAAGAGGCCCTCCTCTCTCCAACCTCCCCTCAGGTAGTTAGAGAGAGCAGTGAGGTCTCCTCTCAGCCTCCTCTTCTCCAGGCTAAACAGCCCCAGCTCTCTCAGCCGCTCCTCACAAGGCCTGTTCTCCAGCCCCTTCACCAGCTTCGTTGTTCTTCTCTGGACTCGCTCCAGAGCCTCAACATCCTTCTTGTGGTGAGGGGCCCAGAACTGAACACAGGATTCGAGGTGCAGTCTCACCAGTGCCGAGTACAGAGGGAGAAGAACCTCCCTGGACCTGGTGGTCACACCATTTCTGATACAAGCCAGGATGCCATTGGCCTGCTGGCCCACTTATAACTGGCTTCTAGCTGGATTTAACACCATTTACCACCACTCTGGGCCCGGCCGTCCAATCACTTTTCTGCCCAGGAGAGTGTGCGCCTGTCCAGGCCAGAGGCCGACAGTTTCCATAGCAGAATGCTGTGAGAAACTGTGTCAAAGGCTTTACTGAAGTCCAGGAAGATACATCCACAGCCTTTCCCTCGTCCAGCAGCCGAGTCACTTTGTCATAGAAGGCGATCAGGTTAGTAGTGCCATCCTAGTACCAGTTGTTGCACGTACCACAGCTATACAGACAGCCACTCAAACAAAACCTGTGCCAGTGTGGATGCAAGTACTGCAGCTACATTGGTAGCCACTAGGGAAATCGCAACTCAATCTAGACCAGATCCAGTTGTAGCAAGCACACTGACAACTAGTATGGACACTCCTACTGAATCCATACAAGTGCCAGTGGTGGCAAGTACTACATATATGCAGACAGCTACTACAGACACTCCCAAATCAATCCATATTGGTGCCTGTACCAGTACTGGTGAGAGGATGAAGAAACGAATGGCGTCCTTCATGATGAGTTGAAGAAGGGACTGAAAGAATCTGTAAATCAAGCCAGTTTGCAGAAGTACAAGCTATACAGCTAGCTTTAGACATTGCTGAATGAGAAAACTGGCCAGCCCTTTATCTCTATACTGACCCACGCTTTGTGGTAGTGGTTAAAGCAATGGAAACAGAACAACTGGCAGTGCAGAGGTAAACCCATTTGGGCTGCCACATTGTGGTGAGGTATTGCTGGCTAAACTAGTCCTAAAAGTACACCATGTAGATGGTCACATTTCCAAGAGCAAAGCCACTGAGGAACATCAAAGCAACCAGCAAGTGCATAAGGCTGATAAAGTGTTCTGAACTGGCTACATAAAGATGAATTATTTCTAGCTCACTGGGCTCGTGATACTTCAGGTCATCAAGGAAGGGATGCAATACACAAAGATGCTCCAGTCCTCTGAGCACCTTCATGGCCCTCCACTGAACTCTCTCTGGTAGTTCCTTGTATTTCTTAAACTGGGGAGTCCAGAAGAATATACAGTGTATATACACACAAATTTTTTTTAGTCCTTTGCAGAGTTTTTAAACTGTAACAGTCCAAATCTTACATCAAATGGATGTTTAAAATCCAGTCTCTCTAATCTCTTAATTCCTAATTTCACAAAGCTTAACAAGATGGAACTTGCATTATTTCAAATAACAGCACTGAAAATACTAAGCTGTAACTGAGTTATTGTTTGAAACATATGTATAACTTAGTTTAAAAACACTTACTGAACCAGCATTCAGTCATATTGACTGGTTTGTTGGACAGATCAGTTTTACTGTGTGACTAAGGCATATATAATGTTTTTATTTAATTTATAATTTAATTCCATGCTTTGTAATACATAAAACAAACAGCGTAACAAAAAGAGCCTCTAAATTCAAGTAGAATGATACCCACTTATTTCAGTCCTGTATTATGTAATGGCAGAACTCCTTCAAAAATTAATGATTTCCACTTAAGGACAATTGTTTTATATCTGGATATATATGACAAAAAAAGCACTGTAAATTAGGACATTTGAAAAAGATTGTTGTAAGATTTAGGTGGAATAGTCTTCCACATAGTTATTTTAGAATTAAAACCCAAATGGTGTTTTGCTCCAGAAGATTGTTTCATAAAGACCTGATAAAGTTTCTTCTCAAAGCAATTAAATATAGATTATGTAGTCTAAGAATTCAGTTCTGCCACTACGATAACATTCCTGCAAAATAATCACTTAGTGCACTGTGTTAGGCTAAGAAATACCAGTAGAAATTTTACTACAGAATTGTAGAATTGCTTAATTGAAAAAAAGACTTTTGAGATCATCAAGTCCAACTGTACCTGTTCACTACTAAACCATATCCCTCAGGACTTCATCTACCCATTTTTTAAATACCTCCAGGGATGGTGACTCAACCACATCCCTGGGCAGCCTCTAACAGTGACTGAGAACCATTTTGGTAAAGAAATATTTCCTGATGTCTAATCTGAACCTTCCCTGGTGCAGCTTCAGGCCATCTCTTCTTGTCTTATTGCCTGTCACTTGGGAGAAGAGATCAACACCCACCTCACTACAACCTCCCCTCAGGTAGCTGTAGGCAAGGATAAGGATATGATCTGTGGGGTAAAAAAAAAGTACAATCTCTTAACTGAAAAGGGACTTTTAAAATTATTTAGTAGATAATAATGATATTGACTCCTACATGAAAAAGACAATGCATTAACACAAAACTATGTTAAAGATGAATGTTCTTTCTTATGGAAATGTAAAACTATCACACTTCACTAACGCTAGAACCAAAAGGGGTTTCTTTTTCTACTTTCACAATATTAGGGCCATTTCACACAGTTATTTGATTAGTATTTAATATAGATTCCATTAGCAAGATCAGCCTCATCAACAGCTCTCTGCTAATTTAAGTAAGATCTTGAAGACAAGTGAAAAGTCCTCTGTTTAGGAATAATCAAATCTACATAGTTTCCATAATTACTCTTACACATCCACAATAGTATTACGAACTGAGGAATACAATGCAGAGAAAAACTTAAGAAAAAAAATCCCCTGTAAAGTATAAAAGATAATAAACTGAAGACGAATGAATACCAGGACATTGTAAAACAGATACTCATTGCACAAAACTGTATAACCTAAATACCTGCAGCTTTCAAGAATTGTGAACTAATTCTTTCTCTTTATCAGTATCTTTCTCTTTATCAGTGCAAGGCCCCAGATTTGCTGTGATCCTCTTTATCAGTGCTACTGAAGTCTTTTATAAGTGTGAGGTGATGGAGGCCAGAACACTGATGAAGAAGCAAAGTAACGTTCTGTACCCTGTCACATCTTCTATATTATGACAGTGGTTACTGTACAGAGGTTTTCGGAGTTGTATGTGTGTAGACTGCAGCAGAGCCCGAGAAAACAAGGCTTGAAATTAATCTCGGTTGGAATTATCCTGATGTATATGGATCTGTCTCATTCTTTAAAATGCAAGGCTCCAGATTTGCTGTGATCCTCTTTATCAGTGCACTTCAAAAAAGCTGTGGACCAATTGTTCCAGACACAAAAGAAAAAGAATAGTGACCAAAAGCCTGGAAATCATGACCTGCAAGGACTAAAATTGGACTTTTTGGGAAGAGGCAATCTAAACACACTCAACCATCCCAAGTCCCCCAAACAGGAACAGGATATACTCTCTGCTTTTGATCAATGGTGAGGTGGTCTTGAGTTACAGTAAGAAATACTCAGTTTATATATTAACACAACCTTCCCAATGGTGAGAAAAGAAAGACACTGCAACAAGTTGTCTAGGAATAAGGCGAAATCTCCAGGAAAGGAATTTTAAAGAATGGGACAGATCCACATACATCAGGATAATTCCAACTGAGATTAATTTCAAGCCTTGTTTTCTCGGGCTCTGCTGCAGTCTACACACATACAACTCCGAAAACCTCTGTACAGTAACCACTGTCATGATATAGAAGATGTGACAGGGTACAGAACATTACTTTGCTTCTTCATCAGTGTTCTGGCCTCCATCATCTCACACTTATAAAAGACTTCCACAATCACTATATTATGCTGGAAAAGTCATAAAACATGTAGAAACTCTCCAATATTTGTTGTTATTTTTAAACCACTCATGTTGCTGTAGCACAAGGTTTAGGAATAAGAGGTGGAAAGATTATAGAATTCAAAAGAAAAGTGTGAAGCAGATGAGATGAGTAACATAGCAAGGTATAAAATGGCAGAGAAAGCAACGTAAGCAGGCCTCCCTTTTTCTTATAACAGTCATTTGAACTGCACTATTCTTTTTATTTTATGTACTATAGGAGAATATATTGAATCTAGATTATTTTAGTAACTACCTCATATTGCAAGTTAAAAATGAGAGGCAGATCAGCTTTACATGCAGTGTGAACAAACCAACCAAATGCCTCGCTGCGGTGAAGGCAGACACAACTGCCTACATCTCAGCAAAACAAGCTCTGTGTTCATACAACCTGGCCTCTTTAGGACAGACTTCACCTCAGGAAAACTGTCTAAATATTAATCTCAGCACCTCAATCCTTCCAATCCCTTTGAATTTGCCTTTAGAATAAACCCTAAACCACGTAGAGCCCAACAGTCAATCTCACACAATGGTTATTACTCCCAAACCAGTTTTATCCTGCCCTCAAATCCTTAACAACTAGCCTATCCAGCTGAAAATACCCAGTACTTGCCACACCTATTTTTGCCTGCTCATACACTACAGCTGGAGATCCTAAGCTCCCACTGCTCACCGGCCTCAGCTACTGTCTTCTGACTGACTTACTACTTAAGTTACTGGAGTGTGTACCTGAGCCTGCCCCTAAGTTATTCAGGAACACAACACAAGGCATAGGCTAAACTTAAAAAGTTAGGCATAGGTGGAACTTCAGAGCCAACCAATTCTTGTAAAAGACATAAAAGATTTCATTTTTCTCTGAATTATCCATTATTTGCTCACATTTCCTGCTAAGGAATGAACTTATTGTTCTTTTTCTTCTAATAAATCAACAGAAACCTATTTCTTCTTTTGTCTGCAAGTAGCTATGATTCATTTTGTACTTCAGCCTTTCTTCAAAAATACATAAATCCACACTAAGAGCAGCTGCCAGGACAAACCTCTGATGACTGGGCTGTTCTCTATAGGTTTATTTGGTACTGTGATGACTGCATTAGAATATCTTGTACATTTTTGAATACAAGAGTACAATAGTAGTGGGCTGAAGATTCTAAAGTAAGAAAAAGTACCTGACAAGTTGCAATAGTAAGCCAATCCAGAGACTAGGTGTCAAAAGTTTAAAGGGCTTTATATATTTTGGTTTAGAAGCAGCATCATAAATTGGACTTGATTAGTCAGGTCTTGTTCAGATATCTTGTGACAAATCTCTTAAAAGATTATGTCAAAATGTGGGAGTATAGCAGGGATCAGAACTGTAATAAAAGCAGCTTTTCAACAAGAATCCACAGAAATCATCATGGAGTGAGAGCTTATAAAGAAGTGAGGTAGAACAATACCAATAAACTTTCAGACGAAGGGCTTTTACATGATGATTATTTACAGGGAAGCTTTTATTTACATGGAAGCTTTTATAAGCTTTTATAATCAGTGCCTTCGGTACTAATCTTTTGTTAGAGGTTAGTGCAGTAAATAAATTATTGAATAGGAAGGCTGGTGAGATGTAAAACCACTGCTTTTTAACAAGAAAGTTTCTATTAAAAAAAACAATCAATTTTCAAAAGCAACGTTTAATTGTCCTAAGTATAAAGCCTGTTTTATAAGTACTTGAGCTACAGCTCATACTCCATTGGAGAAAACCAAGTAAAAGCTGGTTTACATATTTCTAAAACCAAAGTGCTCAAAAACAATACTCTTCCAAATGAATTACTGAGCAGTAGCTTCATTCATAGTATTTTTCTTCCATCTCTGAAAAATTATTTTCCTTTTATAAAAAAGGCTTAAAGCCAAGAAAACATGTATTGATATTGCTTAATTTGATAAAGTATCTATGACGGTTAAGGTACATAAGAGAGAAATGGATTTTCACTCTAAAATGTAATTTACAAATTGAAAATGCTATAGACAATTTGAGTAATGGGGCAAAGTTCTGGTCAAATCAGCTTTAATATTAGTTTGTTTGTGTCCTACTCACTCTGCATGATAAAAGTTTAAAAGAGTGAATCTTAAGCCACTGGGTCTTTCTAGAAAAAAAAACAGAGAATTACACATTTATCACTAAAAAATTACATATTAAGTTAGACTGTTGCCATTTTTTAAACAGAGAAATTACTTTAAGTTTTCAAATAAAAGCTGTATTCCTATATGTTTAGCTCTAAGAAATTGTGTTTGAATAATGTAAAGTGTAAAAGTAATAGGTTTTATGGCCTACATTTTTCAATATTACTTGTGGATCTGCTGGAGGGTAGGGAGGCGCTCCAAAGGGATCTGAACAGGCTGAACCAATGGGCTGAGACCAATGGCATGAGGTTTAACACGGCCAAAAGCCGGGTCCTGCACTTAGGGCACAACAACCCTGTGCAGTGCTACAGACTAGGAGAAGTCTGGCTGGAAAGCTGCCTGGAGGAGAAAGACCTGGGGGTGTTGGTTGACAGTGACTGAACACGAGCCAGTAGTGTGCCCAGCTGGCCAAGAAGGCCAATGGCATCTTGGCTTGGATCAGGAACGGCGTGACCAGCAGGTCCAGGGAAGTTATTCTCCCTCTGTACTCAGCACTGGTGAGACTGCTCCTTGAATCCTGTGTTCAGTTCTGGGCCCTTCACCACAAGAGGGATGTTGATGGTCTGGAGCGAGTCCAGAGAAGAGCAACGAAACTGGTGAGGGGGCTGGAGAACAGGCCTTATGAGGAGCAGCTGAGAGAGCTGGGGTTGTTTAGTCTGGAGAAGAGGAGGCTGAGAGGAGACCTCATTGCTCTCTACAACTACCTGAAAGGAAGTTGTGGAGAGAAGGGTGCTGGCCTCTTCTCTTAGGTGACAGGGGACAGGACGAGAGGGAATGGCCTCAATCTCCACCAGGGGAAGTTCAGGCTGGACATTCAGGAAAATTTTTTTGTGGAAAGGGTCATTGGGCATTGGAACAGGCTGCCCAGGGAGGTGGCTGATTCACCTTTCCTGGAGGTGTTTAAGGGACAGGTGGACGAGGCGCTGAGGGGCATGGCTAAGTATTTGATAGGAATGGTTGGACTTGATGATCTGGTGGGTCTTTTCCAACCTGGTGACTCTATGATTCTATGATTATTTTTGGCTGCCCTGTAAATACAATAGAAAAAGATGTAATTATTACTTTTTGAACAGGAAGTATTCAATATTGTTTGAAATTGAGAACATCTCAGTAAATTCCCTGAAGAACCATTGTTCAAGTGCATGATGAATTACTAACAATTAAAAGATGACAATAAGTATGATTGAACTTGTCATTGCTGACATAAAGGACTAAGCTAACACACAGACTGCAGTCCTTGGTTGCAATTTTGATCAGACTAAAATGAAACATTAAATAAACTGCTTCCTCTGGAATACATTTTAATTAATTGTCAGAGTTGGATAGTTTAGAATTTTTCTTTTTGCAGGGTGTTGGGTAAGGGAAGGATGGGGAATGAGAAAAACCTCACAGCTTCCTCCCTCCTTCCTCTGTATTTTTTTCAGTCTTCCACTTGGAAAAGACTCAGACAATCCTGTCAGCACTTAAATGCTGGACTAAATTGCCCTACTTTTTTCCAAAAGCGGTGGAACCTCCCCCAGTGGAAATACTCAACAATTGTCTTGACAGGGCCCTTGATAATCTAACTAACACTCTACTTTCAGAAGCAGGTAGGACCAGCTGTCCCTGTAGATCCCTGCTGCACAGACTTTTCTGTGACTTTGTACTGAAATTCAGAACATTGACATTACCATTGCAAACCCCCGTTCAAACATCTGCCTTGGTATCAAATGTGTTAAGTTGAAGAAACTTGCAGAAAATATTAAAATATGTAAGAGGAGAAAAACGCTACAGTTGTTGCTTCTGTATTTTGAAATAAGGAACAAAATAATTAGGTGTTGGGGTTTTTTTCTGTTGCTTGGGTTTTTCAGTTAGATTACCACAACTTACTCCAAGTCATACATTTGTTGTCTTAGCATAAATAAAGTCACTTGATAAGCAAGAAGACTATTACCTCATGCCATATCTATACTATAATGTAATGAAAATGGATGAGCTAAAATGAACCACTCAAGGATGGACCACAAATCTTATGGAAGGAATTCCTTATCAGCTGAGTAATTACTTGGGTAATTTCAGTGGTTGCGGTACAAAACCTCTCTCAAGTTCAGTTAAATATTTGACAGATAAGCTTCTGTTTGAAGCTGAGATGGTCATACCTCAACTTGTTATTAAGGAAATGACACAATCATGGAGATAAGTATTTTCTGCATAGTATCAAACTAACAAACTATCCAGTTTCCAAAAGACTTCCTGAGTCTGTTATTTCTCTCTCAGGATTGCACATATTTATTTTTGTTCTGTAGGGTTGATGTGGAAATAGGTAGTTATTGTCATTCCAGATTGATAAAAATCTGTTGTGTAGTATGCGCAGTACGAGAAAACCTACTGAAATCACTGCCATAAACATTCATGACAAAATTTAGTATCTATTTCAAAGACTGGAACTACATAATCAATTGGTCCTGTTTCTTTTTTGTATAAATGCAGAGATTTTACTGGTTACCACATTAAGCTTTGAGAATTATCAAGTACATGGTGCATCATACGTTATACAATAATGGGTGATACTTTGTTTATCACACTGTTATAGCAATGGGTCCAGTTTACGCAGCAATTACTCAGAACTGACTTAAGAAAATTGGAGAAAGTTTGATTAATTAACTATGCTCAAAAACCAGTGCTGTTCTTATGGTGTTGTTCACTACAGCTCCATGCCCCAAGAGTAAACATCCAATTAAACTCTGAAGTAAAGATTTTGATATTAAGCTCAAGATTCTACAGTACATTTTTTTTTAATACACATAACAATATATATGTCTCACTGTAAGGAAGCATTTCATGTCCGCTGCACCTCTGATGATGAAGTAAGGAGATGTCCTGATTTTGAAAATATATATCAAATTCTACCCGGAAAAGCTGAAAGGATGAACTGATTTTCCTAGTCAACATCCAGTAAATTTAATTAGAAAGATCATAACTAGCACACAAAGGAAGCGTCAAAATTATTTCAGACACTTAACTCTGTTTGTGGTATGTATATGTCAAGTTAACATAGAATAGATAGTTTCAAATCAATGGCACATTGTTTGATGAAGTATTAAATACAACAGCCAATCTGTGACCTTGGTATTGAACATTTCTATTTAATCAGAATAAGAGATGTTCCTCATTTTTAAAGAGCAAATGACAAGTCTGAAGGAAGAAAAACAGCATCCTGGAGCTTTTTAATAAGGGTGGCATTCACTTTGTATCTAAATACATGGGTTTAACTCCTATTACATGAGAAAATTTTACCACAACTTCCACAAAATTACATAAAATGATTATATAAGCAGTTTTATGGATCTTGAAACATACACCTTAAGGCATTAAGTTAAAAGATGCATTTTGAACATCACTCCTGCAGCATATGAGTATCGTAAGGAATATTCACAAAGCTTAACTTACGTAAGGTCAAATTTCCTGAGTCATTATTATCAAGAAGAGATAAGGGAGTGAGACTGACTATCCAAAGTAGCTTTGAGTTCTGGTGGCCTTCTCAGTAGTGGCGAACTACATCTGAGGTACTGAGATGCTACTCTCTCTAAGGCAGACAGAATAGCAGTATAGATTTCTGCATAAATTTCAATAAAATCTTTGTGGTCTCTAGTAATGCTAACAGAACAACACAAGATGCTTCAAGTTTGCCATATAGAAGGGCCTGATAAAAGATAATAGAAAAGGAGGCTCTCAAGTTAAAAAATACTAGATTGTCAGAGAATTCAAAATGTTGATCTCTTTCAGATTTGTTTTGACATATACTATTGTTTTCAACAGGATGGCAGCCACAGGTTCGCCCCGGTTAGAAGGACTACCGCTGTTGCTTTTAGCATGCTTTTTTTTCTCCCCTAACAACTCCTCTTAAGACACATTCCGATTGAAATTCTGAGTGGTGGTTGCCATTTTTCAAAGATAACTCCTTGTTATCCTTGTATGTTACTTTCACTGTTCATCTAAACATGTAGGCTGGGTAGGATAGGATGTTTACACTTTCATTATGCTGGCAATTTAAAACAAAGCAATAAATTTAGCTTGTCTTTCAATTGTGCTTCTTTTCTGCAACAAGTCAAAGAGTTTGAGTGAATCTGTGTCTGAAAGCAAAGTGACAATATCTGTAATGACCTGAAGAGATGCAGTACCAAAATTATACCTCATAGCAAATAGTCAGTTTACATATTCAGTGCTGATGTTTAATTAAACAGTGAACAATCAGTTAAAAAATAACAAAATACTAAGTCTTCACAAAAACCTATTTTAAGAGTAAATTTCAAAGCAGAATATTACACAAGGCTAAGGTACCTGACAGGGACGCTTTGGTTATTTAAAAATTGCATTTGCAATGAAAATAGGTTACTGGGATTACTATTACAATCAAAATAATTTCCATCAAGATGAAGTACAGAAATGTTCACCTGCGACAACAACACCAACAACTAACTATCTTGTTTCTGCCATACAATGATATCACACACACACAAAAAGAGAGAAAATAATGTCTTCTGCAACCAGTAACACACAGTGTGAGACACAAACCACAGAAATTTTTCCTATAAATTAGTTAACAGTCTGGGAAAAGACAGCTACAAAAAGCAAATTCAGTTGCTATTAATATGTAGTCAATTCTAATCACTGTGAGTCCTGCTGCTAAGTTAAGTAAGCCCTTATCTCGAAGAGTGCTGCATGGGAATGGAGTGGTATGTTTTTTTAAGAATCATAGTAGACAAGAAGTTAACTGGGAACTTTCTGAGAGTTTAGATCCCTTATTAACTATCTGGGGACATCCACAGAGTAGCTTCTAATTTGGTTATTGAAAAAACTTCACTCATCCTGTTTTCATTTGCTCATTTGTGGCAAGAAAATACTCTATAGCTGTGAGACACAATATTTTAAATAAAATTTCACTTTAGAAATTCTTGGCTTCTTAATAGATTACAATCTATGCATTTAAAATAAGTTTTACTGGAAGGTTTTATTTAAAAATCTGAGTTGAAGATACCTGAGTATTAAAGGTACCTGAGGCTTCTAAACACAGTTAGTACTAAGTGGAATATTCCATCTTTTTTTGCTAGACATTTTTCAATTAAGTGGACAAAAGAAAATAACTTAATCTGTAAGCAAGCTCCTGAAGTTTTGACCTTTAAATTCAGTCTATATGCTAATCTTCACTAGTTAGGAATCGGTTCCCCAGATCATCAATATGGAACACTAGGCATAAGACTGTTCTGAGATTCAAAGAAGTAACTTTGTAAACATGAAAGTTTTGTGACTACTTTTTGTTAAAAACTCTTTGAAAACTCATTGTTTTTAAGAGTTTCAGCTTACCATGGAATTTATCTTTCATATTCTTTGTTGCCGCCTCCTATGTTATCAACAAAAACTACCACTGGTTAAACTTCTAGCTTCTGTTTGAAACGCTAGAGTGCCTTTTCTCTGAAGAAATGCTACATATACATGTTGCCAGCAATAAGAAAGAACACGCTATTGCTCTGACCCTTCATTAGGCAGAGGATCTTGGCAACAGCAATAGTGTTTGTACACCGTCTCTGCATGAAAAACTGTTTTCAAAGGTAACCTTGCCAAGGGCTATGTTCTGTCTTGGCAAAAGGAAGCAAACTTTACTTTTCTACAAATCACTTCACTTTGCATGAGAAACAAGCATTATGATAGGAAATGGGACTTGGAGCAGGAACAAAATAAACTAAAAAGTTTGGTTTGAAAAAAAAATCAGAGATATTAAGCCTACAGGGCTTATGTGTTTTTGCAAAATGCAAATCATGAAAACAGGTTAAGAGATTAAATGCTCTTTTAAAAAAATAACCACAGAGATCATAATTAAAACTATCTAAATAATATTCTGAAAGAATTCTTCCTTTTTATCTCATAAGTTTCAACAGCCTCATGGTAAAAGGTTTAGTCTCAAAAGAAATATTCTAATTAAAACTAAAAATGTAGTAAAATTACTAAGTGTGAGTAAGCATGCAATTTCATTATACTAGGTTACAATGGACTATATTCTTACATGGCCTCTTATATATTTCCAATCCATTCAATAAGCGCTGTCAATAAAACCTCCTTGACTTGTGGTCATTGACATTATTCCTCAAAACTCTGCACATGACAGCATATCTTCTGCCTGTATTACAATACCTTCTATCATTCACCTGTAGTGATGTATTCTTGAAACATATAAAATAGATGTACTAAAAATAATTACAAAATAAAAAGTATTCATATAGCACATCTATTTTCTCCGTATTCCATAATTTCTCCACTGGAATCTTGCGATGGAATATCGTTCTTTCTACTTACTGTTTTTAAAAGACTTAAAATTTTTCTCACAAGGGAGAAAGAGATATCTTTCGTATATCCCATATCAAGGCTCAATTAAAATATGTTGCCTTTTTTATGGAAACAAGAGGGGAATTCACTTGTTTCAGCTTGAAGTATGCTTTTAGGAGTCCTTAACTATGTTTACTGTACTGGTATAAATGGATGATTTAACCTTTTTTTTTTTTGCACAAGGTACAGTAAGCTAGAATAAATTTAATTATCTAACATGAAATGCACTGACATTTGAAGAAAAAAAAATGTTTTTTTGAAGGGAAAGCCTGAAAAATTTGAATTATGTTAAATGCTATTTCCAGTTTTGAAGTATACTGACAAACTGAGTAATCGAAATTCTGACTTCTACCCCCAAAATTTCAGCAGAGTAATCGTTAATTTGAGTCATTCCACTGGAACAAGAATGGTAACACAATATGATTGATGGACTGGAATATATTTAAATACAACTAGAAATGTATTGTATAAGAAAAAATAAATGCAGCTAACAAGCACATTTGACTAACTAAAAGCATGAATGGCTGCTACAAACATGAAAAATTTTCAACCTACTCTTTCACTCATCCTGCTACTAAAAAGTAATTGTTACTGTTACGCTTTAAATTAGTATGAACCAAAGAATGCAAGTGCAAAAGATTTATGTTGTTGCTTATAGCTACTGTCCTGTTCTATAACAGAAGTAAAAAGGCATGCCAGTTGCTTTTTGGGGTTTTTTTTAATTTTTTTTTTAAGTATATGACATGGTAAGACAAAATATGATAGATGCAACTCATCTTGCAACTTGTTTAGAAGACAGAACCCAAATTTGCACTGCTACATATTTTTAAATTATAAGTACTTCTTGGTACATTGTTACCATTTCTTCACATATGCTTCCCCTCAATAATCTAACAACTTTTAAACCATTATCAGATTATTTTAACAACTTGTGCTTGTACTGACAACTTAAAGTATCTTCCAAAATAGCAATTATGCTGCATTTTCATTAATAAGAGACTATACAGAGAGACCTATGACCCTAAACGACCAATATATTTAACTGTAATAATGTTCAACAAGCTCTCAGATCCGAAACTATGAGGACGTCTCTATTTTAAACACCTTGGGGCATACAGAAGTCACATTGAAGAACAGCAGCTGCATGTAAAAAGCAAATGCACCCTTTTAAAGTTCATAACTGAAATACTCTATGAGCTAACAAAGTTGAATTGTTTGCTATGATCTAAATAAATGTGAAAATAGAATCACTCAAAATATGTGAGGACATACAATGCTCCAAAAATGAGCATTTCAATTTCCATTTATGCTCAATAACAAAGCAAAGATTTTTAGATAAGGCTGAATGCACAAATAACTCATTATGCTAGTATTAGCTACTAGACACTAAGTTTTGTGTTACAGTCATATAGGTGTCCCATTTTAGCAGAAATGGTAGGTAAATTAGAAGAAATATCATGGTTTTGTAAGGAACTTACGGTATTGTATTGCCAATCTGTAACTGTTCAATAACAAACATTTATGAAAATTCTCTTGATACGTATCATTAAAGCACAGGTCTGATAAACTGAACCCAATATGTAAATGTGCTTTTCTCTCAGCTATTATTCTATAGAAACTGAGTGCCATGAGACTATTGAGTTAAAGGAGAGATTCAATTCTCAAGGCAAGACACTTCAGTACAAACAAGTTAAAAGCACCTATACATATTTTGAGCACAAAATGAATTTTATACTCATTAGTGATTGTCTGAATCTTCTAAAAAGCATGAGAACTTGGTAAACAGGGAAAATATAAGTAAAACCCAGTACTACCTGTACTAATCAGAGAATGCTTTTATACGAAGAAAATTGCTCACAAAAATTTTTATTCTTCATTCCTACATGAACATGTCAGGCAACCATTTTTCCACCATGCGTGTGGCAAGATTGCGAACTCTGAGTCTACTATCTTTTTTTTACAGAGCAATTAAATATCTGTTTTGAAGTCCACAATATTTTAAACAGTTTAAAATTTGAAAATTTCATCCATGTCAATTTACTTTTACCTAGTCTCTTGAATGCCCTTGTTGCCTAATTATTAAAAATAGATAAACTTAGTTTATGCTTGAAAACTGACCAAAACCCAGTCATCACCCTGACTGCTGCATTTCACTGTTTTCATCCATTCTTTACGTTGGTATTTGGTGCCATACTTTGATCAGTTGGTAGATCAGATAAACAATACATTTTTATTCTTCTAGTAATTAAAAAAGAAGACTTTTCTCGTTTATTCCACTTTAAAAAACATTTCAAGTGAAGTAATTAAGGGAGAGAAAGAAAATGATAAAATGGGAATAGCACAACTCGCAATTCAGGGGGCTATATTCGGTCTTGGGGGTCATTCAGTCTTTTGAGGCCATGGACCCGACTGCTTAGGATGGAGCTTTCTTGAATTTTATTTTTAAGGCAGCTGTCGGTTGTGAAAATTAACTTGTTTTCTCATTTTGACTAAAAGTCTGGGTTTTTTTTTCTTCCTTAACTTTCTGAACAAACTATTTGCGACTGTGGCAGGAGGTGAATTTGCTTATTTGCAGAGATACCTTTTGAAGCTTATAATGGTTTTGATAGGAATAGTTGGACTCGATGATCCAGTGGGTCTCTTCCAACCTGGTTATTCTATGATTCTATAAATGTATGACTACAATAAATACAAAAAGTAATAGCTTTCCATGCTATTAAACTTTCCTTTTGAAACAGAACTACACTACAGAACATCGCTCTAGTACTTTGTCCACAAATAAGTAAACAACATGTTAAAAGTCTATAAAGAATGTCACTTTTGTAACTGAGAAGAATGCTGTCAATTAAAATGATACCCTTCATTAATCTGACTGTTTTTCTTAATTATGTCTTATACTGCTAAGTTACTAAATTCAGGGGCTAAGAGAAACATGCTAAATGAGGTGAATTTTAGACACAATAACCATAAGAGTTTTTACAACCTTAGACAGTAACTTCTTTCTTGTATTCTTCTGGACTCACACAACAGACTTCTGCTAAAAGACAGGCTCTTCAAATATACTGTGAGTTTGAAAGCATCACTGCAAATTCAGGGCTATTCAGGATATAAACGTGCTGTATATTTTATCTTGAATTGCAAATTTCATTTCTTACTACAGAAGTTGTAAGCACTATAATACCAACAGCCACAAATTTCTAGGTTAAGTGTGCAGTAGCAAATGTAGGTCATATTCTGATGTGAATTTAATTGAACTGAACTGAGTTGAGCTGAGTTCAGTTGAATTGAACTGAGCTGAAGAACGCTACCAAATAAAGGAAGAAGATTATGCCATCTTTAAATTAACAACTTCTTTCTAGCATAGCTGAAGGACGATGCATTCAAGAACTTCTTTAAACATTTATTTATGAATGAAATGCTACAGTCTAAAGACAAATAAATTCAACACGTATATACAGATCTAACTGGCCAAGACTAAATTTCCAAAAGACACAGAGACTCCTCAGTGAACAACACACAGGTTTAGCTCATCATACCAAGACATTAGTTGTGCCAACACACTTCAGCCTTTCCATATTCCACTATTCATTACAAGACAGACCAACACGCTATGGTTCCTGACAAACTTCAGCCACAGCTCATTCAGTGCAAGCTGAATGCCAGGTCCAATCGAAGGAGGTCAAGAAGCAAATAAGCAAGTGTTTTGTATGCAGAACTCAGCTGCTGGCAGAAAGTGCTAATGAAGTGCTATTTAATTCTTTTGATTTATGAAGTGGCTTTTGAACCACATCAAGTTACTTTCCCTCTGTACTCGGCGCTGGTGAGACCGCTCCTTGAATACTGTGTTCAGTTCTGGGCCCCTCACCACAAGAAGGATGTTGAGGCTCTGGAGCGAGTCCAGAGAAGAGCAACAAAGCTGGTGAAGGGGCTGGAGAACAGGCCTTGTGAGGAGCAGCTGAGAGAGCTGGGGTTGTTTAGCCTGGAGAAGAGGAGGCTGAAAGGAGACCTCATTGCTCTCTACAACTACCTGAAAGGAGGTTGTAGAGAGGAGGGTGCTGGCCTCTTCTCCCAAGTGACAGGAGACAGGACGAGAGGGAATGGCCTCAAGGTCTACCAGGGGAGATTTAGGCTGAATATTAGGAAAAAAATTTTCACAGAAAGGGTCATTGGGCACTGGAACAGGCTGCCAAGGGAGGTGGTTGATTCACCTTCCCTAGAGGTGTTTAAGGCACGGGTGGATGAGGTGCTAAGGGGCATGGCTTAGTGTTTGATAGGAATGGTTGGACTCGATCCGGTGGGTCTCTTCCAACCTGGTTATTCTATGATTCTATGATTCTAAGTTACTCATCTCTTGAACCTCAGTATCATTCAACGCGAGTAGGGAAATATTTAATTACTGAATTAGAAAATATAAGTTTTATCCTAAAACACCATAAATTAAGTTCTAATTTGCTCTGCATTATAGAACAGGCTGTGGAAAATGAAAACACACATGCTATCAGAACAAATTTAAAAGAAATACCAGTTACATACACTGCAGTATACAGAGAGAGCAGCATATAGTTTTGTGCGATCTAGAGAAGACTAAAAGTTTCCTTCCTTCCTATTTCTTTCAGCAACATATTCTTGGTATTAGAAAGGGATGTACATAACACTCACACTGGTATGATCCCAGCCTGGCTCCCAGATTTGCACCAGATCATTCCTGTAATATGGTCTGGAAGAAGGGTATAACAAGAATCCCACACAGTAACCTGCACAGCAACCTGACTAACCTTTAAGTTCTGAAACTGTATTTATTGTACATAAATTAGAAATTAAGCTTAAAAGTGCCACTGGCAAGCTGGAATTAATTACGCCTGCTTACAGCTCAGCTCCAGATTACAGTCTGTCCTAATCAGTTATTTGGAATATCCAAACACACAGTTTCCCATGGAAATTCTACATTTTAGTCTAGATCTGAAAATTACTTTTACAATATCAAACAAGCATTATTCAAGTAAAGCTTGAAGTTGTCCTTGGCTAATTCAGTTCGCCAGACAATTAGAACATTCAGTGTTGGTTGTGTTGATGCACGTCACTAAGACTTTCAAAAAGGAGAACAAAACTAAGGGATTCTGAGGAAGCTGAGTTGTTTTTAAAAGTTGGGCATATCTAAATCTGTCAACCTTAAGCCCTCATATTTTAGCTCAATTCAAAGCCACAGCTCTTTAGCATCCCATTTCTGGAAAAAGCCTCTGATCTGTACAGCTCTGAAATGTAACTACAGGCAATCTATCTTACAGACTGGGTTCTGGAAACCCTCTAAGTCAGAAATAGTTGGAAACAGAACTTCATGCTTTAATTTCCAGATCAGAGTATTTCACATACAAGATCTGGTGATGATAGCATCTCAATTGAATTCTTCATCTCCTTCATTCCCTTCCAAAAAGTGATGACAGCAAAACAAAGATGAAAAGAATTCTAGGATTAATCCAGTGTTATGACTGAAATAACAAAGATTGTCCATTTCAAATTTTAGGAGGGAAAAGTTTCATTAAGTTTGCTTTACTTATATTTTAATTTATATATTTAGATTTTCACTATATGGAGCTTTAGGTGTTACACTATGAAAGACAAAATATATGCTTTATTCATGCACTGTTTAAAAGAAGTAGGCATATGACCAAGATGCACAGAATGCATCTTCTTTCTCCTTTCACATAGTTCATTCATTAAAATGTATGCACAAGCAAATCAATTAAGGCAGTAATTAATATATGATATTAAGGTTTTAAGTATACTTAAGTATACTTAATACTTCTAAGTATTTGGCTTCTGTATTCTTAGTAATGCTTCCATTTTTATAATTAACAAATATATTTAATCCAATTATGGAAAAAGGAATCAGTAATTACAGTGAAAAAAAAAAGACACTGAAATTCTCTATCCGCTTGTTCTTCATTATGATTTTACTTAATTTTAGTAAGCCTTCAGGATACTCCTTGGGAAAAAGGCAGTCAGATTATTCTTCCGTATTATCTTTGAAAATGATAAAAAATCCCTGCAAATCTATTATTTATAAGTAAGCAACATGTTAGCTTTCATTATGCAGAACTTGTAAATGAATAAACATAGCCCAGATGAGCCATCTAATTGGTATAACCGAATCCCTTTAAATCCAACTGAAAATAAAAAAGAGAATAGAAAACTGTACATTTTATTTAATATTTGAATGTGTGTAATGTAGCTACTAATACGTTTCCTGGATGCATGAGTAATAAGTCCTATGAGTAATGAACATTTATTTAATTTTCTAGCAAACTAAAAGTTTACACAAGTGACACGTTTTGTACCTTATTGTTTGACTTACAGACAATCCCCTTCATTCTAAGATTATCTTCTGAAATTGAAAACCAAGTTAAAAATATTTGAAATTTCTCAAATTCTTTCTTGCATCACAGTTCCTGATCTGCTCTCAGGATTCTCTGTTAGGTAGTGAGAACGGTTTTGCTTACGGGACAGCATATTGGTGAATAAATAGCATATCACATAGTCCTTTAGGTCTCTAGTCCTTGAGGTACTCGTGCTGAGCACAGCATGATGGATAGGAAGAGACCCACTCATGTAGTCTACCATATTCTTCTCCCAGACTCAAATTCACATGCACAAATAACACAGGCTGAACAAGCACACAAAGGCTTATTGTACTAAAACAGAAAGCATCAACTTGTCATGTGTTTAAAATTGACACATAATGACCGCTGACATTAAGAAAGGCAGAATCAGAAGTCAGGTAAGAGGGGTTAATTGTGCAGATGACATAAGTTCAATTCCTCAAAAGGTGCTGCAAACTAGGGGGTCAAATTACAAGACAACACAGAAACTGGAAGTGTCAATGACTGGTATGCATTTTACTTGAAAACCAAAATGAAAAACTCAAAACTTTGGATGATATTTTAATCCTTCTAAAATTATTCTAGTGAAATAGTTTTACTATAACAGCGTACTTTCTCTGAGTGCTTATGCAGCCTGGTGACAATTCATACTAGCATCAGGTTTCTAGCTTTGAAAATTAAGCAGTCTCAAAGAAGTGCTAATCTAAGCTCTTAATATTTTCAACAGAGTCATCTGAGCAGAAAAAATTCCTTGAAATTCAGTAACATTCCTCACTGTTCCAGAATGACCTGTTTCACACTAAAATGAACCAGTGAATTCATACATATAAAAACCTATCTGCAGACAGAGTCACAACAGACAGAAACAAGTCAAAAAGAGTTAACAGACCAAGAAATAATTAAAGAATAGCTTAATTTTCAACTGTCTGAAGTTAAAAATAGAAGTTGTGATATCCTTCATTATTGATTTCATCTTACACGATTTTTACAATAATTTCAGTTACTTAAGCAATTAACACACATCAATGAGAATACAAAATGAAGATTTCAGCTAACTTAATAGTTCTATAATGAATTCTGCAACAAATTACAGTACTGATCTAGAATAAAATAATTTTATTACTCAATGTCCTTCTCAGAATATAGTAATTACCTAAAATATTAAAACACGTGTTCTTTGAACAAGAAAAAAGCCCAAAGTCCGTATTTATTCAAAGATTTGACTAAAAAGTACTTAAAAGTTTGTTTAAGGCTATGTTTACATGTTAGATTTACTGTTAAAATAGAAGTGTTCTTATCTCTATTTTCAATTTATTTTTAAAGACATAAACCTTTTCCAGAAAGGAAAAAAAAACACCAACAGATACCTGCATAATTGAATTTAACTGCTAATGAAGGACAACTATACATGTCACTAAATGTTTGGTTGAAGTGAATTAGGTGAGAGAATAATTTTATAGCCCATAATAGGAAAAAAAGCTGCACATGCAAAACTTCACAATTCTTAACATATGGTTAAGTAAGACAGAAACATTTTAAAGCAGAAGAGCTTTAAATATATGCACTTTTTATATATGTACTTGTTTTGTAGAAGACAGAAATTTAGAAGGGGATCTAATCTACAACAAGCAAACAGTATACAATTGTAACAGAATATGTGTGTTTGTACAAACTAGAAGGGTTGGACCTGCTGTGATTTTGACTGGATTCACTGAGTCTGAAAGTGCCCTACTGATGAGTAGCTGAACACTACCTATACAGGCAGAGTTATTCAAGAGAAATACACAGGTTGTGAGAAGAGTACAAGGAGCTGTAATAGTTCTATTTGTGCTTGAAACATAAAATTTTCTTTTCACAATGCCTACTATCAGGCACTGGGAAGTGCAGCAGTATGAGAAGTTTCTTTACTTACTTTAGCACATAATCAAATATGGCTTTCTGGAACATTAAAGACCAGGAATATCATACTCAACTCTGTTCAGGTATTCCTTCCTTTCTTCTTAAAGTCCTAGTAGTACACAAGTATCGTGATGTCTTATTGAACTGAAGAGTTTAGAAGTCAACCACTAAAGCAGAGAATTCCATTTATGAAATTTTCTCATAATCTAAAGAAGAAGAATACTTTAATCTGATTACAAATAATGGTATAATTGCTTTGAATTATTTTTTTCTTAGCAGATTTCACAAGTTTGGTCACTTTACAAATAATTAAAAAATATTGCAAGACTACATATACATCCTCTGATTTGAAAATCAAACTGTAATCATTTCTTTTTATGCTGTAGCATGCATGAGAAAGAATCTAAGTCTAAAATTAGTTCTGTCACACTTAACTCCTTGATGATAAGAGATCTTTCTCACTCTGATAGGAGGTGGAAAAAATTTACACGTTTATGAAAACTCAAGATGCGAACTTTTGTGAAGTTCAACACCTGGAAGATACAAAAAAATTATTCTGGAAAGATATGTTTTATACTGACTGCCTGCAATCACTTGAGGGAGTCTTAAACTGTAAAACAGAGGAAGAAAATGGGGAAAGACACCTTCATTTACTATATGTGAGGACAAGGCATAAAGTAGTCTTAAAATAGATGAGAAGATATAAGCTAGGAAATGGGCTGACACTGCAAAGATGTGGACATTAATTGAAGAAACATGGGCTGAAGATGTATGGAAGTAGAGTACTGGAGGAGTACTAGTTGGAGTACTAGACACTGAGGAATTACAAAAAAGATGGTTATACATTGATCTATGGTAAAGAAATCAGGAAAGCAGAATGTTTAAGTCTGTGTACAACAAAGCACTGAATTAAGCACTTGACTTTTAAGTTACTGCATTTACATTGAAGCAGCTTGCTTTGCTGAAAAGGAATACCTTCCTGAATTGAGGACAATCCAAACTGGTTTAAACATCTTGAATATGACACAGTACTGTATTACAGGAGACCAGAGAATTTCTTCACTGGAACTTTGGGAACTGGTCATAAATATACAAACATACAAAAGATGCTTACCTATTTTCTCCCCCTCTAGAAAACAAGCCTTCTGTTTCTGTTTTCATACATGACACACCAAGTTTATCTTGTTTCCTCCACCAATATCAAGGTGCCTCATCTGTATCATCATTCACATTCAGCTTTCTACCTTGTATTATTTTCTATCAGCTCCCTTAGAGTGCAGGAATACCTTGTTAACATATTTCCATCCTATTCTAGACTCTTTAACCAGGCCAGTGTATCACACTGATTGTCTTTGCAATGGGACTTACATGTAACAATAGGTAACTAAAGGAAGAACACAGCAACCCTAATAACAAAGACTTCATTCTCCATACTTCACAGCACAGGACTTGCCTTTCAATTCTTTATGTTTATGTTGCCCTTGAAGAGAGAATTTTGAAGACAGGACATCACTATGAAAAAGAAAAGGCACTGAGCTTATTTGCATGGAAATTTCTACGTGATTTATATACTATGATATTATTACATACTTCGTATGTATACACACAAATCCACTCACACACTTGCACACATATATACAATGCATTCAAGTATGTGATAAATTTTTCTTAGCATGGGCAAAGGATTCTGTTAATTAGTAACCATACATTTTTCCCTTTTCATACCCTGGACAAACCTTTACATGTTTTCAGGTGATGAAGTAATGGAATTACTTTTGTAACACAGCTTAAGCATCTTAAGAAGCAGAGGCAACATTTGATTCCTACACAGATATGCTATATATCTATTCCCTTAAGCATATAATCTACCGAGAACAACTGTGTGGCAATATAAGGGTTTATGGTTTCTTAACCATAACTAGCAGGACTATGAGGCCTTTATGTGGTAAACATCAACACCCTCTGTGGGCAAGGAATGATTAGGTTGTGTTTCTTGTCCCCAAATACCTTCTACAATTTTACGAATAAAATAGCACATATAAATCTGGTTTGTGTTAAAATTGTATTAATAAAACAACTGTAAGGGTCTTTTCTGTTGTAAAATATTATTCTGTAACAACATCTTGTCTACATAACCAGCTCTGTATGGAAATATACTGCAAAAAAAGTTTAGGAGGTTTACCCACTCAGGCAATAACCTGTATCATTCTCAGGGGAAAATATCTTTCCCAGTCTCATTTTTCTATTCCTCATAAGTGTGGCATGTGAAAGAGTATAAAAATCTAAATATAAAAATACAGAATATAAAATTCTAAATCTTTCTGTGTCAATCAGTTACACCGCATGCAAGTTCCTGAGCAGTATTTAAGAGAAAGAACTGAAAACAATGTTCCACTTGCTGACAGCACAAAATCTAGCCAATACAGCTTTAGAAAACTCATATTTCTCTTTTTTTAACTGTAAATACTCTTTTCCCACAGATGTAGCTCATTCAGGAAAATGTTCCAGCTACAGCGGTTTATTATATCGGTTGATATCTTGGGGGAAAAGAACCAAAATCATACAAACCCCCGTGCATGATACCACTAGATAGTGTTCATTTATAAGTCATTCCAGACACCAATATTTTATTTTTACAGTCTGATAAGGATGTTTTCTGTGCTAACCATATGAACAGAACTGTTTGTATTGAATGGAGAAACATATAAATAACATTAAAGAATAACTGGTGAAGTACATCCAAACTAAATGCCAACACGTGGCACTACGGAAAATGTACCCCTGTCAAGGGGTTCAAAGAAAACTTTAAAAAGTTCCCACTAAATGAATAAACTTCAAGCTCTCAGACATGAGTCACTATTACCCCTCATGATCACTGTCTAAGTTACATGCTCCTGAAAGCCAGCTGGCCTTTGAGCCAGAAGAAGTCCAGCTATGTGAAGAAATCTAAAAAATAAATCTAAAAGAAGAAATTCAGTTTTCTGATACCATTCCACGTTGCAAATGAAATTCCACACAACTTCCTATGAGCAATACAAATAATCTGAGATAGTCTAGAATATAAAATAGAGTCCCAAGCACTAATCCAAGACATCTCAAATGCAGAGAAATTTATGATATATCTGTCTCAGAAAATTCATCAAAGGTGTTGGCTCCCAATATTCCTCCTAAAGAAAATGGAATAGATCTGCCTTTTGGAAAGAAATTGAATAAAGCACACTTGCTTGAATCCTCTGACAATTCTTTAATTGTCTGTATGCATAGGAAGAATACCAGCAATTCTGTGCAGGTTTTCTCTAGAAGAGAAATAGGAATAGGAGTTTCTGGCAAAACTAATACAAGAAAACATGCAGAGGTGGAAACATGAGAGGAATACAGAAACATTGCCCAAGCATCCAGGAATGAGTTTAGGATATTCAAAGAGTAAAAGGGAAGAAGGGGGTGGGAAGAGATGCTTTTTTTTAAGGCATTGACAGACCTAAGGCATTGACCACCTCTCTAGGAAGCCTGTTCCAGTGTTTGAGCATCCTCTCAGTAAAGAAATGTCTGACTCAGCTTTGAACCACTTCCACGCATCCTGTCACTGGCTATCAAAGACAAGAGATCAAAACATTCCTCTGGACTCGCCCTCGTTGGGAAGCTGGAGATTTTCTCCAGGTTACATAAACTCAGAGTCCTTAGCCACTCCTCACAGGACGTGCCTTCCAGGTCCTCCACCATCTTTGCTGCCCTCTTCTGCACAAATCTGATTACCTTTATATCCTTTTAAAAATGAGGGGCCCGGAAGTGCCCACAAAACTCAAGCTGAAGCCACACCATCACTATGAACAGTGGGATAATCACCTCTTTTGACTGATGTATGTCTCTCTCTTTTCTCCAGCCACCACGCCAAATCTATCCAACACGTTCCACATTTCCCATCTGCTGCCTTACTAGGCACAGAAAGAAGACACAATAAGAAATTCTTTATAGGAAACTGCAGTTATAATCAAACAAATTCTCTTTCTGCTTTGCATGCATATTTCACTGTGTTTGACTTCAAATAATGTCAGAGACAGACTTGGATTAAAGAGCAAAAAGCAACAGAGTGATTATTTTGCCAAACCTGGCATCTGCTTAAAATCCTTCTGTACTGTAAAGATAGTTGAAAGTATGCGTGGAGTTCCATGTGACCATTTTGCAATGTCCAGATTAGAGATAGTCCAAAAAGTCCCTCCAATTCATTCAGGCTCTACTGAAATCCAGTGTGCTACTGCTTTGTGGCAGAAATGGAAATTAATAGGCCTTGGCAGAAACTGCTGTTTCTCTCAAGCTTTTGTCTATGGAAACATAAGCAAAAAAAAAAAAAAAAAAAGAATCCAGGAAGATTTGCTGATGTGTAGTTCAAGCCCACCAATTTAAATTCCCATCAAAAGATCAGTATGGTGACCAGGAAGAAATCTCCATATTTCTCCTCCAATAATTACACCTCTCTAATAATTGTATAGAACAGTAAAAGACAAGCTCAATCTCAAATTATAGGCAATTTAAAGCATATATATAAAAGTTCTTTGTCATGTCTTTGGAGTACACATACATTTGCTTTATTGGTTGGAGAAATGCCTGATCCACTCAAACTCAAATGTCATTATGTAAAAGATGTGGTAGTTTTTAGAAACTTTTCCTTTTGTGCCATAAAGTAACTAAGAAGAAACTATGCAGAAGTTAGCAGAAGTGTCTTTCTGTTTGTGTTTTTTTGTTTCGGCTTGTGCTTTTTGTTTGTTTTTCTCTCTTTTTCTTTTTTTTTTAAGTCCTATTAAGAAAATACTACATGAAAAAACTCCTGATATCCTAAAGTAGGACCAAGACATAATCGTGTTAAAGAAGAAAAGAATCTTTCAGATATTTGTCAAATGCATAGATGTCAGCCACAAATTTGGTTAGCATTACAAGAGCATATGAGTGGTGACAGAATAGTTTCACTTGTTTACTATAGGATACATCTATCTCATAAGTGCAGATGTAAACAGCTGGACACTTGCAGCCAAATCAGCTTAGTCACTGTTTTATTATCAAACAAAAAATATTGTAAAATAAATGGAGAACTGAAAGAGGTAACTGCACTGATTTTAGTTTGTCACCTTATCATAACTTACCCTGAAGCAACTAGTACGCCAATATTTAAAAAAAAGTTGTCATCTCATGCATAAATTTCAAATACAGTAAGTCTCCAAAGCATAGCTGAAAACCATAAGAAGTTCCATAGCACCATTTTATTTCACTGCATTTTAAAAATTTAATAAGATTTTGATCTCAAGAACCTCTTGTTAAAAGAAGCAACAGGGAGACACTACCGTAGACAGCCGATGATGAGTTGGACAATGAGCTTCAGTCACACGTTCAGGAAAAACATTTTTTAAATCATATATTATTAAAGTAACAAATCATACCATGAGCATTTTTACAAAATGCACGATCAAATAATGCCAGAGGAATTCTGTGGCATTGATAATTGCTGTGTCCACATTTAATTAGTATAATTTAAAAGATATGCTTTCCTATGTGACATTTAACAGGATAGGACCAATTCTTCGTAAGAGTTTTCCTGGATTAATTATATCTCTTCTTTAGCGTAAAACTAAAAGCTGGTTTGAAAAAATTCACTTAGTGATGCAATGAAGTATGAATACATGACTTACTTTCCCATTACATGACACTTATCACATGTAATGTTTCCTGTGTAATAAATATCTTAACTGTGAACCTGATTTGCAATCGGTGAGGATTCACTTAGACACTAATCAGTTTTCAGTGAACTACTACAGACACATTGCCATCTGGTGCTGGAAAAATCATGAATGGGAAAAACTTTAAAAGCTAGTAGTAAAATCTACCACTTGTTATAAGACTGCCTGTCACCCACACACACAAGCTTTCTGCTTTTGAATATATGCAACCTAAGGCACAATCCAGCAACAATTTACAACCACGAGTAGCAGTTTCTTAATAAAAATAGATTGAGCCACGATCATAGAAGCTGATATACTTTTAAATTGCATTGGCAATGTCAGACTGTCAAAAGAAGAGTGGAATCAGATATCTGATCTCCTTATATCCTGGGCAGAAGAAATACTTTCTTCATTGAGATGCTACTATCTGTTTCATTTAATGATTCTCTCCAGTTTTGGCCAAGGTTTGTTTTGAGCACTCCCTTTTTTACTTCTAGAGAAGGCAATACCTTCTGTTTTACACTGTAGTTTAGCACACGTTCAAGGGATGATTAGAACAGAAATTTTATAACAATTCAGTTAGCCTGCAGTTGCAAAGCTTTTCAATGACTCTTCCTTTAGACTTTCAAACATGACCATTTTTCTTGTTAGTCAAGATGACACAAGGCTAGAGACTAAGTTTGGATGAAAAAGTCAGAATTACGTATTTTTTATCAAAAGTAGCAATAATGTCATCTGACAGCAAGAAAATGGAATTCGTACCTGAAAATCTACAACTTGAATGGATTTCCAGCTAATTTGTAGCCTTCATTCACTCTGGAAGCAAGACACCAAACAATTGGCCTAAACTGTGGTGCTAGCAATGTAAATAAGCATTACAAAATGTTTATGTCATGACTTTTATGGCTAGACATTCAACACTTATGAAAAATTTGGTATTGAATCTCTTTAAGGAACCTTTTAAAGAAAACTAAGATCCCAAAACTGGTTCTTCCACACAGCTTTTCCAAAGGATCAAATTTAACAGGCATCCTTAATCAAATTTAGTGAGACATGCTAAGATAGTAGGTGTTAGACCTATGAAGTGATCCATGGTTCTCAAAAGCAGCAAAATATCTGTTGTGCTCATTTAAATAGTTTGCTTTGTGCAAGACAGTGAAACAAATAAGAGATTAATGCCCACAGCTTATTACTTTTCCATACAACTTAGTTGAAGAATCACAAACAATTGACCAACACGGACAAATTAATATACTCGAAACATTGACAGTGGAAACATAATGCGATTAGTATTGATGTCAGTTGTGCTAGTCACTAAAAATAATTATTTCTAACTATATTTTACAAATCCTTTTTTGAAACACCCCAGTGCAGGTTTCCTGGAACAGTTTGGTTGAATCTTCAAACACACTAATGCAATCTAAACAAGAAGTCTGACTCTGTGACATACTAAGCAGCTGACAGAGTTCGAATCATTGATATAAGCTACCAATGGTTAGAAGATCCACAATGTCAAGACACTGGAGTTTGCTTCAGTGAGCAACACAAAATCTACGGGGATACAGGTGACGGAAGGGAAGATTAAACATAAATACAGCAGAGAGGAGAGCAGTATTATTTTTTAATTGTATAAGTTACAGTAGGTAGTTTGAGGAATAGTGCTATTGGGCAGGACAAAGAGAACATCAGACAAGGGAAGAATTCTCAGTGTGAAAAGCTGCATGTATGAAAGTAAAGAGGAAGAAGCTGGAAAAGCATTAAAACACAAGCTTGATTTCAGTATGTGAATGTTCATAAATCTTGGGAAGCTTCTACTCAAGCAAATCTCTTCAGCTCGAACTAGTTACTTGTCATGAAATACATAAAGACCACAAAGTTCTGGAGGCTGACAAGTATATGAAAAAGCACTAAGGTCAATAAAAAATGCAGAATGGACAGAACAGCTCATAGCCTGCAGTTAATCCAATGGCAACATAAGTTAAAGTCACAGCTTTGGGAAGGCGCAGGCACCACACAGTTTTCCAACTGAGTGTAAAAATATTTGGTGCAACTGCAGTATGTACTGATGTACAAATGTCCCTATCTCTTGTTTTCAAAGAAACTATGAAAATGGAGAGGCACTTCAGGGTGCAAAATTTTTTAGTTTTTGGTGGTGGTGGTGGTGATTGTACATGTACACAGAAAGAAATAATTCAGGGCAAGCATTACAACGGATGTAGCATATGATAGTTCCGTTTTTTGCAGAATAAAACAGCAACATTAACAACAAGGCAAAATGTAATTTTTTTCTCTCTGGAGGGGTCTATGAAATAACTTTATATCACATATTTCAGGGCCAGTTGTTTTCAGACAGCAAATCAGAAACTTTTTTGGATCACTTTATTGAGAAGTAACAGTAAAAATATTAACACGGGTTTCCAAGTAAGTTGCTAAATTTCTTTATTCCCTTAAAGTTCCTGCTACACTAGGAGATAGCCATGTATACATATCCCATTACTGGAAACCTAGAGGGTATCAGGGGTGCTGCTTGCCACAGCTCGAGCTGGTGGGTGTCCCAGCTGCTCTCCAAGGTGCTGTTACAACCCACAGTCTGGTCGTGTCGTAGCTCAGAGAACTGGCTGGCAAAGATAATGAAATAAAGCAAACATGCCAACCAACACCAGTATGGTTTAACTGCATCCATAAAAGTTGAGGGTCTATGTTCCTCGAGGTATGATTTTATTGTGAATAAACACACTTTAAGATGACAGCTGGCATGCTGCAGGAGCTTCAGCCATTTTTCAACCAGTATTACAAACTAAAAACAGTAACTATGTGCCCTCTATGTATCTGGCATTTGTATATTTAAAATATAAATGTAAGAAAAGACTTTGCAGATTTTGGCTAAGCAAAATTCATAAATCTTGTACCATCATCTCTTTTTAAAAAGCTTTTACAAAAGAGTACTAAGGGAATTACTCCTTTTCCACTGTCAGTTGACACAGAGATTTACAGAGA
Organism: Clamator glandarius; assembly: GCA_033459285.1. Classification (NCBI taxonomy): domain Eukaryota; kingdom Metazoa; phylum Chordata; class Aves; order Cuculiformes; family Cuculidae; genus Clamator; species Clamator glandarius. The sequence goes on along the minus strand of JAUNZM010000084.1, from coordinate 557,817 downwards.
GGGCACCTCATGCAGCTCTGCTGCACACAAATTAGAATTTATGATTTTTTTAATACTGTAGATAAAGTATGACATTAGTGAAATGAACCAACAAAACTGACACGATGCAGATCTGTGAAAACAAAGAAAAACTGTGGTGATAAGACTTAGGGTCTCAAGAAACACATGTCTGGATCTTGTAGAACTACCATATGATGCCTGACACAAAAACCCCTGAGACTGTGCCTATGCTTTCTTGTACTTAAGAGATTAAAAAATCGACAATGATCACCTTCAAAATCTTTCCCTTCTGAGCTGACACACAGCTGCATATGATGCTGCCAATGTTCAAAGTAATTCTGGAGATCATTTTCTGAAAGGCTGTTGAGGATATCTGTCATTTTTGCTCTCACATCTTCTACCAACAAATAACGGGTTCCTTTGAGCACTAACTTGATCTTTGAAACGAGGGAGCCAGGTCTGGTAAACAGGATGGCTGCTCAAGCACAGTGATACTGTTATAAGCTAAAAAATGCTTCCCACGCCAATATTTTCAGACCAAGGGTAAGAAAATGTCTATATGTGAACATGCATCCACTTGTACTGAGTGAAGCAATTAAGCTGAGCCTTGTCTCACTGTGACAGGTTAGAATATATTCTCCAACCATCTCCTTGCCTCTCCCCTCCCACTCCTGGTTCCTAAGCTACGGGGTTAGTCTCAGATGTTTGCATCAGATCACGTACACCCAAATTCTTTGGTCTTCACAGATAAGAACTCCATATGCTTAACTGGATTCTAAAGCACTTCCAAGCAATACAAATTTAACTACTCTAAGTGCTAGTACAGACATTCCACAACCATTTGCTTGTTGTTATTGTCAAGCACTTCTGTCCTTCACTATGTGAAGTGCTTAAACTAATGTCTGCAATTCTCTTAATTAAATTAGTTCATCAGTGAAATAAAAGTTTATTTTTATATACTACTGACAACAGCAGTTTCATCAAAATCCAGTTTTTTGAAAGATGAGGTATTGCTGAACAAGGGGATTATAACACTTCTTCCACTCTCCCAAATTTAAGAGACAATTCTGCAAAGCATTTCAGCATATGCTCAACTTAATCACTTGGATATATTCGAATGAGATTAGCAAGATTTTACCAAACAAAAGAAGCAGAGGATTATTCATATGCTTATTTGTAAATAATTTTGAGACTATGAATCATATACAAACAAGCAGAAAGCCCAACAGATTATTAGTTACTTCAGATGAGAGAGATCTAACTTATATCAGGCACAGCAGTGCTATTCTTGCCATAATTTCTTAACAGAATATATTTTCCTGTTGTGATAGTTTTCTAGCACCCAAAAAGCTCTCGGTTCATCAACTTTTCATAAAACAAGTGACCTCCTTTGCTCTTGCTTTTACACACTTCATATAAAGATTATACATGGTGTTACCTAATGACAGCATAAAAGTTCTGTATGCAGAACTCAAGCTAGCTCAGGCTAGTTTGGGAAGCGAATTTATAATAACAGAAACAAATTTATTCTCCTGGCATCACTTAAAAGCCCTACACACAATATGACTTTGGGATTCTTTTTTTCTATGGCAGACCAAACATTCCTTTTAGGAATACATGGCACCACTATTTTTAGCAGCTCCATAGCAAGAGGCAGTTTCCTGCCTTGCTTTCCAAAGAACTATCACGTGAGCATTCTTTTTATGCTCAGACTTGATCAATCATTTTCATCCTCCGTCAGCTTTTGTGTTTAAAAGACTGCTTTGCATTTAGACTATGCATAAAGCATGAATGGATTACTGCTATTAGCACATTAATATTAAGCTACCATTCCTGCCTAGTCACGCACACCATCATGTTGCCAGCTCTCCATCATCCAAAATAAAACAAGTTTGCCTAATATTCCACTGAGAGCTGCAACAATGAACCTTTTCTCACTTCTGCTGGAAGGGAATATCAGCATATACACATCCAGCTTGCAGTTTTCAGTGATTAAAGCACTAAGTGATTGCTATGGAATGATAAACAACAACTATGGGGCATCAACTTATTAAATATTTAGTTACTTCCTAAATATTTTAACAATTACTTTCTAATTATCTAATACTACAATAATTTTTAGCATTGCAATATATACATCTGCATCAGAGCATACAACATATTCACAGAAAGATAAGAGTATGAGTGACGTACAGTTCTCCATTTATGTAGTTTTTATTTTCTTTTGGGGCTTGGTTGTTGTTGGGTTTTTTTAAGTTATTGTGCAACTGCAGTTACATTCAAAAACTAAGTCCAGTTTACTGGAAAACCAAAACCAAACTAACTCAGGCAACTGTAGCCCTAAACAAGTTCTATGTATATTAATTTCCAAATATAAAGAAGACAGAAATTAAATACAATAAAACACGGGGGATGAAGATGACATCTCATTTACAATATCAAGACTAAACTCTACTTTAAAGTTCTAAAGACAATATTAGTTATTTTTAATATGGGCAAAGTATACATCAGCGATCCTGACAGCTTTTTCCAGGAAACCATTTTATCACATAAGAGGCAGTAAGGGGAAGAAGTATAAAAGTATTTCTTTATCTGTATTAATCATATTAATCTCCACTAACAGACTGAAGAAAGTAAAGATTTTCAATAAAATCTATGTAAATTGTATCTGTGAACCTAACTTCAACTTTCTCCACAATCCTTCATTTTTAAAAAAGGAGAGTACCACTAAAATTAGGTACCTAAGTTCCAGTTTTTCACAGAACATATACTTAATGGTCTGTGATTATCAGCCTCTTCCCGTAAAAAAAAAAAAAAAGTGCCCATCTTTCATAAATAACCACATCAAATACCTTGAGTTGCAAAGTGAAATAAGTGTTTGTCAGTGTTTTTTTCATGAAACCTGTTTAATTCTGTTTGATTTCTCATCAGCCTTCATGCTTTGCCAATGCCTTCCAAGTATTCCAATACGCATAAGGTTCTTTTTTTTTTTTAATTTAGGAGAAGATACACATTCATAAACCTTACTGTGAGCACTTACATCTTGTCAGTTTGATGCTAAGTATCTCCCCATAAAATAGACCCTCACGAATTACTTAAGTTACTCGACTTCCTTCTTGAATTTATTTATTTTCCCATAAGAAAACCTTACATCTGAATAAGTTAAACACAAGGCTCGAATGAAAAGATTATACAAGACATGACTTGCACTAAACATAAAAGAGAATCATGATTATACTCAGTGAAAAAGAAGACTCTCACATTTAAGTTGTTACAGCCATGGGACAGTAGAAACCGTTAAAGAATGCTCTTCAATAAAACATGAAGGGCTTATGCCATTTTGCCTGGCTCAGCTTGTAATCCCTTAAAAGCTCTTTAGGTTAATTATATCTAAATACCATTTTTTTTTTTCTGAGACATTACAAAAGCATTCGACAATAAGGAAAGAATAAAACACAGACTATTTAATGTCCTGCTATTATACTAAGGCTTTAACAGATGTACTGTGAACCAGAATCCATGAGGCTAATCACTGCCTAAAGCACACATACTACATGAGAGTTTCATCTAAGGTTACTGTAGGTTATGTAACATGAAAAAAAAAACCCAAAAGATTGTTTATGAAAAGAAATAAAATAATTTACATAGATTCTTGTCCAATTTGGGAAGGCATATCAGAGTCTTAGGGAAGTTGCAGGGATCTAATCTAGGGCACTATGCTACAATTGAAAAAAAACCGCAGAAAATGGTTAGAAACTAATCTGGAGGAGTTTTTGTATAATAGTTTTATTTATAAAATACTGCCACGCATGCTAAGAAGCATGCAGTAGCAAGGAAAAATCGAATATTTTTGAGATTAAATTTGCCATTTCATACACCTAAACAAATCTATATTCACCCACTCACTGAGTTCTGTGGCACAGTTAACCCACTAGTATTCTTTTCCTCCTACAAGACATTATCTGAACTGGCTTCTACTATTTGGAGCAGCCAAATAGTAGAAGCTCATCTTAGGACAGAGACGTTAGCCATGATAAACACGTGCAGCTATCAAACTCGTGATATAAATGGCAAGCAATCCTAAAGCATTTATGTCACACCAAATTCCTTCAAATAAATCCTACTACTCAAGATTTTCAAACAATGGTACAGTTTATAACAACAAAATAATTTAATTAAATTAATGTGAAATTTATTAACTATCATCTTCTGCACTTCTCTTCAAAGGAGAGGAGTCAATGTTACAGGCTATGTACTGATTGTGTGGAAAGTAGTTCTGCGAAAAAGGTCTTGAAGACACCAAAATGAACATGAGCCAGCAGTGTGTCCTGGCAGCAAAGAAGGCCAATACCATGCCTCCACGATGGTGTAGGGCTGAAGCACAGGCCCTGTGAGCAGAGGTGGAGTGAGAGAGGCAGCCTTAATCATCTGTAAAGATGGTTTGAGGGCACATAAAGCAGCATCCTGTACCTAGGACAGGACAAGTTTTTTAACAGGAGTGCATGCTGGGAGAATGAGAAAAAAATATGTGTAATTTGAAATAAGAATTTCAAATAGTGTCTACTTCACAGTCTTTCCCCATGAAGACAGCCAAGCAGGTGCACAGGTCGCCTGGAGAGGTTGTGCAGACCATGTCCTTGGAGATTTTGATACTCGACTGTCCTGATGTTACCTAACAGTTGATACTGCTCTGAGCAAGGAGCTGGATTACAGGCCTCCCAAGGTCCAGGGTAAATGATCCTACTCTAATTTATTGCACACAAGTAAGCCAGTGGTTTATAGAAACTTTTAGACATGTCAGTTACAATCTGATAATAAAAAAAGAAACAAAAAAAGGAACAAAAAACCCACAGAAATTGCTTTCCTCACATTCTAAGAAGCAATTATTCCTTAATATTTATTTCATTTCAGATTTAAATGTCTATTTCCAAATATAAGTTCATTCATTCCTATTTATAGGTTTATAAATGTCACCGTTGCCTTAAAACTCTTCTACATCTTTGCTGCCAGTCAATTATCTTTGAAACTTTCTGAAATGCTAGGAGACCATATTCTTTTATTTTAAAAAAATATTAATATGGGAACTCTTTGTCATAGAGTGATAATTTCCTTTTCAAGGGTAATACAATGATGAAATAAGCTCATTCATGCTAGCCCCTTTCAACAAATGCTGTTTTGTAACATTTAGATAGTAGTTTGAGTTCACTTTACTCTTCATAATCCCTAAATCTGTTTCAGAATCGCTGCTCTCAAAAGTATAACTCTTTCCCTACTGTGTAAATATATTCTATTTTCTTTGTTCCCAAATACAGGATTTTGTATATGTGGAAATGCATTTGTCTCAGCATGTTCTTTGTTCACTAGAATAATCTAGATGCCTTAGCATCAACAGTCTATCTTCACTGTTATTAACTACCTCCTTCCTTCTTGCAACATTCACAGATCTTAGCAGCTGAAATTTTATATATACACTTAGAAGATACACATATAAATAACAAACGACTGTTGATATCAATCTACATTCAAATTAAGAAAGCAAAATGCATGCCTAAATTAAGAGTAAGATTCTAAAGTAAGAGAAATATTATATTAACTTCTTTCTGAAGGATATAAAAATAGGATTTATAAATGCAAGATAGACTAGTCCTCAAATTTATGAATAAATAAATATTTCATAGTCCCTTTTCTGTTGCTTGAGAAAGAAGTAAACGTGACAAGATTACCCAGGAAGAAGAAAGAAGAAGCTTCCCAAGCAATCAAGTGTTATGTCCCTTGCAAGGGAATACTACTGCTACAAATTTCAACTTTTGTGAAGTCTTACAGAATTCCCGGTACTACAGCAGCAAATCATGCATTCTATCTCTTTCTGCAAGTATTTAATAGATTCTTATTTGGTTTTTTGGGGGGCGAAGCACAACACAAATGACAAATTAACACAGTAAATCTCTAATCTATAAAACGCTGTCTTTGTAAATAAATGTATATAATCTATTTATCTATTTACTTTAGGTTTTTTTTAAAATATATGAAAAGAATCATGCAGAGCTACAAACACCACAAATCTGATGTATGTTATAAGACTGTTAAACCTTAAGACAGATTCTCAAATTATGACATATCAAAATACAGTAATTTCTACTTTTCTTAAAGTCAGTTCCATATTTACACAATGAATAGTCTTTCTCTACTTCAGCTACATTTTGTACAGAAAACAATAAATATTTCTGGGTTTTTATTGATAGTCTTTGAAGAGGGACCTCCCCTTGTTTTATAATGGAAGAAATGTTGCTGTTCAGAGTTTAAATACATCAAGCTAAATTCAAATTTGAACTACTAAGTACCACACACGACACTGTTTCATTTTGTTAATTTCAGTTTCTCAATCCCAAAAAGTCCCTCCCATAAGTCCTGTATCCTGCACTGTGTGCCAAGAGCTTAAGACAAGCACTACAGGTGTCCAGGCTCTACTTCTTCGCGTATCCTCAGAAAAACGCTTATAAGTAATGCAGATCTATTTTACAAGGTTTATCAAAGGTTCAGACAACAAATATACTACATACCCTGACCTTTCTAAGGTTATGAAATAATAATCAAGTTAACGCTTCTACCTTGTCTTTAGTTTTCCATACAACAAAGAAGTGTAAGGTCACAGTGCCTCCAAACCTTCACACAATTCTTCTTCCTGCAACCTGTTGTTCTACAGCCTCCTGCTGAAAGTACCAGGATTTATCTACTAGGAAGTTAGACTCTAACAGGATGGTAAGACAGACATAGGATGAATGGATAAACAGCAGCTGCAACTTTACTTACACTATAAAGTAATTCATGTATAAATATCAAGAGATAGTATGTAGCTCCACATACTCGAAGTTTATCCTCTCTTTTGGAAAATAAGCAGGAGACTAATCTGATGAGACCTTCCCTCCACTCCAGATTTACACCTACAATACTGAAAATCCTGAGGCACAGCTCCTGGTAATATCAGCTCTATGAAATCTAACCATTTCCGCAAACATGTTTTAAAAAAAATCACAACAAAACCATAAACACAATTGAAAAATATACTATGCAAAGATACATATGCTATGGGGAGAAGGTCATAGAATCACAGGATCACCAGGTTGGAAAAGACTCTACTGGATCATCCAGTCCAACCATTCCTATAAATCACTAAATGATGCCCCTTAGCACCTCGTTAAACACCTCCAGGGAAGGTGACTCAACCACCTCCCTGGGCAGCCTGTTCCAGTGCCCAATGACCCTTTCCACAAAAATTTTTTCCTAATGTTTAGCCTGAAGCTCCTCTGGTGGAGCTTGAAGGCCATTCCCTCTTGTCCTGTCCCCTGTGAATTGGGAGAAGAGGCCAGCACCCTCTTCTCTACAACCTCCTTTCAGGTAGTTGTAGAGAGCAATGAGGTCTTCCCTCAGCCTCCTCTTCTCCAGGCTAAACAACCCCAGCTCACTCAGTGGCTCCTCACAAGGCCTGTTCTCCAGTCCCCTCACCAGTTTCGTTGCTCTTCTCTGGACTCGCTCCAGAGCCTCAACATCCTTCTGGTGGTGAGGGGCCCAGAACTGAACACAGGATTCAAGGTGCAGTCTCACCAGTGCCGAGTACAGAGGGAGACTAACCTCCCTGGACCTGCTGGTCACACTGTTACTGATACAAGCCACGATGCCATTGGCCTTCTTGGCCACCTGGGCACACCCCTGGCTCATGTTCATCCACCTGTCAACCAACACCTCCACGTCCTTCTCCTCCAAGCAGCTTTCCAGCCAGACGTCTCCTAGTCTTTAGCACTGCACAGAGTTGTTGTGCCCCAAGTGCAGGACCCGGCATCTGGCCTTGTTAAACCTCATGCCACTGGACTCCGTCCAGCGGTCCAGCCTGTTCAGGTCCTTTTGCAGAGCCTCCCGACCCTCCAGCAGATCCACACTTCCATCCAGCTTAGTATCATCTGCAAACTTGCTAAGGGTGCACTCGATGCCTTCATTCAGGTCATTGATAAAGACACTGAACAGGGCTGGACCCAGAACTGAGCTCTGGGGAACACCACTTGTCACTGGCCTCTAGCTGGAGTTAACTCCATTTCCCACCACCCTCTGGGCCCGGCCATCCAACTAGTTTTATACTCAGGAGAATATCCACCTGTCCAGTTCGGAGGCTGACAGTTTCCTAAGTAGAAGGTTGCGAGAAAATGTGTCAAAGGCTTTACTGAAGTCCAAGAAGACTACATCCACGGCCTTTCCCTCGTCCAGTAGGGGGGTCACCAGTCATAGAGAGAAGTAGAAGGCTAAATCCTCAATAAATTGACAGCAATGCTTAATTACAGAAAATGCATTCCAATTTTAATCATTGATTAAATTTTGCAGACAGTATGGGAATGACCTGTTCCAATCAAAAGCTTGTAAAAAATAATTTCTTTGATAATCATGACACAGAAAATGACTCAGAAGTCTTTATATAGTGGGTTCAAGGCTCTGAACTAGAAGGTGAAAGGACTAGTAACTCTGATGAGGATAGTGATTTGGAGAATAACTGCACATCTGCCAGGTCCTTTAATACTCTTGAGTAGATCCCATCCAGCTCCATAGACTTGTGAGTGTCTAGCTGTCATGGTCCATCTAAAGCTGATTCGGCCTTTCAAGAGGATTCCCCCATCAGACCTGAAAAGGAAGTGATTAAAATGCACTGCACAGCAAAAATAGTTTAAACACAACAAATGATGGGATGCTGAAATAAATCCAAAGCCTGTTCTAACCATATATCCCAAAGTAAGGTTGCCCACGAACCTATGGAAGGCCTGGTAGGACTTGCAGTCAGTTAGGCATCATATGGGAAAAGGCTTCAGAACAAATAGCAGCTGCACTGCCATTTTGTCCTGAGAGTTCCTTTGAATTATGCCAATCTACATATCTGGATAAAAAATATCCAGCTCCTCACAGCTCCTTACTTCTGCCTGAGTTGTAAACAGCCGTCTATGCCTCTGCCTTTTGCTACTGTCCTACACGCTCTCTTACTAAAATCTGGTGCCTTGGTATTTGCCAGTTTGCCTTCTAGGTATTTCGGATATCTCTAGTGCTATAAATACTTCCATGAATATCTCCATCACCTTGCTAGAGAATCCCCAAAGCAGTCCATCTTTCAACAATGTATTTCCAATGTTCCAATTTCTTATGTTGCTATTATATGTTAACAAAATAACTCTAAGTAAGAGGCAAAATTGAGAGGATAAATCAATTTCAAGATTGCTTTTTTTATTAACTTGACTTCAATGTTCCAATTTGACACAAACAGCTCTACTAGTTGTTGCCACCATGAAAAAACCAGCCAGTGGTCTGACAGAATCTTTCTTTTTGAAGTATGATTAAAGTGTCAGCTTTACTCTTCCTGCAAGTCTGTAACCATTTCAGACTATGTGAGCTCATAGAATCACAGAATCATAGAATGGTTTGGGTTGGAAAGGACCTCAAAGATCAGCTGATCTAAATCTGATCTAAGTCTCCGCTCTTTCAGCTTGAAACTGTAACCTTTTGTCTTATTACTGCACTCCCCAGAGCTCCTCCCCAGCTTTCCTTTAGGCCCCCTTTAAGTACTGGAAGGCTCCCCTGGAACCTTCTCTAGGCTAAACAAGCCCAACCCTCTCACCCTGTCCTCATATGGGAGGTGTTCCAGCCCTCCACTGCTCTGCATGGCCCTCCTCTGGACTCACTCTAACGGATCCATGTCCTTCCTGTGCTGAGGACCCTGGAACTGAAACAAATCCATGTCACACCAACTTAGAGACAAGAATGTCGTGCAGGGTCTCAAAGCCTGTAAGCAGTGCAAAAAAAAAAAAGGCCTTCTAACAATGTAATATAAGCTAACATTTGCATAACATGAGTTTCCATATCAAATTACCCTGTAAAATGAAGAAGGAATCTGAAATAGAATTTACTGTTATGTTGTTACACGAACTAGATGAAACAGTAACTTCTACTATTTAATTTTGAACTAAATTTCTTACTTAGACTTTATTAATTTATTCTTAGTCAAGAGCTAGTTTGTTGCTTTTCAAATCATATACTCTTTATTTAGAGAGTCCTACATTACTGGATGTTTGTGCTCTTAAAATAACCTCCACAATATTGCCTTACTCATATGTAAAAGACTGTGCTTTCACAAAAGAGAACAGAGACAGAAAAAAACCCAAACCCGACCAATATCCAAACAAAATACTTCTGAGGGAAGAGAGAAGTAGACTAGTTTGAGCTCAGATTGGTCAAGCTGGTGAAAGATAACAAAAAATCTTTCAATAAATACATTAACAATAAAATGAGGACCAGAGAGAATATTCAGTTCTTATTCGATGCAAAGGGAACAACTGTGACAAAGGGTGAGAACAAGGCTGAGATACCTAGTGCCTTCTTTGCCTCAGTCTTTAATAGTAAGGAAAGTTGTTCCCTGTGTGTACATCCCCAGGAGCTAGAGGAGCAGAATGAGGCTCCCAGGATCCAAGACAAGGCGGTTAGTGACTTAGTTGCTCAATTAGGCACACACAACATTATGGGGCCAGATGGGATCAACCCAAGAGTACTGAAGGAGTTGGCACACGTGCTTGCCAAACCCCCTTCCATCATCTTCCAACAGTCCTGGAAGCCTGGGGAAGTTCCACTGGACTGGAGGCTGGCTGATGTCGTGCCCATCTACAAGAAGGGTCGTAGGGAGGATCCAGAGAACAACAGGCCTGTCAGTCTGACCTCAGTGCTGGGGAAAGTCATGGAACAGGTGATCTTGAGTGCTATCATGAAGCACATGCAAGAGAACCAGGTGATCAGGCCCAGTCAACACAGGTTCATGAATGGCAGGTCTTGCCAAACTAACCTGATTGCCTTCAATGACAAAGTGACTTGACTACTGAATGAGGGAGAGGCTCTGGATGTGGTCTTCTTGGACTTTGGAAAAGCCTTTGACAAAGTTTCTCACAGCATTCTGCTTCAGAAACTGACCTGGATGGAGGTATCGAGTGCACCCTTAGCAAGACCTGGAGGTGTTGGTTGACAGGTGGATGAACGTGAGCCAGGAGTGTGCCCAGGTGACCAAGAAGGCCAATGACATCCTGGCTTGTATCAGAAATGGCATGACCAGCAGGTCCAAGGAGGTTATTCTCCCTCTGTACTCAGCACTGGCGAGATCACACCTCGAATCCTGTGTTCAGTTCTGGGCCCCTCACCACAAGAAGGATGTTGAGGCTCTGAAACAAGTCCAGAGAAGAGCAATGATGCTGGTGAGGGGGCTGGAGAACAAGTCTTACAACTAAAAGCTGAAACTGCTGGGGTTGTTTAGCCTGGAGAAGAGGAGGCTGAGGGGAGACCTCATTGCTCTCTACAAGTACCTGAAAGGAGGTTGTGGAGAGGAGGGTGCTGGCCTCTTCTCCCAAGTGACAGGGAACAGGATGAGAGGGAACAGCCTCAAGCTCTGCCAGGGGAGGTTCAGGCTTAACATAAGGAAAAAAATTTTTGTGGAAAGGGTCATTGGGCACTGGAACAGGCTGCCCAGGGAGGTGGTTGAGTCATCTTCCCTGGAGGTGTTTAAAGGATGGGTGGATGAGGTGCTGAGGGGTATGGTTTAGCGATTGATGGGAATGGTTGGATTTGATGACCCTGGAGGTCTTTTCCAACCTAATGATTCTGTGATTCTATAATTTAATATTTATATTCTTACTCTAAAAAAGTTCAGCAAGTGAGGAAGACAGCGTCTTCAGTTAAAAGAAGGTAAGATATTGACTTAGAGACAATGATACTGGCTTTATTAAACCATTCTTTCCCTTTATCAAGGAAAACCACAAGTTTATCAGATTAATATGCAATTTTTATTACGTAGGTAAAGATATTTCATGTTATTTACTGTCTCTATTCTCTCCTACAACCTCAATGCAATCGGAACAGACTCACAAAAAGTTTATTGTGTAGCTACTAACCAGGAACAATATTCTTCATTTTTATTACCTCCACATGAAAAACAGTCTTCCTAAAAGCTATGTAAGACAGGCAATACTGGAAAATACTGTACTGTTGGAAAATACTCAAGTTTTTCTTCTCAAGCTCCCATTTTGTAATGACAAAATTCATTCTAACACAACTTGAATCCACAAAACCCTTCTCTGTTATTCCTACGGATGTGTCAAGCTCTTCCATACCAAAAAATGTTAGTCTTCACCACTATGATCAGAAGACTGATTATGAGAGCTGATCTAAACTTAGCCATGCAGACATGAAAGAAATCATCATGCTCCCTCTCCCTAAAGCTGCAGAGCATAGCAAACTCACGTCATGTTGTCCACTCCCATACAGCCAAACTTGAAGTAAGCTATTTAAGAGGAGGCAGCAGCAGCCAACCAGATCAATATGGAGGTGTAACAGCTACTGCAGATAACAGCCAAAAGTGCAGAAACAGAACTGCTTAAAGACACAGAACAGCAGACAATGAACATTTGTTCGTTATGCCTGAATGTGCTCCTGGGTAATATAACTCTTTCCATAAATAAAAAGCAAAGCAAAAAAGAGAAGTAATATATCAAAGCGAGTCACTTTGTTAATCACACTGGAAGACAGGTCAGAAAGAAGAAATGACTACTGGCCAATCATAAGGCTTAGATGGAGTTTCACTTAATATTTGTATTCACATGGTTGATTTGCTCTGTAGTGCTTGCTCATCACATTGTCTCCTATCACTTAATAGTACACAAAGTCCTTACAGAATAAGACCCTACAAAGGAGATATTAAATTTTCCCAAAGGGCAAGGAGTGTCCCTACTCCAGAGCATCCAAAATTTTAACAAGTATCCCTTAACCATGTGTTGAAGCTTATTGCAACAAAACTATAGCAACTCCAAGCTATAGATTTTGTCCCGTCACCCATTATGTATTAACTAATTTGAAAACAGAATGGTCAAATTGCAGTCTGGTACATTCATTACTATTCATTAAACTAGTCAAGTTCTGCTGTACTTGAGAACTCTTGAGAAACATGCAACAATGAAAGAATGTGCAATTAACAGACAATACTTCGGGTTATCTCTGTTCAGCAGTACCAAATATCTGTAGTAGAGCAAATCTGCTGGAATTCCAAGAAAGACAAAATTTATATTTCCTAGCACATGTTATACACTGATGAACAACATAAAATTGAAATAATTTTTCTTCAGGCCTATAAATGTATTTTCTTTCAGTTTAATTGACAATAACTAGGTTGACCTTTTCTACGTAATTGTAACTATAGTAGAGCAATTATCTTCCATATATATTAAAGAAAAAGCAAAAGTATAGGATTCTCTATTATCTCTTCATGCTGATGTATTATTTTACATTTGTATTCATGAGTGAGAGCTGGAAAGAATAAAAGTGTCTTAGATCATGTACTATAATGAAAAATGACAAATATGTTAGAAATTCTGTACACTATCTAGTCCTCCAAATGCTATGTCCTAAATGAACATTTTTGCCCTTCACTATTACCATCATAAAAGACAATTTATACTTTCACTCATCCTTTGGCTCTCAGAGCACCTGTTTTATAGGTAGAAAAATGAGCATTTGGTTTTATACAGAGAGTCTAAACCACCTGTGCATGTCAAGAAAGCCTAGCAATTCCTAACAGTTGGATTTCACACAGGATAATTCAGTATTAGAATTATTTCCTCACTTTGCATTACCCTTTCCTCTCCTATGTGGTTACTGTGTGATGTCAAAGGCGAGATGACAAAATTAATATATTCTGATCAGTCTCCTATGCCATTGATAAAAATACCCATGACTGCTGGTAGGAAATTACAGGAAATTTTAGGAAGGGATTATTGCAAGAGAGAGACATGGAGAGCTACTAGCAATGTGCATGCGGAAAAGCAGTGAAATTAATTTATTAAAGAATGTGTTAGTCTAATCGGATTTTTAGTCTTGTTTTAAAAATGATGTTACTGTGAGCTTGGGGGAATCATATCAATTTTCTAAGACTAAGTCAATAAAACAGATGTGATGATATAATATTGTTAGCTATAATCTAACACTTCTGGAATTTCATCTTAATGTATGACTTTAAAATGATTAACACTGCACATTTATCAGTGAAACTTCTCCTGTGTTCAAACATACAGTCTTCATGTAAAATTCTATACACAAATTCATTCTGAAGTTCATGCACATTCTACATAATGTGCATGCATGTATATATATGTATGTATATGGCATTTTATATGGTATTTTATATTTCAGTGCAAAAAATATCTTGAAATCTCAGGAAACACTGAAATATTACATTAGATGATGAAACTTTTATGGTAAAAATTGCAAAACCTCAACTTGTACCTGCAGAATAAAAACAATGGTTTAAATCACATTTAAATCTCACATTCTAGATGTATTTTGTAAGAATAATTAACACTGTATGCATTTGTTGGCAGAATTTGTTTCCAAAAGTGGAGGGATTTTTGTACAACTCTTGTCTCTAGATATGTACAGGTGCATTGCTATTCAGATGGTCATTTTTAACTTGATCATAGCTGGGTTACTCATCTAAACTACACAACCAGCAGATCTTAAGATACCATAAACTGAAAACAGATGTTCATCCGAAGTACCTAAAAAAGCCCAACTATTTGTTTTTCCTGTAGCCCTTTTAAGATGGAATTAAAAAATAGATATGAACCTTTGTATGACACAACCTACTATAACAAAAATTACTTTGATGCAAGTATTTTTTTAATACCACTACTTTCAAGGCATTTGCTGAAAATTGCTTTTGACATAGTATATGAAGGAGGGTGTATGCTTATAGAGTCCTCCCTCCTCATACAATAAATAGCATAATTTGTGGTCTCAAGATGGAGAAGTTATATTTTGCATGGTAATACTTCAGTTTAGCCCTTGAATACTCTAAATATCTATGTAAAATGAAGCTTGAAAGAGAAGAGTGATAATACAATTTCCTGAAAGTAAATTGAAGCTCCAGTGACATCTTTTAGCTCTAAGCTCCTTTCAAGTCTGTGTCTTAGGACCTAGGGATTGCAAAAATATGAGTTGGGAATGGCTAGGGAAATGGTTACTTGAAAATCATCACCTAAACTACCAGTGAACTATAATGCAACCTCGGTTTTGTTCATCCACTGTCTGACAATAGCATGCAGGGTCTGGAATCACAGCTTCTGACTGCAAAGGCAAATTTACTAAGACAGGCACAGCAGTCTGCCTTCTCATCCCTCACAAGCTAGGGCATATGGCTGCAGCACTGTCTTGCCAACAAGATGACTGAACAGAATATTGTGTTAAATGCTGTCTGTATAAGCAGAAGATATAGGCTTGACTCAAAATACTAACAAGAAAGAAAATAAAATAGATTAATAAAGAGTAATGTGAAAAAGAAAAAAAAAAAGGAAAAGGGTGATCACTGGTAACTGAATTGTCTTTTTAAAGGACAATTAAGTGAAGCTGCTGGGAGCACCTGGATAGTGCATGAAGACGGCCTGAAAAAGCCAAGTACTATAGAGCAAAAATTACCAGAGATTAAATTAATAGAACAGCATCAGATAATGTCACTGTTACCTACAACATTCAGAGTAGCTGGGGGCACCCAAGTAGCCTTAAGCCCATCGCAGTTCTCTCCCACAGACCACAGCTCCTGCCGAAGTGCAGATCTAGCCCTCAAACTGTTCTCAGCTGCAGGAGCATTGTCACTGTCTTCTGGTCCAGCTAAGTAGTCACAGTTACTCTATGACACTAGAGCAGATTTTTATTTTAACAACATGAAATATAACATCGTTTAATTCCTGGTGTAATTCTTGTTTCAAGAATGGTTACTAGTTTGAAAACCACAGAAAAGTGCATTGTTTGGCTATATTTTGAATAATCCTTTATAACCATGTTAATCATCTCTGTTCCATAAGCCATCTATGCACAAAAAAAACCCGAACCCCAAAAAAACCAAAACCAAAAATACCCCCAAAAGCCTATAAAGTATGTTATTTATGCAAATGGTAAAATTTCACATTAATTCAGGATGACCTTACAGAACCTAAGGGTTAAATTCTATGATTGTTAGATGTGTAAACAATCAAAACTAAAATGAAGCCAATAAAAACTGAACGAACAATAATTAATGTATTATTAAGCCTGTAAATGAGAGGATCGGAGACTAGGGCAAGAGCTACAGAGAAATGAAAAAAAAAATCTGGCATCTATAATTATTTGTATCCTAAAAGTTTCTGTTTTGGCAGTCAATACAAAAAAATGCCTTGGAAAGCATTAAGAAAAAGAAAGAAAAAGAAATACAAAAACAGAAACCAAAAGTAAATCCAAGTGAAACCAGTGATACATATTTAATATTACTGTAAGTTACAGTGTTGCAATACAGTTTCATACAGTCATTGAATGGAAATCTTTGGAACAGTCCTTGGAGACAACTCCAATTTCTATGTTTTATGATTGGCATATTAGCAAAAAAAATGGATACTAAAATGAAAATTGACAGTCTAACTTATGTACTGTTTTTTTAAAATAGTCATAGTTTTCACATTGCTTCACCTTATTTATTTCATAAAACTCATAGGTATTCGAATTCATAGATTTACTAATATATCAGCATTTAGATCAGAGTTAATTAGGTCACATTTGTTTAAGCTTTATTTAACAAAAATTTGACAATATTGACTACTCAGCTACATATACTATAGATGAAAGCAACGAATCAAAACAAAGTTATAGGCAAAATCTGAAGTGTAAGTGGTATTTAAAAATTATTCTAAAATGCCTAATGTGTGACCACAAGATTTTAAAAATTTAATCAAATCCTTAATAGCCTTCAACACTGCAATAACATTTCTTTTTTCAAAAGAAGACAAAGTCTTACTTAGAAAATGAAAACTGTCAAGCACAGTGACAAAGCCATTTTTGTTACACCTACTATAAAGTAATCAGAATATCAAAAAGTCTTTAGGAGAGAATGAGTAGACAATGACTCAATGCCCTTGTACTCAATATTGGTGAGGCCGCACCTGCAATACTGTCTTCAGTTTTGGGCCCCTCACTACAAGAAAGACATTGAGGACCTGGAGCGTGTCCAGAGAAAAGCAACGATGCTGGTGAAGGGGCTGGAGAACAAGTCTTGTGAGGAGCGGCTGAGGGAGCTGGGGTTGTTTAGCCTGGAGAAGAGGAGGCTCAGGGGAGACCCTATTGCTCTTTACAACTACCTTAAAAGAAGTTGTAGAGAGGTAGGCGTTGGTCTCTTCTCCAAAGTGACAGGAGATTGGATGAGAGGAAATGGCCTCAAGCCGTGCCAGGAGAGGTTTAGACTGGATATTAGGAAAATTTCTTCACAAAAAGGGTTATCAAGCTCTGGAATAGGCTGCTCAGGGAGGTGGTTGAGTCACCATCCTCGGAGGCATTTAAAAGATGGGTAGGTGAAGTGCTTAAAGATATGATTTAGTAGTGGACAGGTATGGTTGGACTCAATGACCTCAAAGATCTTTTCCAACCTAGCAATGCTATGATTCTAAAAACTTTTACATTTTTGCTTAGAACAAGTGTTTAAGACAGTTGTTTACCATTACAGGTAAGCAGAAAAGGGAGTATAGAAGACAGTATTCTGATAAGTTGTCTGAAGAATATTTCTATATTACGTTCACTCTTTTAAACGAAATCAATGTAGATACAAAAAAATCATAAAATGTATTTTGTAAAAATGATTTATGGATATTGCAAATGGGATGATTTGAAATATAACAGATGCATTTATCTAAAGGGAAGCGCCTTAGTTTTCAAGTAATGTGTGGAAAAGTAAGATATTACTAGAAAATCTAAGTTTTAGTTGTGTTTCAATTTTCTTCTTTTGAATTCTGAATGCTACATTTTTCAAAAAAAAAAAAGCATTATTTTTCCCTGGAAGTTTAGAGAGTACTAAAATAACACAGATCGTTGTGGTTCAGTGACTGAGAGTTGAAGGTAACCTGAAATTTCTGAGTTACGATTGTTATTACATAAAATCAGTAGTATCCATTAGTCAAGCTCCATGCCACAGCAAATATTGGCTATTCTGCCATGAACAACGATACCAGAAACAAGTCAAGAAAACAGTCTAAATGAAGGCCATTGAGCACAACTATGTTGCAGAAAACATATTTTCCTTCTTGTTTGGATGCCCCAGGGGAGTATAACATAATTTTAAATTCCTTCTACAGTCTACAAGTCCAGAAGACGACTAACAGAGCAAGCTTGTGCACAAACTTTTTATTTTTCCCCTGTTGAAATGCTAAAGGATGGCACAAACTTTCTAAGCCAAATTCTGCCAGACAGTACTTAATTGACAAGTCTGAAAGTATAAATGGGACTACAGTTTGCAATACAAATTGGAGAAACACTTTAAAGATTTAAAGTCTAAATGATCAATTACATATCTGTTCTATTACGTAAAAGTTTTAAATATTGTTAGAATCCAGAAATTGAATTTACATGTGTTTCAGTCTAAATGACCACAGATTCACACTATGTATATAAACTAATTTTAGTGAATTGGGTCATATATCAGTAAATACAAGTATAGTCACAATATACTATAAATCATCCTGATTTTTAAACAAACCATATAATGTTTTTAGTTTTTCTGCAGTTTTTAAAATGCAAATATAACAAAACATGTAGCCTACAGCAAACACTTGAGGAAAGGCATTCTCTCAGTATTGCTTACATACGTTAAAATTTAAAGGATCACTTAGAAAAAATCAGAATCCACTGCACAAAGACCGGTAGAAAAATAAACCACTGAAAACTACCAGCCAAAAGAAATACATAGACTATAAACAAGAAAGCTATAAAATTCTGAACTTGAGACCTTCTGCTTTAACTAGATTATTCACTGTACAAAAGTACTTTCAATACATGGAAAGTCTGCAAACACATTTGAATGCCATCTGTCAGACCTTGCTTAGTAATATTTTATTCACTGTTCAGTCTAACAACCTTATTGTTATGCTTTCTTGATCGCCGGCTACTAAGATCAATATGGCAAAACAACTTTCACAACAGAATGATATCTAGACTTTGCAAGTAAAATTTACCTGAGGAGATTCTAGTAAGGAAATAATTACTTCAAGAGAGCTTTTTGCTCTGAATTATATAAAGAGATTTCTTCTTGGTTACAGTAATCAAAAACTTACCAAATCAAGTTTCTTAGACCCTAGACAAATCAATGCGCGATTTATAACATGCTGAAAATATGTCTAAATAGACACCTTTTATATTTTATACCAAAGGCACAATTAATTGAGAACTATAAAAGGCCTTTTGTCTCCTGTTAGTATTGTGAAAATGAATTTTATCTTGGGATTCTTCCAATATGGCATGCCTTGTCTCCCCATACCCTTTAAAATCAACTTATGCTTATTTTCTGGATTGAAGTAAATATCTACAACTTCAGCAGTAATGAAAACTATTTTCAGGCAGCCTAAGGTCATGCACTGACAGTACTGCATAAGTCTTAATAAAGTTTAGCAATAATAATTTGTAGCAGGTAGGAATCAGAGAAGAGCAGAACAATTAATAGATAATCTGCTGTACACATCTGTGAGTTTAAAATTCAACTCTACAAACAAATTTTATATATGTGTACATTTCCATACACAAAAATATGAAATAAAACAGATACAAAAGCATAAACTTTAAAATATATATATATACACATTTTGAAAGAAAATTACTAAAAATAAATAAAATGGAAAAAATACCAAAAGATATTAGAATTCATTCTAAAGCTTTAAGTGTAAGATCTTTTTTAACACATTTTGTTGCTTGATGCTAGACGTTATCCTATATAGCTTGTTTTGCTAGTTTCTACAGAATATTCACTTAAAAGTAAATCACTTCATTCTATAGGAATGGCATCAAAGTATTAATCATTAATCACTTGTTACCTTTATTTGTGAACACTCTTGTCCTAAAGTTAAGCAAGAGAGAAATCTATTTATGTCACTAGCCACACAAACAGTCTCCAAGTAGGTCATATTTTATTGTAGCTTGCTTTCCTTCTGGATGTTGAAAACTTAAGAAAGAAGCTACAAAAACATACTGGCAATGCTGTTCCTCCAGCAGACACTTCTCTCTTTATTAGGGGAACTTTTATCTTTTTAGAGATCCATATGCTTCATTGAAGAGCTAGAAAAAGCCTTTGCTCATGAAAAGCCGGCAAGTCTTGGTAAATCCAGCTAGCTGCAGCATCTGAAGCTGTAGCATGATCTCTTTTCATAATGGAAACAGAAGTAGTACTGTAAAGAACTAAACAGACCCAGTAAAGCAAAGGCACCTCTTCCTCCCTGTGAAACTAAACAGTTAAATACAGACAGGCTTTTCATCAGAAATAATGACTGACTATGTGAATGGCAACAACCACCTTTAAAAACATTTTAAACTCATTGAGAAAACACGAAAACCTGAATTTATAAAGAAATCATTTTTCTAGCAATCTTTTAGGTCATAAAAAGATTGAAATACTTAAGATTAGACACTGACAATGATACAAAGATCCTAGTTTAGAAAAAGTAAGGAAGTCTGCTGGGGTAGGGGAGGAGGAAGGATGTTAACATATAGAAAATAGTTTCTGCCTTTGAAAACAATGCTTTCAATCATGCTGCAATAGCAGCAGACAACTGAACACAGTCTGGATTGACTGTAGCCTGGCAAATCTGTTCCAGTGCACAACTTTTGGTATTGCTCTTAACTGTCTCGCTACCATAGCCTCACAACCATCTATTAAATGACTTTGGTAAGATAAATTAGACTCTTATTAGATGAAATACAAAGGGGAAGAAAAGGAAAGACAAGAAATGAGACAGAGTAGAAGGAGGGAACTGTTACAGGAGGAGACAAGGAAAGAATGAGGGCAGAAACTAAATTTTTCTCACTCCTTACTGTGAACAATTACACAAACGATGATGACGTCAACATATCTTAATCCCATGAGGACCTTCTTTAGGTCTTGCTTGGCCAATACATTTTCCAGAACTGGGCGACAATAGTCTGTCCAAGCAAACTCTGAAATATCAGGAGCCAACAAGGAAGATGGCTGCTGCATTTAAGGTTGCTTATTCTTCGTCTAGTTTTCTTAATTGTACAATCAAAACACAAGCTATCTGTAACAGCAAGTGCTAATACAAGAATCACAGAATGGTTGAGGCTGGCAAGAACACATACAGGTCATCCAGTCCAAAACTCCTGTTCAAGCATGGGAACCTAGAGCCCTTGTCTCCAAAGAGAGAGACTCCACAGCCTCCCTGGGCAACTTGTGCCAGTATTTGGTCAACCTTACAGGGAAAAAGTGTTTCTTGAGTTTCAGAAGTAACCTCCCATGTTTCAGTGTGTGTCCATTGTCCCTGGTACTGCCACTGGGCATCACTGAAAATAGTCTGGCTCTGTCCTCCTTTCAGATATTATTTCCTTTTAGGAGAGTGGTCCAGCCCCTTCACCATCTTTGCAGGACGCTCCCCAGTATGTCCACTTCCTTCTCATACTAGAGAGCCCTGAAACAGACACAGTACTCCAGGTGTGGCATAGCACTCCAGAATTTATAGATTATAAAAAAGGTTGCCAGTGAAAAAAATCAGGCTATATTTAATGAATGGGCAGGGCGTTTCCTGCCATCTCTGAGTGTATTAAAATAACTTCGTCCCTCTGAATGTTAGTTGTACCAGCTGACTTTGACTCCCTTATGGCATATAGAGGTGGGTATACACCAGTTTCTTTGTTGCTCCATGACATTAAAAAGTAGGTGTACAGATTGTAGGAAGTCTCAGACCACTTCACCACAGTTCTGAAAATCAGTAACTCATGATCACAGGGTACAAAGTGAAGTCAATGAGACTCTAGTCCAAATATAAATCACTTTTTAACCTTTTTAGGTTTTTTTAAATTTGTATCCCTCAGTTGTTGGTGTTAACTGCCTATACTCTACAGGATCCATGACTATCACCACTGTCAGTTTAAGTTATCACTTATTTTCCTCATTACCTTATTACTGCCAATTCCAGAACTGCCTAGTCATTAATTCTGTCAGCTCAACTTTAATTTGATCGCCATCCTCCTCTTCAAGCTTACTACAACTTCTCAAAGATACATAATCTTTTCATCTCCTTTACAAGTCCATACTTATTGGTTAATCTTGAATTCTAAACATACAAACCCAACTACATTAAACACCACAGAAAACTCAGCATATGCCAGCCTTCTTTGTTTTTAACAAGAGAAAAAGTGGCGATCATTGATTTGACCTGATCAGGATTGAAGGCAATTAGCATATAGCATCTGATACATTTCCTGTTCCTATGATAGCATGATCCCAGCAATAACATAGAATCACAGAATGGTTTGGGTTGTAAGGGACCTTAAAGACCATCTAGTTCCAACACCCCTGCTATGGGGAACATTTTCTACTAGACGAGGTTGCTCAAAGCCTCAGCTAACCTGGCCTGTAACACCTCTGCTGATAGGGCACCCACTATTTCTCTGGACAACTTCTTCTATCCTAACAGGAAAAGAATTCCTTCCTCATTTCTAATCTAAATTTGTTTAAGTTTACCTACCCCCACAAAAAAAATCCCACAAGAATACCTCAAAAAAAAAAGTGCTAAATTATTTTGAGTTTATAACCTATGCAGCACAGAACAGCCTAAAGCAAATTTAGAAGATGGCTATGGTCCTTTCAAATGGTATTTATAAGGGGTATACTGACAGACTCTAAACATTATATATATTTGTCTCTTTTTTTTTTTTCAATTTCTGTGTCTATTCTGACTGCATGGTGAACTGCAGGTTGTACCCTCAGAATGCAACAGTAACTACAATAAGGACTATATCTTCTCTGAGCATCAGTAGGTTAGATTTTTTTTTTTCAGTACTACTTTGAATTATAACACTGTAAATATTTTATCTGTACATAAATGATATATATACAGAAACTTTCAGTCTTTCTGATGCACCAAGGACTCAATTTCATAACACCCTGTCATTTCCATACCTTCAGAGAACACTGCATCTCCTTAATTTCTGTAAGGAATGTCACACAGGAAATAGTCAGGCCACATCTGTGTCGAGTCTGCCATTTTCATTATTAGCAATGAAGTCTATGCAATTTCTCCTTTGGTTTAACAAGTGCCTATCTATTTTCTAATTTTTTTTTTTATGCCACAACTCATAAAATTGTTTAGGCTGATGCTAGTCCCTTGCATTAAATTAATAACTAATCACAGATGATATTTATCATCTTGAGTTTCTTACATGAGAATTGTCAGAATTAATCACCCTCCTCATATTTTCGCTATTTGCAGAGCTTCATTTATCATAGATTTCAGCAGTGTGGCAATAGATGACTATTTCCCCCATTTTTCAAGTATGTAAAGAAAGATAAAACAGGGACAGACTGTGTCAATAGCTTTAAAGTTTGACTTTGCCTGGTAACATCCATTTCTATCAGAAAATATTTTCTAAAGAAGCATTTATTTTAATCACAGAATTGCTAGGTTGGAAAAGGCCCACAGGACCATCGTGTCCAACCATTCCTATCAAACACTAAACCATGCCCCTCAGCACCTCATCCACCCATCCTTTAAACATCTCCAGGGAAGGTGACTCAACCACCTCCATGGGCAGCCTGTTCCAGTGCCCAATGACCCTTTCCACAAAAAAATTTTTTCTGATGTCCAGCCTGAACTTCCCCTGATGGAGCTTGAGGCCATTCCCTCTTGTCCCGTCCCCTGTCACTTGGGAGAAGAGGCCAGCACCCTCCTCTACAACCTCATTTCAGGTACTTGTAGAGAGCAATGAGGTCTCCCCTCAGCCTCCTCTTCTCCAGGCTAAACAACCCCAGCTCTCTCAGCCGTTCCTCGTAAGACTTGTTCTCCAGCCCCCTCACCAGCTTCATTGCTCTTCTCTGGACTCGTTCCAGAGCCTCAACATCCTTCTTGTGGCGAGGGGCCCAGAACTGAACACAGTATTCAAGGAGCGGTCTCACCAGTGCCGAGTACAGAGGGAGAATAACATCCCTGGACCTGCTGGCCATGCCATTTCTGATACAAGCCAGGATGTCATTGGCCTTCTTGGCCACCTGGGCACACTGCTGGCTCATGTTCATCCACCTGTCAACCAACACCTCCACGTCCTTTTCCTCCAGGCAGCTTTCCAGCCAGACGTCTCCTAGTCTGTAGCTGCACAGGGTTGCTGTGCCCCAAGTGCAGGACCCGGCATCTGGCCTTGTTAAACCTCATGCCATTGGACTCTGCCCAGCGGTCCAGCCTGTTCAGGTCCCTTTGCAGAGCCTCCCTACCCTCCAGCAGTTAGACACTTCCACCCAGCTTAGTATCATCTGCAAACTTGCTAAGGGTGCACTCAATTCTTTCATCCAGGTCATTGATAAAGATATTGAACAGAGCTGGACCCAGAACTGAGCCCTGGGAAACACCACTTCTAACTGGCCTCCAGCTGCAGTTAACTCCATTTCCCATCACTCTCTGAGCCCAGCTATCCAACCAGTTTTATACCCAGGAGAATGTCCATCTGTCCAGTCCAGAGGCTGACAGTTTCCTAAGCAGAATGCTATGAAGAACTGAGTCAAAGGCTTTACTGAAATCCAAGAAAACTACATCCACAGCCCTTCCCTCGTCCAGTAGGGGGGTCACCAGTCATAGAGAGAAGTAGAAGGCTAAAACCTCAATAAATTGACAGCAATGCTTAATTACAGAAAATGCATTCCAATTTTAATAATTGATTAAATTTTGCAGACAGTATGGGAATGATCTGTTCCAATCAAATGTTTGTAAAAAATAATTTCTCTGATAATCATGACAAAGAAAATGACTCAGAAGTCTTTATATAGTGGGTTCAAGGCTCTGAACTAGAAGGTGAAAGGATTAGTAACTCTGATGAGGATAGTGATTTGGAGAATAACTGCTGAGATATGTGTTGAACCAACTTTTTTTTCAAACCACTTACAAACTGGATTGAAAATTAGCACAACATTTAAATGAAAAAATATGCAGAATGCCACAAATGTGTGGCCACCACTAGATTCTGTGGGAAGTTGATCTTGCATTCTTGGGCATCTAAGATGTCATTTTTCATGCGGTACTGTGCAACAAAAGCAAAAACTACATTATGTAAGACATCACTTCACTGAAATAAAGTATGAGTGACACCTCCCAAGTCTACTAATTGAAAAACTGCAGTGTAAATGCTACCACAATATTGTTATGAAATATTACTGAATATCTGTTTTGACAACCAAAGTAAGACTCACGCAAATTCACATTTTAATTGGTCAGAGAAAAAGCTGACCTCCAGTAACTCGTTCATAATTGTGAAATGAAAACGGTTGCAGTGGATGCATATGCCCAGGTGCTGGCAGAGGGTGCCGCAGGATGGTCTTGGTGAGGAGAGGTCAGGCTAGCCAGTGCTGGACACCATTGGCTTCAACAGACCCAGGGCACAGCTGAGCTAAGAAGGTCACACCTCTGCAGAAGTGCATTTAAGAAAGGGCAAAACCAAGCCAAAATCCTACCAAACACAGAAAGGATGAGAGCAAAGAAACAACAGTACAAACACCAAGGTTAGGGAAGTAGAAGGTGGTGGTGCTCCACTGCACTGGAGCAGATACCTACACCAGAGCCCACGGACGAGCCCATGCCAGAGCAGAAGGATACTCATAAAGGAGCTGTGGCCTATGGATAGCCCACGCCAAAGCAGAAGAAACACAACATATAAAACACAACATATAAACAGCATATAGGCATCACTGTGTACTGACTTTAAAAACCCTCTCCCCATTCCTCTCTACTGCTTAGGGCAGTAAAGGACTCAGGAGTGAAGATGTGAAGTTGAACCTAGGAAAAAAGCAGGGAAGTAATTATTTTAAAGTTTTTCCTTTTGTTTCTCACTACCCCAATTATGTGAATTACTAATAAACTAGAACTAATTTTCCCCAAGTCAAATATGTTTTGTCTTTGACAGTCACAACTAAGTCATCTCCCTGTCTTTATCTCAACCTGTGAGGTTTTTCATTACAACTTTTTCCTTCCCACCTCCTCAGTCTTTCTGTGAAAGGAAGGAGCAGCTAGGTGAGTATTTGGTTGATAGACAAAGCTAATCTATGACAAGAATAAGACTGTAAGTATTAATGGAAGAATATAAATAGTAAAGATAGCTATCAAACTTAATATTGTTTTTATTTTTTTGTGTTCTGGATGTTTAGATCAAAGAAAGTACTGTAAAATATTTTATTAGACTTATACCATGCCAAGATGATGGTATCTCTGGGAAAGCATATTTAAGAGAATTAAAAATTGCTGCACAGTAGAATATGATAGTGATAAATGAGGACAATGTGAGAAACAGCCCTGAAGACATCAAGGTCAAAGAAGGAGGAGGGAGAGGAGGTGCGCCAGTCACCACAGCAAAGATTCCCCTGCAGCGCCTAGAGGAGGCCCAGGTGAGAAGGCCCATGTTGGAGCACATATGCACACTGCAATCTGTAGGTGGCCCCATTCTGCCCTGAGAAAATCTGTGGCCTGTGGGGTACTCATGCATGGAGCAGTCTGTTCCTTATGGATTGTATCTCATGGAGAGAACCCATCTTGGAGCAGTACTTGAAGAACTGCGGCCCATGGGAAACATTTTGAAGCAGTTCATGAAGGATAGTAGCTTGTGGAGAGCTGTAACAAGTTAAACTTGGCTGGCCACCAGCTGCCCATCAAATCACTCTCTTACTCCCCATCCTCAAAAATATGGGGAGAAAATAAGATTAAATTTGCTCATGGAGACAGGGAGACCATTCAGCAATTGCAATTGCAATTACCATCATGGGCAAGACAGATGACTTAGAGAAACTGTTACATTTTTTTGCAAATTTAACACAGTAGGTTAATGAGAAATAAGAACAAATCCAAAACCACCTCAATTCTACCTGTTTTCTGGGCTTAGTTATACTCCCAACTACTTTACCTCCTCCTCCTAAGTGATGCAGGGCATTGGAGAATGGGTGCTGTGGTCAGTTCTTTTGTCTGTCACTCCGTCCTCCTCATGGTCTTCCCTTGCTCCAGAATGGGATCCTTCCCAGAGGAGATTGTTTTCATAACTTTCTCCAATGTGGGTCCTTCCCACAGGTTGTAGTTCTTGAAGAAGTTCTCCAGTGTGGGTCTCTTCCCCACGTACAGTCCTTTATGAACTGCTCCAGCATGGGTATCTCACAGAGTCACAAACCTGCCAGAAAAGATTCTCCTGCATCAACTCCTCTTCCAAGGGTCACAGTTCCTATCAGGAGCCTGCTTCAGTATGAGCTCTCCATACAGTGACAGTTTCCTTCAGGTCACAACAACCTGCTCCGGCATGGCAGTCCTTCATGGGCTCCAGGGTAGATATGTGCTCAATCGTAGGCCACCAGGGGCTGCAGGAGGGCAACCTGTATCACCATGGTCTTCACCACAAACTGCAGAGGAATCTCAGCTCTAGTGCCTGGAACACCTCCTCCTCTTTCACTGACCTTGATGTTTGTTTCTTTCATGTACTCTCAGTTGTCTCTTCTGGCTGCAGTTGCATAGTGTTTTTTACCCTTCTTAAATATGTAATCACATTGCTGACTGCCTGAGCTTTGGCCAGCAGTAGGTCTATTTTGGAGCCAGCTGCAACTAGCTTTGACATAGAAGCAACTTCTGGCGCCTCCTCACAGAAGCTACCCCTGCAGCCTCTGTCACTCCCAAAGTACCAGCACATAAACCCATCACAAGAGCCCATGCTGGAGCAGAATAAAAGTGTGAGGATGGAGTGGCAAAGATCAAGTCTTATAAACTACCACTCCCATTTACCCACTGTCCTGCATTGCTTCAGGGGGACAAAGTACATGAGCTAGGAAAAAAAGACTGAAGT
Source organism: Clamator glandarius (assembly GCA_033459285.1). Lineage (NCBI taxonomy): Eukaryota > Metazoa > Chordata > Aves > Cuculiformes > Cuculidae > Clamator > Clamator glandarius. The sequence continues at coordinate 529,896 of JAUNZM010000084.1, read as the reverse complement.
TCAGCCTAGGAAGAAGGGGAAGGTGAGGGAATGTGGCTTATTTTTGCCTTTTTTTCCTTAACTATCCTGTTCAATTTTGAATTGGCAATAAATTAATCTGCCCTAAGTCAAGTCTTTTGCCCATGACATTAAGTGCTCAGTAATCTCCCTGTCTTTATCTTGACCCATGAACACTTTCATTTTGTTTTCTCCTCCTGTCCTGTTGAGAATTGGGGAGGAGTGACAGAGCAGTTGGGTGGACATCTGGCAGCCAGCCAAATTAACCCACCACTCTGGACTAATCATAAAGTTTTTTCACATATTTTCTCATAATAAGTTTTATAAAATAAAATAAAATAAAATAAAATAAAATAAAATAAAATAAAATAAAATAAAATAAAATAAAATAAAATAAAATAAAATAAAATAAAATAAAATAAAATAAAATAAAATAAAATAAAATAAAATAAAAGGAAGACTCAGAATTTAATTCTAAGTAGGAAATTCACCAAAGCTTGTAAATTATCTTTTTTTTGTCCAATTTTTATTACTTATTTTGAAACTAAAAAAAACTGGCAGATAGCCTCAAATAATTTTACAAATAATCTTACAAAACATATCTGCAGTGTGGAGAAAACTTTCTTACAAATGTAATTAAAAGTATGACATTCAAAAGAATAAGAAAATTTAAAAGTAAAATTGTGCTACATTATATAGCTTTTTATGGAGTTTCAATGTGTAACACACCTGACTAAACATCTGATAAATATGCAGAGAACTCAAAGGAGATAATCTTTCAGATAACAATGAAAAGATGAAACTCATTTAGAATTAAGAAATGCTACCATTCACGTAAAGTGATTCATGATGACTATCACACAAAAGTATAGTTATTTTTCTGGAAGGCTCTACTGTAACCCCAAGCCCAGATTATACAAAAATGACAGGAATAAGTATCAGTGCTCCTGATGCACATATCCACTTCAGTTCAATCAAAGGTGATGAATACTAAGATGCTGCATTAGCATTTCTAGCCATCATGGATAAAATGAACATTTTTGTCTGTGCAAAAATACAGGCAAGCAGAAAGCTTTATACATTTATCTTTTAGAAGCAATTTTATTAAAATAATTTCTACATCAGCTATGCAGACTTATACTTCCAGGAAGAAAATATAGATTTTCATTTTTTTTTCCTGAAAATAATCATAGCATTCACTAATCCTACATTTTAGTAAAACTGTACTGTATAATCTAAAATTTTACTATTATTTTGATGCTCTGCTAATAAATGCTGGGGCATTAATGTGCAACAGCAGCTCGGGGACCAAACATAGCGAGCTAATCACTGGCTGAGTATCCTCTTCAGCACTGTATCCTCTACGCATGACACATCCAGATCACAGCAGATGCTCCCAAGGCTGACTGCATGAGTTCACATGAACTCATGGTAAGCAGTCACCACAAATTTTTCAAACATTTCTCTAGCATATGGAAGATGACATTAACAATTTACTCTGCTAAGCAACAACATAGAAACCCCCATATGCTCTATGGCGACTAGTATGATATCCAATGCTGAAAAAATGATGTCGTATTAGTGATCCAGCAGAATAAAACAGATGAAGCCTCTTCAAAGGACAAAACACTCCTTCCTCCTGATTATGCTGCTGCAACAAATATTTTGGGTTTCAGGCTTATGGCCTGGCTTCCAACCATTTAAAATCATAGAATCATTGAGGTTGGAAAAGACGTCTAAGATCATCCAGTTCAATCACCAGCCCAACACCGTCATGTCTACTAAGCCATGTCACCATGTGCCACATCTACATGCTTTTTGAACATCTCCAGGGATGGTGACTCCCCTGTTTCCCTAGGCAGCCTGTGCCAACACTTGACCACTCTTCCAGTAAAGAAATTTTTCTTCTAATATCTGGTCTAAACCTCCTCTAACGCAACTTGAGGTCATTTTCTCTCATCCTATCACTTGTTACCTTGGAGAAGGGACCACCACCTCACTTCACTACAACCTCCTTTTAAGTAGTTGTAGAGAATGATTAAGCTGCCTTCAGCCTTCTTTTTTACAGGCTATACAGCCCCATTTTCCTCAGACATTCCTCATAAGACTTGTGCTCCAGACACTTCACCAGCTTCACTGCCCTCAACACACTTCAGCAGCTCACTATCTTTCTTGTACTAAGGAGCCCAAAACTGAACACAGTATTCAAGGCGCATTTGCATCAGTGCCAAGTACAGGGGCACAATCACTTCCCACCTCCTACTGGCCACACCATTTTTGGCACAATCCAGTATGCTGTTGGCTTTCTTGGACACCTGAGCACACTGCTGGCTCATATTCAGCTGGTTGTCAACCAGCACCCACAGATCCTTTTCCACTTGGCAGCTTTCCAGCCACTCTTCCCCAGGTTGGTAGTGATGCATGGGGTTGCTGTGGCTGAAGTGTGGGACCTGGCATTTGACCTTGTTGAATCTCATACAATTGGCCTCGGCCCATCAATCCAGCCTATCCAGGTTCCTCTGGCATAGCCTTCTGGTCCTCCAGCAAATTGCCACTTGCGCCTGTTTTGGCATCATCTACAAACTGACTAAGGGAGCGCTCAAAACCCTTGTCCAGATCATTGATAAAGATATTAAACAGAACTGGCCCCAACACTGAGCCCTGGGGAACACATATTGTGACCAGCTGTCAACTGGATTGAGCTCCATTCACCAGAACTCTCTGGGCCTGGACATCCAGCCAATTTATTACCCAGCAAAGACTACATGTCTAAGCCACAGGTACCAACTTTTCTAGGTGAATGTTGTGGGCAACAGTATGAAAGGCTATACTGAAGCCCAGGTAGGTAACATCCATAGCCTTTTGTGCATCCACTACATGAGGCACCTGGTCATAGAAGGAGATCAGGTTGGTCAAGAAGGATCTATCTTCATGAACACATGCTGGCTGGGTCTGATCACTTGCTTGACCTGGTGAGCTAGTCAAGATAATCCGCTCCATAACCTTCCCTGGCACTGAGGTCAGACTGACAGCCCTGCAGTTCCTCCTTCTGGCTCTTCTTGTAGACGAGCATCACATTTGCTAATCTCCAGTCAACTGGGACCTGCCCCGTTAACCAGGACTGCTGACAAATGAAGAGTGGCTTGACAAGCTCCTCCACCAGCTCCCTCAGTAGTCTTAAGTGGATCCCACACGGTCCCATAGACTTATGAGTGCCCAGTTGCCACAGCATGTTGCTGACTGCTTCCTCCTTCATTATGGAGAGGTTTACCCTGCTCTCCATGCCTGTCTTCCAGCTTAGGGGACTAAATACCCTGGCAATAATCAGTCTCACTGTTAAAGACTGAGGCAAAGAAGGCATTAAGCACCTCAGCCTTTTCCTTATCCTCAGTAGTGATGTTCCTCTCCATGACCAATAAAGGATGGATCTTATCTTTGGTTCTCTTTTTTCATATTGATGCATTTCTAATAACAATTTTTGTCGTCTCCTACAACAGTGACCAGACTGAATACAAGCTGGGCTTTTGCCTTTCTAATTGTCTCCCTGCATTATACAATGAGATCCCTGGATCCTTTTTGATTTGTCTGTCCTTTCTTCCAAAACTGGTGAACTCTCTTTTTCTTCCTGAGTTTCAGCAAAAGCTCCCTGGTCAGCCAGGCTGGACATCTTCCCCGGCAGTTCATCTTCTGGTGCACAGAGACAGCCTGCTCCTGCTTCTTTAAGGTTTCCTTCTTGAAGAGTGTCCAGCCTTCATGGATCTCTTTACCCTTCAGGACTGTTTCCCAAGGGACTCTCTCAAGCAGTGATCTGAACAGGCCAAAGTCTGCCTTCTGGAAGTCCATGGTAGTGGTACATTTCACATGTTTCCTCTCCATTTCTTCCACATCTTGACTTCCTAAATACTACCATTGTCAAAAGTCGGTACTTCCAAGTCTGTCCACCTGGGACTCCAGAATCCTCACCAACAAGTCTTAATCATTACAGCATAGGCAGACTGTCCCATTACACCATTTACTCTGGTTTATCTACACTGAAATTTCATGAAAGCACTGCAGGATGCCTGTATTTTCAGAACCAGTATAATTAGGCCAAATCCAGGTTTCTCATCAGTGCTGAAAACTCAGAGAGATGTGCACAACACTTATTCTCCTCAACATCACTTGTCAGAATTCTGATGGCAGTAAGCGATACCACTACAAGGCTATCAATCAACACTACTCACAGTATCTGCCTCCAAGTCACAACCATAGCTTACTCTCAGCAACCTCCAGATGCTCTGCAAATCCCAGCATCTGTTAACAAAGTCAGTACGTGATAAATCACATGAAACAAATACAGCTCTCAAGACCTTATGACAAGGAGATTTGGTGCTACCTACAAAGGAAGAACCAAGTTTCTCAAATGGTCAGGAAATCACTGTCCTGTGCAAATTACTGATTGCACAACCGATTAAAAATTCTACTATGAAGGTGAAAACTTATCCCAAACAACTGGCAGTGTTATGGTACCATAAAAAAAAAATCTCACTGTAGGTCTAGATAAAGTTCCTTACCTTATCTGTACTATTACCCACATCGGGATTTTTTCATAGGAATCACAGATACAAGAGAAGTTGGCAAACAACCTCTATACAAGTACTACTAAGGGAGTATTTTAGTAAGAAGAATGACTTAGGCAAGCAGAAATACTCCAAAGACTTCATAGTCATAACACAGCTTTTAAATGTCTGTCTGTAGGTGAATTAGTAACATAGAATTTGAAGTTAATTGTAACTCAAAGTCCACAGTTTTAAGATTTATATAAAAATTAATAGATTAACCGCTGCTTGTTCCTTTATCAGTTATAAGTATAACATATTACAGATGTTTCTCCAACTATCAGAAACATCATGCATCTCTGAAAACTTTGCCAGTACATTGAACCACATTTTCCTGAACTCTCTGTGAGATTTATTTCTAGTTGTAACTATTCTTATTGCATCAATTGAAATTCAAAAGAACAAATGGAGTAACCATTAAGACAACCTAAAGATAATAACATTATTTAAATCCAGAGTATATTATTCACATCACCATGTACACAGAACTCACTTTTACTCTTTTCAATTCCAAAGACCTCAGATAATCTACTCATGATGCATACTACAAGAATCTGTAAGTTCAGTTTAGTTCATATTTGAAATAAATAGGACTGCTTTTATAATGCATTTAACCAACATGACAAACAGTATATGAATCTTTTGAGAGATCTGTAATAATACAGAAGAAATCGTTATGTTAGATGACTTTAATAGTTCTTTTTTGATCTCTCAACTTCTAAGGACTTGTAAAAAAGTCTCTGAAAGAGACTTTTCATTGTAAAACTAGTCTCAAGAGTATCTCAGCTGAACATACTGAACATTTTTTTTGCCTTACGTAAAAACAATTTTTTTACTGCCCTACATAAGCCTTTTAAATGCATACCTTCAAAACTAAAAACAGCTTTATTCAAAACAGAGACATAATAGTTCTTGCCAATTCTTACATACACTAAAGAATCGCATCACCGAAAATCTTAGCAAGTGCCTGCCATGCAGAGATCTTGTATTGTGTAAGTTCCTTTCAGCTGCTAAGCAAGGAACGTAATAATTGTAGCATTAGATATACTATTGTGTCACAAGAAAGAGAATACCCCCACCAACGAGTAGCCATCAAATGGCGTCAAATAAAAACTGAAAAAATAAATGTAATCTTCTCTTAAATCATTAATAAACTAATTTAGTTAACTGAAACTAACTTGGGTTTTTATAAACTAAGTTGGATTTTCATGCAATGTAAACATCTGAACATTGTCAGGTGTCAACTTTTGAAGGAGTACTCATGGCCTCAAATTGAATATGCTTGCAGTACTCTCCTGAAATGCTATCTATATTGATTAAAGCCCAGTGGTTGTATCACATTCCTTTATATAATTTTCAGCAATTCTTAATTCAACATTTAGGGAGAGTAGGAGAAATTATTTAGTTAAGAGTGTTATTTGGAGCTTCATTTCACTTGTAAATTAGGAAAAATACTTAAGTGTCAAATGATTGCCTTTGACTAAGATATAACAAAGGCATTAATTATTGCCTAAATTCTCTGTTTGCTTTTAGCTAGAAGCTACTTTAAATAGAATAACTTAAATTTTTTGTCAAGTTTTAGCTTTTTTTTAGTCAAGTTTTAGTTTAATTCATGTTGAAAAAGTACTGCCAGGAATGATCAGAAATAGAAAAAATGGAAAAAACTAAAAGTTTACATACAGTAACAGGTTATCTGTCATTGCTATTAAGGGTTTCCTTTTCTTGTTAAGCTTCATAAGGATAGCTATATTTCAATATGAAGTTTTACAGTTATATCACATAACTAAAAGATATATTTCTTATTCTAGTATTTCCAGTCAAGCAATTTCAAGAACAGTTTGACATCAGTCCAGAAGGTATTTAGTATATTGTCCTACTGAATATGTTCACGCAAAAAGGTATACTATTTCTAAGTAATTTAAACCTGAAAATTGCCTGTCTTTTAAATTTACGTTTTTCTGACTTATTCTAATATTTTCCATTAGAGTAACCTTATTCCTGCTCCATAGGGAGGTCTGCTGCTTGCCGGGAGCATCAGTGAGGGATGTTACTAGAAAGCTCCCTTCCCTGGTCAAAGGCACCGACTACTACCCGCTCTTAGTTGGTAATGAGGAAATAGAACTGTAGAAGGCCTAAAGCCATTAAAAGGGACTTCAGGGCTCTTGGGAGAATGATCGAGGGCTCTGGGGCACAGGTAATATTCAACTCCATCCCAATACTAAGGAACCAGGAGCAGGAAATGAGGAATAAGAAACTGGTTAAGGAATGGTTTAGGGACTGGCGTGAGAAGAGGGGCTTTGGGTTCTTTAATCATGGGGAGGCCCACGCACCCCCAGGCTTTCTTACCAGGGATGGGACATGCCTGTTTCCTAGGGGGACAAAAGCCCTCACCAAAAACCTAGTTTAGCTCATAAATCGAGCTTTAAACTAGATGTGAGGGGGGAGGGGATGGAGGCCAGGCAGGATGGGAGTGAGACTGGAGGTGAGACTTCAGTGGTAAAGGTGTGCTGTGCTGGCGATGCCTGCCGGTATATCACCACTAAGCAAGAGGGGGTGAGTGCAGCTGAGGATGGTAGGCAGCAAACTGGCACTGTGGCCTTAGTTAACTCAAGGACCGGTCAGTTGGGGAGAAGCCCTATTACGAAGGCTGAAGCTACGCCTGCCCAGCTGAAGTGCATTTACACCAATGCACGCAGCATGGGAAATAAGAAGGAGGAGCTGGAAGCTGGGGTAGGGCAAGGAGACTACGATGTCATTGCCATTGCGGAGACGTGGTGGGATGACTCGTACAACTGGAGCGTAACCATGGTGGGGTATAAACTCTTCAGGAAGGACAGGAAGGGTAGAAGAGGAGGCAGGGTAGCCCTCTATGTTAGAGAGGGCATTGATACCCTCGAACTGGACTACGGTCAGGATGGGACTGTGTGCCTGTGGGTGAAAAGCAGAGGAGCCCATGGGCAGGCAGGTATTGTGACGGAAGTCTGCTATAGACCACCCAGCCAAGAAGAAGCAGCTGATGAGCTCTTCTACAAACAACTGAGTGTAGTCTCAAAATCGCTACCTCTAGTCCTTGTGGGAGACTTCAATTTCCCAGATATAGGCTGGGAGTATAATACAGCAGAAAGGAAGCAGTCCCAGAGGTTCCTGGAGTGTCTGGAAGACAACTTCCTCACACAGCTGGTGAGCGAACCGACAAGGGACGGTGCCCTCCTGGACCTGCTGTTGGTGAACAGAGAAGGACTGGTGGGGGATGTGAAGGCTGGAGGACGCTTGGGGCAAAGCGATCACGAGATGATAGAGTTCTCGGTGCAGGGTGAGATGAAGAAGGCAGAGGTTAGCAGAACAGTCGCCCTCAACTTTCAGAGAGCAGACTTTGGGCTGTTCAGAAGGCTGGTCGGAAAAGTCCCATGGGAGGTGCTCCTTGAAGGCAAAGGTGCCCATGAGGGCTGGGAGCTCTTCAAGAAGGAACTCCTAGCAGCTCAGGAGAAAGCCGTCCCCAAGTTCCGGAGAAGTAGCCGGCGGGGTAAGAAACCAGCGTGGTTGAGTAGGGAGGTCCTAAGAGACATCAATAGGAAGAGGAGGGTCTACGACCTCTGGAGGAAGGGGCAGGCATCCTGGGTGGACTATAGGGAGGAAGTGAGAACGTGCAGGGAAAAAATCAGGAGGGCTAAGGCCCAACTAGAAATGCGATTGGCCAAGACTCTGAAAGACAACAAAAAGTCTTTCTACAAATACATCAACAGCAAAAGGAGGGCTAGGGAGAATCTCCAGTCCCTAGTAGATGCAGAGGGAACAACAGTAACAGGGGACGAAGACAAGGCTGAAGTGCTCAATGCCTACTTTGCCTCAGTCTTTAACAGTAAGGATAACTGTTCCCTCTGTGCACAACCCCAGGGATTGGAAGAGAAGTATGAGATTCCCACGGTCCAAGAGGAGGTGGTTAGAGACTTGCTTGCCCAGCTAGATGCCCACAAGTCTATGGGGCTGGATGGAGTCCACCCAAGAGTTTTTGAGGGAACTGGCGGATGTACTGGCCAAACCCCTTTCCATCATCTTCCAACAGTCCTGGATGACTGGGAAGGTTCCACTGGACTGGAGGCTGGCTGATGTCGTGCCCATCTATAAGAAGGGGCGCAGGGAGGATCCGGGGAACTACAGGCCTGTCAGCCTGACCTCGGTACCAGGGAAAGTCATGGAGCGGGTGATCTTGAGTGCGATCAAGAAGCACTTGCAAGAGAACCGGGTGATCAGGCCCAGTCAACACGGGTTCATGAAAGGCAGGTCTTGCCAGAGTAATCTGATCACCTTCTATGACCGAGTAACTACACTCTTGGATGAGGGAAAGACTGTGGATGTGGTCTTCCTGGACTTCAGTAAAGCCTTTGATACAGTTTCTCATAGCATTCTGCTTTGGAAACTGTCGGCCTCTGGCCTGGACAGGAGCACACTCTCCTGGGTGAAAAACTGGTTGAATGACCGGGCCCAGAGGGTGGTGGTAAATGGAGTTAAATCCAGCTGGAGGCCAGTGACAAGTGGGGTTCCCCAGGGCTCAGTCCTGGGTCCAGCCCTGTTCAATGTCTTTATCAACGACCTGGATGAAGGCATTGAGTGCTCCCTTAGCAAGTTTGCAGATGACACCAAGCTGGGAGGAAGTGTTGATCTGCTGGAGGGTCGGGAGGCTCTGCAAAGGGACCTGAACAGGCTGGACTGCTGGGCAGAGACCAACGGCATGAGGTTTAACAAGGCCAAATGCCGAGTCCTGCACTTGGGGCACAACAACCCTAAGCAGAGCTACAAACTAGGAGACACCTGGCTGGAAAGCTGCCAGGAGGAGAAGGACCTGGGGGTGCTGGTTGACAGCTGACTGAACATGAGCCAGCAGTGTGCCCAGGTGGCCAAAAAGGCCAATGGCATCGTGGCTTGTATCAGTAACAGTGTGACCAGCAGGTCCAGGGAGGTTATTCTCCCTCTGTACTCGGCACTGGTGAGACCGCACCTCGAGTACTGTGTTCAGTTCTGGGCCCCTCACCACAAGAGGGATGTTGTGGCTCTGGAGCGAGTCCAGAGAAGGGCAAAAAAGCTGGTGAAGTGGTTGGAGAACAAATCTTATGAGTAGCAGCTGAGAGAGCTGGGGTTGTTTAGCCTGGAGAAGAGGAGGCTGAGGGGAGACCTTATTACTCTCTACAACTACCTGAAGGGAGGTTGTGGAGAGGAGGGTGCTGGCCTCTTCTCCCAAGTGACAGGGGACAGGATGAGAGGGAATGGCCTCAAGCTCCACCAGGGGAGATTTAGGCTTGAGATTAGGAAAAAGTTCTTCAAAGAGAGGGTGGTTAGGCATTGGAAGGACTCCCCACCAAGGGAGGTGGTTGAGTCACCGTCCCTGGAGGTGTTTAAGGTTAGGGTAGATGAGGTGCTTAGGAGCATGATTTAGGGATTGGTGGGAATGATTGGACTCGACGATCCAGTAGGTCTCTTCCAACCTGGTTATTCTGTGATTCTGTGATTCTGTATGCAAATAAAGCTCTACAGACAGAAAGATCTGAGACAACTGAATGCTTCTGAAACCACTGAAGTTTATATATAAAGGGTGTGACCTAAACCTACAAAATCAAACAACAGTCTTAGAGGCTAAAAGGAGTTATGATAAAAGTTCAATGGTACTTTCTATTCAAAACATTTCAATTTTAGGATTTTTAGAATATCATACTTTCACCAAAGTCTATGCTCATTTACACTTTACCACATTCTTAAAGACTTCATGAAACCTTGAAAGAGAGTATGTTAGGTAACCATGTAACCGCGTTAGGTAAACATGTGTAACCATGGCAAAGAAATACAATTGCTAAAACATATCATTCTGGTTTACATAAAACAGTTTTAGAACCCTTCCCTGTTAAAAGTGGTTTTTTCCTTGTGTTTAAAGCACTAGTTATAATAAAACAAAACAATAAAAGTAATTAAAGATGTTCCTTCCTGTGCATCCTGAGGTAGTGGCTTTCCTCAATTTTCTCATTTTAAAAGGAAACGTCTGCTTTTTTAATTCTCAATATTTTTCATCTGATCTGCAATATAATTCTATATAATCTGTGTGCATTTCCTAAATGCTAAAATAAATTACTTGACCAAAAGGATAGAATACAGCAAGATAGGAGGCATTCTGGTCAAAAGGAAAAGCCAGAAGTAATACTCCATTTATTCTTTCAGTTTTATTCTGGAGAGCATCTTTCCCAAAAATCCCACACTTGTTGCTTCCTAAGAAAACATAAATTCCACTACTTAACCCACAAGCAGTTTATTTTTCCTTGTATCCACAAGAATATGCTTCATTTTTCAGATGCATATAAATCTGTTTAAATTCTGCCTATCTACTGAAGGATTCATAATTGGAACTGTATATTTCAATTACACATTGTAAAGAGCACATTCTCATGAAACCTACAGGAAACAGATTAGTGCTGCCATCCAGTTAAAACTAAACTGTAATCTATTACAGAAATATACAAACTCTGTAAAATATGTCTAGATTATTTACCCAGAATGAGCAAGAACACCCAGAAAACACTGTTTGCTTTTATTGATCTCTTCTAACCTCCAAGCCATGAGAAATTATTGTAAACTAATACAACTAGTTAAATTTATAGTGGTTTTAGATGCTATAATGTAATTACCTGTCATTAATGATCCAGTTCAGACAGAGATTGAGGGAATTAAGGTTTTTGCATCTCTTTACTATTTCCATCACGGTTTCATTGTCCAGTTCTGTGATATGACGTAGATCCAAGCTGGAAAGATTTCTTAGCTATTGAGACAAATATGATAAAAGAAATAATCTGAAATTTGTTCACATACATAACTGTTATAAAAACAATTAAACATTTTGGGATCATGTATAGCATGTGCAAGCTAGTCAAGAAAGATGAGACTACTATTTTTTTCAGAAAAAGGAAACATAGCAGAAGTATTCATAGAATCCAACTTTATCAAATTTGGAATGCAGGCATTCAGTTACTCCATAAAGCCAAGACACTTTCATTTGTGATCCAATACATTTACAACAGGGCCCTAAGCTTTCCTTCCTTTAACTATATGGTTTGTAAGATACCAAAGTACCATACCAACTCACTTAATTATAAGGAGAATAAGGCAGGGAAGGAAGGGAGACAGCACATTTGTGCTTAGATGTTACTAAAGACTCCAGAGTTAAAAGTTTTCAAATTCAGTAAATATTAAAAACGTCCTGGAAAATACCATGCTTATACTGTAGTCTCACCTACACAGAGATCAATAACAACCTGGATATTCTGAAGTCAAAAGCTGAAGTCACAGAACACTATGATTGATTCATGCACTGATTAATTTGATTTATTGCTATCATTTATCATCATAATGTATTTCGAAAGCAAACAAAACCCTGCTACTACCTTTTTAAGCTATGGATTCAAAGAAGAAAATTTTTACAGATTTCTGTAGTACCCTTAAACAATAGATCAGTTTAATCATAATAACATCCAAGTACTGTTTGCTTTTTATGCTGTCTGAAATAATTCCTGTTATATTCTGGGAAAATACTTATATTAGGTAACACCAACACTAATTAAATTTACCTTCCCTGTAAGAGAGAAAAAAATAATCCAACTCAGTAATTTAAATCACTAAGGATTTGATTAACTAAAGTCATACAACTGAGATTGTGTAATTGGTCCACTTCAGTAGTTAATTAAGTCAATGTATTGGGGGGGGGGAGGGGCAAGTAAAAAGAACAAGGGGGGAAAAAAAGGCTTCAAATGTAGGTATCCATCTAAATAAACTGGTGTTCTGGCATTTTGTTCCACAAATTTTTAACATTTTCCAAACTAAATCTGAAAAAAAACCCACATACAGCTCAAAAAATCTGCAGAAAAAGCATAAAATTAAGGAACTTGACCTCTGAGAAACTACTGCAAGACGTGACTATAGAAAGCAGGACAATAATATTCCTATTATCAAGATACTACCACAGGTATACTGTGGAGGTGCTTGTTATAATCCCATTTAACCTCTGATAATCTTCTTTGCATCTTAGGGCAAAAAGCACACAATTGACATTGTGTTGGTAAAATGACCAAATCTTACAAAGCTTTGTCTCTCTGCATTTCATGCACACCGCTCTAGCAAGAAGTTTAAAAGACTTTCTATGGCCCAAAAAAATCCTTACAACCAATCCCTCATTTTTTTCTGCATAAATTACAAAAAGAGGAAGCTTATACCAACTTGAGTTTTCCTCATCTTCATACAGCTATTCATATTACATAGATAAAACATACTTAAGCCTGTATACTATGTTGGCAAGAACATGGCCAATGTCTATAATGTAAGAAATAAATCTGCTGGACAATTCAACTATGTATATGTTGTGGGACAACAAATAAATATTTACCAGGAGACCTCAAAGGCAAGTAGAAAAACTTCCCACTAAAAAGCCACAGAATTCTTAACTAAAACATGCTTTCTTTCATGACAACGCTCTTCTTCTGCGTAGGTGACAGTAGCAGTGATTCATTTATCATTACTACTTACAGAGTAAAAACCAGGGAATTATTCTAAAAACAAGTCAACGCATGGAGGTCAGTGCTTCTTTTAAAAGTGTCTAACAAATGTGACTTCAAATTACGTAAGATGTAACAATACAGCATCCATTTCGTTGAGGCAATGGTGAATGTGGCACAAAAATATTTGTGACTTACTACAAGACTTTTGCATGGCATAGGTTTGACAGGCTGAGAGAGTTGGGCTTGTTCAGCCTGGAGAAGAGAAGTTTCTGAGGAGATGTTATAGCAACCTTCCAATACCTGAAAGGAGCCTACAAGAAAGCTGGAGAGGGACTATTCATAAAGGCTTGTGGTGACAGGACAAGGGGGAATTGGTACAAACTGGAGAGGGGCAGATTTAGGCTTGATATAAGGAAGAATTTCTTCACTATGAGAGCGGTGAGACACTGGAACAAGGTTGCCCAAGAAGGTTGTGGATGCCCATTCCTGAGAGGTGTCTCTGCCCATGGCAGGGGGGTTGGAAGTAGATGATCTTTAAGGTTCCATCCAATCCAAACTATTCTATGATTCTATGACTCAAAATCCAAATTGAATTCCTAGTATTCTTACTGACAGGTCTGTAGTTCCCTGGGTCCTCCTTCCAGCCCTTCTTGTAGATGGGTGTCACATTCGTGACAGTCTCCAGTCAACTGGGACCTCCCTGGTTAGCCAGGATGGCTGATAAATCATGGAAAGTGGCTTGGCAAGCACTTCTGTCAGCTCCCTCAGGACTGTTGGGTGGATCCCATCTGACCCCACAGACTCGCGTATATCTAAGTTACACAGCAGGTTGCTATCCATCTCTTCATGGTTTATAGGGACTTCATTGTGTTTCCCATCCCTGTCTCCTCACACAGGGGGGCTGTGTACTCAGAGTACTACCAGTTTTCTTAATGAAGAATGAGGTAAAGAAGGCATTATGTACTTCAGCCTTATCCTCATCCCTGGTCACTATGTTTCCCCTCACATCCTTTTGTTGCTAAGATACTTATGGGATCATTTTTTATTGTCTTTAAACAGCAGTAGCCAGATTAAATTCTAGCCAGGCTTTGGCCTTTCTAATTTTTGCCTTGCACAGCCTCATGGTAGTCGTCCTGAGTTGCCTGCCCCTTCTGCCAAAGACCATAAACTGTCCTTTTTTCAGGTTTCAACCAGAGCTTTCTGTTCAGCCAGGCTGGTCTTCTTCCCTACCAGCTCATTTTTTTGGCACACAGGGATGGCCTGCTCTTAGGATTTCCTTCAAGGAATCACAGAACGACCTGAGTTGGAATAGACCCAAAAGCATCATTGAGTCTAACTCCTACCCCAAAATTTATACTATGTGTTTGAGTGCATTGTCCAAATGCTTCTTGATATTGTTAGGATTGGTGTGATGACTACTTCCCTGGGAAGCCTGTGCCAGTACTCCACCACCTTCCACCACCTTTTCCTAATAACCAACCTAAATCTCCCCAGCACATCTTCCTGCCATTCCTTCAGTTCCTATCATTAGTCACCAGAGAGAATAAATCAGCTCCTCCTCCTTCCCTGTGAGGAATCAGTAAACTGAGGTCTCCTCTCAGCCTCCTCTTCTCCAGGCTGAAGAGACTAAGTGACTTCAGCCGCTCCTCATACTACTTCCCCTCTAGACCCTTCACCATATTTGTGGCCCTCCTCTGGACACACCTCAGTAGCTTGATATTGTTTTTATAATGTGGTGCCAAAACTGCACAAAATACTTGAGGTGGACCATCCTCCAGCGTGGAGTAGAGTGGGATAATCACCACCCTTGGCTGGTGAGCAATGTTGTGCTTGATGCAGCCCAGGACATTCTCCTTCTTGGCTGCCAGAGTGCACTGTTGGCTCATGTTCAACTTGCTGCCGACTACAACCTCCAGATCCCTTTCCACAGGGCTGGTCTCCAGTCTCTCACTCCTCAGTCTGTATGTATATCTAGGGTTGCCACGTCCCAGGTGCAAAACCCGGCACTTGTCCTTGTTAAACTTGATGGAGTTGACAATTACCTGGCTCTCCAGTTTGCCCAGATCCCTCTGTGGGGTCTCTTTACCCTCAAGAATGTCAATCCCTCTCCCCACCCCTTTCCCCTCAAGTTTTCAGTCATCAGCGAACTTGGTTCGTAAACCTTCAAGTCCTGCATCCAGGTCATTTATGAAGACATTGAAGAGTACTGCTCCTAAGATGAATTCCTGCAGAACCCCACTAGTGACTGGTCACCAGCCCTATACAACCCCATTCACTATGACCCTTTTTAAGCCAACTGCTCACCCATTGTATTATGTGTTTATCCAGCTGTATACTGGATAAATATGTATGCTGGACAATTTGTTCAGGATACTGTGAGAGAGATAACTTCTTGAAGACTTCTTGAAGCTTTCCCGGACTCCTTTGCCCTTCAGGACTGCCTCCCAGGGCACTCCGTCAACCAAGTCCCTAAACAGGCCAAAGTCTGCCCCTTGTAAGCTCAAGGTGGCAGCTGTGCTGACCCTTCACCTTACTTCTCCAGTGACTGAAAACTTGATAATTTCATGATCACTGTGCCCAAGATGACTCCAACAGTGACATTCCCACAAGACCATCTCTGTTCACAAACAGCAGGTCCAGCAGGGCACCTTAACTTGTGGGTTCCTTCACTAGCTGTGTCAGGAAGGTGTCTTCCACACATTCTAGGGACCTTCGAGACCGTTCCCTCTTTGCTGTGTTGTTCCAGCAGACATCTGTGAAGCTCAAGTCCCCCACGAATACAAGAGAAAGCAAACGTGAGATTTCTCATGGCTGTCTATGGAATATTTTATCTATCTCTTCATCCTGGTTGGGCAGCCTGTAACAAACTCCAACCATGGCATCTGCCTTGTTTGCCCTCCCCTTGATTTTCATGCATTGTCACTATAGTTAAGCTCTAGACAGTCGATGCATTCCCTAACATACAAGGTTACCTTATTGCCTCTCCTTCCTTGCCTGCCCCTTTTGAAGAGCTTACATCTACCTATTCCAGCACTCCACTTGAATGAATCTTCCCACTATGTTTCTGTGATGGCACTACATCATAGTTCCATGGCTGAACAATGGCTTCCAGTTCCTCCTATTTATCGTCCACGCTGCATGCATTAGTGTAGATGCACTTCAGCTGAGCTAACAGCCCTGCCAAAGTTTTGCAGAGAGAAGGCCTAATTCTTACTTGGCCATTCTCCGGATCTTCCATAGTTACTAATCCATCAGTAACCCTTGTATCTTTGCTGCTACATGATCTCCATCATCAGCCACCACTGAGACAGCAAACTGAAGAATTCAGTTTAAAGCTCTTTCTATAAGCCCTGCTAACTTTTGTCCCAGGATCCTTTTCCCGCTTTGAGTCAGGTGTAACCTTTCAGTTGCCAGCAGACCTAGTGGCATGTAAATCAACCCATGACTGAAGAACCTAAAGCCCTGCCTGTGGCACCAGACTCAAAGCCAAGTATTGATCTGCTGGCTCTTCCTGTTTATCCCCTCATAATTCCCCACAAATGTAGGATAGAGAACACTGTTTGTATTCCCAATCCCTTAATCAGTCATCCCAAGGCCTTCAAGTCTCTCTTCATTGTCCTCAAATTGCTTGATGTAATTTCATCACTGTCTACCTAAAAGATCATTAATGGGCAGTAATCTTATGGTTTAATAAGGGTAGGGAATTTTTCTTGCATGTCCTTAACCCTGGCCCATGGGAGGCAGCAGATCTCCCTAAGGAATGGGTCCGGTCTCTATATGGAACACTTACCCTCTTCAGAAGCAAATCCTCAAGCACAAGCACTCACCTATCTTTCTTCACTGAAGACACTGTCATACGTGGTTTTGTCCAACTGAACCTTGGTGGTGCCGCCAAGCTAGACTGTTGCCTTCTTGCTCATTATTCAGTTCCCCTTGCATATCACTATATTAATTTTGCAAGAGCACATGGGAAGGTGGGGGGAGGCATGCCTGCCACGCCGGCTGTGCAAGGCAGGAACACGTTGCCATTGTTCCCTATCCTCCAAGACATTCCATATGTCATATTCAGCCAAGTGGGGAGAGGCTAGGAAGACCTCCATGTCCTGAGCTTTGTCCAGCCACTGGGTCTGTCTCAGGTAAGGTAGGATACATTCTATCAGGAAAAAATCTACTCTCTGATTAAGCCCTTCAAACCCAATGTACAATCACAGGAAATAAAAAACACCAAACTGAAAAAAATTGTAAGTCACATTCTTTTGACTATTATGTCAATAGACTGATTTTTTTTTTTAAAAAAAGTCATATATACTGATTTTTACTTAAGAGCCGAAGTAAGTGGAGTACGTTATTTAGATACATAGTGTTCCTGAAACAGTAATCATACCTGGCTTAAAGAACTGGAAAATGACTGAATAGTTATAGGGGAACAATTTGCCCATAGACTGATTTAATGTTCTACACATTCATAACTTTTAATTTCATTCTTACCAGTTAAATATTGTAGAACATTGATCTTCCATTGCTTAAATAAGAAATACGCATTTAAAACCTGTGTTATAAGCACAGGGATGTAATTCACATCACTTACAAAACAGGAAAAGGTAGTTTTGAAGAGTGCAGTTAATTGTCAAAAAAACAAGCCTGAGAAAAAAAAGGGAGTTGAAAATATTTATTAATTAAGGAAACAAATTTATTCAATAGATTACTCTGTTTTGTGATGTTCACAGCAAAGCATACAAAAATGAATGACATTTGTATTCAAGCTGTTCTTTTGAAAATGACTGATGATAATTTCAGGTTTGATTTATTACATGTGTATTTTTAGAAGTGATGCTACAAAAATAAATATATTGCTCTCATTTCTAAAAGCAAAACCCACTGCAGAGAAGCAACTTGCACACACATAAAATGCACAAATAGTACCCATATTACAAGACTTATTTCCAGTTTATAATCTCTAAACGTTGCTGTTGAATTAAATTATTGCTGAGTAATGGTTTACTCCCTGTTGTATTTACTTTTAAGTACCCCTAATGAATCATTTTTTGTTTGGAAAGATTCACACACCCACAAAAAGCACTGAAACCCTTTCAACTATGCAATCATTATTCTCTGAAATGCAACTTGAAAGAAACTACAGTTGGGTACAACTAACAAACTCTTAAAATTTATGGCAGGAATCTCTTGGGAGGGACACAGTTAACTCAATTTCATTCAACAAAATGCTAAGCTTTAGTTTCATAGAATCACAGGAGGGTTTTAGTTGGAAAGGACTTCAAAGATCATCTAGTTCCAACCCTCCTTGCCATGGACAGGGATACTTTCCACTAGATTAGATTGCTCAAAGACTCAGTCAATCTTGCTTTGAACCTCCAATGATGGGGCATCTACAAATTCTCTGAAAAACTTCTTCCACTGCCTAACTACCCTCACAGGAAAAAAAACATTTCAAATTTAAGTCTATCTTCTTTCAGCTTAAAATCCTTACCCCTTGGCCTACCACTGCACTCCCTGATCCAGAGCCCCTCCCCAGTTTTGCTCCAGGCCCCCTTTAAGTACTGGAAGGCTGCCACAGTGTCTCCCTGGACCCTTCTCTAGGCTAAACAAGCCCAATTCTCTTACCCCATCCTAATATGTGAGGTGCTCCAGTCCTGAGACTATCTCTGTGGCCATCCTCTGTGCTGGCTCAAATAGATCCATGTCCTTCCTGTGCTAATGGCTCCAGAACTGAACATAGTACTCCAGGTGAGGTCTCACAAAAGCAGGGTAGAGGGAGAGAATCGCCTCCTTCAACATCCTGGGTCACAATTCTTTTGATGCAGACTGGGATACAGTTGGCTTTCTGGTCTGCAAACACTCATTAACAGCATCTCCAAGTCCTTCTCTTCATACCTACTCACCATCCACTCTTCACCCAACCTGTAATTATGCTTGGGATTGCCCTGACCCAGGTGTAGGACCTTGTACTTGGCCTTGTGGAACTTCATGGGGTGCACACAAGCCCAACTCTCAAGCTTGCCCAGGGCCCTCTGAGTGGCATCCCTTCCCTCCAGCATGTCAACCGCACCACACAGGTTGGTGTCAGCAGCAAACTTGCTGACCATGTACTTAGTCCCACTTTCCATGTCTGCGACAAAGCTGTTAAATAACACCAGTCCCAATACTGGCCATTGACGATTGCTGCTTGTTACTGGCCTCCACTTGGACACTGAGGAATTGACCATAACTCCTGGAGTGTGACCATCCAGACGACTCCTTATTCATCCAGTGGTCTGTCCGTCAAATCTACTGTCTCTCCAGTTTAGAGACCAGAATGTCATGCAGGACAGAGTCAAATGCTTCACACAAGTCCAGGTAGGTGATGTTGGTTACTCTTACCTTATCCACCAATGCTGTAGTCCCTTTGCAGAAGGCCATAAAATTTGTTAGGCAGAATTTGCCTTTAGTGAAGCCACCTTGTTTTCCCTGTGCCTCAGCTAGACACAGAGGTGAGACTGACTGGCATGTAGTTAGCATGTAGATCCGTGGGTCTTCCTCTCTACCTTTCTTTTTAAAAATAGGCATTATATTACCAGACTGCTCAACGTCTCTAATATGATGAAGAGTGACTTAGCAAATTCATTCACCAGTTCCCTCAGGACCTGCAGATGCATCTCATCAGATCCCATGGCCTTGTGCATCTTCAGAATCATAAGATGGTCTTGAACCTGATTCCCTCCTACAGCAGGTGGTGCTTCTTTTGCCCTGTCTCTGCCTTTGCCTTCTGCGACTCGCGTGGTGTGGCTTGAGCCCTTATCAGTGAAGAGTGAGGCAACAAAGTCATTGAGTACTTCAGCCTCATCCATATTCTGGGCAACAAGGTTTCCTATTTCCTTCTGGAGAGGTCCCACATTCTCCCTGTTCTGCATTTAACTGCCAATATACCCACAGAAGCTTATCTTGTTGGCCAGATTTAATTCTATCTGGGCTTTAGCCTTCCTAATTTGATCCCTGACTATTTTTCTGCCCTTGCATCAACACTCTGCAGGCTTCCTTTTTGTGTTTAAATTTGTCCAGGAGTTCTTGTTTATCCATGCAGGCCTTCTGGCATTTTTCCCTGACTTCTTCTTTGTTGGGGTTCATTACTCCTGAGCTTAGAGGCGGTGACCTTCAAATATTTATTGACAAGCTTTCTTGGGCTTCCTTGCCCTCCAAGGCTTTACTCCATGGTACCCTATCAAGCAGATCCCTGAAGAGGCCAAAGTCTGCCCATCTGAAGTCCAGGGCAGTAAGCCTGCTGTGTGCTCTCCTAGTTGCCCTAAGGATCTTGGATTCCACCATTTCATGGTCACTGCATCTAAGGCTTGCCTTGAGTTTTACTTTCCCCACTGGCCCTTCTTTGTTGGAGAGAACAAGGTCCACCACAGCACCTCTCCTCATGGGCTCTTCAATCACTTGGTGAAGGAAGTTGTCATCAGTGCACTCCAGGAACCTCCTGGATAGCTTGTGTCCTGCTGTGGTTCCCTCCAATAGACATCAGGTGGCTGAACCCCATGAAGACCAGGGCTCATGAATGCAAGGCCACATCTATCTGTTTTAGCCTCATAACTCACTGCTCAGGGTCTGGTGGCCTGTAGCAAATCCTCACTATAACGGCACCTGTCCTTACCCTCTTGTTAATCCTCACTCATAAATACTTGGTCAGATCCTCATCTGTCCCCAAATGGAGCTCCATGTACTTGAGATGATCACCAACATAGAGGGCAACATCCTCTCCTTGTCTCAGAATCACAGAATGACAGAATCACTTGGTTAGAAAAGACCCCCTGCATAATCGAGTTCAACCATTCCTATCAATCACTAAACCATGCCTCTCAGCACCTCATCCACCCTCACCTTAAACACCTCCAGGGAAGGTGACTCAACCACCTCCCTGGGCAGCCTGTGGCAGTGCCCAATGACCTTTTCCATGATTTTTTTTTTTCCTGATGTCAAGCTTGAACCTCCCCTGGCAGAGCTTGTGGCCATTCCCTCTCGTCCTGTCTCCTGTCACTTGGGAGAAGAGGCCAGCTCATAAGCCAGCTCTCCACAACCTCCTTTGAGGCAGTCGCAGAGAGCAATAAGGTCTTCCCTCAGCCTCCTCTTCTCTAGGTTAAACAACCCCAGCTCTCTCAGTCGCTCCTCATAAGGCCTGTTCTCCAGCCCCTTCACCAGCTTCAGTGCTCTTCTCTGGACTCGCTCCAGAGCCTGAACATCCTTCTTGTGGTGAGGGGCCCAGAACTGAACACAGGATTCAAGGAGAGGTCTTGCCAGTGCCGAGTACAGAGGGAGAATAACCTCCCTGGACCTGCTGGTCACTCCGTTTCTGATACAGGCCAAGATGCCATTGGCCTTCTTGGCTACCTGGGCACACTGCTGGCTCATTTTCATCCATCTGTCAACCAAGAGCCCCAGGTCCTTCTCCTCCAGGCAGCTTTCTAGACAGACTTCTCCTAGTCTGTAGCACTGCACAGGGTTGTTGTGGCCCAAGTGCAGGACCCGACATTTGGCCGTGTTAAACCTCATGCCATTGGTCTCAGCCCAGCGGTCCAGCCTGTTCAGATCCCTTGGCAGAGCCTCCCTGCCCTCCAGCAGAGCAACACTTCCATCCAGCTTGGTATCATCCACAAACTTGCTAAGGGTGCACTCAATTCCTTCATCCAGGTCATTGATAAAGACATTGAACAGGGCTGGACCCTGCACTGAGCCGTGGGGAACACTACTTGTAACTGGCCTCCAGCTGGAGTTTATTCTGTTTACTACCACTCTCTGTGCCTGGCCATCCAACCAGCTTTCCACCTAGGATGGTGCGCGCCTGTCCAGCCCAGAGGCTGGCCTGGATGTGAACATGTGACTCATGGGTCCAGGCTGTGACCGATGGAAGTTATCCTTTTGGCCGTTCTGTTCTTGATGTGTTTGTAGAAACATCTTTTATTATCTTTCACAGAATTGGCCAATCTAATTTCTACTTGGACTTTAGCCCTTCTAATTTGCCCTCTGCATGGTCTCACTTCACCCTTGTAGCCCTCCTGAGATGCCCGGCCCTCTTCCAAAGCTTACAGACTTTCCTCTTCTTTTCTGAGATCCACACAAATCTCTCTGCTCTCCAAAGCTGTTTTTTTTCCCCACCAGCTCAGTTTCTGGCACACAGGCATGGCCTGTTCCTGCACCACCACGACTTCCTTCGTAAAAAGTGTCCAGCCCTTGTGGGCTCCCTTGCCCTTAAGGATTTGTCTCCCATGGAACATCTATCAACCAGCCTTCTGAACAATCCGAAGTCTGCTCTCCAGAAGTCCAGGGTGGCTGTTCTGCTTACCACCCTCCTTACTTCTCCAAAAACTGAGAATTCTGTTATTTCATGATCACTATGCTCCAGGCATCCTCCAACCTTCACATTTCCAACAAGGTCTTCTCTACTCACAAACAGCAGGTCCAGCAGGGCATCTTCCCTAATAGATTTGCTCACCAGCTCTGTCAGGAAGTCGTCTTCCACACGCTCCAGGAACTTGCTATACTGTTGCTTGTCCCCCACAAGGACAAGGGCTAGTGATCATGAAACAGACGCTTGTACTCATAGCCTTTTCTTCCTGGACATGCAGTCAATAGCAGACTCCCACCACAGTATCTGTTTAACTGAGTGCTCCAGTGAAATCACAGACATAGATACTCAACCCTTATTGCTGTTATTGTTAAGCTCAAGGCAATCACAAGAGTCTCTTAACATAGATGGCTACCCCACTGCCTCTGCTTTCTTGCCTATCCCACCTGAAGAGTTTATAGCCAACCATAGCAGCACTCCAGATTTGAGAGTCATCCCACCACATTTCCATGATGGCAGCTATAACATAGTTCTCTTGCCTTACAATAACTTCTAGTTTCCCTTGTTTGTTTCCCATGCTGTGTGCAATGGCGTAGATGCACTTCAGTTAGGCTGTTGATCCAGCTGTACTCCTAAGGGTAATAGTCTTAGTTCCTAAGTGACTACTCACAGTATCTTCTAACCCATCAATAATCTTTACATCTTTGCTGCCACTTGGAGTGCTATCCCCTACTTCCGCTGAGGTGGCTGATCTGAGGTCCTCACTAGCACACCATCCCTCAGACACTGCAGTGATATTCCCAGGGTTTTTTCTGTCAAGCCTGGTTTGCCCCCCTCCCCCTTCATATCTAGTTTAAATCTCTGTTGATAAGTCCAGGGAGCTTCTGGGCAAGCACCCTTTCGCTCCTCGGGGACAAGTGTACCCCATCCTTTATAACCAAGCCTGATGATGTACAGGCCAACTCATGATCAAAGAACCTGAATTTTTGCTCCTTGCACCAGGTTCAGAGCCAGGAATTTATTTCCTGGCTCTTCCTACTCCTTTCCTCATCATTCCCTGTAGCTGGAATGACAGAAGAGAACACTATCTATGTACACAATCCCTTTACCATTCTCCTCAAGGCCCTGAAGTCCCTCTTAATTGTCCTCAGGTTTCTTGTTGGGATTCCATTACTGCTTACTTGTAAAATCAATAGATGATAATAACCTCTGTGCCTGACCAAAGTTGGAAGTTTTCTTTCCACATCCCTAACTGAGACCTCTGGTAGCC
Organism: Clamator glandarius; assembly: GCA_033459285.1. Taxonomy (NCBI): domain Eukaryota; kingdom Metazoa; phylum Chordata; class Aves; order Cuculiformes; family Cuculidae; genus Clamator; species Clamator glandarius. Next base: position 506,166 of record JAUNZM010000084.1, on the reverse strand, counting down.
AGCAGACTTCCCTATGTAATGGGACCGGTCAACACACTGGGCTTACTGCTCCCTTCAGAAGTAAATCCCCTATGACAATTATCCATCTTCTTTACGGAAGCAGTTTTGATGGATAGCTTGGAGTATCCCCATCTACAAGAAGGGTCGTAGGGAGGATCCAAGGAACTACAGGCCTGTCAGTCTGACCTCAGTGCTGGGGAAAGTCATGGAACAGGTGATCTTGAGTGCTATCATGAAGCACATGCAAGAGAACTGGGTGATCAGGCCCAGTCAACACGGGTTCACAACGGGCAGGTCTTGCCAAACTAACCTGATCGCCTTCTATGATAAAGTGATGCTAGACAAGGGAAAGGCTGTGGATGTGGTCTTCCTGGACCTCAGTAAAGCCTTTGACACAGTTTCTCACAGCATTCTGCTATGGAAACTGTCAGCTTCTGGCCTGGACAGGCGCACACTCTCCTGGGTGGAAAACTGGTTGGATGGCCGGGCCCAGAGAGTGGTGGGAAATGGAGTTAACTCCAGCTGGAGGCCAGTTACAAGTGAGGTTCCCCACGGCTCATTGCTGGGTCCAGCCCTGTTCAACGTCTCTATCAATGACCTGAATGAAGGCATCGAGTGCACCCTCAGCAAGTTTGTGGATGACACTAAGCAGAGTGGAAGTGTTGCCCTGCTGGAGGGCAGGGAGGCTCTGCAAAGGGATCTGAACAGGCTGGACCAATGGGCTGAGACCAATGGCATGAGGTTTAACACGGCCAAATGTCGGGTCCTGCACTTGGGCCACAACAACCCTGTGCAGTGCTACAGACTAGGAGAAGCCTGTCTGGAAAGCTGCCAGGAGGAGAAGGACCTGGGGGTGTTGGTTGACAGCCGACTGAGCATGAGCCAGCAGTGTGCCCAGGTGGCCAAGAGGGCCAATGGCATCTTGGCTTGTATCAGAAACGGAGTGACCAGCAGGTCCAGGGAGGTTATTCTCCCTCTGTACTCGGCACTGGCAAGACCTCTCCTTGAATCCTGTGTTCAGTTCTGGGCCCCTCATCACAAGAAGCATGTTCAGGCTCTGAAGTGAGTCCAGAGAAGAGCAACGAAGCTGGTGAAGGGGCTGGAGAACAGGCCTTATGAGGAGCGACTGAGAGAGCTGGGGTTGTTCAGCCTGGAGAAGAGGAGGCTGAAAGGAGACCTCATTGCTCTCTGCAACTGCCTGAAAGGAGGTTGTAGAGAGGAGGGAGCTGGCCTCTTCTCCCAAGTGACAGGAGACAGGATGAGAGGGAATGGCCACAAGCTCCACCAGGGAAGATTTAGGCTGGACATTAGGAAAAAATTTTTCAGAGAAAGGGTCATTGGGCACTGGCACAGGCTGCCCAGGGAGGTGGCTGATTCACCTTCCCTGGCGGTGTTTAAGGCACAGGTGGACGAGGTGTTAAGGGGCATGGTTTAGTGTTTGATAGGAGTGGTTGGACTCGATGATCCGGTGGGTCTCTTCCAATCTGGTTACTCTACGATTCTATGATTCTATCTTAACCTAGAGAACATTTCATTGAGGTTCGGTTCTGCCTGCAGAGCTCCATATCTATTGTGCAAAGCAACCAGGGAGGCAGAGTTTGACACAGGGGAGATGCCAGCTGTGCTGGGCAGGGACCTGCCACCATTCCTCTACATCTCCAAAATGTATCCCTTCAGCTGAATGGAGAGAGGACGGGGAGTCCTCTGTGGTATGAAGCATGCCTGCCTGTTGAGACTGAGACTGGGAGCACAGGGTGTTCTTCTAGTGGTCAATCTGCCTCTCACATTCCCTGATGGTCCTCAGCCTGCTCACCTCCTCCTCAAGTTCTGTCACCAATCAGAGAAGTTCTAGCACACTTCCCACAGGGGAATTCCACACTGGTGTCCAATACCAGTGCAAGAGACGGGCACACCCTGCAGTCCAACATCTCAGTGGCAGAGTGCACCCACCGGGCTCTGTCTGGGAGGCTGCATCAGTCACGGCTGGGGCAGAGCTTGGAGCAGCCTTAACTTTCTGCTGAGAAATGCTATCCAAGGATGCACACACATTTAGATGAAAATTTCCGTAGTAAGGTTTACCAGATACATGTCAGAAGTACATAGTGTAGAAACACGGTTATGTTACCAGTAAACAACTACTCCTACATATATATCAGAACTCAAAGGAAGATGCCAAGAAAGTTGCTTAAAAACATAACTATGTCTAGATGCTGAGATTACCTGATGCCTGCTTGTAAAACTCTAGAAGTGCAACAATTAAACTGCTGAGAAGCAATTATCACAAGAGGGGAAGATAATAAGACCACCATTTTTGGGCCAAATATATAAAATTAAAAAATCCCTGCTTCACTAGTTAGCATATAGTTTCTTACTCACATTTAGTTAATAAAAATTACCCCTCTGGTTGTTCTGTTTTCAACATTATCGTCTAATATGCATAGGTGCTTTGACTGTTTGCACAGATCTTTGTGTTTACAGGAGAAGGAGAAAGTGAAGAAGTAAAAAATAACCAGCAATAAACTCTTCAAACAAGGATGTGAGGCAGGAAGGAAGAGTGAAAACAAAGGAAAACTAAATCATGTAGAGAGAGATAAGTAAACCACAAAACAAGTGAGGAAAGATAAAAGAAAGATACATCAATTGGGGATGTACTGAAAACAGATAAAAACTACAACACTATAAACAGTAGATCTTGCCTCCTCCATGGAAAAAAAGTTGAAGAATACTGAACTAATTTTTCTGATGTTATAGAATGGCTCACTCAGATCTTTTCTGACACTGTTACACATTTTACAGCCACAATGCAAACTAAAGCACTCTAGGTCATCAGAACAAGTGGCTTGTTTCAACTGGGAGTCTAATTGTGAAATGCATACACATACTCTCTCTTTCCCCTTTTCTCACCTTGTGTAAATGCACTAGCTCTTATCTTGCCCAATAACGATTATTTATTTCAGGTGCAGCTTTTGTAGTTTATACCTTCCAGGGAAAACGGCACTAGTGTAATGACACAGTTTTGCTCAAGAAATGAATTTTTTTCAAAGTCAGTAGAAATATTCAGTAGGAAAAACATGAAAATAAATCTTTAATGTTCCTTCCTTTTATAAAACATACAAGACTTTCACTGCCATGCCCCTCAACTAGCTATTCAAAAAGCTCTCTCATTAAGCATAACTGTAATTAAGAATTTTCAAGTATTTTTAGTATTTGCCATATTTCTAAAGAGAGCTAACACTAGTAGGGAAATACAGTAACAATAAGGCACTCAATTTTTATACATCCAAAAGCCTCAAAGCAATTTTACAACAGAGGCTAGTCCTATTCTCTCCAGTTTGCACACAGGAAGCAGAAGCACAGAAGAGAACTAGCTCTGTACAGCCTTGCACAACACACTCACAGGCCATGTAGAGCAAAAAACAGATTCTGTGTTCTCTAAAAACATGGGATTAAATTATTGAGCACTTACAAATTGTCAACACAAAACTGATCATAAGAAACACATGATGGTTAAGACAAAAAAATGTGTCATCAGCAGATGAATTCTGGAAAAGAGAGATGCAGCAGTTAAAAGACTATGTTACCACTCCCCACATACTTGCTTTAACTCTCAGCTAGAGCTTATTTCCACCAAAGTACTGTAGAATGGAACATGTTTCTGTGCTGGATGCTTCAGTGCAACTCAGTTTTAGTTAAAATCACTTGCTATACAATGAGTAAATAACACCTGCCAAAGGAGTCATGTAGAAACTTGACTGAAGTCACTGCAGCAAGATTAACCAGGTATCACTTGTCAGTAACTTATCAGTAACTTCAGAGTAATGAAATCAGAATTCCAATATAATTTCCTAGCCACTGTTGACTGGGATAATCTCCTAGTCTCTCTTTTTTCCCTCAATATATGGCATCATCCCACTTGCATCTTTTACATGTATCTATCTCAGCTTAAAGCAGCAATAAATGTAAAAAAGTACCTTGCAACTGTGGATATTAAGTCACTTGTAAGTGAAAAATACTTATCAAACCTTACAGAAGATGATAGAATCAAAGAATACTTTTTGTTGGAAGGCACCTTTAAAGATCATCTAGTCCAACCCTTCTGCAATAAGCAGGGATATCTTCAACTTGATCAGGTTATTAAAAACCTCATTCAACTTGGTCTTAAATGTTTCCAGGGATGGGGCATCTACCACCTTTCTAGGAAATCTGTTCCAGTGTTTCACCACCCTCATAAAAAAAAATACATATATCTTCCTTAGCTCTAGTATGAATCCACTCTCTTTCGGTTTAAAACCGTTAGCCCTTGTCCCATCACTACTGGCCCTGCCAGAAAGTTTATTGTCATCTTTCTTGTAGGCACCCTTTAAATACTGGAAGGCTGCTATAAAGTCTACCCAAAGCCATCTCTTCTCCAGGCTGGACAACGCAAACTGTCTCAGCCTTTCTTCATGGGAGACGTGTTCCAGTCATCTGATCATTTCTGTGCCTCCTCCAACAAGTCCATGCCTCTCCTGTGCTTAGGACTTCAAAGCAGTACTCCACGTTTTGTGACATGAGAGTGGAGTGGAGGGGGAGAATCACCTCCCCCAACCTGTTGCATATGTTTCTCTTGATGTAGCCTGGGAGACAGTTCACTTTCTGGAATGCATGTACACATTGTTAGCTCATGTCCAGTTTTCTATCAGTGCCTAAAAGTCCTTCTCTGCAGGGCTGCTCTCAATCCATTCTCCACTCAGCAATTATTGTTCTTGGGCTTGCCCCAACCCAGTTTCAGGACCTTGTACTAGGCCTTGTTGAACCTCAGGAGATTCACACAGGCCCAATTCTTAATATTCTTGTAGTATGCTATGGTGAGAACTGGTTTGTCTTACCATCACACATAACCCGAAGACCTTGTTACCTTGACAGCATGAACCTGGAAGAGATCTGTGTGACAACTTTCCACAACTCCTTGCACTACATAATCAGCTGATGTCAGCTTTCTAAATACCGCACCTCTTATAATTATGTTGTGTATATCACCTATAGTTATATAGTTTTCACAAGACATGAAAATAATTGTATTGTTTCTCTCTCCCACAGCTTTTATACATAATTTTACAGCCCCTTTTACACATAATTTCAATATACAGAGTCCTTTCCAATTTATATCCTTTGAGCTGCTATTACTTTACCATGTAAATTAGTTTTGGTGGATTCTATCTTTTTGCATGTGTTCCAAAATGTTTTCAGCTCTTCTGCATCTTCAGCTACTTAGGTGTTCTAAACTGAAGGAAGTGGTTTTATATAATACGAAGAGAGTGTATGAATGGTTTATATAATATGAAGAGAGCAGCAAAGCTCAAACAAAAAAACTGTATTTTCTTCAGGCAGCTGTTCTGTTTCCATTAAATATGCTCTCAACTTGATACTTCCAGATCTGTTTACCCATTTTATGTTTACTGGAACATTTCACATTCAATATCCATTTCTATAGTCATCGTTACAAGTTACAGCAAGTTCCATTTGACCTTTTTTTTAAAAAAGATCTTAGCTATGAATACTAAGGTATCTATTCCAGATGGATTTTTCCTCTGTTCTCCCTGATGTCTGCATGATCCCTGAAGGTACTTTCAATTCTGAAGTTCAGTTAATATGCTGCTTTGTCCACCTCATTCAAGTGACAGTTGTGTATTGAATGCTTCCACTATTTTCTGCAGATTCACTCAAATCAGTTCTCCCACATACTCCTCTTACATAAAAGAAAAGGGAAAGGAAATAAAAAGTATCTGTCACACTATCTATGTTAAAATACAAAGACAGATATATATATATAAAATTTATATGCATAGGGGATATATTGTTACACTAAGAGGTCTTGTCTGAATCTCTTGCACTAAGAATTTTGCATTTCCAGTTATGGAATTTTGGTTTTTTGCAATGGAATCTGGGCTAACTAGGCATTTTAAAAACTTTTAACCTTAACAAGACTATGATTTCTCAGAAGAAGTATTATCCTTTCAATATGTTCTTGCTAGTGTTTTTACACAGGGAATTCTGAGAGTGTCTGCTCAAATAATGCAATGTACATTTATCATGTCATGTTTCTATCCATGACAGTGTTATTGATCATATGTATAAACTTATCCTGGGAGATACCCATGGTTTGGTAGCAGTCAGACACACTGATAATTAGGTAAGAGTCATTATGATACTTACATTGGTGAGGTGAATGACTCCTTTAGATGTAACAGAGCAGCCCATAAAACCAACATACTGCAGCTCAGGACAATGTTCAGCAAAAGCTTTCACTGACTGATCTGTCACCTACAGAAAAGACATACAGGTAATAGTTGAATAGGTGATATGAACACATACTTAAACTGTTTCTCTGTGACACTGGTGAATTGCTCATTAATATTTATTATATTATCACTACTATTATCTATATCAAAAGTTTGAGAGAGAACATAGAAGTGTGCACACACAATAAGGAAGGAAAAAGGTCATCTTTAGCAGAGGGGAATCATCTTGAAAGAGAAGAGGAAACACAAGAAAAGAGAGAATGATGGCCACAAATCTAAACATTGTCATCCAGTTTATCTGCAAATGACCCAAGAGACTCTTCTATCCACTATTCTCATAAACTATATACAAACATGAAAATATGAAATCTATGTCATTGCCCTTGCAGACTCATGCCATATCCATCATTGACACATTGTGTGATACTTTAGGTTTATACACTTTTTCTAAGCATTTTTACTAAAACAAAGCAAATGATGATTTTAACTTAAAGATAACATTACATCTGTTTCTCACATAAGACTTGTATCTCATGGTAATATACAATTGTGTCAATTATGAGTTGAATGGAAATGTTACCTAGTTGATTATTGTGATTTATCTATTTTTAAAACTATTTTTTCTTTATAATTAATTTTGTCTAGTAAGATTAAACAAATATGGAAAACAGTCCATTGTGTAAATGTAGCACTTTGTATGCAGACTAAATATTCAAAAGGACAACATTTTGTGACATTCGTGAAGAATATAAGACATGGGTATACTTAAGTCATCTGCATAACCTCCTTTAAACAAGTTTGTTTGTTTTGCTTTATTTTGTTTTTACCCAAGAAGTATACATTTCCAGTAAAAATAACAGTAATGCAAAACTCTGTATTGATTTTTGGACAAATCCTGTATTTTCCAGCCAGACTGCTTGGGAATGTTTCACTATGTATGGAATCAGAAATCCTGAATGCCAAGGACAGTCCGGGTTTAAGGATGTCTTCTTGTTATTGCAGAACTCGGAAGCAAAAAAAGCTTTGAAATATCTAATCCACAACTGAGCCTCAGTTGGATACATACATAGGAACATTACTCCTGCTGCGCTGAGGATCACTTTTATCCAGAGTTCCAACTAGCCTGACTAACATGTCACTTAATGGCACACTGGCAGCATACTTCACCTTGGTGAAGTCTCTGGCAAACAGTTTCTGAAAAGGTAGTCCAGAGATAACGGATGCTAACAAGATTACAGGTACACCTGCACGTACGAGCTGTATTGGTTTGGCATTAATGAATATGGTTCTAGGTCTAGTTTCTCAAAGCAACAATTTCTCAGCAATCAAAGCTTCTTATTGTTGTACATCAGTCGAACAAAATGAAAAAACTTTGGGGGACTGTGTATTTAGAAGCCAATGAAACCAAAAGCAAGCTAAAGGGAAGGGGAAAAAAGAAAGGCCACCTAAACAGATTAAATCATAAATTGTGTAGTGATCATGCCGTATCTGAAACACTCATGTCTCAGGTCTGTCTACTTGAGCAAAAAACACCCCAGTGTAGTAAGAAATTTCTTCTGGTTTTGACAAAATCCATTTCTGACACGATTTTACCATTTCTGGTTTTGCATACTCCTCTCAGTCGCGGATAGCCACAACAACTATTTGGTAATTGTAAGATAATGAGTACTAAAAACCTCTGACAAATACTATCAAAACTTATAGGTCTGCAGTATTTAGCATTCTAATAGCAGCACATTGTGAGGTGGGGGAGTTTATCTTTTCCGTAAAAGATAAATCAAACCCTCTGTTTCAGCTAGTGTTGGAAGAAAAGGATCTGTTAGAATCTTATATGTCTCTGTTGCAGACACATTTGCAGTAATGAAAGAACAACAGCATAGAACCTAACATCCAAATTCATTACATTGTTTAAAACTTCAAAATGTAGATTATTTCTTAAATACAGCTGATATTTCTGTTCATGAAGATTTAAAAATATTCTTTGAACTCATATAATAAAACTACTGCATCTTAAACTATCTTTGTTTCATGCTATGGAAATTTCTGCATTCTAAACTAAATTTATGAAAAAATTGTTTTAGTAAAAGTTAGTAACAGTAGATTATGACCATATAAATAGTTCACACATTAGCAGTGAATATTTTCAGCGCTTGTTAGATACATACAATCTACCTAGTCAGAAAAAGATTCTTCATTACCTATGTGCCAGTGTGGTGGATTGAACCTGTCTGGATGCTGTGCCCACCAGAGCCACACTATCACTCCCCCTCCTCAACTGGGCAAGAGAGAGAAAATACAACTAAACACTCCTGAGCTGAGATGAGGACAGGGAGATGACTCAGCAATTACTGTCGCAGGCAAAACAGACTCAACTCGGGAAAATTAGTTTTATCTATTACCAATGAAATCAAGAGTAAGATAATGAGAAATAAATCTAAATCTTAAAGACACCTCCCTCCACATACACACTTTCTTCCCAGGCTCAGTTTCACTTCTCATCCCCCGGAATGGCACAGGCGGGTGGGAAATGGGGGCTGCAGTCACATCATCTCTGCTGCTCCTCCATCCTCAGGAGGATATCTCACACTCTTCCACCTCCTTCAGCATGGGATCTCTACCACAGGAGACAGTCCTCCATGAACTTCTCCAGTAAGGGTCCTTGACACAGGCTGCAGTTCTTCATGAACTGCCCTAGCATAGGTCCCTTCCATTGGGTGTAGTCCTTCAGGAACAGACTGCTCCAGTCTGAGTCCCTCACAATTACTGTGGTAAAATCACCATTTTATACAGGCATTCTGCTGTTGCCAATGATAATTTCTGTTCTTAAATCTTGACTTATAAATAAAACAGCAGTGCACTGAACCTGTTGCCATATTTAAGCTCAATTCAATGACAAATCCTATCCTTTGCTGTCTGACAACAAAACTGCACCAGATGAAGAAGCTGACTTCAAGTTCTGTTTGGAAACATAAAAATTTTCTTGCTCAGCACTGTAATCTCACAGTCAGCATTCTTTACTATATCAGTGTCTAGGAATATATTACTTCTTTTTCAGAACCTATGCCACTTATAGCTACTGATATTTTAGTAACTTGATTCCCACCTAGGCAGCTTGTAATGAGGGCCACTTGCTGTTCTGTTTGGCTAGCTACTCTAAACAGATGATCACACTCTCCTGTGACTGTCTTAGCTGGCAAGAAAAATATTAAAATGTATTTCTATATACATATAAACACATTTGCAATTTCATAGTAGCAGCTTCTCATAAAAGGAATATAAGATACTGTGGATGGAAAAATAACTTCAAAATATCTGTAAGCTAAATATCTGAGGAAAGGGTAAAAAATAAAATTTTTATTAGGAGGTATTTTTGGTCTCTTTTTTGCAGCGGTGGATCCACTTAGGAATGGACTGTGACAATAATTAAGAACATGTAGTTTAGAGTGTATTTATAAACACATGTAGCATTCTAATAACATACAAGTATCCAGTCTTAAGGTAGAATAACTGAATGGTATCTGTACTTATTTATATATGGCTATTTATACAGACTAGGTTAATCTAAAAACAGATTACCATAGAAAATATACTGCAATTCTACAGAAATGAACCTTGTGAACAAAGATACAGAAATTCACAGCCAATTCTTTTATAGATCACAGTACTGTTCTTTCCAGAATCTTTAATAATTGGATTGTCTACTCGACCTTCATTGACTTTCATTCATCCTGTCTTGCTTGATGTTATTTATATTACTTTGAAAAAGTAATATAAATCTATTCTCATCATCCCATAAGTTACGCATTAAAGCATTGTGAATGGGAAGTACACTGGTCTGGAACTAATGGCCCAGATCTTGCTCCTATGAAGATGACCTATGATAAGTTAGATATGGTTTAATCATTTTCTTTTTAACTACTGTAGCCCATTATGAGTTCCACTTCTGCACTGGTTTACAAACATTCATTATTTTGACTATTCTGTATTAGATTCTGTAAGTACTAGTTTATTTTACGTTCTATCCAATAATAGAAGGAGCAAAAAGGAACAGTTCTGAAGCAAAGATGATATTCAAAAAGAATGTTTGAGGTGCAACAATACAAACCATTAAATTCCAACTAAAAAGCCTAACAGTTAATAAATCTTACAGAAACTCAAGCAGAAATAATTGAAAAAGAGGTAGGCATATAAATAGAAATAGGCACAAAATGAATTTAACAGGCACACTGCATTTGTAAAGCAGTCTTAATGTGCCGCTTTTAGCAAAAAAATACCTAAATAAAAGTTTACAAAATATGTACAACATTCCTTAGAAGACAGACACTCAGCAGGATAAATTGTGCCAGAGTAAAATAAGCTCTCATGTAGACAAAGAGACAGTCCACCATAAAAGTAACATGTAAGCATCCACTGCACAAGTCAGCACAAAACTTTACCTGTCTTGGTCAGCCAGCAGCTTAACGATACTTATTTGTGGGCAGTACAGAAAGAAGGGTGGATCAGGGAGGATTTACTAAAATTCAATTTATGTTTGAAAAAAAGACAGGTTTACAAAAAGCTCATCTGCTAATCCAGTTCTAAAACTTTCTTTCCTTACCTGTGCATCATTACATACTGCAGGGTAAGGCCCACATCAACCCATTCAGAAATCAGCTCTGCATAAAGCATGTGGACAGGCCCTCTAGTACTGTGTTTGATATCACATACTCAACATGCATTTTCTTCCTGGTGTGTTTTTCCTGAAATCCTTGTATTCCACAACTGATTATAATGTGCAGTTAGGTTAACCTCAGGCATAGCTTTCTTTTCCTCCTTTTTACCAAAACTCCTGAAATGCATTGATTTCACAAGAGCGAAGGCATTTATCCTGGACTAAATCAGCTCACCAACTTACAGATGAGCTCAATTACATAAGCAACAATTTAATACGTTCAAAAAAAAGAAACAAATAGTAATAAGACTGCACATCTACAGAAATATCTAACTGCTGTAAGCAAAGGCAGCCAGGCTACCACTGTTCTATAAGAAGGGAAGCCACTAAATATTATTTAAACAAAAATAAAAACAAATAGTATCAGAGCAATTAAATAGTTTTGAGAAAAACTTTCTGACTCCAGGTGTGTGTTTACATAGATTCTTCCCACTTAGCTTAACACTTGCATTATTACCCCTATTTTAAAATGAAACCACCACCAGCTTGCTATTTTTAAATGTTCACTTATTTCAGAAAACTGTTTCTTGAAATTGACCTCACCATTTAAGCTGAAACGTAAACATGAAATACAAGAACACAGCCTGTATTGTAAGGTCTCCTCATACAACCGGTGAGTGAGCCGAAAAGGGAAAGCGCCCCTCTGGACCTGCTGTTTGTGAACAGAGAAGGCCTTGTGGGGAACGTGACTGTTGGAGGATGTCTGGGACAAAGCAATCTTGAGATGGTAGAATTCTCAGTTCTATGTGAGATGAGGAGTGGGATTAGCAGATCAGATATATTAAACTTCCAGAGGGCAGACTTTGGACTGTTCAGAAGGCTGGTTGACAAAGTCCCATGGGAGACAGTACTTAAGGGCAAGAGCATTCATGAGGGCCAAGAGCTCTTCAGAAAGGAAATTCTAGCAGCACAGGAGCAATTTGTCCCCATGTGCCAGAAAAGGAGCTAAAGGGGAAAATACCAGCTTGGTTGAGCAGGGAGATCTTGAGAGACATCAAAAAGGGTCTATGAGTTTTGGAAGAAGGGACAAGTTTCTTGGGTGGACTCCAGGGAGGAATTGAGATCGTGCAGAGAAAAAATCAGGAGGGCAAAGGCCCAACTAGAGCTCAGATTGGCCAAGTCAGTAAAAGATAAAAAAAAAATCTTTCTATAAATACATTAACAATAAAAGGAGGACCAGGAACAATACTGAGTCCCTATTGGATGCAAACGAAATAACTGTGAAAAGGATGAGGATGTCATACTTAATGTCTTCTTTGCCTCTGTCTTTAATACCAAGGAAAGTTGTTCCCTCAGTGTACACACACAAGAGGTAAGAGGAGCAGAACAAGGCTTCTCTCCAAGAGGAGATGGTTATAGACTTGCTTCCCAATTAGAGACTCAGAAGTCTATGGGGCCGGATGGGATCCATCCAAGAGTATTGAGGGAGCTGGCGGGTGTGCTAGCCAAATCCCTTTTCATCATAGAATCATAGAATCACTAGATTGGAAGAGACCCACCAGATCCTAGAGTCCAACCATTCCCACCAATCTCTAAACCATGCCCCTAAGTACCTCATCCACCCTCACCTTAAACACCTCCAGGGAAGGCGAGTCAACCACCTCCCTGGGCAGACTGTTCCGATGCCTAAGGACCCTTTCCATGAAGAATTTTTAACTTATCTCAAGCCTAAATCTCCCCTGGTGGAGCTTGAGGCCATTTCCTCTTGTCCTGTCCCCTGTCACTTGGGAGAAGAGGCCAGCACCCTCCTCTCCACAACCTCCTTTCAGGTAGTTATAGAGAGTAATAAGGTCTCCTCTCAGTCTCCTCTCCTCCAGGCTAAACAACTCCAGCTCCCTCAGTTGCTCCTCGTAAGGCCTGTTCTCCAGCCCCTTCACCAGCTTTGTTGCTCTTCTCTGGACTCGCTCCAGAGCCACAACATCCTTCTTGTGGTGAGGGGCCCAGAACTGAACACAGTACTCGAGGTGCGGTCTCACCAGTGCCGAGTACAGAGGGAGAATAACCTCCCTGGACCTGCTGGTCATGCCGTTTCTGATACAAGCCAAGATGCCATTGGCCTTCTTGGCCACCTGGGCACATTGCTGGCTCATGTTCAGTCGGCTGTCAACCAACACCCCCAGGTCCTTCTCCTCCTGGCAGCTTTCCAGCCAGGCTTCTCCTAGTTTGTACCTCTGCTTAGGGTTGTTGTGCCCCAAGTTAGGACCCGACATTTGGCCTTGTTAAACCTCATGCCGTTGGTCTCAGCCCAGCAGTCCAGCCTGTTCAGATCCCTTTGCAGAGCCTCCCGATCCTCCAGCAGTCCTGACTGGGGAAGTTCCACTGGACTGGACACGTGAATGCTATCCTAGGTAGAAAACTAGTTGGACAGCTGGGCTCAGAGAGTGGTGGTAAATGGAGTTAACTCCAGCTGGAGGCCAGTTACAAGTGGTGTCCCCCAGGGCTCAGTGCTGGGTCCAGCCCTGTTCAATCTCTTTATCAATTATCTGGATGAGGGGATCAAAGGCACCCTTAGCAAATTTGCGGACAATACTAAGCTGGGTGGAAGTGTCGATGTGCTGGAGGGTAGGGAGGCTCTACCAAGGGATCTGAACAGGCTGGACCGCTGGGCTGAGACCAACGGCATGAGGTTTAACACGGCCAAATGTCAGGTCCTGCACTTGGGGCACAACAATCATATGCAGTGCTACAGACTGGGAGAAGTCCAGCTAGAAAGCTGCCCCGAGGAGAAGGACCACCAAAGAGTGTTGTGGCATACTTCATTGAATACTCAAGGGAAGAATAATTTTATCAGATATCCTTTTAGAATGCACTTGGATTTAATGTTTCTTCCTAATTTTTAAGAGTCTTGACTATAAAAATTGTGTTTCTGGTTTATCTTTATAATAATGCAAGCACAAACAAATTCCTCCAAACCATGTAACACAACTTTTAGAAACAGAATTCTTAGTTCCATTAAGGGCAGGACAAAGTACTCCTTTCATTTCTATGGCACAGAGTATCGCTGCTTAATTTCACTCTCCTTTATTTACTAACAACACAGCCATCAAAATAGATGACCTCTTGCAACTTAGATCTATTTTATCCCCTGAACTAATTAATACTAAACAAAAGAACACACTCAGAACTTGGAGTTTGAGATAATAACTAACTATAGGTAACTACTCTCTTCAAACTGGTTTAAATGTCTGAATTAGAAAGCAGATTTCAGTTCTCAAAATAAATTCTGATTCCCATTAACAGACAATTTATGAAGTACAGTTTGAGCATATTTATACTGAACAAGGGCATTAGCACATCCTAATTTGTTTGTTGCAAAAAGCAAATAAAATTTTAAAACAATTATTTGGCTTATAAAATATTACCCTTCTAACAAAAGCCAAAATTAATTACCAAAATAAGTGCATTCTGGACTGGCAAAACGCTGCCTCCCAAAATAAACTCTACATGAAACAGCATGTACATGTAACGTGATAACCATTAAAATTCCAGAAAAATTATAAAAAAATATAAACTAATATGCATTCATTACAAATCATATAGGGAGAACCACACATCTGAACAGTGTATATTCACCAAAGGTTACAGGAAAATAAGAGTTGCTCAGCATATTTTTAAACAGAATAATGCAAAATAATTTTGAAAAATTAAAAGCAATACCCCAACCGTTCTTTTTTATTCATCATATTGAAGCAAAAAGACTGATGTGTCCACATGGTATGAAATTCATATAAAGTATTTTCATTTACTTACATTCTGAATACAAAGAAGAAAAATGTATCTTTCTAACTGCAAATTAGGTCCATTGTTTATTGGTCTCACCACTTATCTTTCATCTTTGTGTGAGGAATGTATGAAACAAATATTGACCCTTTCTGTGACAGAAGATGACTTTGCGCTATCTCCCCTTTTAAACCTCCGCAGTTATACAGGCATATATCTTCCTCTGTATTACAAGAAGAAAAACAACTCCTCAGTTTACTCAAAGGCTTAATTGTTCAGCATAACAGAATAGAGCTCATTATTTTCATTTCACCTATGTAATTTGATCTCACACATTCTTGTTATAATAACGTGCTTTGGCAGATTTAGCTGTATACCACAACTTCAAGGCTTCGGAAAGGGCTGCAAGATTATTTTACAGTACACTTTCACATAAAAACTAATTTGCACTCACACTCTTTCCCCTCTAAAATGGACCCAGAAGAGCATTGTTAATGTTCAGAAATACAGGAGGCCTTTTTTCACACACAACCTTTAAACTACTTAGGTCATTATGCCTGCAAACCATTCAACAGTGTTAAGTCTACTTTCTTTTGCTTTATTCCAGGAACACTGTCACCTTCAAACATCAAAACCATAAATTTTTTTATTACTGTGGTTAACGTCTGAAGTTCTCCTAAATGTTTCCTTTTTATCAGCAAAAAATCTGACAAATTAACAGAATAATATAATCACTAGGTTGGAAAAGACCTTTGAGATCATCAGTTCCAACCATACTTGTCCACTACTAAATCATATCCCTATTCATTAAAATCACCATCATGATTGTACCATAAGCTTGCTCCATTGTCAGATCATTGTCACAGCAAAACTAACAATTATTCCTTCAATATTTTTTTTCAGGTAAGAAACTTAAATATCAACTTAGGCAACACTGATATCACACAACATCAACTCAGAAACAGTTGGTTTTGACAGATTTACACTTATTACAGCTGCTGTACATTAACACAGTAAGACAGCAGTATATATGTACTGTAACCCTCCTACCAAAACCTACTCTGTGTGTGTGTGTGTATGTGTGTATATATATATGTGTGTGTGTATATATATATATATATATGTCCTTGTGGTGTGCTATAGGGAGAATCACAGAATCACAGAACAACCAGGTTGGAAGAGACCCACTGGATCATAGAGTTCAACCATTCCTATCAAACACTAAACCATGCTTCTCAGCACCTCGTCCACCCATTCCTTAAACACCTCCCTGGGCAGCCTGTGCCAGTGCCCAATGACCCTTTCTGTGATTTTTTTTTTCCTAATGTCCAGCTTAAATCTTCCCTGGTGGAGCTTGAGGCCATTTCTTCTTGTCCTGTCCCCTGTCACTTGGGAGAAGAGGCCAGCTCCCTCCTCTCCACAACCTCCTTTCTGGTAGTTATAGAGAGCAATGAGGTCTCCCCTCAGCCTCCTCTTCTCCAGGCTAAACAACCCCAGCTCTCTCAGCCGCTCCTCATAAGGCCTGTTCTCCAGCCCCTTCACCAGCTTCGTTGCTCTTCTCTGGACTCGCTCCAGAGCCTCAACATCCTTCTTGTGGTGAGGGGCCCAGAACTGAACACAGGATTCAAGGAGTTGTCTCAACAGTGCCGAGTACAGAGGGAGAATAACGTCCTTGGACCTGCTGGTCACACCGTTTCTGATACAAGCCCAGCGGTTCAGCCTGTTCAGATCCCTTTGCAGAGCCTCCCTACCCTCCAGCAGATCCACACTTCCACTCAGCTTAGTGTCGTCTGCAAACTTGCGAAGGGTGCACTCCATACCTTCATCCAGGTTGTTGATAAAGACATTGAACAGGGCTGGACCCAGCACTGAGCACTGGGGAATCCAACTTGTAACTGTTCTCCTGAGCTGCTAGAAATACTTGCAAGATTCTTTAGCATGTCAAAATAAGTTTCCTAAGTGAAACATGGTGATAAACATTCTAAACCAAGCCAAAACATTGATAAAAAGATTGATGTATCTAATCAAAACCTTAAATCCCCATACCCTGCCAACACATAAGCATATTCCTGGTATGCAATGCAATCAATAATACAGGCTGGTAACACTTACACAGCATCAATACATATGACAGTGGTAACCAGGCACTGTAACCTCTAAGGCTATTATGCACATAAAGATAGCAAATATCTGGTTTACTCGTGCCCACAAAATCACCCAGAAATCATAAGAGGAAAAATAGGTCCCTTGGTATCATGTTTATTTAAAGAGTTAATAATTATGACTGAAAAAGTAACCTTTTACAATAACGTGAACATTTTTTTCTTTAAAAAAAGTAGACACTCAGAACATTTAGAACAACTAGAAAATTATACAATTCCTGTTCAAATATATTCTTCCAGTTTCAGACATACCATGTGGTTTTAATGAGCAGGGAAACTCCTGTAGCAGTTGAAAATGTAATATTAGGTAATGCAGTGTATACACACAGTACATTCCATATAAAAACCGCTGCAAAAAATGCAGTATTTGTATCTGTTTTTCATGCAACTAACCTTGGGGTTTTTTTAAGTTAATTATACTCATATTAACCACACACAAAACACAACTAAAATACAGTATGACATCGTGAAGCTGATATCAGCCGTAATATATCGGTAAGGCTGCCACCAAAAACATCTAAAGATTGCTGGATCAGAAACTGAAAGTAGGCACAAATACCAAAGCCTTTCTGGAAACTCCTCTTCCAAGACATTTCCTTTCTATGCGATTCCATATATACTATATAGAGATCCCTCACCACCTTCTCTTTCACAAACACTGAAAGATAATATTTCTCAAAATTTTTCAGTATAATTAAAAGTTTTGTCAGCCCAATACGCAAAAAAAAAAAAAAAAACAAAAAACAAAAAACCAAAAAAACCCACATTCACGCAGGGAACAGTGCAATTCTGATTATGTGGGTTCCATCTGAAGCATATGGTCACCATATGTTACAAATGATAGGATAAATACATGCCTTAAGAGGGAAAAGAAAAAAGACTTATGCTGCAAATTATACTCTTGAGCATGAAGTATAGAGCCCTTAACTGCTGAAAGGTTTCCCATGTCTCACAGGAAACAAAAGAAGAAATAAAATGAAACATAAAATACAGCTCAACAAAAAGTAAGTCAGGCAAAGAGACTCGGAGGCCTGCATGGATGAACAAGGAACTCCTGGACAAAACATAAACTCAAAAAGGAAGCCTACAGAGGGTGGAAGCAAGGGCAGGTAGCCTTGGAGGAATATAAAGAAATTGTAGATTTCCTTCTGATATTGTAAATTATTAAAATGAAATCATATTCTCCCTATGAGAAGTCCTTCTAAAATAAAAAAAGATGACTTGTATATGCAGGGAAATTGTTTTCTGTAATACAGGAAAATGGACATGGTATTATATCTTTATTACCAGCTAACAGTTAAGGTATTAAGTATTCAGTAGTAATGCTTATTAATCCTGCTCAGCCTGAGTACTAGAAGTCTTCAAGTTTTAATTCCTGAAAAATCTAGAATATTCCATGCCATCCTGGCCTACAAAACTCAGGCAAAGCCAGAAGCCAAATTCTAACTGGAGGAGATATTAATTCAAAGAAACTGTATTCATAATTACAGATAAACTCAGGAAATGTAGTGTGAGCCTACCACCAGTGAGACACATTGCATGTAAATTAGAATGGAATATTTTTTTATTTATTTGAAGATTATTTGTTCTCCCATAACAGAACTACCATTAAAAGGAAATACTTGATAATTAGAAGCAACAGGAAGCTTTTTTTGCTTTGTAACTTTTCCCTTGGTAAACTGCGCGCATTACAAGTAATTCAATTTAAAATAAAACACTGTTACAGCAGCCTGATCTACTAGTACACCAACAGATTGATATTCTACCATTTTGAAGCAGAATCAGCTTTAAATCATGAAGTAGTTAAAATCTTGAAATGCATCAGATATGATGAAACTATTAATAGAAAGTGTATATGATTTAATACAATTCCATAAGTTTTGCATTTGTATGAAATACATTTGTTTCCATGCTTTCTGATTTACTCAGCACTACAATCAGCAGACATATTGTCTACTCAACAAAGAAACTAGTGTAACAGCCTGCATATCATGATTCTCTTCATAGCAGCTTTACGGTCTTGTCCCTACACTTACCAATTGGTACAGAGCTCTCCAAGAAATTTTATGGTAAGAAGTAAATATGCTACATCCTGTGAGAGTTATTATATGAATGATATTGGCCTACAATGAAAAGCTGCAGTCAAATTAGTCATTAAAATGCTAATCTTCAGCACTCACTACTGTGATTGACTACTTCATTACAATCACAGTTTGACATCAGCAGTAACTGGCAGGACCAACCTCCAAACATAGCAACAATAAAAAAATTAAAACAGTGGAAACAGAGCTTTAACATGCATATACACAAGGACACTGATCCAAATAAAACTACTTCGGTCAGAAATGTTAAAACAAAAATTGGTATTGTAGAGGAGATATAGATATATACATTCTTTCATACACTTAAGTAAATCCTAATTTATAGATTTTAGCAATCACTTCTACCCCAGAAAAAAAAACTCTCAAATGGAAGTTCTGCACATTCTATGCTTATACATCTTTCTTTGATCAGCTACAAATACTATACTATTACATCCTTATAACAAAAAATTGAAAATATTAAAATAGCAACTGAGCTGTTTTTTTAATGTTTGCATTAAAAAACCCAAACAAAAATATAAACTGTACCAGAAAAACTAGAATTTTTGCCTTGTCTTAACTGCAATAACAAGAAAAAACAATTACTTACAAAAACCATTTAAAAGAAGATTTTTAGAGATAGTAACAGATAATCTACCCAAATTTTTCATAATAGACTTGTTTATTTGATTTATTTCTTTTTAAACAGACCTCTGGACCAACTAGTTTGTCAAAATAAAAAAACAGGAGTATTTTTTTTCTTTTGCTTTACTTGTTCCCATAGTATTTCAAGCAGTCTTAATTTTTCCTTTCTGAAAGCTAGACTAACAAGGAAGCCCTTGGTGTTATTTGTTGAGAAAAACCAGACGTACAGTTGTCTATCTGGTTGGTAAGATTTACTTCACTAATTTTAATTTATCACACTTAAGTCTGAAGAGCCTGTCAGGATGCAGATGGCAAAAGAAACACAGAATATGTAACAAAAAGCAAAAATAAAATGCAGTCAGGGAGGCACTTAAACACATTAACAATATCCATTTGCCTTTTTGTCGTCTGGGTTAAACAATTTCACGTTTCCAAGGCAAAATTCTAAAACCGGAAGTCAAATCATTTCCTAAAGGCCTTCACTGACACAGCAGAAAGTGAGGGAGTGGGAATCTATAGCTCCAAGAGAACCACAGAAGCTAGAAATTAAGGATGTTTCTTTTTGTTATCATATCATGGCAGAACTTGAAACAGGCCCACAAAATTAATGCTGAGACGTTGCAAAAGGTATTAAAAGCATGTAGGTGATAGGATGTGAATTTGAACATGAGTTAGACTTTATTTTTTATCCTTACATGTTGTCTAAAGGCATACGACACACAAATTCAGATTATTTCAATCTATCACTGCATACATGAATTTAGGGAAAGCATCTTGCTGAAGGGGAATGAAGCGGGACTGCTATATTTGTTATGATAAGATTCAGGCTACAATCCTGATTAAGCCTAGTGCAGAACCAGATCGCTATGTGGAGAAGATCCCTGCATGCTGTGTGATAATGGCAGGACCAGCACAAGAGGGTGCTGAAGTTCAGCAATTCATTTTTAAGAGGAGAAAACAGAAAACCAAAATGCACAGCTGCTCAAATAGAGATCACAACTGTTGCTAGTCCCTAGGCCATCACAGAGAAGGAATGAGAAAAATACCAAAAACAAATCAAAGGAAACAAAAGGGGGGGGGGAAGAAAAAAAGTTTCAGAGTTTTTCAACTTTTAATTAATTCACTAAGTCAGTATGTATTGTTTTAAGCCTGGCAGTCAGCAAAGCATGACACAGCAATTTACTCAATCCATCACACAGGATGATGGGGGAAGAGAATAATAAGGGTAAAAGTGAGAAAACTCATGGGCCAAATAACGACAGTTTAATAATTAAAAAAAAAGGAAAAAAAAAGAAAATAAAAAGAGAAAGAAAACAAGAAAGAGGAAAGAAATTCCACACCAAGAAAAGTGAACAAGTGATGTCAAAAACTCTAATAAGACAATTGCTCATGACCAATGAACAGATGCCAAGCCTGTCCCCAACACAAGAGCAGCCTGGACAAAGCCCTTTAAATCCTGCCAGCTTTACTGCTGAGCATGATGCGATATGTTATAGAATATTCCTTTGGTCACCTGAGATCAGCTATTCCCTTCCTCACTTCTCATCCACCCCTGAAACACAGTCTAGTACAAGCTACTAGGAAAAAAATTAACTCTATCCCAGTTAAACCCACTACACAATATTATCACAAATTCACATTTCTATTTAATAAAGTCAAAGGTTTAAAAAAGAAAAGTAATAAAATAAACAAATAAAACCCAAATAAACCAAAAACCTAATAGATATTCAAACAAATAAAACCGGTTCTGAATAGACTTTTCTAGTCAAGTTAATGAACAAGATTTTTTTGAAGGAAATAACACTTTTATCCTGATCGTTCTAAGCCTTGCCAATATAACAACCTTCACCTTTACCCCCACTCTTCCCTTTAGATAAATACGCCAATTACAAGCAGGAAAGTAATTTTTTATGCCAGACCTGTATAATAAGTTCTATAAATCAATAAGGGAAGATGAGACATTACCTTACTGAAAAACACACAAACTATTGCCAGCATCCTAAATCTTTTGATGAATTTCTGTACATATCAGCTGCAATTTTGTGAAAACAGCATACTGTACAGTATCCAATACTTTGCATAATAAATACTTCTTCAACATCTCCAGCCTGTGATAAAGCAATCAATTAGGTCAGCTCTCAAATAATCATCAGTAGTGCCCAAGTACACTGTCTAATGACTTCCAGTTGTACTGTACCAGCATTTTTTGCTTGGTTGGTTTGTTTTTTTTTTTCTTTTTAGGGGGTGGAGAATGGGGTGGTGGACAGGGAAGCAAGAAAGAATGAAGCCCTCCTGATCAGTAAGCATGAACAGAAGAATAATTATTTCTATTCCCCACATTACACCTGGAAAGGTGTTAGAATTTTTTTTTTTCTTCTTTTTCTCCATCCCCAACTTGCTCTCCAATTCTGATGCATCTGCAGAACGAGCAGAATATAAATGTCTCTCCTTGACAAACTCTTCAGAAAAAAACATAATGACCAGCTGGATAACCTTGTTCCTTTATCCTTAGACAGTTGGACCCTTAGCTGTTTCAGTCTCATTACCTTGAAATGAGACTTGCAGAGTCTGGCTCTACAAATGCAATAACTCAATTAATCTTCTACTGACTTCCTTAGTATAAATTATTCAAACAATTACCAGAATAAACTTTAAGGGAAGAAAAAAGACACGGAGGTAAATGAAAAATCTAACCCACACATTTACATATAACAGGCTACTGCCACCTTAGCATCAATATTTTTTACAGCTGTTTAGGAGAGTTCTCTTGGATGAAGAAAAAGCAACAAAAATTTATATGAGTAATGATCTTCACTAAGAGAATATCAAAAAATAAGTTACTAAACTGAGGAAAGTGGAAATCAACATAAGAATTAAACAATGGGAAAGGAACTTGACAAGCTTCAGAGGTGGGCCTGTGCAAACCTCTTGAAGTTCAACATGGCCAAGGGAAAGGTCCTGCACCTGCAGTCAGGGCAATCTGAAACACAAATAGAGGCTAGACAGAGAATGGTTTGAGAGTAGCACTGAAGAGAAGGACATCAAGGTGTTGGTGTATGGGAAGCTGAACGTGAGCTGGAAATGTACACTTGCAGACCAGAAAGCAAACCATAAGCAGGCCTGCACCAAAATAAATTGGCTAAGGGCTGGAGCACCTCCCACAGGAGGACAGGCTGAGATAGTTGGGAGTTGTTTAGCCTAGAGAGGAGAAGGGTTCAAGGAGACCACAAGCCTGCTGATATTTAAAGGGGGGCTACAGGAAAGCTGGTGGGGGCGGACTCTATCAGGGAGTGTTATGATAGGACGAGGTGTAAAAGTTTTAAGATGAAAGAGGGGAGATACAGATATTAGGAAGAAATTGTTTCCCGTGAAAGTACTCAGACAGTGGAACAGGTAAAGAAGAAGGAAAGAAACAGAGAAGTTGTGGATGCCCCATCCTTGGAGGTGTTCAGGCCAGGCTGGCTGAAGCTTTGCACAACCTGATCTAGTGGAAGGTGTTCCTATCTTTTCTGCTTTCAATTGGAGGTCTTAATTTCATGACATCTTATCTAAGGGATACAAATCTGTCGTGTTTTTGTTTTTTTTTTTAATCACCAGGTTGGAAAAGACCCACGATCATCGAGTTCAACCATTCCTATCAAATACTAAACCATGCCCCTCAGCACCTCGTCCACCCGTGCCTTAAACACCTCCAGGGAAGGTGACACAATCACCTCCCTGGGCAGCCTGTGCCAGTGCACAACGACCCTTTCTGTGAAATTTTTTTTTCCTAATGTTCAGCCTAAATGTCTCCTGGTGGAGCTTGAGGCCATTCCCTCTCGTCCTGTCCCCTGTCACTTGTCAGAAGAGGCCAGCACCCTCCTCTCCACAACCTCCTTTCAGGAGGTTGTAGAGAGCAATAAGGTCTCCTCTCAGCCTCCTCTTCTCTAGGTTAAACAACCCCAGCTCTCTCAGTCGCTCCTCATAAGATTTGTTCTCCAGCCCCTTCACCAGCTTCGTTGCTCTTCTCTGGACTCGCTCCAGAGCCTCAACATCCCTCTTGTGGTGAGGGGCCCAGAACTGAACACAGGATTCAAGGAGCGGTCTCATCAGTGCTGAGTACAGAAGGAGAATAACCTCCCTGGACCTGCTGGTCATGCTGTTTCTGATACAGGCCAAGATGTCATTGGCTTTCTTGGCCACCTGGGCACACTTCTGGCTCATGTTCAGTCGCAGTTAACCAACACCCCCAGGTCTTTCTCCTCCAGGCAGTTCTGGTGGTAATTTTCTTGTGATAAATACATTCAATAAGTGCCCTGTACAAATACACTTAACTCAAGGCTCATGGAATATGTTTTACCTAAGTAAAGTAATTTAACAGGGACTGGAAAAACAGGAAGAATTAATATCTGACAGTGACTGTCACCCAAACAGTTGTTTTCCCCCAATGTTAGAACTGTTAGCCTGAAAATGTGCCCTACACAAATAGGAGAAAGTGACTGCCTCATTCTGCAGCTGGTTTTATTTCCTTTGTCATTGCTTCACTGCAATGTAAGAACCCAAGGGAACTAGATATGCAGTTTATTCACAGCACTTGCTACTGTAAGAATACAAAACCAATATCCTAGCTTCCCTATGAAATGACCTTGATGATCTGTATAACATTTGTCAGAGACTAATAAAATTTGTAAAGATACTTGCTGATATGATTGATTTTAGTCTTTACTGCTCCAGTTACCTCAAACTAAATTGCCTGCTATTATAATGATGACTTTTGTAAATGCAATTTCTTAATTTTTTCCCTCAGTCTTTCAACAGCAATGTCACGATAGATTGAAAGTGTTCATGGATCAATAGCGTGCAAGAATAAAATTCTAACAAGTAATTTTAATCTTTCTGATTACAAGGTGCTGTGGCAAGGCATTAGTAGAGAATGTAATTTCTAAGTAACAGGAAAATAATATCCAAACCCAGATTGCACATATCTAGCACCACAAATTGACAGAGAATTCTAAAGATTCTGAATAGTACCAGGTGCTGGTGATTCATGGTAGTCCCAAAGGACAAAAGAGATAGTGAAAAAATGAATTGAGAAATTGTAACCAACATGTATATTCTAGACACCACTGATCACAGTCTGTCCTGCTGAGTTTCTCAAGTGTGCCTGACCTGTTTTTCTCCTGCCACTGAGTTCAGGTGAACCACATGATGAAATGATAACCAGAAGGGCTTTGAAAGAGACCGGAAAAGATTTGGAGAATTTACTCATTTGGGCTCTAAGCAGGCTAAAAATGTCTATAATACTCTCAGTTTCTAAAACCAGCACATCTTAATTTGTACAGCAAACCAGTCAATGAGTTCATACAGGCAGTGTAATTCTGGATAAGGTACTCAGGAAGTAACTGTATCTCTATACAAAGAACAGTAAATATTCTTCTTCCAGGTAAGTTCAGGAAGCCTCTCACTCACAGCCAGGCTCATGAATGTCACAGGTCCAAACACTCTAAAAAGAGCTCTTCTCAATCATTCAGAAGGGGAAAGTTCAGAGAATTGCCAGGAAAGGTGATGTTTCTTTGCAGATCAACTTGTTCGCTAAAAAATGAGCCAAAAAGAAAGCAGCTTCCAACAGCCCCCTGCTACCAAGACATCAGCACAGACACCCACTATGATAACAAATGAACAACAAAACACCCTAGGACAGAACCTAGTAAACTGGTGGGGACTTGACTAAGCAGGAGCAAAATAAAGACATTATATGATGTATCCGAAGGTGTTAACTAAATGACTAGGTGTTAACAATGACTATTTTCAAATTACTGCTTCTCATTGCCTTGGACTCTAGGAAGTCGAGGTTCAAATCCATGCCCTGACACATATTTCCTGTGAATGACAAGGAAACATTCACTCTCTCCGTCTAATCATCTCCACTTATAATGAGAACTGCGTTTCCCTACCTCCTAGTGAGGCAGAAATAGTGCAGGAAAAATATTTTAAAGGATTGTGAGAAATGTCATTGTAGGTACCAAATAAACAATTGTGAAGAGAAAAAAAATACTCCATCATAGTATTTTCATGTTTTGACAGGAAATAGCGAGTAGCTTTTTCAACATAGTTTGCAAGTCTTTCAGTAAGGCTGGCATTGACATTTTTGTCAATGTTACTTTGCATGTTACTTTGCATGCAAAGTAAACCTGTGAGAGGGGGATTTCTGTTTAGTTGGGTTTTTTTAAACCACATTACGTAAACCAGAGAGGGACAGAATTCATGGCCTGGGACTCCTTTTCTCTTTCTACAGCTCTGGTCCTGATCCTCCCTAAGTTCCCACAAACAGTAAGAATCCATTACTCAATTTTCAGAGCTTACATTCGCCATGACAATAGCAACAAAACATTTTCACACAATTAGGAATGCTAAGGGGATTTCAGATTCTCTTCTTGCATCACCTAACACTAGTTAGGGATGGTCAGACTACTGTAAGCCAGTATCATGATCAAATGCGTGTTTCCAAGTTTTTTAGCAGCAGGATACATTAGCCATCTTTTTATCTTCTATCCTATAAATTTCTGCATCACAAAATTTAGGCGTATGTCAAGCTGAAGAACTTGATAAAATTTGTAAACCAAAATCATCTATCATCCTCTGTCATTTAGATTAACTCTAGAAGAAGTATGTTACAAAAATATATCTGAAGTTCTTTCACAACCTCTTCATAAATACAAATAAAAACAATGATATCCATTTTCAGCTAAAATAACCTAATGTTTATAAACACACTCCTCTCTCTGTGTGCATCTTTTTGGTATACGGGTATATGTACATAGCACTATCTTTTTCTTAAAATAAAACATAACACTTTTGTTAAATAAGATTTCTTTGAAGATGGTTGGCTTTCAGTATAATAAGAGACTGAATAAAACCAAATAAAATCAAGCCCAGAAAAACTGAACAGAATGTTTTATTTCTCAAATGTTTTATTTCTGGTTTCTTTATGCAAAACAAGGCACTACAGCTTCTATTCAAGGTTTACCACCGTAAAAATATATTTTAACTTTATAACCTTTATGTTTTTATATTTCCTTTTTTTGGAACATTACAAAAATCCTTTTTCATTCAGAGAATCATGCTTTGGCATTCCAAAAAAAAAACTAGAGGACAGGTAAAATCTACAGGAATGAGTGCAAGAAACAGCAATTTGTACACGGCCATGCTGTTACGATATGGTGGACAGCATTAGTAAGCACAGCATACTAAACTCATTAAATAAACGAAGAAAGTTTGTTAAGGCTTTTTCTTTTGAAGTAGTAAGTTCATGTAATGGGTTTGTTCTCTGTAAACACATGAGAAACCTTTCCTTCTTTTCTTCTGTTAAGGTAAACTCTCTTTATATATGGGTCTCTTTATATATGGGTCTCTTCCAACCTGGTCATTCTGTGTGATTCTGTGTGATTCTGTGTGATTCTGTGTAAACACCTTCAGTTCTATAACTCCTGAAACTACAGCATTAAGAAAATACCAAATACCACACACTTGGCAACAAAGAATCACAGAATCACAGAATGACCAGGTTGGAAGAGACCCACTGGATTTTCGAGTCCAACCATTCCCACCAACCCCTAAATCATGCTCCTAAGCACCTCATCTACCCTAACCTTAAACACCTCCAGGGACGATGACTCAACCACCTCCCTTGGCAGACTGTTCCAATGCCTAACCACCCTCTCCGTGAAGAACTTTTTCCTAATCTCAAGCCTAAATCTCCCCTGGTGGAGCTTGAGGCCATTCCCTCTCGTCCTGTCCCCTGTCACTTGGGAGAAGAGGCCAGCTCCCTCCTCTCCACAACCTCCCTTCAGGTAGTTGTAGAGAGTAATAAGGTCTCCCCTCAGCCTCCTCTTCTCCAGGCTGAACAACCGCAGCTCTCTCAGCCGCTCCTCATAAGGCCTGTTCTCCAGCCCCTTCACCAGCTTTGTTGCTCTTCTCTGGACTCACTCCAGAGCCACAACATCCCTCTTGTGGTGAGGGGCCCAGAACTGAACACAGTACTCGAGGTGTGGTCTCACCAGTGCCGAATACAGGGGGAGAATAACCTCCCTGGACCTGCTGGTCACGCCGTTCCTGATACAAGCCAAGATGCCATTGGCCTTTTTGGCCACCTGGGCACACTGCTGGCTCATGTTCAGTCGGTTGTCAACCAACACCCCCAGGTCCTTCTCCTGGCAGCTTTCCAGCCAGGTCTCTCCTAGTTTGTAGCTCTGCTTAGGGTTGTTGTGCCCCAAGTGCAGGACCCGGCATGTGGCCTTGTTAAACCTTATGCCATTGGTCTCAGCCCAGCAGTCCAGCCTGTTCAGGTCCCTTTGCAGAGCCTCCCGACACTCCAGCAGATCGACACTTCCTCCCAGCTTGGTGTCATCTGCAAACTTGCTAAGGGTGCACTCGATGCCTTCATCCAGGTCGTTGATAAAGACATTAAACAGGACTGGACCCAGGACTGAGCCCTGGGGAACCCCACTTGTCACTGGCCTCCAGCTGGATTTAACTCCATTTACCACCACCCTCTGGGCCCGGTCATTCAACCGATACTAAGATACTAATGCTTTTTCACTTACTTTTCAATTAGTATAACCTCTCCTCCTCTAGCACTTCTGAACACCTAAGTATCTGAAACTATATAAATCATTGCAAATCTATATATAATACTATACACAAAACCTCAGCCTAAGAAGCACTTTGTGCTATTGCATAACAGTATCTTGACATATAGAAATATATCATAGAATCATAGAATCACCAGCTTGGAAAAGACCCATCAGATCATCAACCACCTCCCTGGGTAGCCTGTTCCAGTGCCCAATGACCCTTTCCGTGAAAAATGTTTTCCTAATGTCCAGCCTAAACCTCCCCTGGTGGAGCTTGAGGCCATTCCCTCTTGTCCTGTCCCCTGTCACTTGGGAGAAGGGGTCAGCTCCCTCCTTTCCACAGCTTCCTTTCAGGTAGTTGTAGGGAGCAATGAGGTCTCCCCTCAGCCTTCTCTTTTTCTTATGCATATATATACATTATAAAATATTAGCCAAGGAATACATACATTTTCAGACAGGTCAGCAAATAGTATGAGGCATGTTTTGCTTTGCATTCATTTTCCAAAGCTAAGTTCCTCAAATGATCCCACTCTTTCTAACAGGATGAGAAATTTCAGAAACCTGCTGGCTCTATGCATGCTATTTAGAATGGTGCTACACAGAAATCACATCAGGAATAGAGACTGTAAACCACAGGATAGAACAAAACCTAGTTGTTTACCTAAAATCTTTATCTACCTCGGTTATACAAAAATAATGGAATAAAACCAAATTTCCTATAAATACGTCACTGCTGGTTGGCTCAACATTTTTGAAGACCAATTCATATACCTTTTGTGCACTTTGTCCTATCTATGTTCCTTTGTATCAACTTCCCTCTATATTTACATCTTTGAAATACTTGCAGGTAACTGGCATGGTCAAAAATTCAAAGATGAAACGCACAAATAGTTAAATAATTAGTACTGCACTGATAGTATTTAAATAGGACCATGTAGTGCTTTGCCTGCTAAAACTGTAACCAAACTGTTCAGAAAACTGATAACAATTTCCTAATTACTGGGAGTCATCAACATCAGTGATAATTTTGAAGTGACTTAAAAAAAAACCAAAAAACTGAACACTATACTCTGTCTGTAATTAAGATTTGAATGGATATTCAAATAGTTGCCCTTGGCAAAAACATGAGAAATATTCCACACCACAAAGACATACTGTTATAAACAAATCAATCATATCTCCTTTCACTGCTGTAGATACAAGGTGGAAGAACAGAGACCTCTCTTTTTACTTGCAAAACTTACACCATAAGACATGGTATAGCCTCAGGGAAGAAGTGAACTGCTTTCACCTCATCATTAACCAACAGTGAGGAATTAGAAATCACATCCAAGCCTTTCTTTTGAAAAAAGCATTGTTTCTTCCCCTTGTTCTTAAAATCAGCCATAAGAGTTCACAGTTATTTTCTTCCAAAGTGTCCATCACTATATAATTTTCTTAGGCAAGAGAACAGCGCATCACAATTTTGAAAACCTTCTGATTTCAAGAAATCTAATACAGAGCCTTTTCAAGTGTTAAAACTGTTTCCGGGAAACAAAATGTTTTGTACCCCAAACTTATATCAATATTTTGTACTAACTTTTCCACCTGTTTATATTTTGTACCCCAAACTCATATTAATATTTTGTACTAACTTTCCCATCCATTTATATTTTGAACACAAACTTCTGAAAATAAAGACATTAATTGTTTGTTGGTGTTACTTCATGCCTCTCCACCTGCTGTCCCTTAATATTTAAAGGAGGCTTCTAAGAAAGATGAGCATGGACTATCTAGCAGGACCTGTTGCAACAGGACAAGGAGTAATCACAGAATAGTATGTGTGGGATCCCTGGAGATCACCTAGTCAAACACCCCTACTAAGGCAGGGTGAACCTAGGGCAGGTTGCACAGAACATGTCCAAGCAGGATTTGAACATCTCCAGAAAAGGGGACTCCACAAGTTATCTTGTTTTACACCAGCACTCCCAGCTCCTTCTCCGCAGAGCTGCTTTCCAGCAGGTCAACCCTTAACCTATACTGGTATAGGGGGTCACTCCTCATTAGGTGCAGGATCCTACATTTGCCTTTGTTGGAGTTAAATAGGTTTCTCTCCACTCAGCTCTGCAGCCTGTCCAGGTCTCACTGAATGGTCCCAAAAGACGTCCTACCCAAAACAGTTTGCATCACTCAAGTTTTCCAGATATTGAGCTTTTTATTTTGCTGATAGAATTGTTTCAAGTTTAGTACAGCCTGGATCTCAGGCTCACATCTCTGTCAACTCTATTTGATTATCTCCTAGCACAATTTCAATATTTACTTCACGCAGAACAGAGAACACTCTTCCAGTATACCAGCTGCTTCTCCTAGTTTTGTGCCATCAGCAAACTTGCTGACAGTAGTCTCTGTCCTCTCATCCAGGTCACTGATAAATACATTGAGCAAGACTGGACACAACACCAAACCCTAGGGATTGCTGCTGGCCACAAGGTTCCACCTAGACTCTGCACTGCCAATCACAGCCCTCTGAGCTCTGCCATGCAGCCAGCTCTCTCAGTTCACCTCACCGTCCAGTCATCTAAGCCACACTTCCTAAGCTTACCTATGAGGATGTTGTGGAAGACTGTTAAAAGCCTTGCTGAAGCTGAGATAGGCAACATCCACTGCTCTCCTGTCATGTACCCAACCAGTTATGCCACCGCAGAAGGGAATCAGATTGGTCAAGCATGATTTCCCTTGATGAATCCATGTTGACCATTCCTGATAATCTTCTTTTCCTTCACAGGCTGGGAGATAGCTTTAAAGAAGGTAGACTCATACTAGATAAAAGGAAGGTATTTTTTACAATAGGGGTGGTGAACCATGGGAAGAGGCTGTGGTAGAAAAGTGGTAGGTGCCCCATCCATGAAAACATATAAGTCAGGTTGGATGGGGCTCCGAGCAACCTGATCAAGTTGAAGATGCCCCTACTTATTGCAGGAGAGTTGGACTGGATCATCTCTGAAAAGCCCTTGCAACTCAAAATATTCTACGATCTCCTCATGGCAAAATACCTGAATAGCTGATGTTACACTGTTGTGAAGTATTTTCTTAAATTGAAAAAGTATTAAGGTTATTAGTGAAAATAATAATGTGAGAAGTTTACTAACTAATGAGGAAAACACAAAATCTCCAAATAACCGTAATAATTTCAGTGTATACAGGAAGTCAGCATATATTTTGGCAAATGAAACACCGGTCTTTAAAATTATTTGATAATAAATAGTCTATTATTCAACTCCTTGCTACAACTCAAATAAAATCTCTTCATGCATGCTAATGTATGTTTGCTTTGCTGCACATTCTTTAAAATAAAAAGATAAAATGAAGGAGACAGCAGAAAAATTAAGGCTAAAAAGCTGAAACACAGAAGTTGAAGGTATTGGATAACAAATATTTTTAGTCACAACTTCCAAGCACTGTCCTCATTTAAACTTTCTTCATTATGTAATAACTATTCTTTATAATAATGTGCCAAGTAATTTTATTGACTGTCAAACTGAATAAGATTGACCAAATGCTCTTCCAGTCAGCCTTACATGATCTCTGCAACTAAAAGGAAATAAATTTGAAATAGCATTCAATAAAACTAACCTTAAATACAGAATAGCATACTGAACTGCAATATCACCAACAGCCAAATTATTCTTCCACACGTAATTAGCCATAACCAATATAATAAAACAAAGTCACAAGAATTACTTTCTTGTTTGCCTACCAGTCATGCAATGCTATTTTCCATTAGATAAATGTGACAATACATCAATAAAATTAAGTGCATATAAAACAAGCAGATAATTTTCTAATCACTTTAACAAAAAATTCAACTATCAGGGCCTCTATACTACTTAAAATGAATGACAAAAAAAGCTTAAATAATTATTGTTTCATAAAACTACATGTTTTCACAGTTGTATATAAACCTCAATTATTTGTATAATTTCACTTTTTAAGCTCAACTGACAATCCATTACACTTACCCCTCTATTTCCTGTGGGTAGCTGTAAAAACTCCTTTGGAAATCCAAATGGACTACATCAACCTAACCACTTTTCTATTACAGCTAATTCTTTCAAAATAAGTCTCTCTTTAAACAGCCTTTCCAGCAGTCTTGGATCTTACTCAGGCACCTATAAATTCTACTTTCTGTTATCGCTTCAGCTACTTTGTGAAGTGTTTTTGCATGGCTTACTGTCTCACAATTCCCTGGATCATGGACACAAACATTAAAGCAACAAAAGCAAGCAAAATAGCTAATGTCATATTTGTCACCGTGCTGTCCTCAGGAGATAAGCCAGCCCTAAGCAGAGGTTATATACATCCATTAGCAATTCAGATATTTTATGCTTGAATTCCTGAAGTACTCTTCAGTGAATGTCAGCTAGTCCAGCATCTTGTTCATGTTCATTTCATTATGAACATGGATGTACATGCAGATGCTCCACACTTCTGTAGGCATTTCAATTCCAAATACAACCTCTCATGAGTGCTCTATGAAAGGCGACTCTGACTCGGGAGTCCTCCACAGTGAATAACATTTTGAGAAATCCATTTAACATCTCTACTAGCTGGCCCTACAACCTCCTCAATAGCACTTCCATACCCGAGTCATCTGTGAAAGGTTCAAAATAGTTTCCTTGTTTTGCACTGTTCTTCATGTTGTTTTTTAATGCTTAACTGCATACTTACATTTAATCTGTCAGATTTTAAGATGCTGGTTCCTCCATCTTATTTTAACTTCAACTTTTAATGGATGCATTCTTGCCTTTAATGATTTCTCACACCAACATGTTTAACCTTACTTGTTAACTTCTTGTCATTTTTTTTAATCCTTTGTACAGTATGCTGCTTCTTCTTCCTTCTTCTTCCCATATTCCACTGACTATAAGGACTTAATTTTCTTTACTGTACATTTTACTTTCTTTTCAATAAGCCATTCTGTTTACTTATGTCCTTGAAGTTGTGCATACTAACAGGTGAGGCAGGGGTGGCTGTACTGTTGATTTTGGTGATTTTTTTTTGTCCTTCTATTTTATATTCATTTGCAGTATGCAATGGTCATTTTTACTGACAGATGCTCATCTTGCAAGATTTCACACCAGATGCTGTGGACTACTCAGCACTACCCCGTGGGTTAAATCTCCTTTTACACACACTCTATAACTAGCTCTTGCATGTCACTGACAGTCTATAAATCTCACCTCAGGTGCAACTCAGTGTGAAATTCTTCTGTAACTGCTGTCTCCCATGACTACTGTACTTCAAGACCATTATATTTCTTCTTCTTTTATCTCTTTAAACATATTGCAGCCAGTGCCATCATCCTAGTTATCAGTAACCAGAATTGATATTATTCTTATTATTTCTGCATAAAAATTCTGCATATTGAGGTGATTGTTTTGTTCAATCGATTCAGTCCTAACCAGTCTTAGCATGCACCACTGCTTTTGTGACACGATTGCCCTGCTTCCCATCTAAGCTAGATCATGCCTATTATGTCTATATATTCATTTATGGAACTTCACTCAAAGCAAACTACACATACAACAACTTTTTGTTGTACATCCTCTCATGGATCTATATTACCAAATAAAGACAGAACAACTTTTAAAGATAGCTAGAGTTCAGAGAATACTGGGGAAGACATCAAGAAGTTCAGTGTACTGGACCACTACACCTCAGTCTTTCCAAAAAAAAAAATTCAATGTAGCCACGTGGTAACAGGGGCAAACTCACATAATTTTTGTCAATCTTTCAGAGTGATTTTTTTTTAAATTCAACACATTATGCAGTCTGCATTAGAAAAATCAACAGAATAAAAGAAACTTTAAATTATGTGAAAACTACTTTTCTCCTGGCTCTGGCATTTTAAAAGGTAATTCCTTAAGTACAAATAGGCAAATTCACCTTGAAGTTCAAATCATTAAGAAAGTTAGGACCAGGTAACATCTATTCAGATCTAACTTTTTTTTTTTAAATTGAAGATACTAATGAAGTCTGAAATTTTATTAAGATATTTTCCTAAGTACATCAAATATTAAAAAAAGAGAGAGAGGATTTTTTCTTGTATTTCTTGCTAGATTTGACAGAGGTTCAATGGAACTCAGCATAGTTATAATCTAAAAACCTTTGTTTGCTAAATGCTATAACTTAAGTTCAATTAATAGACTAAAGTTCATCAACAGAGAAACCTAGCACTCCTAGGTTTTAGAAATAGAGACCTAAAACTCCTTCTTTATGTTTCAGTATATATATATAAAAAAAAAAATCTTCATTAAATAAATACCAGCATTAGAAAAGAGGAGACCTGGCTTACAAGTATCCAATGTGTTTGGCCATCTCTCAAAACAAAGGCTATATACATCTGTTCCTCAAAAAATCTACTTAGTATTTTCTACATTAAGTCCATTCTTGGCACAGTCCATCCTGTAAGTCCTCTATTTGTGAACTTCTGTGCAATTCAAAATCTTACAAATTCCATGACCACAAAGGTCCCTGCATTCTCCTCCTCAGCCTCAGTTTTTGCATATGGTGCAGAAAAATCCTTTTGGTCAGTTTTGTCAGCCGTCCTAGCTATGTGCTCTCCTAATCTCTTACCCATCCACAGCTTACAGACCATTGGGAAGGACAGGGTAGGACATAAAGCCATGATGCTCTGCAAGTATCTGTTCAGCAACAGCAAGAACACTGGTGTGTTACTGTTCAGCCACATGTACAAAGCTCAGCATCATAGGGGCTGCAATGAAGAAAGGTAACTACACCCCAGCCACACCCCAACAGCAGGTCAACCATCAACCTCATCCTTCCTATTAAGGGTATCAAAACATCAGATCTTATTATGACACAGAGTATTTATAAGAGTAAGAGATTAAAATATCCTTCTGAACTTTTTGTTTCCACAGTTTCCTCTAGAGTCTAAAATTTAACTCTGGTTTCTATTACAACCTTTGAAAATATTCAAATTAACATTCCTAAGATATGAAGTATGATTTAGCATTGATGATTTCTATCAAAAGGATTGCTGCAACCCTCTTTCTAGCCTTGAAATAACTTAATAGCCTCAATGTCTATTATTCTTAAATCACTTAAATTTCTGTGGTATTTGTAATGATTAATTTCAGGGTTTTTTTCCTGGTATTTATCTGCTCAGTGGAATTTAAGGCATTAAACTGTACAACTGATCTGGAACCTCTGACAGTTTGTCACTCAATTGTCACAGTTTTCTGATTTGTGTCAAAATCTGTTTGCTCAAACCCTGACAGATGACAAGAGGTTTTGAAGAGTTATGTCTGTGGCAAAATGAAGCTCTAATAGGGAAAATACATACTTTTGAATTATTACAGTAAAGCAGTAAAGATTTATGGGCATGCTAATACTTAACGTTACACCTGTTGCCACAAGTAACTCAAAGCATACAGTTCAGTAACAACTGTCATATACTTTTTACATTATCATCAAACACAATCATCAACTTGTCATCATATCTGCAACTACACCTCTTGTCAAAGAAATATGATACATTTCTGGAAGCACCTATCAAAATTTGAGTATTTGTTCTGAACTACATCATCCTCTCTTCCTTATGCATTGTAAGTTCAGCACACATCTTTTATCTAGTGCACTATTTTGGAACCATAAACATAAAATCCACCTAGGCTGATGTGGAACATCAAAGCCAAAAACAGCTTGGGGGAAGAACACATGAATTGTGATTAATGTATCCATGTGTGTGTTCTCAGAAATCTACTCACTCTGTACTATCTCTAGAGAAATAACTCTTTCTTACCATAGCCTAATGTTGAAAGTAACTTTTATAAACAAAAAAAATAACCTATCCAAAATACTGGCATCCTATTTCTGAAACATACTTTTCTGGCTCTAGATAATTTAGGGGTTTTTCCCTAAAAAAAAAAAAAAAGAGAAGCAAGTGACGCACAACAAATCATTTGTTTCTGAGGATTCCTAGAAAAACAAACATTTCAAACCCTTTAAGCTGCACATCAAGTAGCATTTATCTGAGTTACAGATATCAGTGCTCTATTGTGGACTACCTGGTATTTTTCTTAAGAAAACAAATACTGTCATAAAATAACATAATCTTGATTCCTTCCTTGACCTATTTGTGAATGACAGAATTACAGCCTACAGCATATCAACAATACACAACTGTTGGTTCTTGAAGCTTTTGGAATGGTAAAGTCTCCTAACTGGATTGAAGATCATCTGGAAGTTATATTCATGAGCTGGGACACATGCAGCTTTCTCAGCTATTCATTATCCTTCCTTTAGAATACTGTACCATTAAAATCACACCACCACCACCCTCCCCCTCAATAGGACAAAATAGATTGGAAAATTCTCCATTTAAAAATCTTCACCCCTACACATCAACAGCAGACTTCACACTCTATTCTCCACACCACTATGGAAGCGAAACTGAAACTTTATTGTCATAACTGCTCCCAACCTGGTCACCTTAACTGTGGGATCCATTAGACTTAGCCCTCTTCCCATGACCTCCATAGTTCAACAGCAAATTTTTTTGAAATCAGTTGGTTAATATTTGTGAGGCCCTTATTTCTGTGACTGAACATGAAATAAAAAGTTCTGACTTC
Source organism: Clamator glandarius (assembly GCA_033459285.1). Lineage (NCBI taxonomy): Eukaryota > Metazoa > Chordata > Aves > Cuculiformes > Cuculidae > Clamator > Clamator glandarius. The sequence goes on along the minus strand of JAUNZM010000084.1, from coordinate 469,321 downwards.
AGAACAAAACATGAACTGAGGAGCAAACAGTAAAATATGACCAGTGGCCACAACTTGAAAAATAAGTGAAAAGAAAATATTGGCTAAATTTACAGAATCACAGAATCTTTTCGGCAGAAAAAGACCTTCAAGATCATCAAGTCCATACATAAACCTAACATTGCCAAGACGGCGATTAAACTATGTCCCTAAGCATCATATATGCACATCTTTTAAATACCTCTAGGGATGGTGACTCAACTACTTCCCTGGGAAACCTGTTCCAGTGTGTGTGACAACCTTTTAGCTGAAGCAATATTTCCTAATATCTAGCCCCTTGACTCAGCTTGAGGCCACTTCTTACTTGGGAGAAGAGACCAACACCCATCTTGCTACAACCTCCTTTCAGGCAGCTGTAAACAGCAGTAAGGTCTACCTTCAGCCTCCTTTTCTTTAAAATGAGCCCCAGATCCCTCAGCTGCACCTCATAACATTTGCACTTCAGATCCTTCACGAGCATCGTTGCCCTCCAGCACCTCCAGCATCTGTCTTTACTGTACTGAGGACAACAAAACTGTACACACTATTCAAGGTGTGTACACTGGCTTTGGCCCGCCGATCCAGCCTGCTCAGATCCCTCTGTAGAGCCTGCCTTCTCTCAAGCAGATCAACACTGCCACCCAGTCTGCTGTTACCTGCAAATTTACTGACAGTGCACTTGATCCTCCTTTCCAGACCACTGACAAAGGAATTAAATAAGACTGCCCCCCCCCCCCGCCACTGCACCCTGGGGAACACCACTAGTTCCTGCCAATTGGATTCAGCTCCGTTCATCACAACTCCCTGCCATGCAGCAACATGCACCTTGTGCTTGAATAAAAGGAAGGGAAGCAACCGGTGTGGCCAAGTTCAAACCTGCTGCTCAAACTGAGGAGCAAGAGGGAACTGCACAGGCAGTGCAAGCAGGGACAGGGAACCTGGGACGTGACTAGGGATGCTGCCTGGTTGTGTACGGATGGGGTCAGGAAGGCCAAGAAACCTACTATGGAGAGACGAGAAGGATCACAGAATCACAGAATAACCAGGTTGGAAGAGACCCATTGGATCATCAAGTCCAACCATTCCTATTAAACACTAAACCATGCCCCTTAGCACCTCGTCCACCCGTGCCTTAAACACCTCCAGGGAAGGTGAATCAACCACCTCCCTGGGCAGCCTGTTCCAGTGCCCAGTGACCCTTTCTGTGAAAAATTTTTTCCTCACATCCAGACTAAATCTCCCCTGGCGGAGCTTGAGGCCATTCCCTCTTGTCCTGTCCCTTGTCACTTGGGAGAAGAGGCCAGTACCCTCCTCTCCACAACCTCCTTTCAGGTAGTTATAGAGAGCAATGAGGTCTCCCCTCAGCCTCCTCCAGGCTAAACAACCCCAGCTCTCTCAGCCGTTCCTCATAAGGCCTGTTCTCCAGCCCCTTCACCAGCTTCGTTGCTCTTCTCTGGATTCGCTCCAGAGCCTCAACATCGTTCTTGTGGTGAGGGGCCCAGAACTGAACACAGTACTCGAGGTGTGGTCTCACTAGTGCCGAATACAGGGGGAGAATAACCTCCCTGGACCTGCTGGTCACGCCGTTCCTGATACAAGCCAAGATGCCATTGGCCTTCTTGGCCACCTGGGCACATTGCTGGATGAAGTATTCTACAACTTTTTTGCCGAGTATTCACTGGCAACTGTTCTCCTCACACCTCCTGAGTCAACAGACAACAAGATGGGGGCTGGAAGGTAAAGACCCTCCCACAGTAAGGGAAGATCAGGTTCATGGCCACTTGAAGAACTTGTGCATACATAAGTCTATGGGACCTGATGAGATGCATCCCAGAGTCCTGAGGGAATTGGCAGATGTGGTTGCCAATCCACTCTCCATGATACCTGAAAAGTCACAGCAATCAGGTGAAGCCCCTGGTGACTGAAAGATGCGTAACAGTGTGCCCATCTTTAAAAAGAGCAGGAAGGGTAATCCTGGGAACTACCAACCTCTCAGCATCACCTGTTCCTGGGAAAACCATGGAACAGATTATCATAGAAGCTAGGCTACAGCACATGGAGATAGTTGAGTTTTCACTCTAATATAACAAATGAATGCACAGTCATTTTTAAAGCATGGATTAAAAGGTTAAATGAACATGATAGTCTGAAAACCACAGTTTGTTAAAGAAATAATCTTCTAAGAGTTTACACTATTAGTATTTTCCACTTCCAAAAGTTTTCATACCTGTCCTATGTTTATATTGCAGTAGACTGGCAAGCTGCCACATTTTCTTTAATCTTGCCTTAAATATTGCCTTGTTATATGCAGTATGTTTATTTAAAAACATGTGCACAGTTTAATGCAAATTCTACTATTACAACTTCTGCTGCAGAGCAGAAGCAATATAATTATTATTAACAATTACTTTCAGTATACAAAGAAATAACCTTTACATTAAAAACTATAGCAAAATTAAGTTTTATTTTAAGAAAATCACGAAAAAATATATACTGACACAGAAAATGTATAGAAAACTCAGCAAAAATGTTCCTTCTTAAGGATCTCTTCATTCCAAGCCCTTTCCAGTGTCAATTATATATTTAATATAGTACTGTCATTTCTCCTTCCTCCTCCAAATTGTACTGAGAATGCAATAAAATTGCTATTAAAACGTGTATGTTGTCAGAACACCGATGAAGGCCTGGAATTAAGAAAGTTGTTCTAAATAAAGAAGAAACACCAAGCTAGTTTCCTAAAACTAAATGTGAAGATTTCAGTTAACTTCACAGAAGCAATACTAAGCAGATAAAATTCCAAATTAATATAAACTATACTATTTACTCATTACTTCAAACTACTTTTTTTGGTTTTTTCTGTTGCTTTCTAAATAAATGTATGCCACAAATGTGTTTCCTAATTTTGGTGTTCCAGCATATTTTATTAAAAGGTCCTGGGAAAGCTGGGAAAAAGAGGTAATGGAATGGAAAGAAGTTTAATTAGTCAATTGCAACAATACATCTACACTTCTCTTCTGTGACAGATTAATCCTTAGGCTTCTACACCTTATTGGACTGGAGGTTGGAAAGGTGGGAGTGTGAGGAGGGGAGAAAGGACCCCAGGCAGTTACACTGCACATAACAGGCTATAATATACTTCAGGATGAAGGTGAGAATGCAAACACTCACACAGTGAGGTAACTAAAGGAAGCCACTGGAACTAGATACACAATAGGATGTCAAATTTTCAGGAGAGCTAAGGTAATTTGGGAACAATACTAAATAGTACCAGAATTATTTAGAAGTGACATGATTAAAATAAACAACTGCATCTTTTACTGAGAAACAATATGAATTATATTTCCAGTCTAATATTCCTAACTAGTGGAGAAGATACAGACTGTACATTTCTTTTTTTTTTAAATATCTAATAGTAATGTTATTGATAGTGGTTCTTTAGTTTCAAGTCTCCAAATGGATCCTTTTGTTTACCTCCTCAAGTATATTGCAGACTACAAACAGAATTTCCAAAGAGGGGATAGAGAGGTTTTCTCTGTTCTGCTCCCTTGATTTTGACCCAACTATATACCATGCTACACCAGGTCTCCAAAGCTGCTGAGAGCAAGCTTCCATTATGACTTGGTGGTTTCCCTAAAAGCCACTCAGCACTCAGTGACAGCTAACCAAAGGAATCATAAACTGGCACCCTTCCTTCTTGCTTTGTAATCATGACTTTAAGGTCACCAGAATTTCATCACTAGAGCACTACAAGATCTCTGTATTAACAGTCTTCTCACAAATCACTTAAAAGAAAAAAATATGTTACATTATTTTAATCTGAACTAATGTTCTAGTAGGCACTATTCAAGTCCCTGTCTTTATTCTGTTACGTTAACAGTGACAGCTCTAGAGTTAAAAGAAGAGGAAGCATGTATGCAATCCCCTAGCTATAACAGATATAAGTGGAGGTAAATGAACTTTTAGAATATAAATGCGTTTATAATATTCTGAAAAAGATTACATTAAATACAGACATTCCCCATTAAAATATGATTAGAAAAAACATCCTCTGAGAAGTTAAGAGAAGCTTTAATTTTTGTGGGCCTGAGGATCTGAGGTACCTCAGAAAAGGTCTGGGTTTCATGAAGCTCATTATTGTTTAATATTGACAGACTTTAAGAAGATTAACTGCTCCATATTTATACTATACGTTAGAAATGCATAAATTATATGAGACCCAGGTATTACTTTTCAAAGCATTCTGGCCAATAAGCTAAAGACAAGAATCCTGTCCTTTTCCAAAAACTCAAATGTATTTAAAAAAGGATCTTCAAAATTACTGAACTGCTGTTTCTGGAAGAAAGATTTTATACATATTTTTTTTAATTCATGTATAGGTTTTTTATTATGCTTCTATTCCTTAAAACACTTCTACAGAATGGCAGCATATCTAAAGAGACATGCTTTATGCACTTTGGCCAAATCAGAATAAGCTAACCTTTTTTAAAAAATGGCTTCAGAGCCACCTGCCAAAGCGCACTGGGTGAACGATATCAAACAAACTGCAGTCAACCAAAGCTACTAAGGGTTATTCACAAAATAACAGTTTTGTCTATATAGAAAATAAAAGAGTAATGAACAGTGTAGCGGTTTTCCTCTAAGATCAGAATATCATTTACTAGAGAAGGGGAGCTGAAGAATTTCTATATCTATCCCACCAGAATAAACAATAAAAATACCCTCTCCCATTACAGTCAGATAATTATAAACACTGCATCCACTCTTAATGGTAGCAGAAGCACCTGGTCACATAATTTCCTTTTCATTTTTCCTTCATCAGACACTCAGAAATACAAAAATGATTACACATTCCAATTCCCAATCTCAATTCCAGCAAGCAACTGAGTGTCTAATTTCTACATTAAAAATTATTATATATGTAAGAGCACATGAGTCCCTTCCAACATCTTTTCAGGTAATTGTCCTTACAATGCAGCCTGTCAACTACAAATGCAATGATAAATTCTCCAGCACATGTATTTTCTAATGTTCAGCTGGTTTACTTAAGTTGCTTCCACTCTTTCCTGTGTTTCATATTAAAAATGTCAAGGAATGGAGTCGTTCATTCAGTAAAATAAGAGCAGGGGGAGATACTTGTTCCAGAGCATCGTTACTTAGTACATGGATCAACTCCTGTTGGCCACACTTCCTCAAAAACTTAGCAAGAGTTTCCTAGAGGCTTACTTATTGTGATAGATAAGACCCTTTGTTCATCACGTAGTAAATCAAATGGGGAGGAGGGTTTGTGTAGATAACAAGAAACCACAAGACAGAAAACAGAGACAGTTTTGTGTTTGCCTAAGCTGATTGTGTGAGCGCAAATTGGATTGTATAACCATATATGGATACAGAATATATTTGTAGATAAAAGTTGTTGTGTCAAAATTGCCTTTTGCTAAAACTGATTGAACTACAGAAAACCAGGCAGTCGGGTATATGGAGGAATTCAGAGGAAGTTGCCGAAGTGTTGCAGCGAGCCTGGAATCACAGATAAGAAGAACTGTCTAACTGGCGACGCAGACGCAGAGTACCCCACGAACACAGAGATGGAAACATATAAAAGACTGAAGGGCGGGGAAATCGGTGTGAGCCGTTGGCGGAGCGCGGGCTCCCCGGCTGCACCCAGCGCTGTTTGCTTGTCATTGCTTGCTGTAATCAATAAACGATTAATTGATCCGTAAAGGCTGAATCAAATTATTTGCCTCAATTTATAACACTTATTGTACAGTATAATACTTCTCACTTCATCTACAAATTGTGCTTGCCACATAAGTAATTTTAGGGTTTTGTTGTTTGTTTTCTGGAATTGCCCTTTCTACCCAAAACACTAACCTTTCTTTTCTGGAACTACACATATAGAGATAGCACAAAGACAGCATCAGTCTTTTATCTTTGTCAGAAATGCCATTTCAGCCACTGTAAAGTCATATAGCAAATTTGCAATGTAATCCAATAATGTTACGCATAGAAAGCCACCTACTGCCCCTAACAAAAGTTCTTCATATGTTTCATGATCTTTAAAACCATATTCTCTAGCAAAGATTTTTTCCAAATATGGCAGTATCAATGAACTTTCTCTACAATGTTAACATTTCTCTATCTCAGTGATCCACTGAAAATGTTCATTTTTCCAGCAAAGTGCTGGTATTCTTTTTATCAAGAGCCATGTTTATGCAAATCAAGGGAACAGAATAAGCTCATTTCAAGGACAAAATGATGCATGTTAAAATTTTGTTAGTTGTAAATATAATATTACTATCAAAAGCCGACAAAGTCATACATCATTATGTACACTCTGACAAGGCTCTCCAATATCAATTCAGAATGACAGACAGATTAATCATATTCTAGTTTGACAAACTGCATTGAAAAATGTGATTTGTAAGTACAAAATTCGAGGGCTCAGCCATCTACATCAGATAATAAAGATTCACAGGCCTCTTTTCATCTGTGTCATTTGATTAGTGTCCCTTCAAAAAGGAGCCATTTTTTGTGATGAGGTGCTTTCTTTTATGTACCTTTTTCTTTCTTTTTCTACAGATTTATTATTATTACACTGAGATAAAAATGGTGAATAGCAAGGTGGCAACCTGTTTTATTTGAGCTATAAATAAAGCAAATAGACCTACTTTCTTTCAGTACTACATGGATCACACAGCATAATACTAGTCAAGAACAGAAATAAAATGTGACTCACTGGAGCAAAACACTTGCCTACTATGCAAACAACTTATTATTAAAAAATCATACAGGGATTTTATATTCTGCAGACTGACCTTTAGTATTAATTAGTTCTTTTCAGAGACACTGAGTAATTTTTACATAAACCAAAGTAATATTTTAAATGATCTTCACTGAACAGTGAATCCAAACTGAGAAGTTCCACTACAGCACAAAAGAGAAGACTTAAAAAAGGCTACACAAAAGAAAGCTACTTTAATGTTCACTGCAGCAAGAAGATCTTATCACAAATCTATCTTCTCATATGACCACAGTAAGTCTATCTTATCACAGGAACAAAACATTTACCTATTACACGTACAGCAAAAAGAAATAGTCTAAATAACAGTCTTTCATTGCTAATGATGCCAAGAACAGGAAACCACCCAAGGTATCATGCTACTGTTTCCCTAATTAACACACATTAACCATTCTCCATTCTAACAATTCTACATTGCTATACACAAATAATAGCACACTAAATATTTTACAGCTATAACAATTTTACATTTAGATACTTTAGCACAAACAGCTGACTATGAATACAAAGCTACTGAGCATCAAATCTAAAACTGTTTGTGTATTGCCCCTCAAGATTATTTCTGCAACTCAAGAGACAGAAAATATTCTGATATACTTTCTATTGGCACCTGCTCTGGCATAAATATTACCATTTAAGGTAATATAAAATCATAGACTAGGCACTATTAATAACCAAACTGTGTGACAACAGCATATATAAATGGTCAGAATGAGAACACCTCTGTGATTTCCAAGTACAACAACTATTCTATAGAGCCACAGTATTAGTGATAATAATTAAAACTACTATTATTTTTAATGGATTGCATTTATTATATATTAAATTACAATTCTGAAGAACAACCTCACAACGGCTATTCATATACAAATGTCAGGAGCAAAATCAAATTTATTAAGCTTGTATTATTATTTTTGTCTTCCATTACTGTTCAGAATAGTTGGGAGTAACTTGGAAAGAGAAATACTTTTTACTATAACTGAATTGTACTATATACTGATTAATTATTTACCTTTTTTATTTTTTTTATTTTAAAGGTACTATTCCATTAATTTAAACATATTTTGTTACACATACAATCTACAGTGATTAAGAGAGTTCACTGAGAACGGGTGTTCTATATCACATCTTCAATTTAGAAGGAGATACAAAGGCTTGTAACAGCCTTGCTTCCAGTTATTAAATTCTATGCACAATGAATATATTTATCCCAAAACAATTGCTTTCCAATAATTTATAAGAATGTCAAGTCCTTGCATTAATTTAACAAATTCTTTTTATGTTTCTCAGCATTTGCCACATACACAAAGCTTAAAATTAACATAGATACAAATATCCAGACATCCTCATGTGGTGTGCCTAGATACTAAACATACAGCTGATGAGAATTCAATAATGCATTCCGAATACTGCATGCAGAGGGGTTTTTCTCGTCTTTAAGAACTATTAAAAAAACACTTAAAAATTAACTTAATCTATGGGTGCAAATGCCAAATAGTTTCTGAATAATTGGATTTAAATTAGATTATACATTTAGTTATACATTAAGCTGTATAAACACAGAAGGATTTTCTGCTACATAAAATCACTGGCATACTCCTGTGACCTCTTACAAACAAGGAGATTCTTAAATTTAGGGCTTTAATGCCTGCATATATAAAATATTTTGAAGTTAAAAGAGTATTTTAACATTTTTTTTAATTTTACTGTATTCTATACAGCTTGTTAACTGCAATTTTATTTTATAAAATAATAAATTTATTTCAAGATAGTTGCTATAATAGCACACTGGTACAATTTTGGTCACTTTTCATGTGAACAGAAAAGCCTATAACATCCCGCTGAATAGATACGGTTTCCCATACCAATATGTAGAATGCTCACTTGTAGTAAAAGCACAAAGATTATGACTTTGCAATTTTCATCCTACTTGCTTCACAAAACACAGCAACAAACACTGTAAGCAAAATGTAGCCTTTCATTAACTTTCATCTCCAACGTTCCAACAGAAAAAAAAAAACCCTCAAGTTGTTGCCACACAACCACATTGCCAGATACTATTGGCATAACGTGAAAATTCTTTTTTCTCACAGGGAAGCTCAGTAAACACAGTCATATTAATGTCTTCATTAAAATAAATAATAATTAAAAATAGAAAAGAAAATTTGATCAATAAGTAGAATACGGTTTTTATTGGTAAGTAGTAGTACAGTCAAATAACCTATCAACTGTAAACCAACTCACTTAAAATATAAAAACAAGCATCAATAAATTTAGCTTAGCCTTTAGATCCCTGCATGAAAAAGCCCAACAAAGTAACATATGTTTAAAATGTTATTTTCTTGAGTGATAAATAAAAAGCATTTTCTAATTAAAGCTGAAAATTAAGAACAATGAACACTATTTTTTTAATAAACGTTTGAAGCTAAAGGGCAGCAGAAAGAGGTTTAAAAGTATAATAATTTTTTAAATAGTTAAACGCAGTCTCACAAAGAAATCTAAAATACAGAAAGCACATTGGAAAAGTGGACACAGGACATTTCTATCTGCTATTGATTTGCTATTTGGTTAACATGACTTTTGCTTTCAGCTTCAAACTAACATTTCTGAGGTAGTAAGTACAATAAAAATAGTATTGTGTGTCCCTTTTGAATAATGTAATTTACTTGTTCTTCTCTGTAGATATCTTTAGTGTGAAAAATAATAAACGCAGCAAACATTTCTTCATTCAAATTAGTCATGTTCATGAGACTTAATCAGAATTAAAAAAGAAAAGCTGTGCCCTCATTAGATTACCTCCACAATTGTTTAAGTGTAGAACACAGTTACAGAGGAAGAAAAAAGGGATGAAATGCCCACACAGGGTTAATGTTAGTCCCAGGGAAACAGACAAGCTAAAAATTCTAACAGCTATTACAGCTGATTATATATTTCTATGAAATTCCTGATTAATATTGAAATTAGAGAATAACAATGAAAGTCAAACTCTGGAGGAAAGGACTAAATCATCATCAGTGAAAAATACGCTAAGTGAGACCTTAATAAAATGTTCAAGAAAGTGTACTGTCTGTAAGAAACAATGGCGATGAGAGGGGAGGAATTACTATCACATCAAATGTTTTCTTAGCTTTTGTTCATTTTAGACAAACACTTCATTCACCTGTCTTGGAAATATGAAGCACAATAGTAATCCAGTAATATGAAAACGTATACACGGTAAATGACACAAGATTGTTTCATTTCTAAGACTCCGCTACAATCTTCTCCTGCTAAAATCATAGATGAGAAACAAATATGCTTTCATTATACATCAACTGTTAACTCCTACAAAGGCTTTTCTGATGGTACAAAAATTACTATTACCAATTCATAATAGTAATTACATACATTCATGACACAATGAGCTAGCTGCATGTAAGGCAGCAGAAACAGGCACTCCAGAAATAATCTAAGTGCTGCATGACCAGTATTCTATCATCAATCTTTGCTGCAAAGTTTATTCCTTTTTTTCAAGAAAGAGTAAAATCAGAACAGACAGATGAGAAAAAAGAAGTACTGGATTTCATAAAATTTGATAAGCAAGTCAGCTCTCAAAAATTTGACTGCTAGATCACACACACCCCTACCCACAATTACATTTTCTTCGTGGAGCAGTACTCGCTGCAACAGGATTATTCCATCTCTCACACTGCTAAACTCATGCTTTAAGAAAATTTAAAATTATCAATTTCTAATTTGCCAACTGCCTTCACATTACAGCTAGTTGTTTAGTCCTTTTCAATTAGTCCCTAAGAATTTCTTTATTTGTGTTTTAACAGTGCAACACAGATGACTGGTCATCAAGCCTGATGCAGAAAAAAAGAACAGTGGATGAGAACAATCCAAACTACTTATCTACATTAGGTATTTTCATTTTTGTTAAATCATCAAAAATTTATATTTGAGCTTACTCATTTACTGCTAATGGAAGATCTCATCATTGCTAAAGCATGAATAGAACCTATTAATCAGGTATTAAAATTAAAACTGCTTCTAAAAGAGTCAAGTTATGCATGACACTTTCATCTGATATCTACTGTGTTAAATATTTTAAAAAGTTAAATAAATACTTCTGTCTTATGTTAAACTCTTTCACATTTGTTACAGTTTCATGCAATAAATGAAGTCTAAGTAGCAACAAATACTACAAGATAGTCTTAAATATAAGGGACAACAAACACCGTGTTTGAAACAGCCAATGCAGACTGCACACACATGACCTTGCATTTACCATGCTCAGACACCATCTGAGACTTAAAATGTTTTTGCATTAAAAAAAATAAAATGGAAAATTCCTATAGAATGTTCATGATATTTAATATTTAAGATAAATAACAGTCAGTTATTAATCTTAATACTCAGTTACATGAGATCAACTCCCAAATGTGAAATATGTGGCAAATTTCTGACTTACTAAGAGAACTTTACATATTACACAGTCCAAGCAGAACAAAAAGAATTAGCAGTGTCTCTACCTACAAGCAATTTTTGTTGTGTGAAAAACTATCTAAACTAAAAAACAAAGGCATCTTTTCCCTGCAGAACAGTTAGCAGACTTGAACACAATGTAAAACCAAGTAATTTTGAACTCACATTAGCCTATCAAGTGTGGGATTTCTTTCAATTCCTTTTTAGACTTACTGCACTCCTTCTTAATTTCAATTTTTCAATTTCCTTCCTCTTCTTTAAAAAATGTTTTTTTGTGATGTTCATTAATGTCTGTCTTGCACATTGAGGGGACCTCAAAATTACAGAGGGTTTTGCCACCTCAAATATATAGCTTGCCCATGTAAGAAAGAAACCAACCCAAACATTTAAAGGAACTTATTTTTAAAATGAAAATAACAAGATACTCTGCAAAGTTACTACACGAGAGTCAATAACCACATGGCCTTGACAAGAAATACCATTAAATACCCCTTCACAATCATAAAATCATAAATACCCAATTTCACAATCTTGCTCTTTTATCATTACAGAGCATACTATCACTACATAACATTATGAAAATATTAAATGCAAACTCTTCTGTGTAATTTCTTGTTGCAAAAGAAAGTGCCTACCGTACAAATACAACTTCCTTGAGCTCATTATTTACCACAATTTCATTTCTCCACTACCCCTTCCTCCCCTACAGCTTCCAATTTCTTTCTTTCTCCTACCTTATGTTTTTGCTTTTCTTCTTCAGCTCTGTTACCATGCACTTCTGTTTAGTCATCTGTTCTCATTTGTTACTTTCTTTCAGCTGGCAGGGCAAGAACTCTAGAATGGGGTCCTATTCAAACATGTCTGAGATTGTCAAGCAACTCTGGCTATGAAAGCCAGCTACCACCTGGGAAGGGATGGAGGGGGGCTTTCAGCCCACCAAAAAAGCCTGCCCAATAAAAGTCAGCCTCACAGCCTGTGATTATAACTTCTCATACACACACACTGGGGTCTTGGAAACTGTCCAAGCTTTTCTTTTTCCCACCCCTCCCTTCCTGTGCGTTCTCTGCACTCTAGCAAAGATAAGAGACCCAAATGGTAGTCAATACTTCGGAATACCTCAAGGGCCTTATCTTACTGATGCGACACCATCTTGCAAACAGATAGTAAAATAGCTGTGAGAGAGTATTCAGAGTTGCACACAACATACTAATAATCCTTCTCAGGATTTCAAACTTATTCTATTCACCGAAGTACGGAATGCTCGAGCAGGATTTTTAAGATGTAGTGTAGTTCCAGTGCCGTTTTCAAGAACCGTTTGCAGCCTTTCTTTTGTAATTGCAAATATATCCCTTGTGCTAGAAGTACGATCACCACTATTAACAAAACTGTTAAACAGCTCTTCTTAATCTTGAGGAAATTATGTTACAGCAATCAGTTTAACTGAATCCTTAAAAATTTGTACAGGCTACACACAGACTAGTACTGTCATCAAGGGAAATTTACTGATATATTCATCTCACTGTAACACTACTGTTCCATCCGTTATGCACATCCTACTTGAATGCTTGTGAAACAGATGTATCCTAACATTAGTCAGTAAATGAACAGCTGACACATTGAAAAGATGTTTGCAGATCAAAGAGATCTTTATTTGAATATCCACAGTATCTCCGATGTGCTAAACTGCAATGTTATTTTTGCCACACTTAAACACTCACTAGTGTTTTTTAATAATTGAGAATACTTAACAGTGAGCTCTGTCCTCAATTGCAAGATCACCTTGTGTAAATGCATTACAGCAACAATGAAGAAAGGCACTGTGCCTGCCTAGAGGCTCCACAGGGAGAAAAAACAAAAAAACCAAAACAACAAAAAACCCACACAAACCAAAACCAAAGCAGGGGATGATGACAATATATAGAGAAAAAAAAACAATAAGAAACACAAACAAAAAAAAAAGACCAAGAAGCCCTAACCCACAAAATATTAGTTCCTTGAAATAAGTACCTAAAGCATTCAAAACACTCCTCCACCCATCATATACACTTGTCCTTTCAGCATTAACATAGAGCATATCTTGTACCAACTATTGGTAGTCCTGCTAAAACAAAACAATGGAATGGGAAGCATGATTGTAGTCTTACACATAAGTCTTATGAGAAACAATTTTTAAAGGCAAATTCAGTGAGCACAGACCATTTCTCAAGTCACCCAAAGTGAAGAATCAGCATAAATTAATGCTTAATTTACTTTCCAAAAATGTGATTCATTTATCAGGTAACTCAAGAGAGTTAAAAACAATATGTATCATGAACCTACGAGAAAAGCACTTCAACGCCAGTTGCAAAAGACTACTGAATTTAACACCTGTCAGTATGCAAACTACTTCTGAATTCAATTAGTAAGTAAAATAATTTATGCTTACATAACTGGCAGATATCTGACTCCATAAATATCAATGCCAGATTAAAACCATACATATATTAAAATGCCATTATGGCAAGTTTTGTGTTACACAGCCAACTGGTGGTAGTGGACATTTACAGTCCTACTAGTTACTATTATTCCTAAATGATAGCAATGATTTTGCACAGTAAGTGATCTAAACAATGCTTATACAAGATTAAAAAACCACTGCCTTCAAAAACAACTTGATCGTATAGGTGGGATTACTATCAGATGGCTCCGTGTGATTCAGAATTGCAACCTTAACAATACAATTAATTTCTACCTTTAAGACAGTATATATTTCAATACTTAAATTTGTCTTCTAAGTGACTCGAATGCATTAGATACTGGGAAGTATTTTTCTTCCATATTCTAAATCTATCTTCCTCTTCAATTTCCTTTTCTCCCAGGTTCAAAGATGTTTACCTGCACTAGCTAAAACACTTTTCATGGGATATTTTCCTCTTTAATTACTAAAAATAAGGAATCATTGTTTCGTGACTTAGATAGCCACAGAAGGCTCTTTGTTCATTTTCAGTGAGCAGAAAGATTTGACTTAGACCTTTACAGCAACTATTAGCTAAAACAGCTAGCTCATTGACTTTTTCATTCTTTCTCAAGTTCAGTGTTCTGATTAGCTTGTATTTATATACACAATTACCCATCTGCCCTTTATTTAGTCATATTTTTCTCAGGTTTACATTTACCCAGACTTGCCAGAGAAGTTGAGATTATTTTAGTATTTGTGCTAAGATTCAGAATTTCCATTTTAACACTTTAGAGAGTTATTTAGCTTCATGATGGAAAAATGTGAATCAATAGTAAAAGAAATTTAAAAAAAGCAATTTCTTTGCATATTCAGAATTAAAAACAAAATGAAGTTTCAAAAGTAACCCTGAAAGGAAGCTTCAATTTAACCTTTCTAAGCAAGATAAAAATGCTATGAAATAAAGAGGAAGGCCTCTAAACATTGAAACAAATGTAAAGGAAGTCGGTATTCAGAAGAAATACATAGAATGAAACACTCTCTATTCCCTGGAACTCATCATGTATTTACTGGTTTTAAATACATGTTAGACAAGCATGTAAGAACAAAATGTAAAACACTGTGGATTAAGAAGATGAACAGGCTCACATTACATTTGCTCAAGGCAAAATTCTTCCTAAAAAAAAAAAAAAATCCAAAAAGCAGTGGTGGAGGGAAGTGGAAAATTATTTCAGCAAAAATAGTCTACTAACATTAAAGAGATTTCAATTTCTAGATGCATGAAAGATATCTCTAACAGCATGCATTGGTTTAGGAGAAGCGACTTAAGGTAACCAAAACTAGCTTAATATAGAAGGTTGTAGTAATTATAAAATTTGGGCAATTTCTGGTATCTGGTTTGGAGAATTCTGTTTTAAAATCTGAGCCTAAAGCTAGATCTACATGCTACAAAATGAGTATATCACATTAAGCAGTGAAGTCTATACAGGTGCAAAAGAAAAAAAAAACCACCAAAACTAAAACACAAACAGCCGATCTTCAAAAGGGTATCTCATACACTTTTTACCATTGGCTGCAAATTCAGACATAAGGCAGAACAAATTTAGCAAGACTTTTTTTTTTATTTTGGCTAGAGGTTTATTTTTGCTACTGGAACATAACTTTCAGAAGATAAACACAGTACCTGAAGCTAGGTGTTAAATAATAAATCTGTTAAGAGAACAAAATTATAGGCAAAATGTAACAGGGTTTCTCTAAATTTTTAGGGCAAATTGATTACTAAGAGCACTCAGATGGTGCAAACTGAAGTTGTATTATACTTTACTGCTCACTGGAACTTTAAGATTGCAAATGCCACTTTACTTAACAGCAACAACAGAAATAACAAAGAAGTCACCCATATATAGCGAATTCATTCTCATTTGTCTAGATTACAACAGGACAAAAGTCATACACAACTTCTTCGTTGAATACAAAAATGTATTTTGAATTTCCTTTTTCAGTTATTTCTCTGTGGCTCAGAGATGAAAAGAAACCAAGCTGAATATGCTTTTCTTCAAAAGATATAGGAATACTAGACAGTGATGGCAATTATTGTATGTGTGAAAATTGCTTTGATTTTAAAACAACTTGGTCATTTGAAATGGAAGATGCTGACGTCAATTAATTTAAGAGAAAAACTTGCACATATGCACAAAAGGTGAATTGTTACACAATCAAGAACAAAATGGTAGCCACAAATACACAGAAAGATCTCTGAATACCAATATATTTTCAGGTATTTATTACCATTTATGTTAATTCTGCATTATCTTTCAAATGTTTACAGAGCTGCACAAACATTTCAGTTTTGCTTAGTCAGTACCTAACTATGTAAAGCTTTTCCAACTGATAATAAAACTGCTGGAGTTTTTTAAGCAAGTTTTCATCTTCTTTTTATTCTAAGTAATCAAGGGAGGTAATAATGGAACCTTGTACTCTCTGAACTGTCTGGCAATATATAAAGTCATATTTCTGGATTTAACAAAAACCACCCCCAACATGTACTCACCAGCAGCAAAAAGGCTTATGTAATTGTTAAATAGAGACTGTTGTCTAGTTTAATAGTTGATTTTTCAATTAGACACAGTCCAAAAATAGTATATGGATACTTCTCAGTGAAAAAACAAATTTATACTTGAAATATAACTGTTCGTTGTAATAAAATAACTTTTTGTTACTACTTTTGCTGTATAAAGACAGCCATCCATAACAAAAGGTACTGTAAAATAATAGAATAAAAAGCATGCAGAAATAAGAAAGTCAGCTTAAATTCCAGTAAGTTTACTTAATAAAACATAATAGTTTACATTATTATATCATGAAACAACACAAAAAACCCACCAAAAATATAGAACCACTTATGTTTTTCAGGGGTGTATATACAGAGAGACAAATATTTCACAAACCAAACACTATTCATGTAACACCAAGCATGCTATATTATCATCACACTTAAAATGGTATGTAATCATGTATAGTTACTTTACAGCTAGCTAGACTTTATATTCTTAATTGTAGTGTTTTCATGCATTAAATGTGTGTACTTATAGCATATGGTTCTACATCTCCAGCTTAAAGAAAACTTTATGAAATTTTGAACAGAACACAGGAACTTAAGATATGCCCTCGTGAGTGCATTACCTGCCCCCCCATCACTCCAAAAAAATAACAAACAAAAAACCAAATCCTGCTCAACTGAGTAAATCCACAAGGTGTCCAAGGTATTCATCTCTTGTATGCAGTAATGCATTAAAAAGCTTAAAAAATATACAATTATAATGATTGATCATTTTCTTCAAGAAACTAAAATGAAATCTTAATGTTGTTTATCTCCTCCGTCATCAAAATGCAATGCCATTGAAAAATTTACCAGTGAGACACAGGTCTAGAAAAAGAAAAACCCAAACCCTGAATATTTTTCTTCAAACAAGGGTCTTTCAAAGATTTTTCAGCTCTGAAGTCCATGTCAGCATTACATAGCAAAGAACCTTTAACTGCCCCAAAGAAATGGGAAATAAAACTCTTGTCTCTCCACTTCAGTTTCCATCTTCACTCATTCACTGTACATCAAAGGGAATCAACACAACCTGACACGCAAGGACTATTCCCCTCAGTGATACAGCAGGTGCTGAGGCCAGACAGAAAGCCTGTTTTCCACAGCCCTTTACCTTGTTTGATCGCTGCTTACTTTTGATCTGACATTGCCCTCACGCTAGTAATGACTTCCCCTTCACAGAACCCACCTTGCATCTGTCACTCAGAATAAAGGGTATCACAGTGCACCCTGACAAGGCCTATGGCCATGAGATGTGCTGCCAGTGAAAGGCTCCCCAGCTCCCACCATTTCCAATTCAGCTCCCTTTGTTCTGCTGGGTACCAGGGCCAGGGCACTAGTGACAACAGAAAGGATTATACACCAGCTGTGAAGCTGAGCCTTCATGAATTTATATCTTTTCATCTCGGCTTCATCGTCTCCTTAAATGCAGTGAACTTCATGGTGGTTACTATAAGATACACATCCAACAAATGTTATGGAAAGTTTGTTTAAATCCTCCTTCCTCATAAAAGAAAAGAACAGTGAATGTCCTCCCGTTAAACCAAGAAGTACTTTTTCCCCAACTACTATTGTTAAAGTTTTCAAACTTATATAGGAGGTCACTAAAGGCCAGCTGGCTGGTAGCACTGAAAGAGCAGAAAAAGTGAGAGGGAAAGGATATAATTTTTGTTTTATTGACAAAAAGTGTTTGAGAATTAGATGACTGAGTTCTTTATACTTATTTTTTTCTTAGGAACTATTGTCTGCTTTTAAAGCAGGTAAAGTAGAGGAGGACTTTAAGTCAGATCATGTTACCTGTAGAGTATATAAAACAGAGAAGATAAACCACACTCCGTACTAAACAAAATGAGATAAAATGGATTTTGGTTTAGCTTTTAATTACTTGTAATTAGAAGTATTTTAATGGTATAGTTGTTTGAATTTCTGTGTGGTAACATACATTTGAAAGACATAAAACTGTTTTTCAATCTCAAAGTCCAGTTAAAGAACTGAAACTCACATCACAAATCATACTATTTCTCTTTTGCACTACTATGTAGACACAGATTTACATGACATGAGTCAGAGTCTATTCTTAGAGACTAAAATCTGATATCTTAAATAGGAGTCCTGACTTCCAAAGAGTTGTATATTCATACTTTGAAGTTAATAGAAGCTGACAATACTAGAGGTCTTTAGAAATAACTTTCGAAGACCTCAGCGTAAGTTTAGGAAATCAACTATGTAAACTGCTCTATTTCCAAACTGAAATCAGATATTTTAAAGAGCTGCACGTTTAAATAATACCTAAATGATTCAGAATCAATACCTCTAGCCAGCTACTTAAATTCTAACTAAGTTCTGGGGAAATCTTGAATAATTTTTACAATTCTTTCCACTCAAAAATAATACCAAAAGTCTAGAATGTGTTGATATTTGTAAAGCTGGAACAGCACCTGGGGAGGCCTGCTAAACTTCATATGACAAGATAATCACGCACAGCAACAGTTCATCATAACCTGCTGTCATACCCATATGATAGAATCCTGAAACAAGGCGAAAGAACACACAGAAAACAAGGTCTGCGCTCAGCCCTTTTGCACTAGGCCACTATATTATCATCACGATTTACTCAATACTGAAGACCATCCTTGCAAGATCAGACTAAAAGTGTAACAGGTGAAGGAAGATATGACACCAGATGGATATCAGAAATTGCCCAAAGAACTAATTGGGTATACTAAAGCACAACGATCTCAAGACTGCACATAAGGAAGTCATTAGCTTTGAATTAACAATGATTCTCAGGTTCTAATGCAACCATGGTTTCTTGACAAAACTCAGCATTTTCTAATAAAATAATCACATTTTGCCTGACAACTTAGGCCTGTATGTCACTGTCCACTTCTACATCATCTTTGTTGCAAATAGCAGCGTTTAACCTAAAAAGAGGCTTACCAGATTAACATAATGGATACAAAATAGGTCTTCAGAAGAAAATAACATAGGGAAGGCAAGTATATAAAATTATGAAATTTAAACTGGAACAGATCTCCCTCTGAACTGAATTAAAATACAAACCTACAGGCTTTAAAAGAAAATATGAGGAAGACAAGAACACTTGCAAAGTCCAAGGAAAAGAAAACAAAAAGTATCTGCGATATCTCTTGGCTTATCTGAACAGAATATAACAAAACACACATGAATCAAACTGATGAGACATCTTTGCAACTTATCCGAAACTTTAAACACAGCCTAGAATGCAAATATTTCAATTATTCTAGAATTAAAAAAAAACCTCGGACAACAGAAAAAAGAACAAGACCTATGATTAGCAATCTTGAAAGATAATCAAAGCAACGACTAGAAGAATAGCAGTTGTTTAGACTGCTAGATACTTTTTTCCACAAACAGTTGAAAAGTTCATTGAGATAACTTTCATGTGAATGGATCACCAGCTGCAAGGAGGAGAGACACGTTTTTCCTGTCAAACAAGATAAAGAACAGTTTACATATTCTGCAGCCTGGACACTGAGATACGTTTACAATGGGCATAAACTTGTAGCAATACAGGATTTATTTCAGGTTAATCTTTACTGCAGACTAAATGGAAGGCACCTCAATGAGGTCAGCATAATGCCAAGCCTGAGCCTGTCTTATACGTAAGCCAGACCTGCACACTCAGTGCTGTATTATTGGCACACACTCAGTAACAGCAGTGCATCCAACATGTTTATGCCTGCGACTACCACTCTGGTAGGAGGGTAGTATAGGTGGGGAGGGAAGGAAAAAAACCTCTAACCGCTCCTTTCACCTGCCTACCACCTTGTCCACTGCAGATCAAATCCTAATGAATAACTGTTCTGTGCAAAGCGGAACAGATCCTACTGTCAGCTGAGTGTCTTTAACTCAGGGATTCTTGCTGGTGATTTCCCTCTTCATAGAAGTCTTAACACTCTTGTTCTGGTGAGAAAAATCAATCTTCTTGAATTTTTTTTTTTTTGTGCTATTCTTAAAGGCATCAGACAGATTTAAAGCTAACCAAACTGACCTTGAACAAACCTCTTGTCAGTAAGTGAAAACTGGAAATAAACTGCACAAATATACCAGGCAAAGAGAAAAGCGCTCAACAGAAAGAAAGCCTGAAGGGAAAAAATATACATCATTTCAATTTACTTAAAAGGATCTCAATAATACAGAATAACAACAAGGTGAAAATTATGGAGTTGCATCATAATTGTAATCTAGTACTTGAATTTGAAAATGGAATTAAGGTCTGTTAGGAGAGAAGCCCTTTGCCTCCTTCAGTTTGCTAGACAAAGTAATAACAACAACTTTGTGAGAGAAATAATAACTTTCAATAAACATTTTCAACACAGACTGCTCACACAACATAGAAAAAAAAAAGTTAGCTACTGAAAGAAAAGACATGCTACTTGTGTAAAAACTAGATTGCATTCAGTAACAAAGATAACACATCTGCAAAATTGGTTAGCCTTCAGAGAAGAAATGACAAAGGAAAAAAAATGTACATACAGAAAAACATGGTTATATAATAGAATAAAAAATCCCACTGTTCATATATAAGTTCACTTTTTTAAAATTAAGGTCCATAGTTAGTGCTTCTACTGTTAAATCAAAAATCTGAATCAGCAAGAATCCAATTTATCCTTTTACCTGAAGCTTTGGAATTCTGTTTCTGTTTGGTTGCCTTGGGAGCAGAAAAAGTTTTGAAAGAGATAAGTGACTCTAAAATCACTACCCTGTCCAAGTTTTATTACAACAAATGAATAGTTCCGCTGAAATATACAGAGCTAGGCAGAAGAAAATCCTCCTTATCAACCCCATGGCCCATCCTGAGCAGTCTACAGTGTCAGAAAAAACACATTCATAACAACAGGAATAGAACATTGAGGTTGAACTGTCAGCCTCAATCCATCAGAAGAACTCACACATCGGCACTGACTCATGAGATTCACTGAAGAACACTGTGTGTTGAGCCTTGTTGTTTGTTGTTTTTTTAAAAAAAAAAACAACCAAAAAAACCAACAAAGCCAGACAGACCACAACTTTGGCACAGTAGAATTCATCACCCTAAACAAATGCACACAATTTACTTCAACTAAGTAAATTTTAAAATAGGTAAAACATGAATATTGCATAACAATTCCAAAAGTCATTCAAGGTCTGTACAAATAACAGCTTCTGGGTAGTGAGTAATTTAAAGCTTCACTATCTGTGTAATTCATGTATAAAAAAGCCTAAGAACTGATTTTGGCACTTACTGGTTCAAAAATTCATACAGAGCCAGTTTAAAAATTGACTGACAAAATTTCTTGGTTTAGTTGATAAAAATCATAGTGTTGGTATAACAGATTAGACTACACTATGACATCAGAATAAAGGTAATTTATGTTAAAAGTTCCCAAAATTATAAACGGAGCACCATTACTGAGAGGGTACCTCACTACTCTAACACATTTGTCTTTTTTAAAGACAGTTTTATATAACTGAAAGCCATTGGGAAATGCTTATACAATACATATGCTAGCATACAATAAAACACAAAAATATCTAGGTCAATTCATAAATACAATCTATAATGGTAGAAGAAGTTTTAGGATGTAATCCCATCACTTTTTTGTTTTCCCGACCTAGTCCAATGGTCATAACCTACACCTTTCATTCCACACCCATACGTTACTTTAGAGGGGTTGGTTTTGATTAGTTTGGTTTGGTTTGTTGTGGGGGGAGGGAGGAGGAAGAAGGGGAGGAGGAAGTGCTCTTGCTATTGGTTTGGTTTTCTTGTTTGGATTTTTAAGACAAGATCACAAGGGGTAGGATACCCTTTCAGATGCTACAAAGAAAACATACATATCGTGACATGTCATTCCATATTGCTCTGTATACATTTAGCTAAGTAATCCATGTCAAAAAGAATTACCTTTTAACGCACAGTATATATATAGGCAGAAGATAGTTATTTTCCAAACCTCAACTTGAAGACTCACAAGCTGTATTTTTCAGACATCAATAACAAACAGCAAAAGCACGTCCTTTATATTGTGGTGGGTTCCCCTGCTAATTGGTACAGAAAAACTGTATTATAAGGATTCATAAGCATTAATTCATACAGATTGCTTAACTTTTTTTTTATGAAATTGAGCATCATTCTAAGCAAAATATTTGCTTACACACATACTCCCTAGCTAGAAGGGAAATTTCTGTCTAAAATAATCAAGGAGGTAATGCTACATGCAACCAAAAACTTAAGTCTCTAATGGAAGTTTTTCTGCTATATTTAAGTAGGTAATACAAGCAGTATTAAATGAATTGGTAGTTCTTCAATACTATTTGTTTTCAAAATCAACAGCTGCTTTTACAGAAATGCTTTTCTGCTGTATAAGAGACTAGTAATTACTCATTACACTTAAGAGCATAACTTTACTGCATAAGCTTAAATCAAGAAAGCCTAAAATATATGCCTTCTAAATACAACTATGAACAGGTTAACCAGTAATAACATTCCTAACTATTGCACTTTCTCATGTAGTTCAGCAAAGAATAGAATTTCTAATGTTCACTTAGAAAAAAAAAAATTATCTAGTTTCAATTTTTAGAAACTAGAGAAACTGAATGTTAACTGAATGTTACTTTTAAGATAGCCAAATCTATCAGAAAGAAATATTCCCAGAGATTTAAAATACCCACAAAAGAATTGCACTGCTCTGTGATGAACACTAGCTGTTGCAGAAGTCCATTGTCCTAGTAAATACAGCCACAGTGAACCAGCAATTCCAGCATGGGAGATTTGATACATAAAGAATGTCATCACTAAAAGAGCTACCAGATAAAAGAAGCAATTTATTTTGGGCACAAAGTCTTAAGCCAGCATATCTAAATCTTTGATCTGCCTGTTGCCCTTCACTATGCACCAAAATCTATCTTTTTTTTCAGAGCAGCATTTCCTACAAATAGTGGCAGTAGAAAGACATAATGTATGTTTAATTCAAGAAGGACCTGTTAAAATTTCTTTGTGAAATACTGAACAAAAGTATTACATTTTTGCATGCACATTTTCATAAAAAATATAAATCAAATAATACTGTAGAATCAAATATTTGATTCTTATTCTCCAAACATGCTATACTGGTGAGGCATTTACATATATACATACATATATACACACATATACACCACAAAAATTCCTGCATAGCTATTAGCATCTGAATGTAAACCAGCTGCAATCAGAGGTTCTATTCAGATCGAAAATGCTTATACTAGTACAAACACCAAATCTTCAACTGTTTTTAATGTACATTTAGTATTTTTATTATCTTGTTCATCTTCAAGACAGTACTACATGACACGTAGAAATTGTTCTGCAGACACAAAAATATCTACATCTTAGAAATCATGAAATTAGCATCATGAGATACCACTTTTTTAATGCATTACTAAGTAAACAGCTTAAAATTGAAAAAAAAAAATCAAAATAGGTACCCAAATTTATTTATTTATTGCAACACTTATCTAAAAAATACTTAGAATTTTCCTTAAAAAATAACTGCAGTTTGAGGAAAGGAGTTTGAACTATTTGTTTCAAACTATTTCTTGTGTCTAATTTGATATACAAACTGTACTATTATCATCTTCCTAGGATCAAAGCAAGTTACTAGTAAAACCCATGTTAGCAGGAAAAAAAAATTCATATAGCAACTTTTTGCACTGCCTCACCCAAGTTTTATTTCAGGAAGCAAGTTGTAGTGTCCCAGATACAGAAGATCTGCTTCTACAGTCCAAGACAGAACTGAGCAAATAGTAACTTCCACGTAAAAGCAGCAAGAAAAGGCACTAAAACAGCAGTACTTCATTACGTCAGTATAGGATAACCCTTGTTTACATAATTCTTTTCAGTTCAAGAAAAGAATTATTTATGGGAGAGGATAACAACTACCTACAGGAGTCCTTCACTGAGCCAACACAGCAACATAGCTAAACCATCACCTGCATGAAGGCAACAAGTAAGCTACTGCCATGTTATCTGAATTGTCATTCACACAGTGGAAACACTGGAACTACCTTCGGAGACAAAGAAATTTTTAATTTCCAGATAAGTCTATCCACAACAGAAAGGAGGAAAACAGAGGAATGTGTAGAGACCTTCACAGTTCATCAGAGCCCTACCAGGTATGATCACAAGAACTTTTTTACCTTGTGCCAAAAAAAAAAATTACTTCCTCCAAAGCATAATCACGGTTTTTAAATCCAGTTTGTATAACAGTGTTAAGCATCAAAGTAGCATCATTCATGTTTAAAATCCACTGTCTACAATTCTTTTCTTGCAGCAAGAGAAATCATCAACCACTTATCTCTACAGTCACTAGAGTTCCCCAAGTTTCACATCATTTCACTGAGGACTAATACTGTAACTGAAAAAAATAAAAGGTCAGCTGTAGCAACCCTTACATAATAGTTTACTTTCAGTATCTTTCCCAAGTGAGATAAAACTTCTGTATTAGGAAGAAAAAGACAAGGAATATTTAAAAGACTTACATACTGCAACAACTTTGGCTCAAATACGTACTATTTCTCTCAGTAAATGCACTGCAATACTTATTTGTAACTGAAAATCCATTATCAATACTTCAAAATCTGGAGAAACTATCATCTATGAGCAGAATACTATAGTGCCTTTCAGACTGTACAGTGCTAAGAGACATGTAAAAACACAAAAAAAAAAAGAAAAATAAGACATTCTCACAAAAATAAGACCTATAGAAGACATTTTCTGAGATTCTGTGAGATGTAACAGGCAGTACTAAAACCAGAAGAAAATGATACT
The DNA here is from genome assembly GCA_033459285.1 of Clamator glandarius. Taxonomy (NCBI): domain Eukaryota; kingdom Metazoa; phylum Chordata; class Aves; order Cuculiformes; family Cuculidae; genus Clamator; species Clamator glandarius. Next base: position 444,180 of record JAUNZM010000084.1, on the reverse strand, counting down.
ACAGATAGCAGCTCTGAAATACGTAAAATACAGATTTCTGAAGTATCCATGACTATTTTCAGCAACACCTTAAACGACAGAAATTCTCAAAATTTCATTCCAGAAATTCACACTTTTATGAAATAACAACTATATTTTAAACAGATTTCTGTAGTAAGTGTGGAAATAATTCAGCTTAAAGAACAGAATCACAAATCTCTTACTCATATTAGACAGTACAGGTATTCTCTATCCACTCAAGCAGCCTTTAGCATCTTCAAGGGGCTGCACAAGGTTAGCAGCTATCACTCCTTTCCCCTCTAAAAAAAACCCCAATTAAAAATCAGACTACTTCAGTGCAACTCAATAGTTTTTCACTAATTTTCACTAGTTTTCAATAATCAAAAATAAGTATCAAAAAGTATTAAGACAACCTGCTTTTATAATGGTCTCTTTTCAAAACTACAAAACCATGGAACTTCCATGGTCTTTAACCATGGAAAAAGTTCTCTGCAAACTAAACATCTCCTCTTCAACAAATACATCCTCCTGGTAAAGCCTGACTGCAGTTAACTGGCTAACCCCATAAATTAGGGGGCAAAACCAGAGAGCATCACAAGTGTAATGTATCCAAACACATAAGGCCTAAAAATAAACCCTTCAGGCATGCTATGTTTGTGTTAATACGGGAGACGATAGGAGAGGCATAGATATGCCTTTAACAGCAGTGCTGAGTAACTGTGTGATCACCACTGTGAAAATGCAATCCTTGGAAGTAGTCACAGGAAATCTGGAAAACTGCAGTTGCCATTACACACTCACCCACATAAAAGCAGGCCTATTGGCTTACATTTAACAAAAACTGCAGTTTTGGGGGGGTTGGGAGGGAAGAGAGAGGAAAATACTTTGTGAGAACCTTACAATTATTATTTTCTTTTTTTTAGTATAGGAGAGTTCTCATAATCTGGATTTAATGAAACATAAGTCTATCTTAACAAACCACAGCTGCCTACTCCTGCTTACCCTCAAGCACACTCCTGCCCTTACGTCAGCCATGCTGCTTCACATACCTATTCCTTCTCAAGCTCACTGCACAGTGAGCTCAGCTTATGAACTCAGCAGAAAACTACTCATTTTTAACACCCTCCACTCCACAAGCTGAGATCATCCAGGTCAGAACAGTGGAAACATCACATAAGCAACAAGCAGTGAAACTGATTCCTTGCAACAGACGTTGCTTTGAAGAACTTCGCCATAGCTCATCATTGCTAAAAAGCTCACAAATAGTCTTCTGTACTACACAGCATGCATCTCTAGAGGTAGAATACTGAGTTATATAGGCTAGCTAGTCGCCTTTTTTTTTTAAGCCATCCATTACCAGCAAAGCAAGTTCATTTCAGAGCATTTATTTGCATGTGTTTGTTTTGGTCTCAACTAATTACTCTGAATCCAAACAGAAACAAACTTACTGGGTTTTTTTATAGAATAGCCCTCCAAATACCAATGCTACCCTTCCACATTTAAGTACTGGTTAGATAATATTATATTAACAGTAACAACCATTTGTTGTTCACCCTTCAAAATGTTATTACTGTTTTCCATTTCACCTCATGCAAAGCTAAGACAGAAAAAAGTTAGAAAAAGAAATATCATTCATATTTGATCTTTTCCACCATAATTTCGCAACCTATTTTTTCTAATTTACACTTTCATACCTTATACAGAATATATTCTTAAACAAGTCTTAAAATTTTATCAAAGTGGTAGAAGATGGAACATTGGCACCACCTTTTCCACTGTCGTGGGTTAATCCTGGTAAGCAATTCAGCTCCACACAGCCACGTGTTCACTGCCCCGAGCAGGATGTGGGATGAACTAGAAGGGTAATAGTGAGAACATTCGTGTGTTGAGAAAAAGATAGTTTAATAACTAAAACAAAAGCTGAAAGTGAAGCAAAATTAAGAAAATCATCCACTACTTCCCATCCACTGCCCAGTGTTCAGTCATCTCCAGGAAAGTAGGGACTTCACCACACTACCTGCAAAGACAAAATTTTTAACTCTGAACATCTCCCTTTCCTCCTTCCCCCATATATATTGTTGAGCATGACATCACACAGTCTGGGATATCAATTCGGGTCTGTTGTCCTGACTGTGTTCCGTCTCAACTTCTTGTGCACCCCTAATCTACCCACTGGTGGGGCAATGTGAGAAGCAGAGAAGGCTCTGGCTTTGCATAACTGCTGTTCAGTTATCAATGCTGTTCTAGTCACAAATCCAAAATCTAGCACCATACAGGCTACTATGAAGAAATTTAACTCTATCCCAGTCAAAAAGAGTACACTTACAAAGTCATCGCTGTGGTTAGTTTGGTATGTACTCATGCATTTGTGCCCCAGACCAACATATATTGATAACCCTCAACCTCTGAAAAACATAAAAAGATTTTAAAAAATTATGATATTTTAAAAAAGTGGTAACTTCTCCATAATGTCAGAGGAATATCACACCTTGGTGTCTGTAGACCACACCAGCAACACAAACTTTAGGAAAGCTTCAAATACAATAGAATGTTCAAACAATTAATATGGGGAAAATTAAAAAAAAAAATTAAGATACAAAACAGAAGAAAGGAGGACCAGCTAAGGTAAGGACATTGGGGAAAATACTGGGGTAAGGCTGCATACAGCTGTGAAAGGCAAACCAGGATGTTCACTTATCTATCGTAAGTATTAAAGTACCTATGTGTAAATCCCAGACAAACAAGTTTAAGCATCAGCATTCTGAATAAGAAGAACAATGACTGTTAAAAGTCCATTGGAAATTCTAATGTAAATAAGGCTGGAATTTCTAGGATGTTGAAATTGTGTAAAACATGGAATACCAAAACCAGGTTTATATATGGATGATAAATGTGCAATGAAAAGCCTTCAACTAAACAAAACCAAAGATTTAAACATCTGGGGCACTGATGTTGCAGTTCAAAAACTACAACAATATAACCTTGTTTCAACAAAGACAGTATTCAGGATAATTTAAGCAGTTCATTCTCCATGCCTGCTCCATTTGCTCTGTACCACATGTGCAAACAAGTAAATATTTGGTGAACCCAACTACTTGGAAAAGCCTATCAAAGCATCTATGAAAAAATATGAATGTATTTACTTCCAGATATTGATCACTACATCAGCATGAGTACAAGGAATAGGCATGTGTAGAACTTACTTCCATTATGCCTAACTGCATAGAAGGTTTGATCTCTCATACTTTAAGCTAAGTAAAGTTACAGTCAAGTTCTTAGGGAAACAAAGTGTTTTCATCCAGCTTTAGAAGTTTCACAGTATCATTTTACTAGCTTGACGAAGATAGGAAGTTCAACTGGACTTTGCTGGAACAGATTATATAAACAACCTGTCACTCATTATTTTTATATAATCTAGAATTTGTCCTATACAATTTAAAACATAATTGTATTATCTTTGATAGACACAAATTACCACCATCTTAAAATAACAATATTGACAGTTTTAAGGATTTGTTTCACAACACCGTACTTGTGATCTTGTGTGTATGAAGCACCACAGCTCACTGGGAGCAATATTATCAATTTTGATTTATTGCTGTCCTTAAGTGAATGGCTGAAGACTGTTACCAACTACAACATGGGTTAAGCTACCCACATAAGAAATGAAAAATGGCAAATGATTCATCTGGAGTCTGCTAGCTGTCTCTTTGCCACAAGATATCACTAGATTGAAAAAAAAAACAAAACAAATCCATCCCTTCCCTCCACTCAAAAAAAACCCTACAGAAACTGAAGACCTTTCTTAGAACTCCATGTAGGTGGCTACTTTCAAGCAGCACATATTCTACTGAACCAGGTGGAAAGATTTTTCACTGTAGTATCACAGAATTCTGTTTGTGACTGAAGTAGCGCAACAATATTCGGACCATTCACCCAAATGGCAATTAAATATGAATATTTTAAAAAAATCAAAAAGGGCTCCATATCCAGCTACCAATCCCCGGTCACCAAGTTTTTAAATTAGATTAAAAGCTCAAATAACTTGTTCAACAACAAAAGAGAAAAAAACCCCCACAAAACAAAAAACCACCAAAACTCACAAATAAGCGCCTAAAAATTTACCTAGAGATATTTAATGTCCATTAAGAAATTTTATAATATTATATTTATTATAAGTCTACCCTGCATACTTAAACTTGCACATTTTGCTTAGTTCAGTAACAATTTATCATTTCAGTAAGCACAAATTTTATCATAACATTTATTAATTACTGGAATCCAGAGGAAATATATATATATATTTTTTTTTTTTTACTGCATGCATCTTTTTCAGTATAGCAGTTATATATTATTACATAGATTTTATAGCTTCACAGAAAGCCTCCTTTGAAGGCAATGTGCTACTGCAACTTTCTGTTAATTGGTTTTTACTTACATTCATTCTTTCTACATAAAATGCTAACAGGTTAAATTAGACAAAATACCATAACAGTAAAGAAATTGTAGGGCCATCTTATATGCTGACTACTACTTATATTTTATCTTTCTTTTTGCAGTTCGACAGTGTGTTTAAAAGAAAAAAGATTGCATTTTCTAAAAATACAGAAATACTCTACATTACTGCCATTGCTTTTGGTTTCTATTTCAGTTGCAATGTGTCATGGCTCTTCCAATAACTATACAGAAAGCATAAGATTTGACATATTTAAATATAACTCCCACCTAGCTGCAATTTGCTTATAGATTGCTTTCAGGTTTTTCACATTACTTCCCTCTGTTTGGGTTTTCAGTATCTGGATCTTCAATATTAGGATTATTTGTTACATTATTTTGTAAGTTGGATGTACAAGTTCACTAACATGCCATTTGTTAATGCGTAGGCATTAGCAAATGTCACTTGAATGTATAAGTAAATGTAAAATATGCAAAATTTATAATCTGCAAGTATTAAATGAATAATCACCATAAAATGCTGATCAAAAAGTAGAACAAAATTCAGCATCAGCTACTTTTCCACTCCTATTTTATTCCATCCCTCGACAATTTGTCATTACGTTAATTTATGGTGTATATACTACACATGTTTATGCATAAAATATTCATAAAACATGGCAACAAATTACAGCCAGAAGAATTACTGTAAGTGGTATTTACTTTACATCAATATAAAAAGTGGAAGTTTTTTAAACTGTAGAGTAGGTAGACCCATTAAACTACCACATGTAGCCTAATAGGACTTCAAAAACATAATTAATGCACCAAGGTAAAGCACAACCCCAGTTGCTTTTATAACTTATATATGTACACAAACACCCCATACACGACAAGTTAACTCACAACACCAAATAGTTGGTTAAAAAGCTCAATAAATGCAATATTTAAAAAAAAAGAAAAAACAAAACCAACACCACAGAGACGTGAAACTATACAGCTGACCTTATTATTGAGCCAATGTATCTATGTGCACAGGGAAGGATTTGAAAGTGATATGCAACTAGCTTTACAAGAAAATTACATGGTCTGTACACACAATTTGTTTCTGCAGAGTACATAGTACAAAAAAGCTGCACAAGTATTTATTAAGAGACTGAAATAGGGAGTTGGTAACAGGACATGGAGCCATACACAATTATTTTGCTTCTCTGACACACACCTTTGAAGAGTAACAGAAGAGTGAAAGATTTAAAGTACTTTTGGTTTACATTATTAAAAGAGAAAAATGAATGTAGTATAAGAAAACCCACGCTATATTAGAGAAGGGTGCACACACAATTTGCTTCAAAAGGTCAAAGTTTCCTGTGTTCCTGTTCTTAAATAAGCACCCCTAGAAAGAACGTTCTTGGCCACAAGTTCAAAACTGCACTATCTTTGCAGAAGGTGGTCTAATCTAGGAATAAATGAAAAGCAAATCAAAGGAAAATAGTTCATTTTCTCCACAGTTTCACCCAGGATCTCCAGTAGTGGTTTATCAACTCATTCACTTCATGCTCAATATACCTAGAATAGATCACAGAATGGTTTGGGGTGGAAGGGATCTTTAAAGCTAGTCCACCCCTTTTGCAATGAGCAGGGACATGTTCAACTAGATTAGGATGCTCAATCTCATCCAAATTAACCTTGAATGTTGCCACAAACAGGGCACCTACCACCTCTCTGGGCAACCTGATCAGATAGTTGCCAAACTAACCTGATCGCCTTCTATGACAAAGTGACTCGGCTACTGGACGAAGGAAAGGCTGTGGATGTGTCTTCCTGGACTTCAGTAAAGCCTTTCACACAGTTTCTCACAGCATTCTGCTATGGAAACTGTTGGCCTCTGGCCTGAACAGGCGCACACTCTCCTGGGTGGAAAACTGTTTGGATGGCCGGGCCCAGAGAGTGGTGGGAAATGGAGTTAAATCCAGCTGGAGGCCAGTGACAACTGGGGTTCTCCTGGGCTCAGTCCTGGGTCCAGCCCTGTTCAATGTCTTTATCAATGACCTGGATGAAGGCATTGAGTCCTCCCTTAGCAAGATTGCGGATGACACTAAGCTGGGTGGAAATGTCGATCTGCTGAAGGGCAGGGAGGGATCTGCCAAGGGATCTGAACAGGCTGGACCGCTGGGCAGAGTCCAATGGCATGAGGTTTAACAAGGCCAAGGGCCGGGTCCTGCACTTGGGGCACAACAACCCTGTGCAGTGCTACAGACTAGGAGAAGTCTGTCTAGAAAGCTGCCTGGAGGAGAGGGGCCTGGCGGTGATGGCTGACAGCTGACTGAACATGAGCCAGCAGTGTGCCCAATGGCACCTGGGCTCGTATCAGAAACGGCATGATCAGCAGGTCCAGGGAGGTTATTCTCCCTCTGTACTCGGCACTGGTGAGACCGGTCCTTGAATCCTGTGTTCAGTTCTGGGCCCCTCACCACAAGAAGGATGTTGAGGCTCTGGAGCGAGTCCAGAGAAGAGTGACAAAGCTGGTGAGGGGGCTGGAGAACAGGCCTTGTGAGGAACGGCTGAGAGAGCTGGGGTTGTTTAGCCTGGAGAAGAGGAGGCTGAGAGGAGACCTCATTGCTCTCTATAACTACCAGAAAGGAGGTTGTGGAGAGGAGGGAGCTGGCCTCTTCTTCCAAGTGACAGGGGACAGGATGAGAGGGAATGGCCTCAAGCTCTGCCAAGGGAGATTTAGGCTGGACATTAGGAAAAAATTTTTCGCAGAAAGGGTCACTGGGCACTGGAACAGGCTACCCAGGGAAGTGGTTGATTAACCTTCCCTGGAGATGAGGTGCTAAAGGGCATGGTTTAGTGTTTGATAGGAATGGTTGGACTCAATGATCCGGTGGGTCTCTTCCAACCTGGTTATTCTATGATTCTATATTTCCATTGTATGTTATTTGAGCATATGTTTTAGAACACAAAATATCCCACAATGTCAAAAAATTATATCAGCTTTCCTCTTCCTCTTTTCTGCTATTTAATGAACTACATAAAGCACATCTCAAAGGCTTCAGTAAGAATACATGTAACTGCACTGCAAGAGTCAAGAGCTATTTACTTGAGTAAGGTTTGTTATACTTTACATTTAAGTACTTATATAAAGACAGACATTATTTATTATTATTATTACTATATAAATATATAGATTTTAAAACTACTTAGACAGCAATCCTGGCAGCTGAGCCAAACAGAAAGCAGGATCTGCAGAACCAGCACAATATTCATAAGTTATCAGCTGTATATTGGTAATTCACTACAGCTAAGATTCAAAGTTCTGCTAACACTACAAAGTCAATATTGCCACCTAGGGGTAATAAAAAAGCATTGTATTTATTGCCAGACTATTTACCGAAACATTTATATAGAAAATAAGTCTGAGACCTGTATAATAATTCAAATGCCCTTACAGCAAACATATATCTATGCACAAACATACAATGTTCACTTTTTTCCCCTCTATAAACTTCAAACTCAGCATGAATGTTTTACCTTAGGAACTATATTACAAAAATTGCCCAAGTCAATTGCAACAGCTCTAAACAAACAAGCAAATATTCAAACTCTGAGAAGTAAGGCTGCATCAGTTAGAATTCTGAACAAATGACTGAACTATTTTATTTTGTTGTAAAAATGAACAAAGTGAATGTTCCAGAAGGGAAACTTACTGAAAGACTAACTTTCCAACAGAGCTTTTAATACTGAATACATGTCTCAGATGCTACAAAAGCATGTTTTCCCATCTCTCACCTTAGCTTCAGTATACTTATTCAATTCCATTTTAAAGCACTGAATATTATTTTTATAATACATTGGTAGTTTTTGATGCGTCTGGCAAACTGAAATACAAGACAGACTACCAAAATACTAGTGAACTTTACCAACAATGTCATCTGTAAGGAGATTTTGCTTTAGAAAGCTCTAATTTAATAATTTATAGAAGATGAAACATCATTGTCCAGGCTGTAGTGTGCAATAGAGAAATCAGTCTCAGTATTGACACCATCCTTAATATGCATGCATATGCTTAGCAAGTAAATAGTCTTGTATATACATTCTGAGCCTACAGAGGAAACCAGCAACACTCTGAAGAGCATGAGTTTTCAACGAAAAAAAAAATCAGGAAATCTGGAAAAGTCTGGAAGTCTGGAAGAATTATAGTCATTTCCAAAACTTCAAAACAATGAAGTAAGCAGCATGATAAAAACAATCCTTTTTCTGGAGTTTCTCCAAGTAGAAGAGCTTAAAGCAACTGTATGTAGAAATTGAAATAGCATATGGGGCATGTTGGGAGGGGTGGAAGGGCAAGGAAATCATACAGTCTAGGGGTATTTTCCCCTAAAAGTCTCTTTCATTTACTTGCTATCAGTGAAAAAGTAAGTTATTTCTATATATTCTCCACTTCAGTAGTTCACATCGTTAGATGATGTGCAGTTTATATGCTTCATAATACTGACTTCTCAAATATTTTGCCTGGACTAAACTCAAAACAAAGTACTTCGGCCTCTCCCCTTTTGCTCTGAGCCATACACAAAGTCCTTTGGGTATGCTGCTGAACTAAGAGTTTTATAAGACAACAGCTTTCCAAATTCACGAAACTAGAGGAGAAGGTGGTAGTGGGAAGGAGGTGCATGGATAGAATCTCAGCAAAACACTTAAGGATAAATATATCAGATTATATTATGCTGCAATTACTACAAAAAAAGTATGAAAAATAATCTTATTTTGCCCTACACATTTTCATACTAGGTTGATTCCAGTCACTGTTTAAAAGGTTACGCATTTAATTATATGACATAAAACTGAAATGTTTTAGTCTATCTTAATTTACTTTTTTACTGAAAGTAAAAAGTGTATTATTCACAAATCTTAAGTACTACAGTTGTTATCAAATGCAGTGTCCTGGTTAACACAAATTTCTACTCTGTACTGTCTGCTACAAATTGCAAAGGTGAGCATAACCCTTACAGAATACTCATCTTTAAAAACACCATTAAATAATTACCTTTAAAATATTTACTACGGAAGTGTTCTCAGACACTGAGTATGAAAAAAAGATCATCAAACACACCACCAACTGGGTCAAAATTTGGTTATTCTGAAAAGCTCTCCACTTGCAGCAGACGCTGTTCCTGGACAGAGTTATAAAACAAACAAGGAACCAGAAACATGGTCAAGTTAAGCTATAACTACCTTAATTAAAGTCTCTGGGAACCATCAGACAAATGATTTGTCTTCAAGCCATATACTTCACTGGAGCATTTTACTGGAAAAGGAGAAATGCTGCCAGCACTCCAATAGTAGTAGCTTTGTTGCAGTACTTTTTCCTACATGGCCCTAAGCTAGTTGAAAAACAGAAAAGAGAGAAAGGGAAAAAAGCAGAGGTAGAAATGCTGTCATCCTGTTATAATATCTAAATTTCCATCTCCCTTCACTTTTAGAAGTTTCTTCTCATCTACCTCTAATACACCATGAAAACACACACACATAGAATGGGTGGAATAGGGAGGTACAAACTCTCACCTACTAAGCTTCAGCACCCACTGTATTATAATTTTAGCTATTGAGTCACTCAGTTATGGGACAGCAATGAAAAAAGAAATTAGTGTTTAAAGCAATGTAGTTATGTGGAGAAGTTTTTTCCCAGCTCTAAAACATAATTCCCAAATCAGTACACTCTACAACAAGAAAACTGAGGGTTTACACACTGCTTGTACAAAATTGCTTCTGGGGGCAATTCTTCCCTTTGGGTGCACTGTCATCATAAACTTATATTGCACCTCTCTCAAAGAAGTCACAAAACCTTTAAAAACTTTTTGGGCTGCATTTCTCTAGGGAAGACTGCAAGGGAAAGGGTTAAATTTCCTTAACAATTCAGGTTAAGTGGAGCCCCACTCCAAGTCTCACAGTGCTGCATGTAGCCAGCTTCATTCACATGAGGCAAATATGAAAGTCATACTATTTAGTTCAGACATGGCAATAAACTAAGAAGTGCAAGTAAATTCAATCAATAAGCTAGAAGATTTCCTAGTTTTGTGTGGACAGAGCTCTCATATGTTCTTCCATTTGCACTGAATTTCTGTGAGATTGCTTGATGGCATCGTCTGCTTGAGGACAGATAAGGAGAGACAACTCAACATACTAGCATGCTTTCTCAGCCCTGCAGCTATGTATTCTTTTTCACTAGGTTCCCAATTTGAACAGTATGCTCCAAAAAAGACACTTTGCACATCATAACTCTTCCATTCAAAGTACACTGGAAAAATAAACATATTTTGAAGATATACAAATCATAAATAGTTATGAAAACAACAACCACATTGTGTTGCTGTTAGCCTTGTGATGTTACCTTTTTTTCATACATCCTTTGCACCCATTTGTTATTGATAGCTTTCACTTATTACCATGACATAATCAGCATTTCAAAGAAAGGAAAGGGTCTATTTTTCTGTGAAACACCTAGTATACTAAACAATCAGAACATAAATTCTTCTTTCTGTGCTTCTGCTTAGCAGACTGGTAATGGAGTTACTTAGCAACAGATGAAGCAACTGAACTGGGCTACCTCATCCACATTTCACTGTTAAGTAACACTCAAAAGCATTACTTAGCTGCTAGTAGTTTCTATATACACGTATCTTTCAAGTATAAAATCCAATCTGAGACAAGCCTACATGAAAACCCAGCCATCGTGTACCATCTATAATGGACTACACATTTTGAAATTGATATAAATTGCTTGTAAGAGTCATATGATTTTGTTCATCCCTGAAAAAGGAAGAAACAAGGAAATAAAAAACTAAAACACACAGATTCAAATTACAGTATTTACGTGGAAGCTGTTTAAAACGTGGTGGTGGTGAGCAAAAGAAGTCGTCTTCCTCCAACAGACTGAATCTATGAACTTCAAATACACAAAACAAACCCTCATATGCCAAGTGTACTTTTCTTGCCACAGACTACTTTGATTTCAGAGAATTAAGACTTACTTATTTTGAAAACAAAACACACACACATAAATTACTCCAAACCACCTTCTTCGCCAAAAAGACTAGGTTACTTCCTTTGCTATAGCAAATATTTAGAAGGCAATCTTAAAAACAAAATCACAGAACTTGAGAACTAAACAGTGTATTATCATTTGTCACCACCTCTTTTTAAGCTAACTCTATTGCATTAAACAATTCCTATGTTTTTTTATTATTTTGGAAGGTGAAAATTTGTATCATAGAACTGCATGAGCACTTCCTACAAGTTGCCTTGGTTCATGACACAACATTACATTTCCAGCAAGATTAGTGTCTCTTGCTCCTAGCAACAGGAAAGCACATGCGTTTCTGCAGCTTTGACACCCACTGGAATAATTTAAGTGTTTTGAAGATTCAATACCCTGGAGTTTATAGCAGCTTTATAACTCTTTTTCATGCTTACATTTCAAGACCAGAATTTAAGGAGCTGAATTTGGACATTACAAAGCAAAACTAAGTTTGCCACAAGTTTACTTTTTACTGAAAAATTAAGACTAGGCAGTAAATTTAAATAAAATAGGACACTAAAAAACCTACGTTAATGCAAAATTGCACTAAGGGTTTTGATACGTCATTTGACAAATTTTCAGAAGGGATGCAATATTAGAAGATTCCCATTCATTTAAGGAAACATGTTTTTGTCTTATTTCCAAATAAAAATTAATGTTACATTTCCAGTAATAAAGGTAACCAAATAAAGTCCAAGAGAAGAACAACCTTCCCAAATGTCTTAAAAAGAAGATACTTCCTATGTCCGATTTCAACGGAGAACTCAGATGACATTTCAGATGATAAAAGTGAAGATCTTAAGTGCTCACTACTGTAATGTCAACTTCTTTGGTTACATTTTAGACTACAAAGAGTGAAAACTTTAATAGCAAGATATGTAAGACTATCTCCTTAAGGAAGGCCAAACTAATACCTTACCCAGATATATTCCAATGATCATGCACTTAGGTAGGTATTTGTACATAACTTTCACATACAATTAGGCAAAACTTGAATAAACATAACTTCTTCCTCTTTCATTTGAGATGGTGTTTTGTACATGGTGAGATGGAATGTCAACTGCAATGTGTTAAAACAACAGTAGCAAAAAGATTAATGACTAAGAAAACTATAAGGACCCTTATCTTCTTGTTCCCCAAAGTCATTAAGACTAAACAGAGAGGATTCATTTTAACCCCCTGGATATTGCAATGAGGTTCCAGGAATACTATGTGCTTTTTTTTTTGAGGAAAAACTATAAATATGAAGACACATCTGCGTCTATAGAAGTCCTCTGAAATCACTCTTGGATAGAAGCACTCTGAAGACAAATCCCAATACCTCTCCAGCGCTGAATAAAGAATACCTGCCTTCATAGTTAAAATTAACTATTCAGTGTAAATTTCTGGTTCAGATTTGGCACTCTAAATGAGATCCCTCTCTGCCCACCTGCAGGACCCATTTGAGATCTGGACTCTCTTGGGTACCACTGCAAATTTTGTCAGAGCAAATTCTCTTCCAACCAGATTGCTGTTCGGACAGACAAGAACCACCCAATAAAAAGTATTCTTTAGAAACTTTACTTTTGGGTTTGAGGACTGGTCAGTAGCCACTAATAAGTCATTGGTATATAACACTGGGTGAGTGTATGCTGGATTGCTAGTATGTGGGTCTTGGTTGTAAAGGCAAATATTTGGTTTCTATGGCGAAGCCTCATTTGTAAAGGCGATAATAATCATGAAAATTTATGTGAATATCTGGTTTCTGCCATTTTGGTCAGGTCTCAGTTGTAAAGACGACATTAACCAAAAAAACTGGAGTTGTGTGAAAGGTTATGTGAATATTTGGTTTCTATGTGTTCATTTGAATTATTCAAGTTAAAGTTGCTGTGTTATTTATGTGGGATTTGGTATCCATATAAAACTGTATTCATTTTGTCCCACACAGATTCTAGGAGAGAGGGATTACTATAATACATGCTATTTTTATTCTTTATGTACATGTTTTACACAAACACACTGGATTTTAAACAAGTGCTTACCAATTATATAGATCATAAAATCATAGAACCATTTGGTTGGAAAAGAACTTTGCGATCAACTGTACCTGTCAACTAATAAACTACATCCCCGAGCACCTCACCGACCCATCTTTTAAATACCTCCAGGAATGGTGAGTCAACCACTTCCCTGGGTATAGAATCACAGAATAACCAGGTTGGAAGAGTTTTACTGTGGAAATAATTGTGAGCTTTATCCAGCTTGTATATGGATGACTGACTGGTATCTATTACATCTTGATAAACAGCATACACCTACATTTGTGTTAAAATGTATGTGGTGTAACAAGAAATTCTGGTAATGTACAGGCAGTATTTTAGTTGTCCTAAATTTAAGGTTTGGGTGGATTAGGGCAACAAGGAATGATCCACCTATACAGTGCTAATGATTTGTAGCTGGGGAAACAGAATACGGGACCAATAAGGTGGGAGGCTGGCAGAGTGGCAACATTTCAAAAATAAGTCCATTGGGACATATTTGAGATCATTGGAAGGAGACTGGAGGTCCATCAGGTGATGGAACTAAGGGAAACCCCTTGATTAAAACACCAAACTGTAATCCAGTGGTGGCCAGTGTATAAACTTGATTATGGGGGAAAAGTGGTCATTTAATGGCACATTAACACCTTATCACTATTGTTGTTCTTGAGGCATGAGTAGTAGTGAGATGAAGTAATATACGTACATAGGTTTTTCACTTTGAAAAATCACCCAGAGAGGTAAAAGAACATGGTCCGGGATTAAGAAACAATCAGTGTGCATACTGTAAAAGATTCACACACTGGAAAAAAGAGTGTAATTGGGAAAACGTGGGTACATATGAATTTTATTTTTGCTGGGAGCCCCTAGACCATTACTGGGAGGAGGTTTATTAAAGCATCACAGGCAGGATTATTTAGATAAGAAGGAATAAAATTTCAAGTGAAAGACCATCAACTAATCAAGGCATTGAGTTTGCCTTTAATACAGGCAGAAAAAAAATACTGGTACCAGCAGAGATTTTAACAGGTTTATAAAGGTGTGTGGGCTTTTGAAATACCTGGCAAGGACAACAGTGTGGAGCATGTGATGGTAGAATTGAAGACAGGGGCCACCCCTGTGAGGGCCTGGCAATATCTACTGTGATTAGGAGATCACAATGGGATAAAAGATTACTGACAAATTTTTGGAATATAGGTTTATTAAAAGAATGTCAATCAGACTATAATACTCCAATACTGCTTGTAAAGAAACCAGATGGGAAAAGCTATAGATTAGTGCAAGTCTTAAGGACCATGAATAAAATCGTACATCTACAGCCAAAAGGGGCAAATCCCTATATCTTGCTGACAAAATTAAGAAATGATCAAATGTGGCTTACCATACTGGATTTAAAGGATGTCTTCTGCTTGATATTGGCTAAAGAATCATAGAATAGTTTTGGTTGGAAGGAACATCGAAGACCATTTAGTTCCAGCAGCACTGCCATTGGTAGGGGCACATCTCACCAGATCAGGCTGCTCAAGGCCCCATCCAACCAGGCCTTGAACAGCTCCAGGGATGGAAAAGCCACAGCTTCTCTGGGGAACCTGTGCCAGTGCCTCAACACACTCATCATGAAGAAATTCCCCCTTATGTCAAGCCTAAATATTCCCCCTCTAGTTTATATCCATTCCCCCTGTAGTCCTGTCACTACAAGAATTTGTAAAAAGTCCCTCCTCAGCTTACCTGTATGTCCCCTTCAGGGCCTCCTCAGAAAGCAATAAATCATAGAATGAGAGAATAACCAGGTTGGAAGAGACCCACTGGATCACTGAGTCCAACCATTTCTATCAAACACTCAACCATGCCCCTCAGCACCTCATCCACCCGTGCCTTAAACACCTCCAGGGAAGGTGAATCAACCACCTCCCTGGGCAGCCTGTTCCAGTGCCCAGTGACCCTATCTGTGAAAAAATTTTTCCTAATGTCCAGCCTAAATCTCCCCTGGCAGAGCTTGAGGCAATTTCCTCTCGTCCTGTCCCTTGTCACTTGGGAGAAGAAGCCACCACCCTCCTCTCCACAACCTCCTTTCTGGTAGTTGTAGAGAGCAATAAAGTCTCCCCCCAGCTTCCTCTTCTCCAGGCTAAACAACCCCAGCTCTCTCAGCCGCTCCTTATAAGGCCTGTTCTCCAGCCCCTTCACCAGCTTCGTTGCTCTTCTCTGGACTCGCTCCAGAGCCTCAACATCCCTCTTGTGGTGAGGGGCCCAGAACTGAACACAGGATTCAAGGAGCAGTCTCACCAGTGCTGAATACAGAGGGAGAATAACCTCCCTGGACCTGCTGGTCATGCCGTTTCTGATGCAGGCCAAGATGCCATTGGCCTTCTTGGCTACCTGGGCACACTGCTGGCTCATGTTCAGTGGCTGTCAACCAACATCCCCAGGTCCTTCTCCTCCAGGCTGCTTTCTAGACAGACTTCTCCTCATCTGTATCACTGCATAGGGTTGTTGTGCCCCAAGTGCAGGACCCGGCCCTTGGCCTTGTTAAACCTCATGCCATTGGACTCTGCCCAGCAGCCCAGCCTGTTCAGATCACTTGGCAGATCCCTCTCTACCCTCCAGCAGATCGACATTTCCACCCCGCTTAGTGTCGTCCACAAACTTGCTAAGGGTGCACTCAATGCCTTCATCCAGGTCGTTGATAAAGACATTAAACAGGACTGGACCCAGGACTGAGCTCTGGGGAACCCCACTTGTCTCTGGCCTCCAGCTGGATTTAACTCCATTTACCACCACTCTCTGGGCCCGGTCATCCAATCAGTTTTCCACCCAGGAGAGATGCACCTGTCCAGGCCAGAGGCTGACAGTTTCCATAGCAGAATGCTATGAGAAACTGTGTGAAAGGCTTTACTGAAGTGCAGGAAGACACATCCACAGCCTTTCCCTCGTCCAGCAGTCGAGTCACTTTGTCACAGAAGGCGATCAGGTTAGTTTGGCAGGACCTGCCTTTTGTGAACCCGTGTTGCCTGGGCCTGATCACCCAGTCTTCTTGCAAGTGCTTCATGATAGCACTCAAGGTCACCTCTTCTGTGACCTTCCCCAGCACTGAGGTCAGACTGACAGGCCTGTAGTTCCCTGGATTCTCCCTGCCATCCTCCCTGCAACCCTGATTTGCTTTTGAATGAGAAAACCCCAGAAGTGGTTGAAAAACACAACTAACCTGGACAGTATTGCCTCAAGGTTTAAGAACAGCCCAACTATTTTTGGGAACCAGCTTGCTCATGCCCTGGAAACCTGGGACCTTCCATTTCAAACAAGAACCCTGTTGCAGTATGCGGATGACCTTCTGATAGGTACACAAACTAAAGAAGGCTGTGTACGCGTACAATGGACCATCTGCGGATGACAAAGGGAGCTCAGGACAGACCCGAAGGAAGCTACTTGGTGCATACCCATGCTGGGGATGGTAAAAGACCTCAGAACCTTTCTGGGAAATATAGGTTGATGTAATTTATGGATATATAACTATGGACTCCTAGTGAAAACACTGTATGAACTATTGCAATAGTATCCAATTGAGATCATTAAAATCGGCATGGATCAGGGAGACAAGAAGGGTATTTCAACAATTAAAGAAGGAATTGATGAAAGCCCCAGCTTTAGGTATCCCTAATGTTTCAAACCCATTCTGGCTATTTTCACCACTAACATCATGAAGCCAGCATTTTTCCTTAGTTGAGTCTTTTTGGAACTGGTGGTAAATGTTTGCCTGAAGATGATGGAGACTGTATATTGCAGCTGTCCAGATCTAAAAGAAGTAAAGCTTATGGATGCAGAAGATTCCTGGTACACCAATGGAAGCAGCTTTATGAAATAAGGACACAGGAAGGGTGGGTGCAATGCGACCAACACCAGAGATGTGATCAAGGCCAAACCATTACCTCCAGGAATGTCAACCCAGAAAGCTGAAATAATTGCCTTAATTTGAGCACTGGAATGGACTCCTTACTGCCCAAGGAAGAAACATTAAACATACAGCAGAAATCTTAAAATTGTTGGAAGCTGTAAATCGTAGAATCATAGAATCATCAAGTCCAACACTTCCTATCAATCACTAAACCATGCCCCTTAGCACCTCATCCACCCATGCCTTAAACACCTCCAGGGAAGGTGAATCAACCACCTCCCTGGGCAGCCAGTGCCCAACGACCCTTTCCACAAAAAATATTTTTTCCTGATGTCCAACTTGAACCCCACCCGGTGGAGCTTGAGGCCATTCCCTCTTGTCCTGTCCGCTTGAGGCCATTCCCTCTTGTCCTGTCCCCTGTCACTTGGCAGAAAAGGCCAGCTCCCTGCTCTCCACAACCTCCTTTCTGGTAGTTATAGAAAGCTATGAGGTCTCCTCTCAGCCTCCTCTTCTCCAGGCTAAACAACCCCCGCTCTTTCAGCCTTTTGTTGTAAGACTTGTTCTCCAGTCCCTTCACCAGCTTCATTGCTCTTCTCTGGACTCGCTCCAGAGCCTCAGCATCTTTCTTGTAGCGAAGGGCCCAGAACTGAATACAGTACTCGAGGTGCAGTCTCACCAGTGCCAAGTGCAGAGGGAGAATAACCTCCCTGGACTTGCTGGTCACACCGTTCCAGAAGCAGTGGCTGTCACACACTCTAAGGGGCATCGAAGACAATACTGACCAGGAAATTGGTAACAAATTGGCAGATCTTCAGGCCAGGAAGGCCACAGAAAAGGCATGTGAAATATCTATTTTGATTCCAGATGGTAAGGTTCCATACAGACAAATAATACTACTATGAGGAGTACTATGGAAATTGTTTTTAGATGAGCACAGAAAAACCCACTGGGGTACAGATGTTCTGTATAAACAACTGAGTAAGAAATTGGTAAATAGGAATGCAAATAGATTTTTCTCCTGAGAAAAGTGGGGTATTGGTATTTATTAGTATTAATAGATATGTTCCCAGGCTGGCCAGAAGCTTTACCCTGCAGGACAAACCACAGAATCATAGAATCATTAGGTTGGAAGAGATCTTTGAGATGAACTCCAACCATACCTGTCCACTACTAAAACATACCCCTAAGCACATCATCTACCTGCCTTTTAAATACCTCCAGGGATGGTGACTCAATCACCTCTCTGGGAAGCCTGTTCCAGTGCCTGATAATCCTTTCTGTTCAGAATTTTTTCCCAATGTCCAATCTAAACTTCCCCAGACGCAGATTAAGGCGATTCCTTCTTGTCCTATCACCTACCACGTGGGAGAAGAAACTAACACCCACCTCTCTACAACCTCCTTTCAGTTAGCTGTAGAGAGAGATAAGATCTCCCCTCAGCCTCGCCTTCTCCAGGCTAAACGCCACTCCCTCTCCAGGCTCCCTCAGCCACTCCCTCTCCAGGCTATCTCAGCCACTCCTCATGTGACTTGTTCTCCAGCCCCTTCACAGTTTTGTCGCTCTTCTCTGGACATGCTCCAGGATGTCAATGACTTTCTTGTAGTGAAGGGACCAAAACTGAACACAGTATTGCAGGTGCGGCCTCATCAATATTGAGTACAGGGGGAGAATCATTTCCCTGGTCCTCCTGCCCACATCACTTCAACACAAGACAAGCTATTGTTGGCTTTCTTGTCCACCTGGTTACCCTGTCCAGCCTGTTCAGATCCTTCTGTAGAGCCTCCATACCGCCAAACAGATTGACACTTCCTCCCAGCTTTATGTCATCTGCAAACTTACTGCAGGTACATTCAATCCCCTCATCCAGTACATTGATAAAGATATTGAACAGAACTGGACCCAGCATTGCACCCTAGGGAACACCACTTGTGACTGGCCTCCAACTGGAGGCCATTCACCACTACTCTTTGGGCACTGCCAGCCAGTCAGTTTTTAACTCAGCAGAGGGTACATCTGTCGAGGCCAGTGGTAGCCAGTTTCTCAAGTAGAATACTGTGAGAAACAATGTCTACTACATCCACAGCCTTTCCCTCATCCATTAAGCAGGTCACCTTGTCACAGAAAGCGATGAGGTTAGTTGGGCACAACCTGCCTTTCATAAAGCCAAGCTGAATGGGCCTGATCACCTGGTTGTCCTGTATGTGCTGTGAGACAGCACTTAAGGCAATCTGCTCCATGACCTTCTCTGACACTGAGGTCAGACTGACAGGCCAGTAGTTTCCTAGATCCTCTCTCCGGCCCTTCCTGTAAATGGGTGTAACGTCAGCCAGCCTCCAGTCCAACGGAACTTCCCCAGTCAGCCAGGACTGCTGGCAGATGATGGAAAGAGGTTTGGAAAGCACCTCCAGCTGCTCCCTTAATACCCTTAGGTGGATCCCATCCAGCCCCGTAGACTTGGGGGTGTCTAGCTGGCCAAGCAGATCTGCAAACATTTCCTCTTGGACCACAGGAGCTTTTTTCTGCTCTTCCTCCCTGTCTACTGGCTTGTGAGTCTGAGTACCCAGGGAACATCTTGCCTTACCATTAATACCTTCTTTGCCTCAGTCTTTAAGTACTTCAGCCTTATCCTCACCCTCTGTCACTGTTCCCCTTGCATTCAGTAAAGGATGGAGATCCTCCTTGGCCCTTCTTTTGCTGTTGATATATTTGTAGGAGGATTTTTTTTATCATCTTCACAGAACTGGCCAATCTAAGTTCTCACTGGTCTTTAGCCCTTCTGAATTTATCTCTACATGATCTCACTTCATCTCTGTAGTCCTCTGGAGATGACTGCCTCTTCTTTCAAAGCTCATAAATTTTCCTCTTCTTCCTCATTTCCACCCAGAGCTCTTTGCTCAGACAGGCCAGTTTTCTTCCCACCAGCTTGTTTTCTGGCACATGGGGACAGCTAGTAATAAGTAAAGCAAGAGAAGTCACAAGAGTATTGTTTTATGAAATTATACCTTGGTTCTGAGTGCCTGCAGTAATACCATCATATAGAGGTACACATTTGTGCTGAAGTGGTACAAAGTTTAATGAAATTTTAGGAACCGATTCGCAGTTACATACTCTGTATCGACCACAGGCTAGTGGCCAGGTAGAGAAAATGAGTCATCTGATTGCTGCTGATAAAACAACAATTAGCTGAAATTTGTCAAGAAGCCAATTTGTATTGGCACCAAGCATTTCCTTAGGCCTCACTTAGGATTCAAACCAAGCCAAGGTCCAAGGAAAGGTGGTAGACTCCTATCAATTGCAGCATACAAAAATCTTACAAAATTAGGTGAGAATTATTTACAAGGATGCTTAATCAGCTTGCAAAACCAGCTAAACTTGCTCAGAAAAAGAAAATAAAATCAAAAAAGCAACCTCTAGTAGCTGCACAGGCTAGATGTTTAGATCAACCTATACATTTGTTTAAACATGAGGGTGGGTTTTAGGTTGAAGATCCACAGGAAAGACATTGGGAGAAAAATGGGATGGACCGTACCATGTTTGTTAACAACTTTCACAGCAATCAAGATTAAAGAAGAGCTGACTTGGATCCACTTTCTCAGGTGAAGAAATCACCTAGCAGCCAGTGGACAAGAGAATGCTTAACACCTTTAAAATTAAACTTAAAGTAAAGTAAATTGTGAAGATGGAAAATTGTTAATATTGTTGTTACCAGAAACTTTATTTTCCCAAGTGACATGCCTCTATAAACATCTGGGAGGAACTGGCTTGTACAATGTAGAATAGTACAGTCTTTTGTCTAAATGCCAGTTCTTAAGCACAAGACATTTACTTCGTGCGCTTTGGGAATCTCCACAAGCATTCAAACCTTGCAAAACTATAGTTGGTTGTCAAACTTTGCCAAATAAAGCTGAAATTACACTAGCTTCCTTTTAACACCAGGAGTAGCCACGGCCATGAATTATAATACTTTAAAGAGATTTATTTGTAGCTACGCCAGGACCCTCAATTATACTTCCCAAGCTTTGGAGGCCTTAAATCTTGAAACTAGACAACCTCATGAAGCCGCTTGAGAAAACAGAGCTGCAACTGATTATATATTATTAAAACACCATAAAGGCTGTTTCGATTTTGAGGGCATGTGTTGTTTCAATTTGACCAATCAATCTCTGACTGTAGAAATATCTATAAAAGATTTGTATGGCCTTCTTAACTCCATACTAAAGCGGGAAGGTGCAGATCTTTCTTGGTTAACATCTTAGGTTCCAAATTTATTCCGGTTAAAACAACTTTGTGTGGTAGCTTTTGCCTTATTAATTTTGTTAACCTGTAAAGTTTTTCAATGTGCATTTTGGCGTTGTCAGTGAACAGTAGGAGATTATGAGACATGGAAAAGAAATTGGTTCAGACATGCAGTAGAATCAGAAAAATATTCTAGGAAAATTTTGAATGAAGAGGATCTACTGTAACTTTTTTTTTGCAAAGGCCTTGAAAAGGGGGAATTGAAAAGGTGATTTGTAAATGGTGAGATGGAATGTCAACTGCAACATGTTAAAAAAAGAGTAAGGACTGAAATAGAGGAAGTGACCTTTATCTACTTGTCCTTCAGAGTCTTTGAACCTAACTGCTCAGATATGGCTGAGCTTTAATGACTCAGGATAGGATTAATTTTAACCCCCTGGATATGCAATGAGGTTCCAGGAATAATGTATGCATGTCATTTCATGGAAAAACTAGAAATATGAAGACACTTCTGTGTATATAAAGCTTTCTGGAATCACTCTTACCTGCCTTAATAGTTAAATAAACCTGATTCAGTGCAAATTTATTTGTTTCACATTCAAGGAGAAATAATACTTTGAACTTCTGTACCTTTCTTCAGTTCATTTTTGCAGGTGTATGCTTTCTTTCCATGTTTCTTGGACCTTCAATTTCTCTTGTTTTTTTTTCTTTTTTTTTTTTATTAATTAAAATATTTTCATGTATTAGGATAAATATTAGAAGGGCTATTTTAGCAGTAGTCAATATTTTATTTTGACAGAAGACCAGGGGACACACTCCTTTTCCTATATTTTAACTACTTTGGGACCTCAGTTTTGGCCATTACCTTTTTTTTTTCAACTTCCCACAACTCTGATCTAAACTATTAAGTGTGGGTTTGGAGGGTGAGTTGTTTTTTTTTTTCAAATATAAAACATTCTTAAAGGAATCATCTTAGGTATTAGTATCTGTTTGCCTATTCAAACACAAATAAAAAATTTAAGCCAGCGCTACCTAGTAGACACTGGCTTTCAACATTAGAAACCAAGCAGAGATTGCTTATAATTTAGGACATAATATGTTTTATTACTCCTCAACAACTCCTACTAGCACAGGCACGCTACTCCAATGCTACTCTAATGCATCTTGATGAGAACACAACATATTTCAAGAAAAGATTATCACATTATTTGCAAGTCAAGAAACAACACTCAAAACCACTTCTTAGTTTAGGTAAGTTTGCCCTTTTTAATGCAGAAAAAATGTACTGGTATAAACAAAAGAAACATTCTTTGTGGACTAGGATTTTCCCACAAAAATCAGGCATCTCCCAAACAATTACCGCAGGAATGTCCTGTCAAATCCAAAAGTTAATGTGAATCTGGAATAGCACTACTTCAACTTGTCTTTTGAGTCATCTTCTGAACTCTCCCTCTAGTACCTAAATTTTCAAAACGAGAGAACATTTTCAAACAATTCACTGCCAAAGAGTAGCTATTCAGAAGACAGTTTTAAACATATGCAAAGTAAGACAAAGCCTTGACAAAGAAAACACTGTGGAAGAAAAAATGGCATATACTTACTAGTTTGTTCTCTTGCATGTATATTCTCTGCAACTTCAGGCAGCCTTTAGCTATAATGATCATTCCTTCATCTGAGATCTTGTAACATTGCCCAAAATGTATATCTTTCAGTTCTCTGCATTTTGAACCCAGCTGCAATGAATGACATTAAAGTAAGCAATTAATAATAATGAATAAAGGAAAAGATAACAGAATTGCACTGAACCGGAGAGCTGGGAAATTAAGACCTCTTTCTGCTTATTTGCCCCATCTTAAAAATTACCTTTTTTTTACAGGCTTTTACTAGTATTGTATATAAACAAGACATATTATAATTATATACATGACAAAATGAAGCTAACTACATTCAACTAAACGGAGCTAAGAGCAAATATGTAAGGGAATATATATAAGTAGCTAGCAATGCCTGTATACTAGTCCATATTTGATTTAACATAATTGTTTCATATTTAGCTTTCCCTAAATGCTCCTTCAGCAAAAGAGAGAAATAAAGTTGATGAAAACTTCATGCATGCCTAACAAATGAAGATCTCTGTTATCTTTAGCTTGCATGATGCAAAAAACCAATTACTTAAACACAGGTTCCAAATATCAACTTAGCTCAGGAAAAGTCTTTCAGCCAGAGTTTAAGTGCAAGATGACAAGATGTCAAACTGAAAACTTCATTATAAAATGGGACTAGTTAATCGCTGGATATATTTAAAAACACATGAAAAAGTACATACAGTCTCTAGAGAATGGCATTTACTGTAACAAGAAAATATGCCCTTAAAACAATTTTTTTAATAAGAATAGATCACCTGATTTTAATTAAATAGTAGGACAGGGTACCTTCTTCCATGTCCCTTTTTGCACTTCATAAGAACATGCAATATAGTGAATTTAAAAAAGAAATTTGTGGAACAGACGGTTACCTGCTTTAGACCTTCATCAGTGAGTCTGTCTTGATTGCCTACATGCACTTTCTGAAGAAGAGGACACTGAGAGGCAACTGCAATAATAGAGGTGTCAGAAAGCTGTTTACATCTGTAGGCAGTATACCTTAGGAGTCCAGGACATTTAATTGCTAATATGCATACTCCCATGTCAGATACATTGCGACAATCAGAAATATTGATTTCAGTAATATTCTGGCTTCTTGATGCTATCCTTTCCAACAGCTCATCGGTGACCTGCAAAGAAAATCCAGATACTCAAATTTAACTTTTTTTCCTAAATATATTTAATTTCATTAGCACAAAAACTATTTCCATAAGCTGTTTGGAGAAACAAAAGATTTGTTTTCCAAGATAAGAGCATACAGGTATAATCAGTTTTACAGTTACTTTTAAAGAATGCTGCTACAACACTTAAAGAGAATAACACCTAACAGTGATCTTCGTATTTTAGAAAAAAGAATTCTCCATCCTTTATAAGAAAAGGATTTGCCTGCCCTTCTATAGTACCACTCTACCTACAAGCCTAAGATAACTTTTACAAGGAAGTAAAGGGTGTATACGTCTCTGAAATGCAACAAGTTTTTACTTAGGTTTTGCTAATCAAATCATCCAAAACTAGGTGGCAGATGACAGAAACTACAGTGATGCAGGGAGCAATAGGTTTCCTAACAACAGGAAAAAGTCACCTAAGGTAGCAGTGAACAGAAGGGGCCAGAAGAAAGGAACACAGCAACAGGAAAAGAGTGAGTTAAAAATCAGAAGATTCCTCCTGTTATTTGCTCAGTTTTAAAACAGAATACTTGCATATTTTGTGTTAGTCTATAAAAGATTATAAAGGACAGATACATGCACTCTTTTCCCAGAACTCCTTTGAATTAAAAAGATTCTATGCACTTTGTACCTGTACAAACCATAGTCAGCTAACATGCCAGTAATTTTAGGATAAGCCAGTCCTACAAAGCAGGAAAGAAAGTGACATTCATCATGCTCAAGTTAAAACAAAACAAAATCAAAGCAAGTAAGACACAATGCATAGGACTCCTTCACTTTTAAGTTTAGTTTCCAAAAACCAACACAAACAGAAGTCTTTCTTACACAGCCATTCAGGAATACATATCCACCACTGAAGCCTAGATGAGATTTAGCTTTAAGCCTGGATAGGGCAAGAGAGCAATATAAAACCTTTTTTTTTTTTTTTTTTCTCTTAAGTAGTTGAGAAAAATACTTTCTTTGCAGCATTCAATCTGTTTTCCACTAGCAGCAAGTCTAATTTTATTTCTTGCTATTTCATCAGGCAGCTGTTAGCTAGAAAACATGAATTGCAAAAAAAACCCAACATTCCATACCACTAAAAAACATAAGCAGTGTCTAGAATACAAATAAATCTTCACACCCCCGCCCAACAAAACCAATAACAAACAAAAAACAAAACCACCAAATCTTCCTTACATAGAAACACAGAGAAGAACAACATCTGTGCTTAGTATTAGTTCAGGATCTCAATAAAAAACTGGTAAGATAGGCTCCTTAGGGCAATGTCACAACTGAAATACTTCAGTGAGATCCTAACACACCTAATGGGGGGGGGGGGGGGGAAGCAACCAAACTTTGCAGCAGAAATAAGGCTACACCTCAAGACAATGAAGAAGAAAGACTGATTTGATGTACAGTACCTATACAGCAGAAAGATGGACAACTGGGTTGAGTGTGTTTGGAGTTACAAGTAGAAAATCAATCAATCTGCTACACATCTTTTCCATAGTGGTTCAGCAATATGTTAATGAGCAACTCTGGAAGCAAAAGAAATTGCATGCTTTCCTAGCAACTTGTGATCTGAAAGTAATACCCCATGTGTATTCTTTATGTTCAACACAGATGAGTTCAAGTTGCTGACCATTCGGTGATTTCATGAAATACCCGATAAATTGTTTTATAAACTTCTGCAAGTAACTAAGTAAAAAGAAACCTAAAGAGGGTGGCCAAACAACGCAGGCACCCTTAGAAAAGTTTTCCAAGGAGGGAAGTTACCATGAACAATCAAAGGCTAGGGCCTGTAAGGATCTCACTAAATGAAATACATGAATCCTAGACATATTTAATCCTAGGATAGGGTAAAGGCCTAAACCGAGAAAATATGTCTTCCAGCCAGTAGGTGCCACATCAGTTGAAGAAAATTTAAAAAAAAAAAATTGTTTGAACAGAGCAAGCACCAATTAAAAGACTATTTCTCAAACCAGAGCACTCTCAGAAAAGCTCACATATGTTTTCCAACTAATATGAGATCTGATAGTTCTCAAGAATGGGAATTTCATGACTTAATGCAGGCCTCAGATAGGTAACCCACAGTTCACTTAAAACAGAACTTGTCCTCATATTGTTTAACAACTGATGTCAGTCAAAAGAAGATAAAACTAAGAAATTAATCTAAGAGCCCAGACATTTTCAGCCACTCTTGGAAAAATCCCTGAAAGCACAGATATCACTATTTTAAGGGGATTTTTTTGTTTACCTCTGATCAAGAGTACAAGTTTTGAGAACAAATTCTGAGTCCTCAAAACACATTTTTTCTACAATGATACCTTCATACCTGTTGACGGCTGCTGAGATCCAGTTGCTTCCAAAACTGAAAATCCAAACAAAGGTCACGCCAGTATTTACAGACTAGTGATGCAGAAAGGCAACGCTCATTCAGGGATAGGTTTGAAAATATCTGTAAAGAAAGGGGAAAACCAGTATTTCTCAGATGATATTTTAGAGTCAAATATTTTATTACTAACCCACCTTGTAGTAAAGTATTAGCATGCATTGCAATGAACAGTTCTAGAACTTGCACCAGTCTTGATTAGTCAAGGACAACAATAAAAAAACCCTGCATCTCGCAACACTGCTAATAATACTAAGTCACATTAGCACCACCGACAGAATGTATTCTACTTAAGCACTATTTCTTAGACCAAATTTCTAATGTATTTCTCAGATGGCACTTCTAAAGAATTGCAAATACAAATATTAGATCAATGTTATTCACAATCCATTTAAATGGTGTTTTCACTCCCATTCTGATCCAACTAGAAAAATCTTTCCTTTTACTTCTTAAATGAACTGAA
The DNA here is from genome assembly GCA_033459285.1 of Clamator glandarius. Lineage (NCBI taxonomy): Eukaryota > Metazoa > Chordata > Aves > Cuculiformes > Cuculidae > Clamator > Clamator glandarius. The sequence continues at coordinate 416,882 of JAUNZM010000084.1, read as the reverse complement.
GAGTCATAAAGGTACTGAAACATCAGTCCTGTGGAAAGGGATCAGCGGATGGTGGAGCAGGTCCACAAAGCAGTTTTGTGCAAGGAAACTTAACACAGAATTAGCATTTTATTCCCTAAGATTTGAGCACTAGTGCAGCCTGCAAAAAAGACTTAAAGTGTAACTTTACGGCAGGCTGGTATCACTGTTACATTCGCTGCATTCCGCTTTTTCTTAGAAATACTGCTGTTAATAAATATACCAAGTCTGTCAAGAGTTACATATGAAGATACCCTGCGACCACAAATGAACTTTAACCTACACATCATCCTTTAATAGAAAAGGCATTAAGATAACCTAAGAATGCAAAATAAAAAGCAATCCTCCCACACAGCTGATGATGACATCAAGTACTAAGTAGAAGCACTACAGTCAATCTAAGGCAATGCGGTCAAGAAAATCTGAAAATATTGGAGTGTCCAAAGGAAAGGACTCAAAGAAAACATGAAAACATCCAAAGGAATGGACCCAAAGAAAACATGAAAACATCCAAAGAAAGACTAGGACTGTGTAACTAAGGAAAAGAAAGAGTAAATGGAATAAACAAACTAGAGGGAACATTTTCCTCTTTTTGGTGGGTAGGACAATTAGTCTTAAGCTAAGGATAATGAAGGATTAGAATATAATACACAATAATCTATAGAGTTTCTACCATTTCCTATCTTCAGAACAGACTAGACAATCAACTCTAACAAACACTACTGCCACCTTGTCCTAGAAGACAGCTTAGCTTAGCAGTTTTAAATATGTATATCCCTATATTTACTGTGCTACTAGAAAGCTATGATGTAGTTGCAAGCGTGGAAATGCGGTGGGACGAGTCCCATGACTGGAGTGTGGTTACTGAAGGCTGCAGGATGTTCAAAAGGGACAGACCAAGAAGGAGGGGTGGAGGCATTGTTCTTTATCTCAGGAAGGGGATGGAGTGTGAAGAGCTGTCCTTGACAAGTAGCCACAAACAGGTTGAGAGCTTGTGGGTCAAAATTAAGGACAGAAGAACCACCAGGAACCTTATGTTTGGTGTATACTACAGGCCACACAATCAAGGAGAATCAACTGATGAAGTCTTCCTCCAGCTACAGGAGGTTTCACACTCAAGCTTTCAACCTAACTGGGAACTTCAATCACCCTGACATATGCTGGAAAAGTAGCATGGCAAGCTGTAAGCAATTCAGGAGACTGCTGGAGTGTATTGAGGATAATGTCTCAATCCAGCTGATGGAGATCCCTGCCCGCGCAGAAGCAATACTGGACCTTATGGTCACCAATACAAGCAAACTCTGTGACATTAGAATTGGAGGCAGCCTGGGCTGCAGTGATAATGCAGTGGTGGAGTTCAGGGTCGATAGGGATACAGGACAGTATAGTCAGGACATAAAATTTCAGGAAAATGCTATCACCCCTAGCAGAGCAAGGAAAAAGCACTAAATAGTACACAGTAATTTGGCACCTGACGTCCTACTGAAAAAGTGTAATTTAAGCATTAGGAAAACGATTACAGTCTGATAATTCTCAGTAACTCTACATTACAAAAAGCAGTAGGATACTTGAATTCCTACTACCACTACAAAACAGAAGACCCAATCTTTTAGCAGTTATAAAAACCTCAAAAGAGAACAAGTGATTCACGCTGTATATAGGCAAACATCAGACTGACTCCAGTTAACACTCAGAAAGGATGTTGAGATTGGCATTGTAAAATACTTCGACTATTTTTTGCTACAGTGTAAGATAAATACGCTTATTTGTGGAAATATCACATTCACTCCAGGAAACAAGAGCCTGCACTTCTTAAGAACACAGGAAACAGAGTAAGAAAGACTTGCTAATGCAGCTGACACTGTGAATACAAAAATCTTTAAATAATTTATGTTCCAACTACTATCCTACTAAAAGCCCTCACAAATCACAGAATACCTACTGCTACTTCTTTGCTACCTCACAGACACTGCAACAGCAATGCCAAAACAAAAATAAGCAAGTTTGGTTCAGTACTTGACACAAACAGTACTTCTGGACAGATAACATATTTCTGAAAGAAATATCTGAAAGCATTTGTGGTGATGTTTTAGTCGATGCTGTACTTAATTCTAGCTGCAGAAACAAGTAAGAATTGTACAGGAGTTGCAAATTGACTTCTGGAGAAACAATCATCAGAGTGAAGCCACCAAAGGGAAAAGCAACTGCTGACAAAGTCACTGTATATGTTCCAGCATGGATAGGAGTAGTCACAGAAGTCACACAAGCAGTGTGTTCAGAGATAAAGCCCTGATGAATTCTATTGTCCACAGCAGCTATAAAAGTTCCACCTGTAAAAGGATTGTGAATAATGCCATGTAAAACACCATTGTCTCTTCAGAGCTTGCAGTTGTTATCTGAAGATGTACTGAATTACGCTAAATGCAATTTAGTAGCAAAGCCTATACAAATTCCAGTTTGGCAACATTATCATCCTTACATTAAGGAATTATCTTAGCTGTTCCTTAAAATACATTAGTACATAAAATGCTACAACTCACTCAGATTATCTTCACCATCCTTAAGTTCAGTTTCATTTTCTAGATATATACACTGATACTGTGGCAGCTTAATTGTCCTCCATTTTAAGTTGTTTTCCAGCTCCCAAGGCTATATAAATAAAACTGAAAGCTAAAAAACAATCCTGTCCCTAAGCCAGTTCATTTAACCCCTGGTTCTAACAGATGACTCTGGGCAAAGTGGGTCCATTAGTTAGCACATTTAATACCTGAAAACTGTATTCAAGCATGTACACCTGCATGTCTGATACTTTTTCCCCTGCCTAATCCCCCTTCTGCAGTGAAAGCGTTCAACAGAACAAAGGAACAAGTCAAACCAGGAACTGTGTAAACTAAATTACGATTAAGTAAAACTACATGTTTGGGTTGATGTCTAGGCTATAGCAATAGAGTTAATTCAGGATTAAACACACTGTCTGGTTAATTCTAAGGAGGACCGCTGAATGACAACTTTATTTATTACTTTGTATAAAAAATGTATGCCTTGCTAATGGCTATATCCTTGCAGAAGAACTAGGAGACTGACAGGAGGGGAACTTCCTGCCCCAGATGGCACTACAGGCTGGATGATGGCCAAAAAAGTATGACATAGCAAGTGACTGTATTTAAATCTGCTAAGTATAACCGGTCAGTGTAACCTTGGGTGCATTTTTGTTAATCATGTAACAAGACAGATATGTTGTAACACCTTCACATGGTGCTAGCTTTGTGAAATACCACCTGGCACCCAACTCTGCGCAGACATTAACTACATGAATATCTTAAGTCTATGTGTTTCATGCACCAGGCAGAATCACCAAACTCTGGGATACTTCCAAGTAGTAAAAAGGCTGGAATATACATCAGCACTCTCAGAAGCAAAAATACCACAAGTTCAATAGTATTTTCCAGATGCATTTCACGCTTCTTTTTGCTGTTGGCAAGAGGCAGGGGTAGAGGAAACACAGTTCTAGAAAAAAGCAAAATAGTTGTGTTGCTTGCGCTCTCATCTCACCTTCTTTCAGCTCAAGTTCCTGAAACAGATGTCAGTGCCTCCTGCTCCAGCCTTTCAAGTTTTATTTAAGATTACTGGTTTTTTCTGCCCGTTCAATGGATGCAGAAGAGTTGCTGGACCTTCAGGCTACATGCTATTAATTGTCAACACCCGTAATGTTCAACCTGTACGGGTTTATCACACCATCTAGGTACAGTCAGTTCTTTAATGTCAACATCATGCTTTGAAATAAGTGTTCGCACAGACTCATTAAATACCACAATAAAAAAAGGAAATCCAAAAATTCAGTGTCCAGGACAGCAAAAGGTAACTAACAGATACAGCTGGCTTTCAGTCAGATCACATTCAACCGATTACCTCAGTTCAAAAAGTACAATTTTATGTCCTTGACAGATACAACCATGCAAATCCCTGACAGGATACAATTCATGCAAACAAGGTGCTTTACCTTTAAGTGAATTAAGCAAAGTGAATTAATTCCACAGTACTATCTTCAGTGTGTTTACACCTAACCTGTGGCAATACGCAATCCTGGATCAGATGATCCTTCTATTGATTTTAATTCAGCCAAATGAAGCGCCTGCATAGCACATTTCAGATTGTCAAAAAAAAAAACCCAAACCAGTACCTGACCAAGTTTTGTGGTTTTCTTCAACATTCTGGAATGAATATTTGTAAGACAATGGGTGGGAAAGGGAGGAAGAGGCTATTGATTAGTATTACTGAAGGGCCCAAATAAAAAACCTAGAAGTAAAAATTGTGTGGTTTTGTCTTCTACACCACCCAGTTCCTGTAAGACAGACTTCAGATATTACACCTTTAACACTTTCCCCACTGTTTCTCCATTAAAAGTATGCTAAATATTTCAAAATGCATATGCAAAAAAGGACTACTTGAAACTTTTGTGCTAAATATTACTTGGGGGGGAAGAGGGGAGAAGAAAAATCCTATAAATGTATTTCTTCTTACAGGAGTCATAATAAGCTTAGCTTAATTAATCTCTCTGTAAATATTCGATAACTTTGCCCTTAAATCAAGTTCCTCAAAATTCAATCAAGTGAATGTGATACCTAGCAGCATTTCTAAGCAAAGGAAATAATGAAAAGTCAATCACACCTATGAATGTTATGATGAAAATCTTGTTAGAAAATTGTGCATGGCTCAATATCTTCAGCACCAGCTTTTCCAAAACTGAGAATTTACATCACAAAATCAAATAAAAAGAAAATATAAACATAATTCAGAAAAGAACTTTAACTCATCCAAACACAAACCTAATTCAAAGACAAAAGATTTTTTTTAAAACCACAAATGGAGAGAATTATTTATTGTACAGACTTAAAAAAGCTTTTGTATCAGGTATGGAGTCAAGAAAATCCAGTTGATTGATAGTATCATTCTTGAGAGATACTACCAAATTTAAGAACAAGTTACAACTTCATGAACATGACCAAAATATAGACCATAGGGCCCAGGGCAGAACAGAGATTATCAAAGGTGAATCCATGCATTTCCTATTTCTATCCATTGTTTTAATTTGAAAGATCTTGCAATCTAACTAGAAGAGTAGACATTTCTGTGAATGAAGCTTTCCTTACTCAATAAAACCCTTCTGTGTCCAAGAAGAATAGATACCTATGAAACTGTTTTCACTAAATTTTGGGTTCAAAACAAATCTGACACAAAGTTCATGGCTTTATCAACAAAAGTGCACATAAAGAATATTAAAGCGTAAAAGTAGACATGTCATGGGGCATTTTTTTTCAGCAACTATTGCAGTTTCATTATCAAAACCAATTTTAAAGTATCATTTAATAAAAGGCACATGCTTAGCACACAACATTTCACTTTGAAACATTAAACAGTATTAGTTAACTGCAGGCATACAGAAATTAAGCTTCCAGTGGTTTTATGTTTACAAAAGGTTGCTTCATTCTATTACAGAAAATTAAAAGAATTATCAATCAAGAAAAGACAGAGGAAGGGCATAAAAACATTGTTGAATTTTAAAGGTATTTCATCACTTTACCCACACATAACCTCAACTGAATAAGGGAAGCATGAATTATTTGTGAGCACCTGAGTACAGGAAAAAGATATAAGCACTCAAGGCACACACCTCTGAAAGGAGCCTCAGTACAAACACAGAGGAAATCAAGTTAAAAACTCTCTTGTGATTAACAAAAATTCGTCATCATGAAAAGCGATGGTGTGCTACAATACCGTAGCCAGGATGTTTATGGCAAGCTGTCATTACTAGGAATTTACTGGTCTCTTACTCCCGGTTACCTGAATTTTTGTGCTGGACTTAGCGATCAGACCCAAAGAAAGTCTCTTCAGACAGCTGACCCCAAGGAAAAGTTTTGCAATATTAGACTGGTGTCAGATTTGTCAGCAGAATCAGCTCACTCTGTGACTGCATGCTTACTCTACAGAGCACTAAGTTAGCAAAGGAACATGCAGATAGAGGGAGATAGACACTGCTTGTAACAGCTAGTTGGTAACAGGTCACCTTAGCTGCAAAGCAAAACACAACTTTAGCTTCTGTCTGCAAGAAATGACAGGAGATGCTGATTTTTCCTACTAACATAAAGAATGGGTTCTGATGAATATGTGAAATATCTTTACTTGAATGAGCTAATCAAGTTTTACTCCCAGTCATCCATCATCCTTACTAAGACACCTGTGATTGCTTCTGAATCACCAGAACAGTTTAAACGTGAAGCCATCAAAACATACCAACATCTGTGGAAGATCAGTCACAGTCAGGCACGCTGAACAAAAGAAACAAAACAATGAAAAGGAAATGAAACCAAGAATAAAATTTAATTTATTTCACATTCAAACACTGCACAACTTGTCACCTATTAGTTTTCCCCATGCAATAATAAATAATTTGGGAAACGTAGAGTTAGCCAAGCAACACCTGAACATTTGAAGAGTTTTATCAGCCACAGCAGGTGAGTTTCAAAGCATCTATCTTCCCTCAGGAACTGCAGAAATTCCATCCCAAGACATCCGTCTCCTCCATCAGATAACTCATTCTGTAATGTGAAAACCTACATACTTACACAAAAGCCAACTTTTCAAACACATCTGTAGAAAGCAAAATAGCTGTTCATTTGTATAATTCTGCAACAAATCACAAAACATATCAGGACATCTTTCAGAACTTTTATCGTTAAAATAATACCCATATACTAACTTGGGTTTTGTTACTAGCCTACTGGCACACGCTTCCTTCACAACTGCGCTCCTTAGCTGCACTTCCGGAAGCCCAGCAACAGCACATTGAAGACAGGGCTGGTTCACTTCCCTACTGCTGACAGTAAAAATCAGGAGAATAATTAAGACTGAAAGTAAAGAAATTTACCTTCCTGCATCAGCCACAAAGTTTCAAACCCCTTTCCATTTTTGTCAGTGCTACAGTTAAAAATAGAGTCCACACAACCTAGACAGTATACACTAATGGGAACACCAGCATAAGAAGGAAAGAAAGATGTATTACAGCTGTGAGATAACAGATAAAGTCCAATCCAAATGATGTATTTAGATGCCTCTGCCTCTCGATCAGACCAGAAAAAAATGGCAGCGCAACAATAACATTTATATCCAGTATTTTCCAGTATAATTTCATTAAAAAATAAATGCCGGCATTCAGAAGGTCAGAAGGCAAAACCAAAGGTCTAGTCTACCAAACCTACTTCATATCACTCATATAATCTTAAAAGCAGCGCTCATAGAATAAGTGCTAGCAGCACTGCGTTTTTAGTATTAACATTACCAAAAGCAAACATGTTACTTTACTACAGCAAGGGAAGAATGAGAAAACCTTTAAGAAGGTGAGTAAAGATGCAAGAAAAGGAGCCAGTAGTGCCTAAAACATTAATATTTATGAAAACCTTGAGTTAATATACACACCCCTGTGCATACATGCATTCACATCTTCCCTTCGCAGTGCATTAGCTCCAACCTAAAACTCACAGGGTTCCTGCTACAGACAGAGCAGCATGTGCTCACACTTTACAAAAAAAAAAGCAGCGGAGAGAGAAAATATCAAAAAAGTCACTTACTCTAGACCCTCCTGTTTTGACACAAAATTATATTATCCCCGACACAGACATCCCCCTTGTTGTTGTTAAAAGCAATAAATAATTAAAGATCCCAACTCCTCACATAACCTCAGACACAGGGAGCCACCTTCACTAAGACTTAAATGTTCTCACGTTGTGTTGTTTTCCAAGTATCTCAACTACCTTTCCCTCATATCAGATTAAGCTTATTATTTCTCTTTATCTGACGAAAGAGAGGAATACTGTGAAACTTGCTAAATTTTCACATAAAATAATACATCTCAGTCTTCTTTCAGAATAAAAGTGAACAGAACGTTCCATCTACCATCACAGGCCATGTTTCCACAACCTCTAGGTATCCTTTGAAATCTTCCCAACTCATCTGTGGGTGTTTCAAGCAGACCCCAGTGCCCACAGCTTAATGAAGCTACAAGTTCCATAATAGAAAATGATGCTTTGGAAGTAGCCAAAAAAAACCAAGGGCAGGCTTTTTCAAAAACACTGCAGAAGGAGCTGGACTACAGTGAGACTAAAGAATCAAAAGACTGAATACATGGAGAATATATCAAAAGAAAACCCTTGAAAGTACAGATAAAAATGAGTTATTGTGTCTATTAAATAAAAAAAAAATAGGGGAAAAAAGCATTTAAACTACTCCATGGGTGAGACGAGCACGACAGCTTCACTGTTAAAAGAACTGGTTTATGACAATTATAGATGCGTTTTTTTTAAAAAGTGAAACTGAGCACTAAAGCAACCACAGACAAGTACTCATATCACTGATCTTAAGTGTTTAAGCCATACTAATCAAGTCAATCTTGTTTCAACTCCTGAAACAGAATATCAAAGGAAAAATTATCTGCCAATAACAGTGGCAAATAGATGCATTATTTTCTTAGAAAAACTACAAAACTAGGTTTCAAACCCACAACCACAGAAGAGCTTAATTCAGATATGACAGTTCATGAATTTTAACTACTTGCTAATAAGAAATTTGAAGAGTGCTTCTATAAAACGTAACATACCCTGACTAAAAGTCACGTGTACCTAGAAAAGATGACAAAAAAAAAAGAAAAAAACAAACCAGCCAAAAACCTTACAAAATTAATCCGTCTTGAGGCAAAATCAGTAGGATGTTACTGTTTGACAACAAAAAAAGTAAAGGAAGTACTTTTGACATGAGGGTTGCACAATTTAGTAGCACACGAAGAACAGGAAGAGTCACCTGTCTGACACTTCTCCATTATCATGCCCTACTTTAAGTTCAGCCATCCGAATTCAGAATAAACTGCTGTAATACCAAAACACCACTCCCTGAAATTTAGAGAGACGCATCAAACTGTGGAAAATGGCACAGGTTCCAGTCAGATCCATCTTTTTAGCTGAGGTATAGCTGAAGAAAGTCTGCACACCGACTAGACCAACAAAGCAGTTTAGAAAGGGAAAGCCATTCCCAAAGTGAAGAGTTTTAAGGGAACTAAAAGACACCAAGAAGAACAGGAAAGAAAGAAACTGTTCTTCGAAGATGCAGAGTAAGAGATCAGGAAAGCACGTAATCCAGGAGAGCTACAAACAGATGAAACCAGTGAAGCCAAAGTCGGCTCAAAATACGTGATGATACAGACTTTTTTTTTTGTTTTTTTTAAATCAACGTTGTAGAACTTGTCTACCCGGACCCGAGCCCGCTGCCTCGCCAGCGAGGTTCACAGGTACCGGCCACAGCACCTCGGGGGCGGCTTCCGGGGCGGATTTATCCGCCTCCATCCCCTCCGGTGACTCACAGCGGCGCTCGCCGCGACGAACCGAAACAAAACCGGGGTGGGGAGGGGAAAGGAAGGGAAAGGAGGGGAACCCGCAGCCGAACTCCCCGACTCACCTTGAGGAGGATGGAGGGCGGCAGCTGGTTAATATCCGGGGCCGCGTCGCGGCAGCCCTCGCCGGGGCGCTCCTCGCCGCCCGCCTCGCCGCCCTGGTCCCCATCGCGGTCGCGGCGCGGCGAGGCGGCGGCGCGGGGCTCCTGCGGGCACTGGCAGGCGGCGGCGCCGCTCTCCTCGGCGGCGCAACGGGGCTGCTTGCAGGGCGGGCAGGCCGGCAGCCCGGCGCCCTTGCGCTTGCACACCATCTCGGCGGCGGCGAGGCTCGGCGGGCGGCGGCGCGGCGGCGGCGGGGGGGGCGGCGGCTCCGCGGCGCAGGAGGCGGCGGCGGGGGCGGCGCGCACCAGGAAGCAGAGCGCGCAGGGCCCGCGCGGGAGGCGGCCGCGCGGCGGCGCCCGGCGGCTGAGGCGACGGGGCTGCCTCGACAGCAGGTGGCCCATAGAGCAGGGGGCCGGCAGCGTCCCGCCCCCCGACCCCGATCGCCGGGACGGGGGCGCCGGCGAGCGGGAGCTTCCGCCGCCCCGGCCTCCTACGGTGAGGGGCGGGGAGCGGGGGGCGGGGCGGCGCTGCTGCTGCTGCCAGCGGGGCCTGGGGAGGGGCGGCCGTATGTGGCTGGGGCGCGTGGCGGAGCGTGGATGTGTGCGCGTAACGCGTTGTCGCGTATAAAATAGGCGTCTAGGATATGTAAATGTGCGTAAATGTAGAACCAGGGAATACTTCGGGTTGGAGGGAACCTCAAAGATCATCCAGTTTCACCCCCTCTGCCATGGGGAGGGACACCTCCCACTAGACCAGGCTGCCTAAGGCCCCATCCAGCCTGGCTTTGAACAGCTCCAGGGATGGGGCAGCCACAGCTTCCCTGAGCAACCTATGCCAGTGCCTCACCACCCTCATCGTGAAGAAATTCCTCCTCATGCCCAGCCTAAATCTGCCCCTGTCCAGTTAATACCCATTGCCCCCTAGTCCCAACTCTGCAAGCATCTGCAAACAGCCCCTCCCCAGCTTTCTTGTATGCCTCTTTTAGGTATTGGAAGGTTGCTGTAAGGTTTCTTCGGAGCCCTCCCCTCTCTAGGCTCAGCAATCCCGACTCTCTCAGCCCGGCCCTGCACGGGAGGTGCTCCAGCCCTCGACCATCCCTGTAGCCTCCTTTGGACCCACTCCAACAGCTCCACATCATTCCCGTGCTGAGGACTGCAGAACTGGACACAACACTCCAGACAAGGCTCTGCAAGAGAGTAGCAGAGAGGCAGAATCCCCTCCCTTGACCTGCTGGCCGTATACGTGTAGTAGGTGTGTGTTTTTAATACCCCAACTTTTGGGGGGCAGAATCGTTCAGGCAAAAAGGAAGGGTGCCAGGCTGTAGGTCTGCTTCTGGGCTCTTGCCCTTGTGACAAGCGCTCCTTCACTGGTAAAATATTGAAAAGGACAGTGTCTTCAAAGCAAAGGCAATAATATTTTTGTTTTACAATTCAGTGCTGAATCGGGTGTCCTTCTAAAAAAGGCATCCCATCTAATAAATGCAGTGGGTATATATACTAGTTTTAGATGAAGAACTGTGTAAATCTTCAAAGAATGTACTTTTTTTTTTTTTGATTATCCAACCATATCTGGAGACTCCCTTCAGATTATCTCCTGACCTAAACCAGCTACATCTCACAAGACAACTAAGTGTATCATTAAATTCTTGCAGCCCTGAGGCAAGTTACCTCTTGACCTAAAACAGCTACATATTACAAGACAGATTTATATGACGAGGTAATTAAATGTACAAACCAGCTGCAGCAAAACTTATCAATTCGTTCTCACACCCTTGTAACACAAGCTTTGAGAGTACCAAAAGCATTCTGCCAAGTTTTCAGGCAATGCCTTCATCCCACCAACGTGCTCCAGCTAATATTTGAGGGTTTTGCTGTTTTAAGTCATTGTCCTGCCAGAACCCAAGCCCACATGGAGCCTCTTTCTCTTTAGACCCTGCTTCTGAGGATGTTTGCCTCCAACTGCAGCATATTGTACATTGCTGCAGGTGCCCGTGTGTACAAATCTTTGCCTATATGGGCCATAATGCTTTAATCAAGACTCTCCTCAATGCCTAGCAAAATTCACTGATGTGTTTCAGCATTCTGTTCTAAAGTATTGCTGTGAATTAGATATATAAGTTTAAATGTATGTTGAATTTTGTCTTTTGCAAAAGGCGTTTGGGGAGGGAGAAGGCACGTTAAAGCTAGAGTGTATATAGTGCAGTATTACTATAAACAACGAAGGCCAGCAGAATAAGTGCACAGTATTTTGTTCTATGAACTTTTGGCTTTTTACCCAGTAATAAGTTATGTTAGGATTCAAATACCCATGCCGCTGTTTTGAATAAAACTAGAGTAATAGAATATGTTATCTGAATTTACAGTTCACTGAGGTGTATCAATATGAACTGCAGAAAATTTGGCAAAAGTTTGGCAAGGTCTTTTCCTCTTTTCCTCCCTCATATTTCAAAAACATATTACAATAAGAACAAGCAAAGATGACGTTAAAAGAAGATTAAAGTCCAAGTTAGGTCTTCAAGCCATATGGCATTCAGAATAAATGCTTGCGATGTCAAATATGCAAAATAAAACTCATCTTTAAAAATGGCTGTAGAGCTTCCAAGTAGTCGTGGTGACATGACATTTACTTACATGATCACATACTAGTATTTCCTGTAGAAATGCTGGTGAGGGTGCCTGACTTCTGTATGTCACGTTTGTGACTGATAGTCTGTTATATAATGCCCCATTATTTTTGATTTATATATATTTATATACACTATGCATACACATATATCTCATACATGGAATTCTTCCCATCCCTCTGTTATTTACCTTGACATGATCCATCTCTGCTACTTCCTTTTGAAATAAGTTGACTTGTGCAAAACTCAGACAAGGACATAGCTCATCTTATCTTGTCCTTCCTAAGCCATTTCATCATCAGATACTATTCCTATCTAATTCTTTTAATTTGTCTTGTACTAAGTAAAGCTCAATTCTTGAATCCTTGACACTGTTCTTAGCAGGGGTTGCAGGGTATTATTGCTCTAAAGACTGCAGAATGAAAGAAAGAAAACTAGGATGATAAATGGTCAGTTTTCATATGCTATACATTTGTGCAGTGCTCTGTCACTTAACTGTTAACAGATTTTGGCCTTAAAGATGGTAGCAGAACTTTTCCAACAGCAGTTTTACTGGCACATGTTAGAACCATAGCTATCTGCAGAATTTCTTCTGATTCAGTATAGTGCATGGAATTTGTCTGCTGCAGTATCGTTATCAAGAAATTAGTTTTGATTTTATGATCTTAAGAGTATTTTCCAACCAAAATGATTCCATGATTCCATGATTTTGTGTTATTTCAGTTGTGAATGCTGATATTGTTCATAGCTTTTTCATAGATGTTGCAAATCTGAATTTACCTGTGAAATTAATTGGCTGCTTATTTTCTATTTGTATAGAGCTATACTAGCAAGTCCTTGCAGCCATTCTAGTTAAATGGTTTCTGGTAAGGGAAGAGCTTTCCTCACTCTTCCACCCCACTTCCCTTCTTGCAGTCAATGTGGCCATGCTGCAAAACTTAAGTGCAGTTCAGGCATAGAAAATAAGAGAATTTTGTTATGGATGCATAAAATACTTTTGCATGAGGATTTTTTTTTGAGTTCTCTTACAAACTGTAGCATTGTATAAATATGACACGTAAGATGTATGAAAAATGAGTGTTTAACTAGACACTGTATTTGAATGGGCAAAGTAAGAATCTCCAGGTGCATGCTTGAATGTGTATGCTAATTACCCAGTGTGTGGATAATCTATTTGAAAAATCAAAGCAAACGTAGTATGTTTGTCTCAGATGAAGATGACAAACTACTTCTGAGTCTGTTATTGGCCAAGGATGATTTTCTTACTTCTGAGGGCTTTGAATAGGGTAAGTTGAGGAAGGACTTATTTTGTTTTTCTTAAAAGCTTTCCCATCCACCGAATCGTCTGCCTAAAAGCCAGACAGAACAAACAAAACTTGTATGAAATTGAAAGAGCATTGAGAGTATGGAAATATTAAAAAAAGGGACAGGTTATCCCATCAGAGGTAATGAGTTGTTCAGTTAATATAAGTGCTGTTGATAGTAGGTGCATTAGACTTGATAGTTTTCTAAGGACTTCCTAAAATACTTACTACACTGGTTAAGAATGTTTGCTGGCCAGGGTCAATCCACAACAGGGGTAAACAACAGAGGTCAACATAAATCACTATCAATAAAACTACTGATAGCTCAAACATTTGTGACATTATGACAAATGATGGCAGAACATTATCAGTCATCAATTACTTCTTTTTTACAGTACAGTATTAAATACAGTTGTGTAGCTAGTGTTTCTTTTCTATACTACTACATTAAGACAAAATTACTCTCTTCATCTGTGAAAAGGCCAACTCTTGGTTTTAATGTCTTTCCCTTTTCTGGATCCCTCAGAATTCATCTTTACAGAAATCTCTTTGTAAATGTTAACTTGTATAAATTGTATATGCTAGTAACTCTTTGCTTTAGAAGATGTCAGATTGAAAACTAGCAGTAATTCAATTGGTAGAGTGACTTTTTATTATGACAGTAGCACATTATTATCATCTTACTCTTTTTAGCCTTGCAGACTAGGGATTTTTCCAAATGATTTCAACCTCCCTTACCAAAATTTTAAAGTAATAAGTAGCTTCTAATTTCTACTTGCTGCTGCCTGGTTTTGGGGGTTTTTTTCTGGCTCCTCTGACCATCTGTGGTGTTGATATTTTAATTTACTGAATTAATCTCTCCACTCTGTCAGGATAAGGGTTTAGCCAATTCTGTTGTTAATATGTAGATTCATGGTGGTTTGGTCATCCGATAAACACTTTGAAAAGGTCAACTGGATGCATTCTCAGAGTATGAGATTCAACTGCCTCCAAATAATTGTAACACTTCCTTGGATGTGCCAGGTGACTAAGCTGTTTGCAAAGGACTGGAGTATCATAGAATCATAGAATAGTTTGGGTTGGAAGGGACCTTAAAGATCATCCAGTTCCAACTCCCTCCTGCCATGGGCAGGGACACCTCCCACTAGACCAGGCTGCCCAAAGCCCCATCCAACTTGGCCTTGAACACCTCCAGGGATGGGGCAGCCACAACTTCCCTCGGCGACCTGTGCCCAGGTCTCACGACCCTCATTGTGAAGAAATTCCTCCCTATATCCAGCCTAAATCTGCCCCTCTTCATTTTATAGGCATTGCCCCTAGTCCTATTACTACATGCCTTTGTGAACAGTCCCTCCCCAATGTATGTGATGGAGGCCATAGCTGCAGCCTGTGGAAGCAACAGCATCTCTATGGTCACCCCTGTTTAGGCAGCTGAATGACCCCCCTGCAATGTAAGGAGTGTCAGCATGTAATTTCTTTACCTGTTAGTAATCTCTAGTGTACCTGTGTGCTTTCTTTTGCAAAATCCCATTTGTTTCACTATTGTACTCGGTCTATCTTGGATGGGGTTATATTTCTTCACAAGAGCTTATATGGAGTTGTGGTTGGATTTGTGCTGAAAACAGGGCTGTTTTAGTTACTGCTGAGAAGTGTCTGCCCAGTGTCAAGGCCTTTTCTACTTCTCACACCAGCCCACTGGTGAGTAGGTTGGAAGTGCACAAGAAGTTGGGAGGGGACACAGCTGGGACAGCTGACTCTAACCAAAGGGATGTTCTGTAATATCACATCCAGCAATAAAAGCAAGGGGAAAAATTATAGGGAGGCTGCCAGCTGGGGACTGAATAGGCATCAGTCCGTTGATAGTGAGTAATTTTTTCATTTGCATAACTTGTCTTTCTTGGGTTTTATTTTCCTCTCTGTTTCTTTTTTAATGGTTTTTCTTTATTTATTATATAATTATATATTATTATATGATCTTTATTTATTATATATTAATATATTATTTTAAGATTGTAATTTATTTATTATTATTATTAATATTATTATAGTTTGCTATCTCAACAGGAATTTGATTCTCACTTTTACCCTCCCAATTCTTCCCCCTTCCCACAGGGGTCCCCATGGGGCAGGCAGAGCAGGACCAGCCGTTGGCCAGGTGTAACCTTTATTGACATTCTAATAACCAGCATTCTTTTCAATTATCTTTATTTCTTAAACATACGTGTTTGTGTCTAGTCATCTAGGTGTTTCAGTCAAGTAGATCTTCAAAGTTCCCCAAGGATTTGCAGTATTTGTAGGCAGCTGGAGTATGCCAAGTCAGTCCTTCCCATTGCTTTCACTTCCATCTGACGTGGAAGCTCATTTCTCTCAAACGCTGTCAGCCACAATTTCTGAGCTACGAAACAAATTCAGTCTGATCAAGATCTCATTTCAAAAGGAGAATGGTGTAAGTGCCATTAAAAAAAAAAGCTTTAACTTGTTTTAAATAATATAGGCAACAAATTCTGAATACAAACATATATGTATTTCCAGGAAGGCTTTAGACCATTTTTCAAGATGGTAGGCTGTTCTTTCTTTTGATAGCCTGTAAGAGCTGAACAAATTTTAAATGACAGCATTGAATGGCAAGTGCAAAACACAGGGAAGTGCAGGGAGCTTCTGGTCAATGCAAGGGTTTTAACACTGGATGTCACTGCTGCTTTGGGCAAGGGAAGCGTGGTAACTGCTTGCCCTAGATGCAGGGTGAAATATTACATGACACGTTATCTTCATCAGCTGTGAAATGTTCCCTGCATTAGCATCAGAAGGAAGATAGTTATAACTAACTGTTCATTTCTTCATTATCACTACTTATATCTCATGAAATTAGAAGTCGTAAAACCAGTAATATTAATGCCTGAAAACATCTACCACTAACACAATCTAGGAATTAAGTAAAATCCCCTCAATTTGTGATATTAAAAGTTTATTACATATATTTCAGTAGAATGTGACTTTTTCGGTGTTATGCCTGTTCTTATTTAACTAGGCCACACAGACTGATGACCCCAGACTAAGATAGTAATTTATTTTTGTGCTACAAAAGAATGCAAGAAATAATAAATTTTTTAGAAGTTATAATATTGTATCTGGTCTTCATACTTGTAAGTGCATGTTTATCTGTATTTAAGAACGGACCTTAACGAAGCTGGGTCTAAAAGAATTTTTTACCAGATTGCCATAGCTTATTGCCAGTTAATCCCACTAGCAGTTCATGAAACTACCAGTTGAGAACAAGTTCTTAAAAGATTTATTAACTTTTAAATGTGTGTTAGTAATGCCATGAAGAAATAGATCAAAAGGAGGAGCAGAGTTTCCACCTTGGGTCTCAAAACGGTATAAAAGAACAAAATAGAGAGTTAAATATTTTTAATTGTTTTTTTTTTGTTTGTTTTATTGATATTTTTAAAATAATCTGTTGTAACTTTTGCATACAAATAAGCATGTGTATATGGCAATTATGGTGTGGATAACTTGCAGGGTTTTTATCAAGGTGGTAAATTACAGTATCTTTCTGGAAATATGCTTATAGAAAACTCAAAAGAGATGTAAGCTTCATTTTCCCAGGCACTTTATTTGCACTTCAGGCTCTGAGGAGTTTGGAATCTATGGTGTGATGCAGTTGAAATTTTGTAGAGTCAAAGTAGTAACTCATCTTACAAATGAACGTTTGCACATCTGAGAAGAAGAAGGCATAATGCGTGATAAACTGGTGGCACTTCTGTAAAAGGCATAAGGACAATATCTATGTTCTGAAACAGTCAGTGTCAACATGACAGATTAAAGACTATATTCTATTTTCTGGTCATATGCATATATTTAACCAAGTTTCATCTTTGCAGAATCTATATAAAAATATAGGGCTCTGAAACACCTCCATTTGTGTTCTGCGATCATGGGCAATAACATTGTACGATCTTAACTACATTTATCCAGCTACAGTTTAAAGCTAATTATCTTGGTCTGACCACGCCTATGGACAAGCTATCAACTAAGCTCCCAATTTCAGCCTTTATAGTGATTTTACACCAGATATGCAGCATAATTTGCAAAGTTCAGGGATCAATACAGCGTTGTTCTTTTGCCTTCTGTCTGTTAACTGCTTTGCAATTGCTTTTATCTCAGTACCTGCTGAAACACCACCATCCACCCCCAATCCTCCTTCCCCCCCTGCAAAATATTGTGTTTATGCAATTGATGTTGTGGGGTACTTGTATGTGTGACTGATAAGCAGTTGAATAACAGAATAACAGACTAAACAAACAAGATGTGTACATTCAGTCTTGGTGTACATATTACATATATTATATTGATAAAAGGATTTGCAGACTAGCTATGAAAATAAAGAATTTAAGATATACAGCATGAGTTGATCACATGGGACTGTAAAGGACTGAAGCCCTAGTGCCTTCTTCATGTATGAAGAGCATATTCATCAAATGAACAGATGATTGGAAACCGTATCTTACAGAGATCCAGGGTACTACAAATTGTATATAAGTGGAAGCTGTGAATTTGCATGATATTTACTTACCAACAATCAGTATTGTTGTTGTCATTACATGTTTTATGACCTGAAAAAAGCCTTAGATTTGAAGAGATTCTTTGGCTGAATGTCATATAAAATCCCTCTTGTGTAAGAGGAAGAAACTCTGAAGCAGGAAATATTAATACTGTCTGCAGTATAAAAAGGCCAGCCCTGGAATACTTGAGTCAAGGCCCCAGAAGCGTTAGGAGAAGCTAGTGGAGGAGGCAGAAGATCCTTTGCAGAAAAGTGACCTTAAGGATCTTGATTTAGTCAGTGTTACCTGGATGTCTAGTTGTACCCTCAGTTCTGTTTTCTTTCTTCTCTTTCCATTTATATGGAGCAATGTATAAACCCAATGGAACTGTAGTCATGACTGAAATACAAATTTGTAAGGTTATGTGCTACTAAAGAGAGAAAAATGCATGCATAGATTAAAGGCAGCAGATAAGCCATAAGGCCTGTAATAAATCGCACAAAATTAGGATCACAGATCTACTTTTGGTACTTATACCAGTTTTGGCTGGAATGGAGTTAAATTTCTTCGTGGTGTGTTGTATTGGGCTGTGGTTTGGATCTGTGACTAACACAGTGTTGATAACATTGGAATGTTTTAGTTACTGCTGAGTAGTGCTTACGCAGAGCCAAGACCTTTTCTGCTTCACACATTGGGTTGCCAGTGAGCAACCTGAAGGTGCACAAAAGTTAGGATGGGACACTGTTGGGACAGCTGACCCCAAGTGACCAGAGGGATATGCCAGACCATACAGCATCATGCTGGGTAATAAAATCTGGGGAAAGAAGGAGGAAGTTCGGCATTTTGGCACTTGTCTTTCCAATAACCATTACATGTGATGAAAGCCCTGCTTTCCTGGAGACGGCTGAAGAGCTGCCTGCCAATGGGAAGCAGCAGATTAATTCTTTGTTATGCTTTGATTGAACATTTGCTTATTAAATAGCTCTTATCTCAGCCCACAAATTTTCCCACATTTACCTTTCCAGTTGTCTCCCCAGTCCCACTGGGGAAATTGAGCAAGTGTCTGTGTGGGGCTGAGCTGGTGGCTGGGTTTAACCCACAACCCTACTCTTAGTCAACACGAGTATGCATGGAGGTTCCCCAGTCCTCCATACCTGTAGGCCTACAGTTTTAATCAAGCTGCAAAGGTGTCCTCAGCTAGAAGAGTAGATTTGTAAAGCAGAATTAAAAAAAAAAAGTCAATAGCAGAAATGGCAGAACAGTAAAAAGAACAGAGGTACTGAAGGGATCAAAAACTATAAGCCTATTAAGATAGTTACCTGAGTCAACCAGGATTTTGAAAAGGATCTACCTGCATTTTTTCTTCTAAAAATACCTAGAGTTTTGCAACTCTACAGTTGTATTTTACAGGGATACAGACAAGAGCAACAAATATTTTAGGCAGAGAAAGCTCAGACCAGCTGGATGAGACCTAAAACAGTGGACATACAGATCTCCTTTCTGCACTATGTGTTCTTCCAGAGTTAGTCACACCAGGAGTTTTAAGTGACTTCCTGGACTGCAGCCATGCCAAGGCAGGGATGTAAGAGATGTGAGAGAGACAAGAAAAGTCTATCTTTTTAAAGTCCTTCCTGGGCCTTGCCTTTTAAAGACTTATATGCAGCTGCTCCACCAGCTTCTAACCTCTATTCTTCCCATTGTAACTCCTTTCTTACATCAATCTACCCACGGTTCATACTAGCTGCTACTCAGGCAGGGTGCAATGGATGGGGAGAGTATCCTGCTCCTAACTATTTCTATCACAGAGAAGGATGTGCTGTGTGGCAGCAAGGGGGAAAAAGAGGGATGGTTCACTGTTGTGTACTGAATGAGCCCTGGTATGGAACTTCATGAGCAGGAAAGAGAAAAAAAGGAAAGAGAGGAAAGAGAAGAATGGTAAGAATGATATCTTCCTTCAGCCTTTAATTTCAATTTATGCCTCCACTGTGTTTTTCTCAGTTCATCTAGTTCTGCTGGCCCTGGAGTAAAAACTGAGGTGAGCCTGTTTCTTGAGCAAGTAGAGGGAGTGGAGGCTGAAAGGCATTGCTCTCTCTTATGTTTTAAGCTGACTGAAACAGCGACCCCAGCAGGACTTGCTCAAAGAAGCTCCCAGAAGAGTGTAAGACAGTGAAGGTACTTTTTCATTTCTTGCAGAAAGTGGATGACAGAAAGTGTATTTTTCCCTACTGATAAAATGGAAGATCTAAATTCTTATCTATAACTGGAAAATGACCCTGAGGAAGCTCTTCCAGGTTTATGGAAGGTGAGCAAGATTCACCTCCAGCGTAAGGCTGCAAATACACTGTAAGTGGTAGTTTTGAAGTGCACATGCATGAAACTGGTAGGCTGTTCTAGGAAGTGACAGAGATGTATCTGTAAATTACCTGGGAAAATGGCACTTATGTAATTGTATGTCATTTCTGTGATTATGCCTGGGAATGCATAGTAACAGTCTTTTGTTTTATCTGCAACTGTGGAAGTACATTTAGGTATGTAAATTTTATCCATACTTTTACATAGTGAAAGCATGGACTACTTGAGAAACTCATTAAGTGCAGACTGATTATGTTCCGTTTTCAACCCAACAGCTGGAGGAAAGGACAATGGATATGTTTCAGTTTTCTTCATTTGTCTGGATTTTGATCTCTACAGTCATTAGAGCAACTACTAAGCTTGGTGTTTCAAATTTGACTCAGTATATTTTCCTTTATTGTGTATTGTTTTTCTGGTGCTGAAAGGTTGGTAAGGAATAAAGGTTATTTAGGCCTGTGGTGATTATATTGGCTATACTAATAATCAGAGTTAATTATGCTTAGGTCACTTACATACTTGAAAACATGAGGGAAGGCAAGTGTTTTTATAAGGTTTCCCTAGAAGTCCACACATTTAACCTCCTTGGACCTTGTTCAGCAAACACAAAATTACTTCCATTCTCCATCTTCTCCCCAACCTCACTCCATCAAATATCAGAGAATCACAGAATCATTTAGGTTGGAAAACACCTTTAAGACCATCAAGTCCTACTGCAAACCTAACACTGCCAAGCACACCACTACTCCATGTCCCTAAGCACCACATCTGCACATCTTTTAAATACCTCTAGAGATGGGAACTCAACCACTTCCATGGGCAGCCTGTTGCAAAGCTTGACAACTAGGTCAGTGAAGAAGTGTTTCCTAATATCCCATTTCCTCTTGTCCTATCACCTATTACTTGGATGAAGAGACCAACACCCACCTCCTTTCAGGTAGTTGTAAAAAGCAATATGGTCTCCCCTCAGCCTCCTTTAATATCACTCGCTGATATTTTGTAATATTACAAATTCATATGAAATTTCTTACTGGCTTTGCCTCACAATAACTTGCAAAGTCAAATTTCCATATTTCAAAGAGCAGTTTATTATTAATTATCAAGCAATTATGCTCCTTCTTTCTGTGGGAGAAACAGATGAAAAAACAGTCATGAGTTACTGCTCCTGACGGACTGTGAGGCAATTTTGGGATTAGGAAACTACAACTGCATTCATGTTGTATACTATATGGCTTGTAATAATGCAAGGAGGTGATGAAGAGGGCTAATTAGAACAACTGTAGAACACCTGAGAGTTCGATTTAGTTGACAAGTTTGTCCACAATATAAGGAAGTTTAAGAAGGGGGTATAGAAGAGCATAGAAGAAGTCATAGATCTTTTTCTGACACAAACGGCTTGTGCAGAAATAGGAAAAAACATTTGGAAAATGGTAAGACAGGGCTAGGTCTTAGAGTAGGCCCAGAGAAGAAACTGAATTTTGTTTAAGAAAACTCATGTTTCATGGCCCTTCTCTGGAAAACATAGTAGAGATTGAAACAGCACTTTGTGCATCATGGGAGGTTTGTATTTAGGATTACATGGAGATTTTGGGGGAATGAAGATTTTTGAAGTTTTGGTATGTTTGATGAATTATATAATGAAGTCTCAAAAGATGCTATTCTACTGAGAAAAGAAAAGATTCTTTAGAGGGTTGGAAGAATTACTTTGAAGGGTAAGTTCCCCAACACAGAGGCTGCATATGAAAGAAAGCATAGAAGAATATTTCAGCATAGAGAAGAGAGAAGGCTTTTTGTGAGATCAGAGAGCTCACACCTATAAACTTATTTCAGTTTTAGAAACAGCACAAACAAGAAGTGAAATATCATAAAATGTGTGAGGACATAGTCTAGAATTTAACTTTTCATTCATAAAATATTTAAGAATATAAAATGCCTACCTAATTTTAACTGATTTGCATGCTTTTTTAAAAAATGGTATTCAGGGCCCAGCTGCTCTTGACTTGTTTTTTTATGGCTAGTAGTCTGATGAGTTTGCGTTTCACAGAATCACAGAATCACAGAATAACCAGGTTGGAAGACACCCACTGGATCGTCAAGTCCAACCATTCCCACCAATCCCTAAATGATGCTCCTAAGTACCTCATCTACCCTAACCTTAAACACCTCCAGGGATGGTGACTCAACCACCTCCCCTGGCAGACCGTTCCAATGCCTAACCACCCTCTCCGTGAAGAACTTTCTCCTAATCTCAAGCCTAAATCTCCCCTGGTGGAGCTTGAGGCCACTCCCTCTCGTTCTGTCCCCTGTCACTTGGGAGAAGAGGCCAGCTCCCTCCTCTCCACAACCTCCCTTCAGGTAGTTGTAGAGAGTAATAAGGTCTCTCCTCAGCCTCCTCTTCTCCAGGCTAAACAGCCCCAGCTCTCCCAGTCGCTCCTCATAAGATTTGTTCTCCAGCCCCTTCACCAGCTTTGTTGCTCTTCTCTGGACTCGCTCCAGAGCCTCAACATCCCTCTTGTGGTGAGGGGCCCAGAACTGAACACAGTACTCAAGGTGCGGTCTCACCAGTGCCAAGTACAGTGGAGAATAACCTCCCTGGACCTGCTGGTTACACCGTTCCTGATACAAGCCAAGATGCCATTGGCCTTTTTGGCCACCTGGGCACACTGCTGGCTCATGTTCAGTTGGTTGTCAACCAGCACCCCCAAGTCCTTCTCCTCCTGGCAGCTTTCCAGCCAGGCTTCTCCTAGTTTGTAGCTCTGCTTAGGGTTGTTGTGCCCCAAGTGCAGGACCCAGCATTTGGCCTTGTTAAACCTCATGCCATTGGTCTCAGCCCAGCAGTCCAGCCTGTTCAGGTCCCTTTGCAGAGCCTCCCTACCCTCTAGCAGATCGACACTTCCACCCAGCTTGGTGTCATCTGCAAACTTGCTAAGGGAGGACTCAATGCCTTCATCCAGGTCGTTGATAAAGACATTAAACAGGACTGGACTCAGGACTGAGCCCTGGGGAACGCCACTTGTAACTAGCCTCCATCTGGATTTATCTCCATTTACCATCACACTCTGGGCCCGGTCAGTCAAGCAGTCTTTCACCCAGGAGAGTGTACGCCCATCCAGGCCAGAGGCCGACAGTTTCTGAAGCAGAATGCTATGAGAAACTGTATCAAAAGCTTTACTAAAGTCCAGGAAGACCACATCCACAGCCTTTCCCTCGTTCAAGAGTTTAGCTACTCGGTCATAGAAGGTGATCAGATTACTCTGGCAAGACCTGCCTTTCATGAACCCGTGTTGACTGGGCCTGATCACCCGGTTCTCTTGCAAGTGCTTCTTGATCGCACTCAAGATCACCCGCTCCATGACTTTCCCCGGTACCGAGGTCAGGCTGACAGGCCTGTAGTTCCCCGGATCCTCCCTGCGCCCCTTCTTATAGATGGGCAAGACATCAGTCAGCCTCCAGTCCAGTGGAACCTCCCCAGTCATCCAGGACTGCTGGAAGATGATGGAAAGGGGTTTGGCCAGCACATCCGCCAGTTCCCTCAAAACTCTTGGGTGGACTCCATCCGGCCCCATAGACTTGTGGGCATCTAGCTGGGCAAGCAAGTCTCTAACCACCTCCTCTAGGATGCTGGGAATCTCATACTTCTCTTCCAACCCTTGGGGTTGTGCACAGAGGGAACAATTTTCCTTACTGTTAAAGACTGAGGCAAAGTAGGCATTGAGCACTTCAGCCTTGTCTTCGTCCTCTGTTACTCTTGTTCCCTCTGCATCTACTAGGGACTGGAGATTCTCCCTAGCCCTACTTTTGCTGTTGATGTACTTGTAGAAAGACTTTTTGTTGTCTTTCACAGTCTTGTCCAATCGCATTTCTAGTTGGGCCTTAGCCCTCCTGACTTTTTCCCTGCACGTTCTCACTTCCTCCCTATAGTCCACCCAGGATGCCTGCCCCTTCCTCCAGAGGTCGTAGACCCTCCTCTTCCTATTGATGTCTCTTAGGACCTTCCTACTCAACCACGCTGGTTTCTTACCCTACTTTTCTGGAACTTGGGGACAGCTTTCTCCTGAGCTGCTAGGAGTTCCTTCTTGAAGAGCGCCCAGCCCTCATGGACACCTTTGCCCTCAAGGAGCGCCTTCCATGGGACTTTTCCAACCAGCCTTCTGAACAGCCCAAAGTCTGCTCTCTGAAAGTTGAGGGCTACTGTTCTGCTAACCTCCTTCTTCATCTCAGCCTGCACTGAGAACTCTAGCATCTCGTGATCGCTTTGCCCCAAGCGTCCTCCAACCTTCACATCCCCCACCAGTCCTTCTCTGTTCACCAACAGCAGGTCCAGGAGGGCACCGTCCCTTGTCGGTTCGCTCACCAGCTGTGTGAGGAAGTTGTCTTCCAGACACTCCAGGAACCTCTGGGACTGCTTCCTTTCTGCTGTATTATACTCCCAGTCTATATCTGGGAAATTGAAGTCTCCCACAAGGACTAGAGGTAGCGATTTTGAGACTACACTCAGTTGTTTGCAGAAGAGCTCATCAGCTGCTTCTTCTTGGCTGGGTGGTCTATAGCAGACTCCCATCACAATACCTTCCTGCCCATGGGCTCCTCTGATTTTCACCCACAGGCACTCAGTCCCATCCTGACCGTAGTCCAGCTCGAGGGTATCAATGCCCTCTCTAACATAGAGGGCTACCCCGCCTCCTCTTCTGCCCTTCCTGTCCTTCCTGAAGAGTTTGTATCCCACCATGGGTACACTCCAGTTGTACGAGTCATCCCACCACGTCTCCGCAATGGCAACGACATTGTAGTCTCCTTGCCCTACCACAGCTTCCAGCTCCTCCTTCTTATTTCCCATGCTGTGTGCATTGGTGTAAATGCACTTCAGCTGGGCAGGCGAAGCTACAGCCTTCGTAATAGGGCTTCTCCCCAACTGAGCAGTCCTTGACTTAACTAAGGCCACAGTGCCAGTTTGCTGCCTACCATCCTCAGCTGCACTCACCCCCTCTTCCTTAGTGGTGATACACTGGCAGGCATCGCCAGCACACCACCCCTTTGCCACTGAAGTTTCACCTCCAGGTTCACTCCCATCCTGCCTGGCCTCCATCCCCTCCTCCCTCACATCTAGTTTAAAGCTCGATTTATGAGCTTCACTAGGTTTTTGGTGAGGGCTTTTGTCCCCCTAGGAGACAGGCGTGTCCCATCCCTAGTAAGAGAGCCTGGGGGTGCGTGGGCCTCCCCATGATTAAAGAACCCAGAGCCCCTCTTCTCACACCAGTCCCTAAGCCATTCATTAACCCGTTTCTTATTCCTCATTTCCTGCTCCTGATTCCTCAGTATTGGGATGGAGTTGAATATTACCTGTGCCCCAGAGCCCTCGATCATTCTCCCAAGAGCCCTGAAGTCCCTTTTAATGGCTTTAGGCCTTCTACGTTCTATTTCTTCATTACCAATTTGGAAAACTAAGAGCGGGTAGTAGTCCGTATCTTTGACCAGGGAAGGGAGCTTTCTAGTAACTTCCCTCACTGATGCTCCCAGCAAGCAGCAGACCTCCCTATGGAGCGGGTCCGGCCTACAGATGGGACCCTCCATTCCTTTGAGAAGGGAATCCCCCAAGACAATCACCCTCCTCTTCTTTTTAACCGAGGATGTTTTTAAGGCTGTGGGAGGATGATGGAGTTTTGGAAATACAGTTTAATACAGTTATGTATGTATTATATCATATCACATTGTGCCAGCAGAGTAAGATAGCAGCAGCATTTCATTTTATGAAAAAAAATAATCTAAGTATCTGATTTTGCACTCCAATAAGGAACCTAAAAGAATCTCTATCACAGCATTTAAATTAAAGGCTTGGCTGCTTACTATACCTCTACTGACCTAGTCTTCATTTCAAATATTGTACTGTCTAATTCTGTGATCCTTATTGATGAATACAGTAGGTAATCTCAATTTCAGGGCACTGTAAGAGAGAAAGTATTCTGCTCTGTTGAATACTTGGGTAGTCTATACTGTACAAGTTGTATGATTGCTGAGGTAAATTACCTTTTCTGATTTGTTCTGCAGTTATAATCATCTGAGGTTCAAATGTCATCTTAAAGTTGTATTTTTGTTGGAAAGGAAGAAAAAGATATGAGACATAATTTCAACCTAATACATTGTAGTAGGTCGTACTTTGCTTCTACAGTGATGTCCATATGTGTTTGACAGTATGCAGTATGCATGATTGGAAGTGTTTAGCAGTCAAGGTCTCAAGCTTGGATATAATCTTAACCGCTTACCTCATTACAACAAGGGAAGTCGTTGTATGTTTTCATTAGTGTTTAGCCCAACGTAGTGACTAGGTATAGGCAGTAGTAACACTATAACTTACAGCAGAAGATAACCTCTCAAGATCTCTTTCCATCCTATGCAAATTAACAATCCATTATCTGGCAGAGCACAGAAGTAACAAATTGTTTGTTTCAGATGATCTACTCGGCAATTAAAAAAACCCTCGAACTGGTAAACATGAAACATCATCTGCCTGAAGATGGCAGTATTTGATTTGGAAGAATAATTACTGGCACAACTGCAGCTTGGATCCAATGTTATTATTCATCCTAGTACAGCACATAAGTGACAGGCTGTAAATAATTAAAGGAAAGGTAGGAGAAAAGCGAGCACATGTTTCACACTCTTCTGACCTGCCGTAATTTTTCCTTCTCTCTCAGCATGAAGATTTTCTAGTGACTGTGTACTGATAATCTTTTTGCAGGCATTACAATACCTGTATTCCAGCCTCCAGCAACCCTTTCCTAGGAAATTCTTCATATCAGGGCTTTTAGGTTTTTAATCTCTTGCTAAATAAGACTTGTCCTATAATAAAGTGACAGTGCTAAAAATGAAAGCACTGTATTGCTTCCATTCAACAATTTTTCAAAGTGTTAGAGAATACATTGAATTTACAGTACTAAAACCCATTTTATATCCAGTTATTTAAAGATTAGCTGTGAAGCACCACATTAAAGTTAAAATTATATGCAACTGCAAAGAGGCTACTGCCCTAGAAGAAAATAAGATTGATAAATTACTAAGTATTTACTGTAGATTTCTTTCAGTACTTCACAGGATCATTACTGTTGCCTTATAACAAATGTATTCTTTACAAGACTACCATATGAAAACCTTGTGTAAATAACCAAACAAACCAGCCCAAGTCAGAATGAAGTCTATCTTTATCAGAGTACTTGGGCTATGCTTATTTTCAATGTATCAATGGAAATCCTGTCTATATTACTAATAAATATCTTTTTGCCTTCCCAAATAATTTATTTCATTGGGTTATGTGGTTGTATTGATTAGATTAAAGACTCCACAGTACTCTTAATGTTCAATGCAAGTCATAAGTAGACATATGAACCGTAATGCCCACGGCTGGTTACAGAGTTGAGAAATTGGTTTCTGGTAACATAGTTACCTTTTATTATTTATGCAAGTTCCTTCCAAGGTAGAGTTGTGATTCCCAAGCTGGGTTATGAGGCTTGCAGGATCAGAAGAAAGGTGAAACTGGGGCATCCAACCAATACTGGATTCATAAATCCTCTCATCATAACCAGACATAAACCCTTGTCATCACAAATGCAGTTCTCTAGACCATGAGATTAGTTAGAATCTTTTATGGCAGATTTTGGTAACTTGACAGATATACTTCTAATACCTTAAAGAGGGAAAGGCTAAGCATGTGACTTTTTAATTCCTCTAAAAGATGTTGCAGGCATGTGGAGAACTGGCTGTCTTCACCTGCTGTGAAAGGACTTCTTGCTGCAGGACTGGAGCTGTGCTCCTCCCTTTCTCCCACATACACCAGAATGGGTAGGATGATATTCTGCACTGTCAGCCATGTAGACATACCATTTACCTCAGCAATTATTTTCCAAAGTTCAGTGGCTTACTTTACCTGAGTGTATTTAGTATAATAGTTAAAAAAGAAGTTGCAATAAGCAGTGTCATACTAAGAAGTGATGTGGGAAGCATCATAGTTGCAACTTTTGACATTCCGGTTCAAGTGACTGGTACACATTCCCAACTGGACTGAGCAAAGTCTAGAGCAATGCTCAAATTTTGCACCTGAATATGTGGCAAGACACCAAAACTGTTACTCAGTATTCCAGACACTGAGTGATTTTTTTTTACAGGATTTTGGTTTGTGTATATATGGTATTGGTTTTGGTTTTGCTAACGTGGTCACAGTCATATTATGGTCTCAAAGGAAAAAAAAAGAGAAGCTGTGTGGAAAGTTCCTCAATGCAGAGAAACATGACATTTTAAGTAGTTACTGATTTTTACTGGAGTCATTATTTCTAATGAAGGCTTGTCAGCAGATTTCACTTCATTTAATTTGTGTTGGAGAGTATCTTAGAAAAGATTTATAATAAAAAAAATCTAATGACAGTACTTTTAAAGTGTTGGAAGAGATGGGAGGAATTTTTAAACAATGGGAATTTTTTTGGGAGATGGCTCCCGAACAGAATTCATACTTGTAGCTTCAAGTACAAACAAACAAGCAAACAAACAAACAAACCACATCCCATTTGTGGCACTTATCATTCTCCATATACCTCTAAGGAAGAGGAGCAGAAAAATTAGATTGTAGAAAAATTATATTGCAGGCATACACAGACAGAGAATACAATCTTTCTAGGTGTCTAAGTATAGTCGTAGATGCTGAAGACTTCTGAGGAAAAACACTGCGAAGAGGAGATTCTCTTTTTCTTTGTTAGAAATAAGTGGGGTAAATTAAAGAGGACTTTGTCTTGACAGTCCCCAAGACAGCAAGTAAAATAGCCCATGATAACTTTCCATGAAGAGAGATGTTTGAAGAATCACTTCAGAGAAAAAATTGTAAGAAAATTTAATAAGAAATTTATAAATTAGTAGCATCATTCATATCATGTTCTCTTCCTCCCCTGTTGTACTCTTCATTCCTCTGTCCTGCTCACAGATTTCTGTTTCAAGCAGGCAAACAGCAATCTAGTTAAAAATACATGATTACCACTGCCTTATAATTCTGCCTAGTTAGTGTCTGTCTACTAGGCTGATAGTATAAACTTATAACCTTGGTGGATGCATATATTAAAAAAAAATACAATCAACGTGACTAAAAGATTTTTCAAAAAAGTAGTCTTTGGTTTTGTAGCAATATTTTTAGGCAGTACCAACTCCATGCAGTCTCTGTCTTTCAAAAGGAATGGGGGCCTTTGCCGAAATTCATGTTATCTACTGCTGGCAAAAACCTGCAGGCAAACTGGCCCTTTATCTGGAAGCAGCAGCTGCAGCACCACATTTCAAAGAAACTGCATATTTCAGTAACCTCTCAAAATTTCATCACCTTGTTCCCATGAAAGCAGCTATGTTAGACAGTTGTACTCTCAAAATGCATATCCCTAAACTAAAGGAATATCTAACAGGCAAATATAAAAAGTCTAGGAAGAAGAGAGGCGCTTGGACAGGTTAGATGAATGCTGCTCTTAGGATAGTTTATGTTTCTGTATTTTCCACATTTTATTAATTCATATTCCTAAAGGATTGACCCATATTCAGTTAAATGTACATATCTTCCATGTGTCACCACATCAAAGAAATCCTGCTGCAAAAGTGCAACAAGTGGGTAGGAACTGCCCAGAGACAGCTGTGGATAGCCATTGTCTCCTGTGCTCAATGTGACATTTAGCTGCTGCTTCACTCTCCCTTTGCATTTGTTTAAGAATATCCACAAAACAACTGTCTGAAACGTTACATAGAAAATAGATTGTTGCTCTAACTGCTCAGGATGTTGCAGACACCTTGAAAAGTTCTTTAGGTGCTCTAGTGAAGTCTTGAATGCTACTACCCATTGTAGATCTTGATCACTTGGGGAAAACATTTAGCCTTGAATAGCTAATACAGGTTTTGTGTGCACTGCATAACACTATGTAGCCTACAAGCAAATAAAATTCTGAGAGAGGTGATTCCATCTTGCAGTATGAGCAAAAGACAATGTAGCATTGTAGGGTAGTTGCAGAAAGCATTATATCATAGGAAATCAGTAGTAAAACACTGCATGTCAGTCGTTCAAAATTTAGAGCATATGCTACCTGTTTTCGCAGCCACCTCCTTCAAACCACAGGCTCAAATTCAGTCTTTCATTGCGAAGTCTTCCACCTCCTCTTCACTAAGCAGAGCAGGCGGATGGGGAATAGGGGTTGTGATCAGTCCATAACACTTTCTCTCTGCCACTCCCTCTTCTTAAAACTTTCCCAGCAGGTAGGTCCTTTCATGGGATACAGTCCTTCATGAAATTCTTCAAAGAGGGTCCTTCCCATGAGTTGCAGTTCTTCAAGAAATCTTCCAGCATGGGTATTCTCCACAGGGTGCAGTCCTTCAGCAATGGACTGTTCCAGCACGGGGCCCTCACAAGCAACAGGTCCAATTGTCCCTTAAACATTGAGAAGCTTGGGGCATTGACCAACTCTCTAGGAAGTGTATTCCAGTACTCCTTATAGGGAATTCCTTCAAAATCTTCCACCAGCTTTGTTGCCTTACTCTCGACATATTCAAGAACTTTCACATCTCTTTTAAATTGTGGGGCCCAGAACTGCACACAACACCCAAGGTGAGGCCACATCAACATGAACACAGCAGGATAATCCCCTCTCTTGACCACCTTGCTATTCTGTGTTTGATGCACCCCTGGGTGCATTTTGCCTCGCTTGCCTGCCAGGACAAACTGTTGGTTTGTATTGAGCCTGCTGTCAACTAGCACCCCTAGACCCTTTTCTGCAGGGCTGCTCTGCAGCCACCCCTCTCACACTCTCCCAGTTTATACTTTGTCCAGCATTACTCTGTTCTAGGTGCAGAGTCAGCATTTTTTGTAGTGAAATTTCACGTCACTGATGATTGCCCAAATGTCCATTCAGTCTAGATCCTTCTGCAAGGCCTTTTGTCCCTTGATAGAGCCATGAAGAAACTTGATAATGGTGCATTCAACCATTCAAAATGGGTAGCCCCATTGAACTCTGCCCTTCAGCCATTTCTTTGCCAAGCGCACGGTGAAGCTTGTCATCTCACAGATAAACAACTTACCCAGAAGAATGCTGTGAGTGACAGTATCAAAAGCCTTTACTTAGCAAAAGGTATTATCTTACAGTATATACCATTTTATGAATATTTCTTTCTGGGAACATTTTACAGAGAAGGCCTGGATGCTGCTGGACTGATTGATACTGAGCAATTCTAACAAAGCCTTGAAACAGAGAACTGAAAGACAAACAAAGGCCAGCTGAGAGGAATACAACAGCTAGTTTGGTGGGAACAAGCACCAACTGAAAGGAAAACAATTGAAGAGAACTATCAACATAGTTAATTTTAGTGTAACTTGGTTTCTTAGCATGTGCAGTAGTTTAGCTAATAATATGTTAGTAATAGCTTTATGGACAGCTACCTTTAACCAATAATAAACTATAGATATCCTCATGGGCACCCGGTTATGTAATCAAAAAGGGTTTATAAAGAAACAGCTAAGCTTAATAAATTGAACACTCGCTGATCATATTGATCTCTGCATTTGATTCCGTGATGCTCCTGTCAACATTTCTTCAGTGTCTTTAGCACTTTAGTACCCTTTCTGCCAGAGAAGATAATTGGCAAGTCAAGTAAGTAGTAGTTGAATACATTACTGTTTCCCAGTCCTCACAGCACTTTGCTCTGTTGGTAAGCAGGCTTTTCTTTTAAGAATTTGTGCAGCTGTAGAGCTTCTTCTTTATTTAGAATCTGCTGTATAAATGCTTAACAGCCAGGCATGGGTAGGTGGGCAGCAAAGAAGGTAAACTCATTTCTCTTCCTGGGGCTGTGTTGGAGAATGGCTTGATGAACAAGGGCATGGATCCTTGGAAAAGCTATGTTCAAGTAAAGTATAGGCCTCAGTGGAAAAATACCAAGAGTTTATGATAGCGTGAAAGTGAAGAACATTGGGCCTTTTGTTAATTGTTGCAAGCAACCTTGAAGCTAACTGTAACAATGGGGAACTGAGCATAAGCGAAACTACAAGTAGACTATGTAGAAATGGGGAATTAAGCTTAAGCGAAACTGCAAGTAGGAGGACATATGTAAATGTTAACTTTTAGGCTTGGCCAATCATTTACTAACCCATATGCATAATTATAGCATTATGTATTTAAGAGAGTGTTCTGAAGCTAATAAACGGAGCCTGCATTTGACTCATATTGAGTTGTACACGTCTTCCCTTCTCAACGAAAAACAAGTGTCTGTGAACCAACACCCCGACAATTGGCTTCCGAGAACTCCCACTCTGCAACAGGGCTGTTCTTTGCTTGGAGGGAAGAGATCATACTCTTCCCCAAGGGTCTTTGCAGTGTTCTCTGGGACAGGAGGAGACAAAGCCAGCCTACTGAGTGAGGCCAGGCAGAGAGAATTGAAACCGGACAGACAGAAACACCAGCTTTCCATAGGGATTTGGAGGACCCCAAACTCCTGAAAGATCATGGCAACTCAGGAAGCCAGTAAATGTTTTTCACCTCAAGATGAGCCTAAACAAGAGGTTTGCCTTCCAGGACAGTGACCAAGGCAAGGAAGAGTTTGTATATGAATCCATTAGTTTCATACTGCCTCCATGTTCTCCACATTTTCTAAAAACTTTGCTCTAACTTAGATTGTGTTCAAATGAAAGACCACCTTAGCTATTCAAAGCCACTTTTTTTTGTAGAGGTGGAACCACCCCAGAACTCTCATTAAACTTGGATTCTATTATAATTTGAATTGCACCTTTATAGGTTATATACTAGCTCCTTCTGTCATATTGCTGAGTCCTAGTGCTTTCGTAAAAGGTAATAATGTTCTTTGTTCAACATGCATTTGTTATCTGTAGTTCATTTGATGCAGATTTCATATAGCATTTTGAAGGGACTCATTCCTGGGAATAGGGATATCATTAGTGAACATATCAGCTGAAAATAACTAAATAGAATGGTCACATTTAATTTGTAGCTTCACGGATTATAGGAGTTAACACCATAGGCCAGGGGATAATGTAAAGTTATTTTGTGCTACACTTAGTACCTTACAGTGAATTAAGTATGGAACTACACAACAGGAAAACAAATGACCCCCTATCCAGTTATCACATTAAGTCTTTTCCTTGTATTACAGCTCTTAAAAAGCTTGATCTCTCCCTACATAACGGAAGAAAGGAGAGAGGAGAGCAAGAACCCAAACCTAAGTCTCACTCCAAATCCAGACCCCATTGACTGCACTCTACTGCAGAGGTCTGCAAACAGCACAACATTTTATCTTTATTTTATTCTTTTCTAAGATGTTGCTACAGTTAGTTATAGCATTTACAGTACTTTCTCCCTGGGTGATATGGACCAGCTTTTATGATATGGATCAGCTGTACTATTTTCCACCTGCTGTGCAAACTCTTTTTTGATGGTGGGCCATAGCAGCTCCAGGAGCATAACACAGATGAAAAAGTTGAATTGTCAAAAAGGAGTGCTAAGTATGCCTCAAATTTCGCAATTGCAGAGGATTTCTAGGCAAGATGTGCTTGAATGAGCCTGCTCAGCAATGTCTACCTGTGGCTGTGAAAGGAGTGTGCAAGATACTGCTTTTCTTTTTTCTTTGTCAGATTTGAAATACTTACTAAATCTAAACCACAGATCTGGGAATTTGTTTCCTCTCAGTATATGAATTTTTTGCACCAACGAGAAATCCATGTGCCTCACACTGGATGCAAACATTTATTCAGGGAAGTGATTTAAACTGAACAACAACTTGTCATCAAGTTTAGCATCTCCTGCGATGTTACCATCAAAGCATATCAGCAGAGATTTGACTTTCACTGAGTTACTGAGAAAAATATCAAAATCCTGGGCCAATAACTGTCTGCGAAAACTATTCATCCTATTCAGTGACCTCTTTGACACCATTGTAAGATCTCCTGGAAAGAATTTATAATCCAATTTAATGTTTCTGTAGCTTGCAGTAGGTGTTAATGGGACATACATAAAAGAATAATGATCACTGACAGATAGAATATTGTGCTAAGTAACTGAAGTTTAAGATGGTACTAAATAAAGTGTCTGCAAAAATCCAGGTCTACAGTAATCAGTTCGCTGCCAGCGTGTCAAGCAAACATATATCTGACAAAACTACAGGTTACATCTTACCATGAAAGTATTTTGATCACGTTTCCTTGTTTCTTGGCTTTTTTCATTGCTTTCTTCAATCATACTGTCCCACCTTTCAAGAATGCCAGTCCTGGGAATAGGTATAATTCTATATTTAACTGGCTTTTTCATTCTTGAGGTGTATTACTGTTGTGATCATCTTGAATTAAAGCTACTGATGTTCTTCTGATTTTTTTTCTTTACAGCTATAATCTCCAGCTACAACTACAGTATCCCAAATGTAAAGCAGAAACTTCTACTTTTTGTACTTGGCCACCTACAGGTTCACCATCTACATGTTATTGTGCAATATCTATTATCAGAGCAGTGCTTTCATTTACTTAGTTATGCTGCTGTGGGCATGTGATGCATATGTAGTACAATAATTTGCCCAGAACTATGTTGCTGGGTCCTTTCATTTTGCTGAGCAATTCACAGAATCACAGAATAACCAGGTTGGAAGAGACCCACTGGATCGTCGAGTCCAACCATTCCCACCAATCCCTAAATCATGCTCCTAAGTACCTCATCTACCCTAACCTTAAACACCTCCAGGGATGCTGACTCAACCACCTCTCTGGGCAGACTGTTCCAATGCCTAACCACCCTCTCCGTGAAGAACTTTTTCCTAATCTCAAGCCTAAATCTCCCCTGGCAGAGCTTGAGCCCATTCCCTCCCGTCCTGTGCCCTGTCACTTGGGAGAAGAGGCCAGCTCCCTCCTCTCCACAACCTCCCTTCAGGTAGTTGTAGAGAGTAATAAGGTCTCCCCTCAGCCTCCTCTTCTCCAGGCTGAACAACCCCAGCTCTCTCAGCTGCTCCTCATAAGGCCTGTTCTCCAGCCCCTTCACCAGCTTTGTTGCTCTTCTCTGGACTCGCTCCAGAGCCACAACATCCTTCTTGTGGAGAGGGGCCCAGAACTGAACACAGTACTTGAGGTGCGGTCTCACCTGTGCCAAGTACAGCGGAGAATAACCTCCCTGGACCTGCTGGTTACACCGTTCCTGATACAAGCCAAGATGCCATTGGCCTTTTTGGCCACCTGGGCACACTGCTGGCTCATGTTCAGTTGGTTGTCAACCAGCACCCCCAAGTCCTTCTCCTCCTGGCAGCTTTCCAGCCAGGCTTCTCCTAGTTTGTAGCTCTGCTTAGGGTTGTTGTGCCCCAAGTGCAGGACCCAGCATTTGGCCTTGTTAAACCTCATGCCGTTGGTCTCTGCCCAGCGGTCCAGCCTGTTCAGGTCCCTTTGCAGAGCCTCCCGACACTCCAGCAGATCCACACTTCCACCCAGCTTGGTGTCATCTGCAAACTTGCTAAGGGAGGACTCAATGCCTTCATCCAGGTCGTTGATAAAGACATTAAACAGGACTGGACCCAGGACTGAGCCCTGGGGAACGCCACTTGTAACTGGCCTCCAGCTGGATTTATCTCCATTTTCCACCACCCTCTGGGCCCGGTCATTCAAACAGTTTTTCACCCAGGAGAGTGTGCACCCGTCCAGGCCAGAGGCCGACAGTTTCCGAAGCAGAATGCTATGAGAAACTGTATCAAAAGCTTTACTAAAGTCCAGGAAGACCACATCCACAGCCTTTCCCTCGTTCAAGAGTTTAGCTACTCGGTCATAGAAGGTGATCAGATTACTCTGGCAAGACCTGCCTTTCATGAACCCGTGTTGACTGGGCCTGATCACCCGGTTCTCTTGCAAGTGCTTCTTGATCGCACTCAAGATCACCCGCTCCATGACTTTCCCCGGTACCGAGGTCAGGCTGACAGGCCTGTAGTTCCCCGGATCCTCCCTGCGCCCCTTCTTATAGATGGGCACGACATCAGCCAGCCTCCAGTCCAGCGGAACCTCCCCAGTCATCCAGGACTGCTGGAAGATGATGGAAAGGGGTTTGGCCAGCACATCCGCCAGTTCCCTCAAAACTCTTGGGTGGACTCCATCCGGCCCCATAGACTTGTGGGCATCTAGCTGGGCAAGCAAGTCTCTAACCACCTCCTCTTGGACGTTGGGAATCTCATACTTCTCTTCCAACCCTTGGGGTTGTGCACAGAGGGGACAATTTTCCTTACTGCTAAAGACTGAGGCAAAGTAGGCATTGAGCACTTCAGCCTTATCTTTGTCCCCTGTTACTGTTGTTCCCTCTGCAACTACTAGGGACTGGAGATTCTCCCTAGCCCTACTTTTGCTGTTGATGTATTTGTAGAAAGACTTTTTGTTGTCTTTCACAGTCTTGTCCAATCGCATTTCTAGTTGGGCCTTAGCCCTCCTGACGTTTTCCCTGCACATTCTCACTTCCTCCCTATAGTCCACCCAGAATGCCTGCCCCTTCCTCCAGAGGTCGTAGACCCTCCTCTTCCTATTGATGTCTCTTAGGACCTCCCTACTCAACCACGCTGGTTTCTTACCCCGCCGGCTACTTTTCTGGAACTTGGGGATGGCTTTCTCCTGAGCTGCTAGGAGTTCCTTCTTGAAGAGCGCCCAGCCCTCATGGACACCTTTGCCCTGAGGGAGCGCCTCCCATGGGACTTTTCCAACCAGCCTTCTGAACAGCCCAAAGTCTGCTCTCTGAAAGTTGAGGGCGACTGTTCTGCTAACCTCCTTCTTCATCTCACCCTGCACTGAGATCTCTATCATCTCATGATTGCTTTGCCCCAAGCGTCCTCCAACCTTCACATCCCCCACCAGTCCTTCTCTGTTCACCAACAGCAGGTCCAGGAGGGCACCGTCCCTTGTCGGTTCGCTCACCAGCTGTGTGAGGAAGTTGTCTTCCAGACACTCCAGGAACCTCCGGGACTGCTTCCTTTCTGCTATATTATACTCCCAGCCTATATCTGGGAAATTGAAGTCTCCCACAAGGACTAGAGGTAGCGATTTTGAGACTACACTCAGTTGTTTGCAGAAGAGCTCATCAGCTCCTTCTTCTTGGCTGGGTGGTCTATAGCAGACTCCCATCACAATCCCTTCCTGCCCGTGGGCTCCTCTGATTTTCACCCACAGGCACTCAGTCCCATCCTGACCGTAGTCCAGCTCGAGGGTATCAATGCCCTCTCTAACACAGAGGGCTACCCCGCCTCCTCTTCTACCCTTCCTGTCCTTCCTGAAGAGTTTATACCCCACCATGGGTACGCTCCAGTTGTACGAGTCATCCCACCATGTCTCCGCAATGGCAACGACATCGTAGTCTCCTTGCCCTACCCCAGCTTCCAGCTCCTCCTTCTTATTTCCCATGCTGCGTGCATTGGTGTAAATGCACTTCAGCTGGGCAGGCGTAGCTACAGCCTTAGCAATAGGGCTTCTCCCCAACTGAGCGGTCCTTGACTTAACTAAGGCCACAGTGCCAGTTTGCTGCCTACCATCCTCAGCTGCACTCACTCCCTCTTCCTTAGTGGTGATACACTGGCAGGCATCGCCAGCACAGCACACCTTTGCCACTGAAGTCTCACCTCCAGTCTCACTCCCATCCTGCCTGGTCTCCATCTCCTCCCTCCTCACATCTAGTCTAATTCAGAAGTAAGTCGTTGAAACACAGAAGAATACATTTACAGGAAAATCTTCAATTGTTTTGCATTAGCCTTGCAATCTGTGGATGCAGTATTCTATGCACCTGCATGTGATAATGTATTCTAGTGCAGTCTGTGCTGAAGGGCAAGGTCACATTTGCACTCCATAGTGTCAAAGGTGTTAGGTACAGAGTACAAATGTATTTTATCACCTGTGGCAGGCAGAGTTTGGTGAATTACACTGACATTTTCACTATTTAAGCTATATAAGCAAAATCTTCACACAATGAATTGACAGGACTTAAGGAGGCCTAATTAATTGTTTTCTTGATCGTAGTAGCCATTGATATGTATTTACTTTCCTCATTAAGAACCTATGTTTACATTTTAAGTATATATTGACATTTAATTTCCATGTTTTATACTCTTAAGTTATTTAAAAGCACAATCACCATGAAAAATGCTTCATCACCATATCTGCCTCAAGTAGGATCTTGTGCAGTGCAATTTCTGTTTATGGCCTAATGACTTTTGGTATTCAGTGAGGTATCTTTCAAGACAATTTCTAGTTTTCATTAGCATGTTTCATTTTTTTTTTAATGTAGGAGATTAAAATCATTATAATAATAGTTGCTTTAAGTGTAACTGTCTTTTTTAGAAGATTCAAAATTTGGTTTTGCATGCTGGCACTGCATTCTTTATGTACAGAATATATAAAATTCTATTACAATCATTGACCATACAGGCAACCACTAATTATTGGCTTTAACTCTGCATAAACCTGATACAGTATTACCACACGCAAGAGACAATACTTTTGGTGCTTAAAAGGACAACACCTTTATATTTAGAAACTCTTAAAAATCTTTGTTACTGGCTGCATAAAAAAAAAAATAACACTTAGGAACAAAGCCCAGACTTGAACACGTAGCTTTGAACTATGTGAAAGGTCATATATGTGTGTCTAGGACTGAATCCTAATCTCACTGAAATGAATTGGAGACTTGATAGTAATTAACTTAGAAATGTATTTATTTTCTGTGAATTTGGTGCATGGAAGTGATCTGATTAATCTTGAACAAGTCTTGCTCAGCATTTTAAAGAGATGACTATTTGCACCATAGACTTATCTGTAAATATGGATTCTATACTTGCTTAAAATTCAGTGACAGCAACTGCTTCAGATACAGTGAGCTCAAGGTTAAAGCAATATTCTGTAGTATAAGACATTTAGATGAGGCATTGGCAATTTAAAAAATGTAAGAGACCATAAAATGGACAGATCCCAGGTTATAATAATATTGAGCCTTGTTCCCAGGCAATAACTATGCAGAAGGTTATAATAAACCCGCACATTTGAGGGACTTTACTTATTGAATAAGACCATCTTTAACTGATGATGGGTTTAAAAAAGTATCAGCAGAAAAGTTTAGACAGTGTGAATTATTCTAGAGTTTAAAAAAATGCTTTGGAAGACTCTGGGAAACCCTGGATAGGTTTCCTACCTGTGTTTTTGTAAAGTAGTCAAATCAGCAGCAACATTTTTTCAGAGATTTGCAGAGGAACTAAAAACAGTATCACCTATGCTAAATTCCTGAAACATAACTCAAAAGGAATTTGAAAATAAAAAAGCAACCCCAAAATCCAAGCAAAATTCCTCCCCTTCCCCCATACTACAGGATCAAGAAACATTTCTTATCCGGGTCAATTCCTTGTATGGCAATTTACTTTTACATTAGAAGAGTACTACCTGTAGCAATATGTAATGCAGCAACAACAAGTTTTAAAAAACTAAGCTGTAGAGGTTTTGATCTCTGGAGACCAGGAATTTCCTTGTTTTCCCTCCTTCCAGAAAGATGAAAGCAAAAGGGATCTTTCCTGTTCATACAGACTCTACCCTTCTAAAAGAACAGAAGTAGTATTAGTTTCCACTTCACTTAATATGGGAAATTTTAATAGGAACATGTGCAGTAAGTACAGCTGTCATAACTGGCATTGTACAGATGCAAAATAACTGTGGAGAGTGCAGACTTCAGCTGTTATTAAAGAGGTGAAGTTGTATGACAGTGACTTACTAAGATTAAGCATGGAAGGCATAACGTGAATGTTGCGCCTTTGCAATTCTGTAAGAGGTAACCTGCATACTGACATCCTGAAATGGAAACACATCTCCAGTGGAGCAGAATGCAGTGAAGCTCAGTAAGAGGTGTTAGCAATAAAACTACTTACATTGAACATTTCATATGTGCTGTAGTATTGCCTTTTTCTCATTACCAAAGTTAATTATTGTTCAATTAATATCATCATCTAGGTCATTACTAAGTACATGAATTATGCTTGTTTTCATATTGAGTCCTTGTATCTGTACATTCATTCCTGTGAGATTCCCTGTTATGAGAAAATGGTACTCCATTAATTGTCTGTGCTGTATAGCTAGATGAGTTTTGTTCACATATGCTGCATTGCCTTTGTCCACTGAGATCCACTGAGGCTGTGTGTCAGAAAAGACACTTAAACTTAGTTTGGTGTTCTCCTTCTGACAAACTTCTGCTAGCTTCTTTTCCTTGGATGCTTACTTCCCGTTTGTAGGAGATAAAATTATTTAAAAATACTAACAACAGACACTTTTTCAGTATTTCCTTCACTCTGTTAGCTCCTCTGCCAAATATGTGCTTTAGATGCCAGCTGTTCTTATAATTTCATCGTATCCAGTCCTCATCCATTTTAGAAAAGTATGCCATTCCAATACTTTCAAACGGAAGCTCAAACCCTTGCTATTCCTACCAAAAAAACTGTGGCAGAAACCTTTTCATAATCAGAAATACTTCTCTAATTTACAACCTAAATATACTTATTAACATTTTATAACCATTTGGTCTTCAGACAGCAATATGCATGATATGTTTTCCTAATTTGTCATTCCTGTGTTTACAAAAAGAAATTGCATCATTCATTCTCTTTCATGTTGCTAGGCCAAAAGAACAATGCTTTTCCAGACACCTCTTCTGGTATGGATCATTCATGCCTTTGATCATTCTATTAGGCTCCCCCTATACCTTTTCCAGTTTCTGTCTTAAAACCACTGTCTAGGCTGTTAAAAATATACAAAATTAATTTTAATTCTATGCTTTTCAGGCTTGAATTGACCTAAGTGTACTATTTTGAAAATAAAAGATGCGTAATATACTGCAAGTAGGAGGGAAATGAAAGAATCAAATATGAAAAGGAAAAGAAATGATATTTTATTAGAGATTATTATTATTATTATTGTTATTATTGTTATTATGAACTGAGGCTAGGATTCTTCTTACAAGGAGAACTGTGGTAAGCAAGAGTACTCTGCAGAGAAAACCTGTACTCGGTTATAAAAACGTAATTTGTAAGGAAGGGAATTGGATAAAAAAGGGGAGAAAAGATCTAATAAAAGGAGTTGCTTTCAATCTTTGTCCTTCTCTCTCAGTTTGCACATAAATACTTCGGGCTTTTTTCAACTTCTCAGCTATCGCTTTATATTTCTGCAGGTATTTATTACCCTTAACTATCCCTAAAGCTGGAACAGAGAATGTGTGGCTATACAAACAGGCAAAAGGCTTTAAAATTGTAGGTCAGAGCCAGAGTAGTGAGATTGTAGTGATCAGTTTAGAGAGATACACTTTTTCATTTTAGCAAGGGAAAGAATAACATTGCCATTATGCAAGTCAATGACCTAAAACCACTCAGATTGCAGAGAGGAATCCCGTCATTATGGGCAGCAACTGCACAGACTCCCTGCAGACTGATTGGGTGAGCTAATTCTAAGTCAATTCCTAATAAACTTCATTATTATTCAATATAAACATGTAATTTAGTCTTGTTGAATTCATACTTTATAAAAAAGCCTTTGATGTAAAGTTTAAAAAGAGTAATTCCTTGAAGAGATCTCTTTCTAACTTGGTATGAATGCTAACACCTGTTTTAAGTTTTCAGAGAATGCATAGAAGATCTATCATCTTGAACAGCAAAATGAGCAGCTGGAATACAATTTGTTCTTGTTTCACCAGTGCAGAAGTGAAAGTTCAACATAACAGTACCTCAGCACTGTTTGGCTGTGACTGCAATTATGTCTTTAAACTTAGCTGTGATTTATTTTGCATTTCCAACACTGTGACCAGCAACATCCTTTTAAAACAGATTTAAGGGCCTGACTGTTTACCAAATATACTAGAGCCTTAATGCTCAAGTACTTGTTAAGTTATCAGAAAGAAGTACTTGTACTGATACTGAGAAAGAAAGGAATACCTCAGGATTTTAAAATAAAGAGAAATAACTGTGGAATGATTTTCAGAGACTTTGAGTTGTGAATGTCACTTAAGAAGGGAATACTGTGAACTGTCATTTCCAAAAATGTATATGCCATATACTATTTAAAATAGAGATGTGTTCAAAGAAAATCATATAAGCAGAATACACAAGAGGAAAAAAAAAAAAAAAAGAAACCAAAGAAAAACAATACCCTCCCAGAAACTCAACTGAGAATTAACATGTTACAGCCTTAATGTATAACTCATGGGATACTCTTGCTCACATACAAAGCCTTGCAGTGTAATTCCACCCAGAGCTATGTTAGTTTCCCTCCATTATATTACTGAAATAAAATAGCTATGTTGAATAACACTGTAGTTATTTTGGAGGTGGTGACTGTTTTGGGGTTTTTTTTTCAAGACAAGTAGATCCACTGGTTTTTGACCAGTGAAGGTGAAAAGAAAAAATGAAACAGAAAATGTTGTAAGTCTGGCAGTCCCTGTGCTTAACAGACTGGCTGGCACAATCATTACAGAATATGTTGGCTGAGTTCTCTTATCTGCTGAAGCAGATAAGCATTCTCTGTTATGCAAACAATAAAAAAATAACTGAAGATAGTGATTTCCAAAGGAGGACTTCCATCTTGTAAAGGGAACATTCGTCTTTACTGTCTCTCTTCTCTCAATAGCAAAGTAAGAGGAAAAGTGGATGCATGGGGCATGGCTGGAGGTGCAGGGGACCTCTTGGACACACAAGTGCCACTGAAACTATGAAGTAGATTTGTTTGTAGCTTTATTTCACCAGAGGCTTAGTGGATTTAGAAAGCAAGCATTATTTGAGCCAGCACTACCTGTTTTGTATCAGGTGACGCCATGCTGCCTGGCTGGAAAATGGGAACAAAAAGGAAGGACAGCAGTATCAGGCCGCAGCTGGAGAATTAGCTCCCTGTGACAGCATGGCATCCCTTTGGATAGCCTTCTGACAACTGCAGAGCCTGCAGCCTCTCCAGCCTCTTATTGTAGAAGCTTTTGGTATCTCTCTTCTGGTCAGCAGCAAAGAAATGAAGTGTTCATTGCCACTGTTATGATCCCATGGGCACATCTAGTAGAAAGTGTGTGGCAGAGCAGTGTGAGAAGGTGTAAAATCCAGATCTGACTTCCAGAGAACAACCACAGCAGTCTTATGAAGATGTCCAAGACCTGATGAAGCTACTTAAGGATGTAGGATTCTTACCGTCAAGGACGCTTTCTACTTGTCATTGGCCTAAACTCCATCTAACAGAAGGTTGCAGATGACCTCAGGTTCACCCTCAGCTGTGGCAGTGCTCCTCTTTCCAGACAGGAAGGAAAGTATTACACTGGCCTCTCAGAAGATTGCATCTGGGGACTTCATATAGCATAATTGTTAAAATCTATAGCAGTGCCTTTGAGCTCCAAAAGCACTGTTCATTATCTCAGTGTCAGCTGTAACTGAAGTGGTGAAGCTGCATGATTCTGAGCCAGTAACAATTCTTTTATAGCTCTAACTAAGTCAAGATTTGGCTGAGAACAATCAATACCTGTGCTATATGATTCAAATGCTTCAGCTGGAAAATGCGTTGCCTCCATGGTTCCACTCAAAGGCCAACATTCAACCAGTACGTGAGATCACCTTTCTGAACACTGAAGAAAAGCATCATGAGTGACCTTGAATGCGAAGGCAGACATAAAGGCAAAGACTAAACTTTGTGTTGCTCCATTTCCATTTGGCCAACAGGCTGCAGAGCACCTGATCTCTGCTCTTACATTGTGGATAGATTTGTTCAGCTCCTGGGATAAAATATAATAAAATAACAATGGCTATAAACTGGAGAAGGTCAGATTTAGACTAGACATAGGGAAGAATTTCTTCACCATGAGTGTGGTGAGACACTGGAACACGTTGCCAGGGGAAGTTGTGGATGCTCCCTCCCTGGAAATGTTCAAGGCCGGTTTGGATGGGGCCTTGGGCAGCCTGATCTAGTGGGATGTCTCTGCCCATGGCAGGGAATTGGAACTAAATGATCTTTAAGGTCCCTTCCAACCCTAACTAGTCTATGATTCTGTGTATTTCAG
The DNA here is from genome assembly GCA_033459285.1 of Clamator glandarius. Taxonomy (NCBI): domain Eukaryota; kingdom Metazoa; phylum Chordata; class Aves; order Cuculiformes; family Cuculidae; genus Clamator; species Clamator glandarius. Next base: position 372,450 of record JAUNZM010000084.1, on the reverse strand, counting down.
GTAGCCTCAGTAGGTTCCCATCATTCCAAGCACACCTTCATCATAATGGGAAATTTCTTACTTATTCAGACTTTCTTGTTTGTGTTTAACAAAAGTTCCAAGAAGTTAAAGCAGATATTCTAGCTTTGTTTGGCTTTTGCTTTTTGTTGTTATTTTTTGCAATCTTTTTAGTTGGTCTACTCTTCAGAGAAATTGTACCTTTCCACACAACTTAATTCTGAATGCACTCTCAGTGGGAAGCAATGAAAGGCAGCAAGGCAGTATAACTGCTCACTGCTAAGCTCTTGACATTGTGATGGAAGGAAGATAATTTCTTTGCTCTTGGATCAGACCTAAAGACTGGTTCTCTCTTTCTCACTTCTAGTTATGACCAGGGTGTTGTTTTTAATGTGAAACATTTTAGAGAACAGGGTCAAATGCCTCTGTAAATGTAAGAGTTGAGCTCTAATTTTAAAGACAGAATTTAAACACCTGGCAAAATGAAAGGAAGATCCATAAATCTGCCAAATTTAAGAAGTATCTTGTCAAGCAGGTTGTAATTAAGACATTTTAAACACTAAACCCATTTATCTTACTAGGAAATATAATTCCAGTTCAGCCAGCCAGAGAAATGTGTTCCATAAGAGCTGTTAGGATTTTTTCTTGCCTACTCATTTGCATGGTCTTCTGGGAGGCAGAACCTGTCAGTAAAATGTAAAATATAGAAGAACTACATTCTTTAAATCTCACTGTTACTTTATAAATGTTCTTTCAATTTAACTCATTGTCTCAGGAAGTAATTGTCTGTGGGACAAAAAAAAAATCAGGTATCTATCACTTTTCAGTGTTAGAGATTATTTATGAGCGGTAATTGCTGTTAAGTTATGTATCTTGATATTACTGCAACTTCTTTGAAAAAAAACAAATCTCACAAGAGCCAGAGGTAGTATTCTCAAAACAGCATGTAGTTACATCTCTTTAAAATGTAATAGTCTACACAGGGCAAGAAGGAATACTAGGTATATAAGTGAAAAGATTAAATTAAATGCAAAAAGCTGTTCAATTCTGTGTAATCAACAAGATAGTTTTCACAATCTTAAACCTGAGCCTCCCATAATAAGTTTGTTTGAGCATAAGCAAGATAATTTATAAATATTAAAATGCAAACCTGGGATTATTTTATATGCCTCAGTGTTCATGGAGTTCCTGGACTCCATCTAAAAAAACCAAACTTATTTTAAAGAAGCAATCGGTTTTCTTGCATATGGCAACGTAAATTTGACAATAAGCAATTAATATATTGAAACACGTGCTCTCTATTTTCTTATGTATATGTGCAAGGTCAATACGTGAGGACTAACATTTTCCCAGCCAGGTGAAAGTTCATTTTAATTTCTAAACTTTCCTTTTTCCTCTCATCTGGTTTTATAAATCTACCTAGAAAAATGTTAGTTAGTATTTTTGCATAAATATTTTGAGGATCAAGAATTACATCACACAAATAAAATGTTTAGATTAAAATTACTGCAAATGATCACTTCTCTTTACCACGTCTATATGAATTAAAATTGTTCTACATATATACAGGAGGAGAAAGCTCCACAGAAGGAAAAGGCAACTCCTTCTACAGTAAAAACTGCTGAATAGAAAAGTAATTTTGCATGTAAGATTCTGCCCAAGCTGTTAGGTTGAAAATACAGTCAAAATTAAAATTCCTCCTGGGCAAAATCCTGGCTTTTAAATGCAAACTAGCTATCCATTACTGCCTAGTCAATATTTAGTGCAATTGACTTGAATCCTAGAAATACTAGTACTACCCATATCTACCAAGTTAAAAAGCCTTTGAGGTTTAGTGATAGTCCTTTCTGACATTTCAGGTTTAGCAGGAGGTTAAATAGACACTTTACTGTATTGCTTTAGGGCACAGTACATCAGGCCACTTTTTAGCTGCTTGCAAACTTAGAAGCCTTAGGAGGTACCAGACTGATACTTGCAGCACATTAAAACTGTCCTTTTTTCCTGCACAGAAAATTGTCCAGTGGTATGATTCATCATGGTCATTACCAGTCTGCTACTGTGGTTATACTTGCACACACACAAAATGAAGAATAAGAATTAATTTAGTAAATTATTTTGCTCTGGTAATTTCTTCTGAAGCACTGAAGATTATTATTTTATCAAAAAAGGGTAAAAAAATTGCATAAAGAAGAAAGTCAATAACTTGTCTATGAAATTATAATCTTATGTGGTATTAATGATGAGTTGGAGATTAAAAATATATATATATTGTCTCTTTTATCCTAAACTGTCTCTTGTCTCTACAAAAATTCTTTTTTTAGATGACAGGGATACAAAAGAATGTTTCTCTTGAAATGTACCAGTTATCCTGTGAACATGTTCTATATTACGCTCTATGCTAGGAAATCCAGTTAGCACTGCTTTTGTTTTTGTGGTTTTGTTTCTTCATTGTGTTTGTATTTGTTTGAACATTTCAGCCTTGCTCCTTGGAGAAGATAGAGAGATATTTGATACAGATAATCAAAGTTTGCCTTTCCCCGGGTGTTTGCCTTGCCAAAAGGTACCCACTTATCCAGGTGATTCTCCACTAATGCTCCTCTCTTCTCTGGCACGCAACTGTTATTTCATAGTCTTAAAACTACATGCTATTTAAAATACTACAACAAAGTTAAACAATAACACTCTTCAAGAGTATATAATTGGATGTCCTTCCTACATAATGTATGTTTATTCTGGCTGAAGGCTTTATTATTTCCATTTGATTTGAAAGCAGAGTCAGTCTATACATTAAGTTTTTTTTAAAAGTTTTTAAAAGAGATGTATGATTTTAAATACATAGAAAAATTACACATTTCTGACTATGTTAAATTTACATTGCTCTATTGTTTTGCAATTAAAGTTTTGAAAATAGAAATACATAAAATTTATTATTTTTTAGCAAAATAATGCTTTCAAAATAACCAGAGGGGGAAAAAAACCTAGTCCTGTAACTTAATTAAATAATTAACTTCTTCCAAGAGAACTCTATTGCAGTTATTCCCAGTGTTCTTTTATATATTTTAAAGACTGATTCCAACCAATTATCAGAGATTTTATTTACTTACAAAGATATTATAAAAGTGGGGTTTTTTTGTTTTTTACTAGTGACCCATGTCATTTTTTTCCTCTGCAAATTTACTGTTCTTCCTTATATGACAAGTAGACAGGACAGAAGGTCCTGTACAAGGATCACATCCAAGCTAATGTGATAGATCATATTGCCCTTGATGTTTCTTAATGGTATTGCAGCATCATAAAAATACAATTTTCTCTCATTCATGTATCATGTGAGAACAATAGTGTTTGGAATTGATGCTTAGCAATTTATTTTTTGAGGCATCTGTACATGCTTTCCAGTTTGATGTTGGCTGAGTCAATAATGAAGACACACCTTAACATTGTGTATGGAATATGACAGATTCTGTAATTTTGAATTGTTTCCTTTTCCCATTTTTATTTTTAAATTAAGTTGAGTTTGTTTATTTTAAAGTAAGCTTATAAAATAAAAAGTTCAGCAGAACTACAAAGAGGACCAAGTAAGGAACGCATCTGCTCCTATTACTGCTCTGAATGCTTAAATAAAAAGATTGATATAATGTTTAACAACAATTCTTATGAAAATTTATCAGCTTTTGGAAATTGCTTCCTCTCACACACTACATATGTACACTCTGTTATTTTAACATCTAAGGATCTTATGTATAAAAATGGAATTATTTGTAATTTTCATTCAATTTATCTATCTGCTCTTCTATGGCCCAGGTGTAAAAGACTTGCATTATCAAGCTGGGATAAAGACATTTGAAAATTAATCTTCTCTCGGGATCCTATCTTCTCCAAGGAACTTTGCCTGTTTTGATAGCTACTTAATATTTTCCTTTCTGACCTCAGAAACAACTCAATACTCTTGAATCAAAGCGGAGAGTTTTCTGGGAACTGATTTCATCGTCACTTCTTCCAAACAGGATTTTTGAAGAGATTCTTTTTTCTAAGACAGGCAGCCAAAATTTACCTCTGTTACAGAGCTGCCTTCATTGGAGTATTTGTGATATACCAGGCTGGTGCAAAGAGTTGCTAATTTTATTTCATCCCTCTGCATATTTCTACCAAAATGGCCTAGTAAACAAATTACTCACCTACAAATACAATAAAACATTTGTTTCTTTGATATTTTTGATCAGTGTCTCCCCTCTGGCACTAAAATTTTCCATCATATTTGCATCACGTTAAGAAGAAAAAGAGGAATCACAAAGAGAAATGCTGACTGGACTGGATGAGAAGTTTTTTCTGTAATTCATCACTCAAAAACTCCAATTCAGTTTGTCAGCATCAACATATCAAATGTATATTATCAGCAGAAATATCAAGTCAGTATCAGTGTAAGTATGATTCTATGACAGAATGGTTTAGGCTAGAATGGACCTTAAGGATCATCTAGTTCCAACCCCCCTGAGATGGGCAGGAACACCTTCCATTAGGCCAGGCTGCTGAAAGACTCAGTCAATCTGGCCTTGAACACCTCCAAGAATAAGGAACCCATGACTTCTCTGGGTAACCTGTTCCAGTGCCTCACCACACTCCAAGTAAAAAATTTCTTCCTAATATCTAATCTAAATCTCCCCTCTTTCAGCTTAAAATCATAATCCCTCATCCTATCACTGCAATCCCTGATAAAGAGCCCCTCCTCAGCTTTTCCGTGGGCCCCTTTTAAGTAGAGGAAGTTTGCTATAAAGTCTTCCTGGAGCCTTCCCTTCTCTAGGCAAAACAAGCCAAATTCTCTAGGCAAAGCAAGCACAGATGACCAGCACCTTCAAGTCCTTCTCTTTAGGGCTACTCCAAATCCATTCTCTGCCCAGCCTGTAATTGTGCTTGGGATCATCCTGACCCAGGTGCAGGACCTTTCACTTGGCCTTGTGGAACATCATGAGGTTTGCACATGCCCACTTCTCAGTCCTGCTAAGGTCCTTCTGAATGGCCTGTCTCCCGTCCAGTGTGTTGACCATGCAACAAAACTGTGCACTGTCAGCAAACTTGCTGAGAGTGTACTCAGTTCCACTGTTCACATATGAGACAAAGATGTTAAACAACACTGGTTCCAATACCAATCTCTGAGGAACACCACTTGTAACCATTCTTCACTTGAACATTGAGCCATTGACCACAATGCTTCCAAAGTGACCACCCAACCAATTCCTTATCCACCTAGTGGTCCATCTTCAAATCCCCATCTTTCCAATTTAGAGACCAGAATGTTACATGTGACCTTGTCAAATACTTGGCAGAAGTCCAGGTAGATGATGTCAGTTACTCTTCCCTTATCAACCAATGCTGTAGCCACATTGTAGAAGTCCATCAAATTTGTCAGGCATTATTTGCCCCTAGAAAAGCCATGTTGGTTGTCACCAACCACCTCCTTATTTCCCATGTGCCTCAGCAGAAATTCTAGATGCATCTACTCCATGATCTTGTCTGGCACATAGGTAAGCTGATCAGCTTGTAGTTCCCTGGGTTTCTCCTTTAATTTTTTAAAAATGAGAGTTACTTTTCCCCTTTTCCAGTTAGTGGGAACTTCCCTAGACTCCCATGACTTCTCAGATATGATGGATAGAGCCTTAGCAACTTCATCTGCCAGTTCCCTCAGGACCTGCGAGTGCATCTGATTAGGTCCCATGGACCTGTGCACCTTCAGGGTCATTAGATGGGTTTGAACCTGATCCTCTGTTACAGTGGGTGGTTCTTCATTCTCCCAGTCCCTGACTTTGCCTCCTGTGACTTGTGCAGTGTGGTTTCAGCATTGCTGGTAGGGGCTGAGGCAAAAAAGTTGCTTAGTATCTCAGCCTCCTCCATATCTTGAGCAACCATATCTCCTGTTTTGTTCCAGAGAGGTCCCACATTCTCTCTAGTCTCCCTTTTATAACTGATGTACCTATAAAAGCTTTTCATGTTGTCCTTTACATTCTTGGCCAGATTTAATTCTTTCAGAGCTTTAGCTTTCCTAATCTGATCCCCTGCTGCTCAGACAACTTCTCTGTATTCCTCCCAAGGTACCTGTTCTTGCTTTCACCCTCTGTAGCTTTCCTTTTTGAGTTTAAATTCATCCAGGAGTTCCTTGTTCATCCATGCAGGCATCCTGGTGTTTTTGCCCAGCTTCCTCCTTACTGAAATGCAACGCTCCTGAACTTAGAGGAGGTGATAGTTGAATATTTATTAACCAGCTTTCTTGGGCTCCCCTGCCCTCCAGGGCTTTATCACATGATACCCTACCAAGCAGATCTCTGGAGATGCCAATGTCTGGTCACCTGAAGTCCAGAGTAGTGAGCCTGCTGCATGTCCTCCTAGCTGCCCTAAGGATCTTGAAGTCCACCATTTCATAGACTGTGCATCCAAGGCTTCCATTAAGCTTCACATTCCCATCAGCGCTTCTTTGTTGGTGAAGGTCCAGCTTAGCATCTCTCCTCATTGGCTCTTCTGTCACTTGGAGAAGGATGTTGTCATCAATGCATTTCGGAAACCTCCTGGATGGCTTGTGCCCTGATGTGTTGTTCCTCCCACAGATATCCCCATGAGGACCAGGGTTTGCAAACATGAGGCTGTGTGTATCTGTCTATAGAGGGCCTCATCCACTCGCTCTACCTGGTCCGGTGGTATCAGACCCCCACTACTATGTCACCTATCCCTGTCCTCCCTTTAATCTTCACCTACAGGCTCTCAGTCAGCTCCTCATCCATACCCAGGTGGAGCTCCATGCACTCCTGCAGGTCATTAGAATAGAGGGCAACATCCCCTTCCTGGTCTTCCTTGTTTGTTCTTCCTAAAAAGCCTATATCCTTCTGTTCCAATACTGCATTGATAGAATCCATCCCACTGTGTCTCTGTGATGCCAATGAGATCACAGCACTGCAGGCACACACATGTGTCTAACTCCTCTTGCTTACCCCCCCTGCTATGTGCATTTGCATAGCAGCACGTAAGTTGTGCTCCTGATGAACCTGCCTGACTGGCAGGAAATCCTTTGTGTTTCTCTTCAATTGCTCTCTTGTGGACCAGTGTTGCCTCTCCATGCTCTGAGGCTCATGTATGCTATGGCCCTATATGATATCCAGCTTCACATACAATATGCTTATATTTCTAGTTCTTCACTGCATGTTCTTCTTACTCTCAGTGGGCTAAGCAGGATCCTTTGCTACCAGCAAATAACAGATCAAATACTGTTTACTTTGCTTCTCCAGCAGGAACACAGCCATGAGAAGATGCCAGTTGGTACAATCTTCAAACTCAGTACTGCATGTATCGCAGAGTTGATAGTCCACATAGCCAGAAGTGATTACTCAATTAAAAGAATAAAGAAAACATGATTCTAATCGCCATTCATTGGTTTAGAAATGTCACACCAGCCACATTTCAGACATTGCATGCTATTAATACTAATCAGCATATATTAGTAGCCAGACATGTTCACAACTGTTCTAACAGCTGAGTGCCTCCAAGCTAAATTGAGTTCACACCTTAGACACCTATTAACACAGTTGTTCAGGGATATTTATGAAGTTACATTTATTTGATTGCTGAGTGACCTTGGCTGAATGAGAATTTATGCTTGCTGGAATTTAAAGGATCACGGGCTTTTCCAGAACCTTGTCAGACTTCCAGGCCTCCAGATCCTTAGAGAATTCATAGGTGTATCAGTAAATACTGATGTAATATTTTTTTCCATGATAAGTGTGTTTGAGGGGATTAACTTTATTTTAAAGTCTTACATGTGTATACTAATATTCTAATTGTAGAATCTACTGAAGAAACCTGATGGTCTGGTTTTGAAGATAAAGCAGTGTTTAACAGATTGGGTTTTGTAGCTTCATCTATTCTGAAAAACTCTCTGGCTCTAGTGGACCATTCTTTTTAAGATCAAAAAAAATACTGAAATATCCTATATTGTAAATTTTGTGGCACATATAAGTTACCTATGACTAATTCAGAATATTGGAAATCTATGATACAATCCCAGAAAAAAGCTCAGCTTAGCATAGAAAGGTTTTCTAAAGCTCTATGAGAGTTTTTCAATAATATATTAAACAGACTAAATAATTAAAACTTCATTTGATGGAAATCAGACCATTCTTGTGTTTCAATACAGCATCCTGTGAGAGACAAGACTTTTTTCAGCTCCAAATATGGAAGCAGTCATTCCTTTCCTGTACATTACTTCAAGGATAACATCAGACAGAATTTAAAAGCAAATTACAAAATACTGACTTGAATATTTATTTATTTATTTAGACGTATAAATTAAAAACTAGGTTTGGGATTTCCAGGGATGCTTAAATGTACTTACTAGCAGATTATCTGGAGGAAATTACTGAAACCCGCCTTTCTTTTTTCTGGAGAAGAGATTTGGTATGTGAAGATGCAGCTATGTCTGAGTATCTCATATGCCTCCAATGCAGTCCCCAGTTAGATGCACTTGCTCATCCTCCTCAAGCAGCTGCTGCTGCTTCTGGCAGGGTAGAAGGACACCTGAGCATCAGCATCTCTGTGATAGCAGTCCCAACTGCGGCATTTTTGAAGTTTCTTTACCAAAGAAGGGCAGGCACTCAGAGGCCCTTGATGTGAGGCTGGGTGCAAGCAGCCTGTGCCCAGGTCTGGTTCAGCCATCACTAGTTAGACTATGTCAGTTACTCTGTTGTGATTAACCACTTTACAGCCAGCCTTCCTGCTAAAACTGTTTAACCTTCTTTTAAAAAAAAAAAAAAATTACAAATAAATGCTAGCTGATAGAAGTTTTCCAGATACAAGATCTCCCAGGTGCAGGTGTTTCATGTATAGCTGGAAAGCTTCAGTTGATGAGACAGCAAGAAACCTACCCCAGTGCATCCCACAAAATTGGCAGATACTGATTTGCCTGGAAGCTACAAAGACATCAAATGCATTAACTTTTTAAATTGGAACAAGCAATTGCTTGGATGTCTTCCCCTTTACAAGGCAGCACACCTAAAAAAGAAACATTTGTTTCTTTAACATTTTTTAATGCAGAGACTAATTTAGAAATGTTTTTCCCCCAAATTTGCCAGTAACTGTTACAAGATATTTTCATTGTATAGAACAGCTGTTTATACTCAGTCTCGTTTAAGTGAGACAAAATGGAAACGAAGGCATTCCTGAGTCAGTTCATAGTTATTTACATAAATTTAAGGGTTTTTTGAAGCATATTTTCTGTGTTCCATTAATATACCTCTTTCTGTATCATTCCTTCTTTCTCTCTGCTGCTAGAATTGAAAAGATCAAGGATAAACCTCATAATGAGGGCACCACAAAGCTATGCCCTTCTCCGGGATATTCTTTACCCTTATAAAAGATCTCATATAGTTCAAAGTTCAGCAACCACAGTAGGTAGTACACTGCTCATCTCTTCCTAGTGAACAATGCCCTGTAACCTGCATTTTGATAGTAAGCTAAAGCAGTGAATATGAGCAGCTGCCTTCAGGGCATGGCAGCATTGTCTTGCACTTGGGCTCCACTGGAGTGCTCATCACTGGCTGCAGCACAGTGGCACAGGTTTTCCTGCTGCAGAGTTTTTGTACACCAGGTATGGGCAGAGGGGCCATAGCAGCACACTGCTAATGGAGAAGACGCCAATGCTGCTGTCAGGGGTTAGGAGTAAGAAGTCAAATGTACGTTGTGTTCATGGCATGAAACTTGGTAGGCAGAGGTATAGCTGAAGACTTATATGATGACAAGGACTTAACCGTAAAGATAGTCAGGAGAATAAGCTTTTGAATGAGGTACAGCTGACATAGCATAAGATAATTAAAATTGGATAAATGGGCTTGTTCAGTTCTTCCAATATCCAAGGAAACTGGTTAGAGCAAATAAGAACAATACCAGGCTACCTTTAAGCAAAATAACATAGAGCAATCTCTTTCCTAATTAGAACAACTGGCAATACTCTAGGCTTTTGTCTAGGCACTTGGCTCAAATATATAGAAATTATTTGAGTATCATGTAGAATAAACATCACAGTGGATATTACATTGACTGCAATAATATTTTTGTATGTAATGCATCATTACCTCTCATATTAGTTTTTAACTGGCATGGTAATGAAAAGATATGGGGCATTGTCATTGAGTTGAAACCTGGCATTCTGTTAGGTCCACAGAATTTTCATTAAATGTTTAACAACTGCTTCTTACATTGTGATATTGATGCTTTCAACCTTATTGACAGAGGAATGGACTTCTTTGAAGCAATAACATGAAAGAGAGATAGAACACTAAATTATAACCTGACAGGTAGGAAAAAGTAAATGTAAAATACTTTGATCACATATATTATTGGTAGGTAGTGTTCTCTTTGATCATAAAGCCTTCAGCTTGATTTTCAATTGCCAGAAGCATACTCTCATTTAATTTTGGGTCTTAGAACATTAAAAAGGTTGATGATTAAATGCCAAATTTGTGATTATCATATGTTTTAAGTTACTAAATTTTAACTGGATAATGTTGGATCATCACAACTGCCAATCGAGGATGTGAACATTCACAATACTCTGCTTATTCCTGCTGTGAACAAGTCACATTGGTTGTCCAGTTAAAAGAATAGAGATCTGTATCTGACAACAGATGGCATTATTTTTATATTTTTGCCAGCACTGATGATATATCATATCACAGCAGGTCTATGAGCAAAGCTTTTAAACTGAAGGCACAATGAGGAAGACTGCTGGTGTCTTGAAAAATTAATCATTTTATTACCCTAGATGTTGTTTGAGATGAGAAAGAAAAAAGTGTCAATAGATCTATAAACTCAATTTCACCATCAGAGCCCCTGGTATGGCTGAAATTACATGGGCTGCACTTACTAGGCTGTAATGTCTCCCACCTGAAAATAGGGATTTACACTCAGCAGTGGGATGATTCTACTTTTAACTCAGCTGCTTCGCATTTCTTAACTCTATCCCAGCCAAAGCCAGTACAGTGACTAAGCGCTACTTCTGCATCACAGATTCCCCCCTCTATGCCAATCCTTAGCATTGCCAGCACAACCGTTTGCAGGAACATCTTGTGGATGATACCAAAGAAATAATCGAATCAAAAACTTGGCAAAACAGACGGTTCAGAATTCAGATTAGTTACTGTATGTGCTACCCTCCTTTCCCAGGTATTTATGTTTATGGAACAGATGGCTTCACACAAGGTGGAGACAAAGGAATAAGCAGCATGAAAACACACATCTTAAGGAAGACAAATATTTTTAATCTACTACTGATTAATAACCAAGGTTTTAACTTGCAGTTAGTTTTCTGTAGTGCTGACAACTTTCCAGAATATCTTGAGGGGAAAAAAGAAAAAATTGCCCTGAGCTCATTTGCACCTGAGTTTATTTTTGTCCCATCTACATCTGCACCAAATTCGGAAGCACAGAGTGATTAAGAGAAGGCTCAACTCAGTCTTGTGGGGTTTTGCTTTCATATTTTTGTTTCCTGAATAATTTCTTTTTGCATTTTCTGTTTGAGAGGCAAGGTCACACCAAAGGTCTGCTCAGTCCACTAGCTCAATTACTTAACTGCAGTAGTAGCCAAAAGCAGATAGCTAGGGAGTAGTATAAATATGTGGTAACATATTTAAAAGCAGTTAACACTTGTTGAACAGTCTTAGCTTTATTTTGCCAAACTCACTAAGTACCATTGGATGTTCCCAAGAGTTTCATCCTTAGTGTCAGAGAGAAAAAGAAAAAATAAGAAAAGATTAAAAAAAGAAAACAGGTTTTTGTTTTGTGTGTCTTTTAAGCTCTTAGAAATATATAAATTCTAGACCTCAGAAAAACTCTTATGCAATAATGAAAGGCAGAACCACGGCAATTCAAAGTACTGTAACTGCCCCATAGGGCAGAAGAGACTAAGAAGAACTACCATAATTAAAATACCCTGTGGTCCCGGTTCCTAGTAAAATAACAATACTCTTGTTTTTTTGTACCTTAGTGTCAGCACTGGAAGTGCTTGTCAGCAGAAGCCATGTAAACACAAAAAGCTGTGCATGTGTTCCCACACCAGCCATAATGGAGGACTGTACTCTGGAGACAACTGGATCATCTCACTGCTAGAACAATGACATTTGAAAATTAACGTGGCCCAAAATAACTACTGTTTATAAATATCTCAAGCCTTCTCAAGTCTACAGAGGATCAGTTTACTAAGCAGATAGAAAGGACTGGCAAGCAGTGTAAAACACCATGCAGAGCAGTGGTGATAGTAATGAGCACAGCCTTCATGACTGATTCTCTTTTTAGACATTTTCCATGCTCTGTGAGGACTCACTGCCTACATGAGGTTACAGATCATCACCAAAACTCTTCATATGGCAGATTTATAATTTTTATCTGAAAGTTCTAGTAAGTTGCCAGTGAAACCTCTCTGAGGATTATGTTGTATAGTGCATGGAAAGAGCGTGTTAAAGAATTATATATGAAATGTTCAACCTATAACTCATGGAGAAGAAAATGTTTTCTGAGAAGTCTTTATATTTCTAGGTATATCACTCCAATGGGAATTAATAAAAAACCCCAAATGTATCCAGTCCCTGCCCTCCATTTCATTCTTCAGGTGAAAACTACACTGTACATGTAAGCAAAGTAATCTCCAGCTACGTATGTTGCAAGTCTCCAGAGTCCTTCAACTTTAGCTTTCTCTTCTTTCTTACTCTCTCAGTGGATGGATCCCATCCAGCCCCATAGCCTTGTGTGTGTCTAAGCGGTGTAGCAGGTCAATAGCCACTTAGCCTTGGATTATGGGGGCTTCATTCTGTTCCTTCTCCCTGTCTTCCAGCTCAGGGGGCTGGGTATCCAGAGAACAACTAGTCTTATCATTGAAGATCGAAATAAAGAAGGCTCAGACTTTTCCTCACCCTTTGTCACTAAATTTTCCCCTGCATCCAATAAATGATGGAGACCTCCTTAACCTTCCTTATGCTGCTAGTGTATTTATAGAAACCTTTCATATTCTCCTTTATGGCAGTAGCCAGATTAAGTTCTAGTTGGGCTTTGGCCCTTCTGATTTACCCCCTGCATAACCTTACATCTGTGTAGTCCTCCTGACCTGTCTGCCCCTTCATTCAAAAGTCATAAACTCTCTTTTTTCATTCCCGAATTTCAGTCAGCACTCTCTATTCAACCAAGATGCTTTCTTCCCTGCCTGCTCCTGCACCTTGAAGATTTTCTTCTTGAAGAATGTTCATCCTTCCTAGACTCCTTTGCCCTTCAAGGCTGCCTCCCATGGGACTCTGCCAACCAGACTCCTAAAAAGGTCTAAGTCTGCTCTCTGGAAGTTCTGCTGATCCCCCTCTTCAGTTCTCCAAGAACAGAAAACTTTATCATCTTTATCACTTCATCACTATGTCCAAGTCAGCCTCCAACCATCACATCACTCCCAAGGAGTTCTCTGACCATGAACAAGAGGTGCAGAGAGGTATCTTTCCTGGTTGGCTCACTCACCAGCTGTGTCAGGAAGTTATCTGCCACACACTCCAAGAACCTCCTAGACTGTTTCCACTCTGCTGTGTTGTGTATCCAGCAGACAACTGGATATATAGTTATCTTCAGACAGAGAACAGAATAAAAACTCTGAAACACATAATTGAATAGCTGTGGCCATGTGTTATTTTACCAACTGGCAGTTGCTTGTCACCTTATCTCTGGTAGATGCCACCCATTTTATGTGGCAAAGTCAACATGCATCACAGTCAGCTATTAATAGGTCACGGCCATAGTACAGCACATCTTTGTCAGCCAAACTTTCCATAAAAGATTTGGCTTATAGGTCAGAGGAATCTCAACAACTTACTTCTGTTTCCTGACTCTGCTACTGGACATAATCTTTAGCATAGAATCAGTTAGATAGGTCTGGAAATAACATGTTAAAGCACTGCAATAAGGTATGCCAGAGCTCATCTGTCAAAGATCTTGCAGAAAGTAAAGCATATATGCATTAAGATCTTTAACAGTTAATAACTTTCCAGGCAGAATATTTGCTTCCCCATAGGCCTATACTAAAGCAATTTTTGAAGAAGACAGCAATATCAATTTGCCAAGGCCACTGGCAAATTACTTTTAGATCTCTTCAAAGTAATCGATGGAAACTTTCATAAAATTATAAAGAACATTTCTTAGTCATAACCAGTTTGAGCATCTGAGTAGTTTTCTGTACCAATGACCAAAAAGCGATACGGAGATCTTGCCATCTTTTAAATTAAAACTGTTCCTGTCTTTTGTTGCCATTCATAACTGGAAATACACCTACACCTGTGTTCAAAGGCTCTTAGAAAGAGAGGGAACATGCATCTGCTTGCAAACACTTTTGCAAATACGTAAGATTGGACAGACTTGCTGGCTGTTCTATCTTTAAACTTATAGATAGCTTCTCTGTTCCTTCATTTGAATATGGTATGTTAATTGGCCTAAATTTAAGTCATTCCTGGGCTTTAGTAACTGACATGATAGGGCAGATGATGATATAGCTTTCCAAGAAGGTACAAAGGACGCATCAATGTTTTTGTAGCCAGCTTCTCTCACTAAGCAAATCTTGGTAAAGGAGGAATAGAGGTAATTTAACAGATATGAAAATATATATATATTTGCAAAACATACCTAATTTAAATGGCTTTTAAAAAATGCAATAATATTATTTATCATTGTTACATGCTGATGACAGACCAGTGTGACTAACAAAAGAAGCTTGTTAATGTCAACATTTATTTTCCTAATTCTATAATGTAACTGTTGATAGTAAGGCAAATTTTTTCACAAAACCAGAGTGAAATCCCAGTATTTCCAGCCTGCTTTCCTATGGCTTTAATAATTAATAAGAAAGGCTTTTGTCCTTAGCATTTAATTGAATAAAAATTATTTTAATTTTCAGGTCTGAGAGCTCATATTAATTGATAAGCTGGTACAAAAGCAGCTTGGAATATAATTTACAGTCTCTGGGAGAGCAAGATGCCTGTGTTGGTAGCTTTTCAGAAAGATGGACAGCATAAGGTGTGGACTCCAAATGCCGTTTATGTTTAAGATCCTCAATTTTAGATACATGAAATAGCCAATTCCCACTGGACAGTGCTTCTTAGCTTTTACTAAGTTTCAGGTTAACATGCCATATAAGAAAAACTAATTCAAGTTACTCTTTAATGTTGAATTTGCTTCCAGGTTGCGAATGACTTGAAGCAGATTATATCAATTTTTGGCCTGTAGTACCACATTCTATTTCTTTCTGAACAATCAACATTTTCCAAATAGATTGTGATGATTGTTTTTTATCTTTTATATGAACCATTCCAACATGCTTCATTAATAGACCGGTGATCTTGTACACACCTGACCTAGATTCTTCTCCAAGTAGATTTAGTGCCTATTTCTATAATTCAATAACTAAGCAGAACCAACAGAGTAGTGAGGACCCTACTACACAATTCACAAAATTGATAGAAAGGTGAAGCCTTAAACAGGCACTAGGAGCTTGAATATTCTTTTGAGTCTGAGATAAGCATGGCTTTGGGAATCTGGTTTTAGTGTGAGATTATTTTTGGAAAACAGGCTCAAGCTGTCACACTGAAATTTTGAAAATTCCACTCACAGTAAATAACTATTGATAAAATCACATGCAATAAATTCCAGCCTTTTTTCTTTCCAACAAAGCTTATCAGAAATGAGAGAGAAATGAGTATGAGTGTCTTCAGGATTCAATAATATGCTGAATAATATTGGTCTTTTCAGCAGTCTGTCTTGCTTGATTCAATAACAGAACCAAAGGAAATGAGAGGCAGCCAGATGGCCAGAACACAGTGTCTTAAAGAGAAAAAAAAAATCAGTATGGGAAGATTATATGATAGACAAAGTATTCCTTCTTCATTCAGATTGTTGTTTTTTTTTTTCTTTCCTGAAGGATGGAAAACTGCCGGACTGGCCATCTTGGATCAGAAATGTCACCATTTACAGTAAATGTGAAATGTAGCCTGTTTCAGCCAGTTAATATTAACCTAGCGGTCATTCCAGAGTCATCCTCTGTGAATTTAAAGAGGAACACTTTGAACTGTAACCCTTTATTTTTGGTGTACTGAACTGTCCTACTGCTCCCCTTCTGACTTCGTACAAGAGTGCTCCTTTTTTGAGCTTTGTAACCACATCACAGTAATCTTCCCTCACATTTAGCTGAACACTTTCATATTATCTAGTTTAACCAGTCCCATCCATCTAATCCAGTTACGAGGCACAACGAAATGTTCAAGAACTGAAAGATAGGGATGCTGAATTACTTTTTCCTAACTTGCCTGCCTATTAGATTATTTTTTAGAACTGCAAAGTACTTTAAAACATACAATACTGCACACTAGTCTCTGCTGCAAGAAATAGACAAGAAAAAAGTATCTTGTCAGCATAATGAAAGACTATAGCAGTACTTCATGTACATGATATACTATAAAGGATTATAAAAAGTAACCAGAAAGTACAGTGTAATTTATTCCTTATCATACCGCAGAATGGCTGAGGTTAGGGACACCTGGAGGTCACCTGAAACCCACCCTCCTCACCACCTCCCAGCTCCAGCAGGGTTACCTGGATCTGATTGCCTGGGACCATGTCCAGATGGCTTTTTGATGTCTCCAAGGAGGAAACATCTCTGGGTGACCAGCAACCCTCACAGTTGTGCTCACTGCCTCTTGTCCTGTCACTGGGCACCACCAAGAAAAGCCTATCTTCACCTTATTTGTATCCTCTCTTCAGATATTTATATAGGTAATTAAGATCCCTTTGAGCCTTTTGTTCTTCCGACTGAACAGTCCTAGCTCTCTCAGCCTCTCCTTCTAGGAGAGACACTCCAGTCTACCATCCTCATGACCATTTGCAGGACTCTCTCCAGTGTTACTATGTGTGTCTTGTATTGGTCAGCCTAGACCTGAACACAGTATTCCAGATATGATCTCATAATGGCTGAGCAGAGATAAAGTATCACATCCCTTTACCTGCTGGTCCCTCTACTGCTAACACAGTCTGTAACACAGGATATCATTTGCTTTCTTTGCTTCAAGGGCACATTGCTGTTGCATTTTCTCCTGGTATTCTCCTATGGTTTGGGGATGGCTGGCCCAGATCTTTTACATCTGGCTACAAAATCTGGAGAATCTGCTGTAATATTGTGACCTTAGTCAGGCTTTAAAAAAAATAAAATGTTAACCAGATCAATGCAGCTACATGATCATTTAAAGCTGTAGAAAATCTAGTAAAATGCCCTCTAACTTGGAAGTCAGCTGAAATGGCAACTAATGAACATGCATCCTCGGTAAAAAGGCTGACATCTTTTCTGTATCCTCTGGTTGCTTTCCCTAGTCTCATCATTTCAGTATTACTATCCAGACTGAACCATAACTGATTTGCTCTCACCCATGCCACTATCTCTATCAAGCTCCTAATAAGATGTTTCATCACACTCTTTGTATAGGATGACCTACAGATACAAGCGCATGCTATCATCCTGAGAATGTTTCTACCTGCATTTCCTCACAGACAACCCTAACTGCAGATGCCTGTTACTTATATTAAGCAGAATCATGACACAGAATCCCATCAAGTATCCTTCAGGGTAGAATAGCTTCAAATCATAGAATGATTATCCACTTGCACTGATTATCCCAGCACTGCATAAACCAGATTTTTAAAGGATATTTTGATGTCTCAAAATGTATTAATTAAGTTTTGGGGGTTTTTTTTCTCCTTTGAAAGATTCTTGCATCCTACTGTGCTACAGTAATAAGATTATTGAGTTTAACTGCTTATGTTGAAAGATAAAATATATCCACACAGCCAGTGATGATAAGATAGAATTGCAGCAGCCTGAGGGGTTACTAAGAAGCATCTACCACTGATTGTTTCTTACCATTGGTTGGTATTATCAGCCCCCATCCTCCAGCAAAATAAAATCAAAAACATACCACTGAAAAAGCAGTGCCTGGGTCCCACACAGCTTCTAAATGATTTGCAGTTGTGTTGGCCCACTGCCACACAAAACCATGCACTTTCTGAAACTGGAATGAGCAGGTATTACAGTGGTGACTGTGGGATTTCTCAGTGAATTTTATTTAAGAACTAAGTAATAATAACTATCAACAATTAATGTTCTGCAAGACACAGTGACAATATATATATACACTTAACTATCCTAATTGCTATGCACTTCTTTTATTCCACATATAACTTATTTACATCATTCCAGGAAACTAAGTTTCCTCTGTACCTTCTGCTCTATTTTATTTCCCCCTAAACTCTGCTTCCTTTGAACTATCTTTTAGTTGTCATCTTCTTCAACAGTCCCATTTTTTCATGTCTCCTGGTGCAGATACTGTTATGACATACTCAGAGTCAATATTGTCTTTCAAATAAAGACAATGTTGTCCTTCAAAAATTAATGCTATAAATTTTTTAAATCCATGTATGTCATTACTGACTTACCAAACAGGCTTTAAGCTGAACCATTGTATATTATCCTGGGCAGGAAAGAAAGGCCATTTTGCTACAGCTAACCTTTCACACAGCACTGTGTATGTTTTATGTGCCATGTAATAACTGCTGCCTCTCTGCTATTATTTGCTAGAACTATAATAGAGTCCAAAGGTCGTAACAGAGATTAGGTTCCTACTACAAAGGCACTTTCAGGAAGCAGAAAAATCTTTAGCCTCCTGACCTGTTAAAACAAAGAAATTAAGAACAGTTACAATATTAGGCATGTTAATGTTAGATAAGGACAAGGAAAACTGTGGATTAAGTAAGTGCTGCCTCTGTTTTGTCCATGGGGTAGAAAATGACAGTGAACTTGAGTGATTTATCCAGGGTGCACAATTCATGATGCAGCCAGACACATTTTTCAGTTAGTAATCTTGTGGATCTTTTTTTTTGCAACGAAATTTTCGAGGGAAGGAACAAAGTTTAAGCTAAAATGGCATAGAAAAAAATAGCATTTTGAGTTGCAGTATTAAACAGATGGATAACAAATGGATTTGTGAGCATACATATATTATTTAAAAGGCAATCCTATGGCAGTACTCACTAAAGGGTATTTTGAAAGCCATTCTTTCTCAGATCGCACTTTGAAGCCTGAAGGTTGATTAGGAACCCTAGAGGAGACAACAGATTGAATAAGATGATATGAACAATGATGAGCAGGGAGAAAGGTGCACCTAGAGTAAGCAAGGAGTTGAAATGAGAATAAAGAAACAAAACTTGATAGACTGGAGGGAAAGTACCAGAAAGAGTCAAATTTGCAAAAGGGGCATGAGGTCATAGTGACACAATCTCCTCTAGAATTTAGATTAGAACTTGTAATTCCGAGATCATACAGTTCCTGGGCTATCAGCAAATCCTTCATAAATCTTCTTTACTGCCAGTCAGTTTGAAGACTCTATTGCCCCAGCTCAGCTCTGAGCTGTCTAAAGACTCACATGAGCCATTGTTAGTACCTGTATAGTTTTGATTTACCTTGTTTTCAAAAAACCCAGGAGGTCACATGCAAAAATATAGCTTAAACCACTACTGAAGTTTCCCACGCAAACTTAATAAATCCTTCTTGTCTCTTCACATTTTAAGTTTGTAATTTATTTTACACAAGTTTTTTCCTCATCCATTGCTCTCTGAATAGTTTGGATCTGGGGTCAAATCACAATTATACAGATTGGGATGCTGTATAATCTCTACATGACTTTTGCTGAAGTTGGAAGATGTGCAACAGAATGCAAAAGAAACTAAATTAAAAGAAAGGATGGTCTGAAAATTCAGAGGAATGGAGTGGTGTCCTGAAAGATTGTAGCCCACTCTCTCTCACCGATCTCTCTCAGACAAATCACACAGAACTTTATTCAAGTGGTCACTAACCTCTGTGATGCTCTTTCTTACAACTTCAGGCCATTGCTGTGTTTTGAAAATATTAAGAACCTACACCTGCAACATAGGCAATAGGCACTAAATGTATCCTATATGACACAATAATAAACAATATTAAAAATCAGATCACAAGCACTTTGAACTGACTGTCAAATGTAGTGGATAGTTCCTAATTTATTCTGTCTCAGTTGTCTCTCTGTCAAATTAGAATAATAATTCATCTTCAGTGCACAGAAGTGCTGTGAAGATAAATTCATTAAGATTTGTAAAGCACTCAGACACTGTAGTGATGAGTACCACAGAAAAGCCCAGGAGGAAATTAAAAATTCTTTCTTCAGAGCAGAACTTGAAAAATGTGGCATGGGACCATACTCTCTCTGACCAATAACAAAGAAACAAAATGAGGAATAGTTACTAATTCAGTCAGCATTATCTATGTATTGTGCACGGTGGGAGACAAGAGTCCTGCAGAGTATTGCAGGGTGTGGGGGCATGGCAGAGTGTAGAAAGTTCATAACACTTGCCAGAATATGGGGAAGTAAAGGTAAGAGGACAATCAAAATACTGGCACTTCAAACAGCTGAGTACTTGACTATAAATATATGGCATTTTTTTCCCAATATACTTATTTTTAACATTAAAAAAAATCTTAAAAGAGTTTTACTACCTTATTTCCTTCCACTGAAATATACCAGTGGTTATAGTTTTGTCTAGTGTCACAATTGGTCTCCCAGTTGGATAGATCTGATGCAGTCTTTTTCCTGCCTCTCACTAGTCTGTTTGATATCATCTTAGAAAAGCATAGGACTCTACCAGAGACAACTGGGGCTGTCTGTAACAGTGGTGTATAGAATGGATGCTGCTAAAAGAATCTCAAAAAAAAATTAACTACACCAATCTATCATGTGTTATATGTACAAAACCTGAAATTTGCTGGCTGAATTGTTTGAAGACTATTAATCTCACCTGAGATTAAATTATGCCGAACTACAGTAGTGTCTTCTGTGATTTAAACACTCTTAGTAAAACAAATAAATGACTGCTTATAACATTTATTAAGTAGAAAAACTAGATTAAAAATTCACTTTGACAGTTTGGCTTAGCCTTCAGAAAGTCACCTTTCTAAATCTGTTGACATTGTTCTAATTGCCTGATTTTTATCATTGCTCTGATTGCTGCAGCGTCCCTTAACAAGACAGTTAGCAAATTCTGCAAGTTTCATAGGGTCCCAGTAGCCTATATCCTCTTGCTTCATGGAAAGTTTTTTATAAAATATGGACTAATGATTTGCAGACAAATGGGACAATATTTCTTTAGCAATAAATTTCCTTTTTCTTATTATCAAAAAAATATTTAAAACAGGAAAGACTTGTTCTCAAGATCTCCACAGAACAACTAGATACAAAGAATTATTTTTTCATTTTTTCCTAAATTAAAAAATATATATTCAGTTTTGCAAAATGCTGGGGTTTTTACAAAAGTAGAGAATCAAAAAGTCATCGAATGATTTGGGTTGGAAGGGACCTTAAAGACCATCCAGTTCCACCCATACTGCCCCACCAGACCAGGCTGCTCAAGGCCCCATCCAACCTGACCTTGAACACTTACAGAGAGGGGGCATCTGCAGCTTCCCTGGGCAACCTGTTCCAGTGCCTCACTGCTCTTATTATGAAGAATTTCTTACTAATGTCTACTCTAAATCTCCCCCCTTCCAATTGTAAGCCAGTTTGCCCCATCCTACAATACATGGCTGTGTAAAAAATTCCCTCCCCAGCATTCTTGTAAGCCCCCTCCATGCAGGGGAAGGCTGCTATAAGGTCTCATCAGAGCCTTTTCCAGGCTGAACAACCCCAACTGTCTCTGCCTTTCTTTATAGCAGAGGTGGTCCAGCCCACTGATCATCTTCATGCCCCTCCTTGGACCCATTCCAACCAGAAACAGAAACAAGGCTAGAATGAGACAGAAACAAGATCAACCACAATCTGAGAGCTTGAGGGAAGAAAGAATCTGTGTGGAATAAAAGAATGAATTGTCTGAAATCAGCATCCACACCAAGTACAAACACATAGGTCTAAGAAGACACTATGTGACAATATAGAGAATGTCATTTAGTGTTCAAGGCAGCAGTCACCATAATAAGAGTCAGAAATTCTCTTAATTTTAATTCATCGTTCTGACAATGGATTTTAGATTTCCAGAGAAATTTAGAAATCCTCTGCTCTAGATAAACGTAAATGCTTTAGAAAGGGAGACACAAATTTCAACCACAGACAGATGTTTCTTAAGAAGCTTCAAGAGGTTTCCACACACAATGGATGAGCTTCAGCATGCTGAGTACTCCAGAAATCTCTCTCCGGCAGTGAAGTGTAACAAAAGGTTTAACCCTTTTTTAATATAATTGTGTGGCAACTACACAGATTTGATTTTTCACCCTGGTCAAAGAAAAGCAGGTTCAAGAGACCTCAGCAGAAAACCTAATTTCTAGTACATTGCAGATTGCTGGAGGTTTAGGCCACAAGCTTCACTGTTAATACAGTTCTCTTTTGCATCTAGATTTCTCACTCCTGCTGATAGAAATTATCTGCTTTTTTAAAAAAAGATGACCCAGCTCATTTGCCAAACAAAAATGCCACTATCATGAGGCATAGGATTGTTTTCAGGAAAATAGAATGAAATATTAGAGATTAAATTGCTTATGTAAATCACAGTAATGCAGCATTCACAGCTTTCACATCCACTTTAATGTTTGTATGAATATCAAGAGACCATGTTTTGCTGACACAACATGCTCCTTTGAAATTGGAGAGTTCACATAGTCTCAGAAACAGGCAACTAACCATCTATGCATCCAGTTTTTAACTATTACTTTGTTACATTTTCAACTGAAAACCTCTTTTACAAGTAAATTTTACATTTTAAAAATTCAAATGGACTGTGAATTTATAAGCCTTCATGAACTCTTCAGTACCCTAGGCCTGTAGAGCAACCAGTAAATAACTACCATTAAAGAAAGAAGTCCAAGTTGCTGTTTCTAAGCTTGTAGAGTCTGTGTTACTTAGCCAAACTGACAAAGCAGCGTGGCCGGCCTTAGCAGAGGAAACAAGTGCTGAACAGGCACATTACTGAATATTTACTCTCACCCCAGAAAATCTGAAAAGCAGGTCAAATGAACTGAGAGGTGAAGCTCAGAGTGCCAGTGCCCTTGCATTTCTAGGTCTGAAGATATATAGCAACTTCTCCATGTAACTTGTTTACTAATAAGTTAGAGCAATCATTCAATAAATGTCTAAAAAAACCAGAATACTAACATAAGTTCATGTTCTTTCACTTCTTCCTCTCAGCTCTATCTCTGAAGGTGAAGAGAAAATCTATATCTTCCAAAGATCCTGTTACTAGTGTTCTGCAATCCATACTCTACATAGCACTAAAATAAATCTTACTGTATCTTAAATAAAGCGATATAAAAATTTTCACTAACCTTGTGTAAAAGAGCCCACAACTAAAGTGTGGCACACTAGTGTAGCCTACATTTTGGACACAAAACAAAGATCTGGACTTTTATAGTGCCTGTTACCTACAGCATACAACCTCCAACCTTAGTGTGCTTGCTCTCTGAAATCAGAAAAAAATTTGGACTGAGATAGAACAGACAAATAAATATATTTATTTTAAGTAAATCAAAGGGAAACTTGTAGTTTATCTGTATCAAGTCTTTCTTTGTCCTGTTACTCCATAAAAATGGAACAACACAAACTTTAAAAAATTGACTTATAATTAAGGTATTTTAATATTTCATACACAGGTAACATACAAAGAAATCCAGTTGTAAGTTGACTAATGTATAATTTCATTTTTATGAACAATAAGTCAGGCAATTGTTACAGAAAATCATTGTGATTGAGAAATTGTGGTCAATTGCATCCTTTTCCTGTCCAGTGCTGCTGCAGAATATTTGCATGTTGGTGTTGTGTAACTTTGCACACTGGTATTCCTTCAGGGAGTACTGAGGATATTAATTAATTTAGATTCAAGAAATGGATTCTTTCTTCTCAGAGCAATAAACTTACTGCAAGCCACAAAACCAAATAAATAAAGGCCAGACATTCTAGCACCCTCTTGACACTGATCTCAAAGATATATAGCTTCAAATACCCCAGTAGCCATAGTGAAAAACCTTAAAAGTTGTAGTTTGTGTGAAATGTAGGTTTATTATTCTTTGTTTTAAAATGCACCATTTAAAGACATATAGATAAAAAATTGCCTGGTCAGAACTCTAGTTACAAGCAGGTTACAAGACTAAGAATTGTACTCTGGTGGAGTAGATCATACATAATGTTTCATGGCAAATTTTTTTCCTGATTCATACAAAGCTCTCATAAAATGTAGCATCTCATTCAAATGATGGCTCTGTGGAAAACCACGGAGATTATATATCTATTTCAGTAAGACGCATACCTTTGTAAAGATCAACAATGGCAGCTACCTAAACCTATGAGATAACAGGTAAAAAAAAAAACAAGGAAAAATTTTATAATTTGATTTCTGAAGCGTAACATGAGATATACTGTCCTGAACCTATCAGTCAGAGAAACATGAATTTTGTGCACACATATAGAAAAACAGTACAAATTCTGCTAACAATGTATGAAAAATACTTTTCTTTAAAAAAAGTCCAGAAGTAACAAGAACACTAAAAATCCTCGAAGTATCATAAAATACTGTTACTTACAGTAAGATGGTATATGAGTAATATCATTAGTGTACAGCCAAAAGATTAGTGGGAGTTTAGTAAAAATATCAAGCTTGGAAGAAATTACTTAAAAGGGAAAAAAAAACTTAAAAAGGTAGAAAATTAGGCAGAAAAAAGCCTTCCATAGAATCATAATTTCATTGCATGTCAGTG
This sequence comes from Clamator glandarius, assembly GCA_033459285.1. Taxonomy (NCBI): domain Eukaryota; kingdom Metazoa; phylum Chordata; class Aves; order Cuculiformes; family Cuculidae; genus Clamator; species Clamator glandarius. The sequence goes on along the minus strand of JAUNZM010000084.1, from coordinate 347,597 downwards.
ACTGGAAAAGGTTACATCAGCAAATAAACAACATAGTTCTGAATATTTTGATCCCTGACACTTTTTCAAGAGATCCTGTATTAAAACATGTACTAATTACTTTACTATTTGGAATACTTGTTAAAAGCTGATACTTTTCCAGTTTTGAATAAACGTATGCAAATTCTTCACTCCTTTTCTTTAAGCATTACTGCTATATGTAGCTCAATTGTTTATTTTCTTCAAAAGGAGACGAGTGCAAGAATGGAATAAATAATTCTCAACTACAGACCTCATTCCCTCAGATGTGAAACAAGGAAAACTTCTGGAATCAGACCCTACTTTGTTAAGATGGCCTTGGCTAATCTGGTAGCACAGGGAAACTTTACATTTTCCCTGATCGGATGCTTCCAGTGCTATGGCACCTTTTGCAACAGTCCTAGCATGTGGCCATGGGATGAAATTATTTATGTACTTCAACCAGTCCAGAAACAAGTGACTCAGAGGCCTTATTAGCAAACCAGGGACAGAGGGTAAACCCTGCTGATTCAGCTCTGTCCAAGTCTCTCGTCACTTTTACTGCTATCTGCCCACAGTAGAAAGCCTGTAACACATCACAGATCCTGAGCACCGTACAGTTTGTGTATGGCTATGTTGTGTGTAATATTTAATATATGAATGCAGTCAACATTGGACAAGATGGTTTCTGCTGTCTGAGTGATGCTGACATGCTGATGCTGTTTAGTGGCTGCAGTGTCAGCAAGTAATGACAGAGGGCAATGTGGGTAAATATTTAGGGACTCACAGTCTGGGATCTATTCAGGGAACAAGTACTTGGAAAGGGCTTTTATACTACTCTGCAGAGATCATTCTGACAAAGGGTAAGTTTTAGGATACTTCAGCATGCACAAATCCATGCCCCTTTTATAAGAAACTTGTGAAAGAGAAACCCTCTTCTCTTTCTAATGCCTTGCAGATGTGAATGCAACCTGAAACATGATCAAAGACTACTCCAGTGGATGCCAGGTATACTCATCAGTAAATTCAATATGCCAGGAAACTGTTCCTGGAAATTGAGGACAACTGGAACAAAATTAGGGCAGCTATTCTAGTAAAGTCTCTAGGCAGGTCTTCAAAAGAGAGGCTACTAGCAAACCACCTGTCAGAAGTGAGAAGGCTCTCATTAATTCTGACTTCCCATTCATGCCCAAGCATAATTTGGGGCAATGTTAGGCACAGGACAAAAATATGCCAGGGAATACACTAGGCTAGAAATAGCCGAAGAGTTTAGTAGTTTTAGGATCTGATTACCATGCAAATAATCTTCATGGCTTATCATGAATTACTTCACCCACACATCTTGACTGCACTACTATTACCGTAAGTCAGGACTAGAAGTTTTTGTAGCCTAAGACCAGTCTTGCTACATTCATTTTTTTTCAGCATTAGGCATGTTGTTGCATTTATAAATTGTATAAAAAGACACTCAGATGAAACGGTAGTATGTGTCTTTAAACGTGCTAAACTAATTATCTAAAAGGATCATAATAAGTCAGATCAAAACAATACTTCTTACAGGTGAAAAATATTACTTTTTAGCTAAGCATAGACTCTGTTCCAGATATTTAATATAAACTAGCCAAGCAATTTCTGTAATTTGATATTTAACAGTAAGTGAAGAATGCTGATAAGCTAAAGAAATTTTATCCTTTGCAGCTACATCAGCCATTTTTGCACAGTCTTACCTAAAATGGTATTAACATAATCCTAGAATATCTACTACAGTGGGGAAAAGTCGTGTGTTTTACAAGAAACACTATTTTATGTTTACATGTACTATAAATAAAATACAGATGAGGTTAACGTTTATGAAACAAAGCATATTGTTTTGATACATTTTTCCTTTAAAATATCTTATGCTGACTTCTGTATTTAAATAGTCAAATTTAATCAAGTTAGAAGCTTGTCTTATCCTGCTTTGGTTTCTAGAGGGCACAATTGATTTACTGTAGTTGATTAGAAAAGGAAAAAAGTAAAATTCACTAATCTATGTTACAGATTCACCTGCACATGTTAAAAGCAGAAAGATGGATATCTGCCTGTTTTTCATTTGATGTACATTGCTGCAAGGTGCGGAATTCATGGTGTTGCCTGTTATATGTGTTCCCACTCTGCTTATGTCAATATACATTGGCTTCAACATGCAGGCTTAGCAGCACCTACAAAGCTTCCTGCTATGCGGAATAACCATCACTGTTGCATAAAACTCTTGTTTTACAATTCTTCTGCTGATTTCAGTGTGATTCACTGACCAAAGGCCTCATAGAGATGTGGGCGTGTACTCACTCATCATTAAAAGATTGTGTAGGTCTTTCAGGGGGTATCTAAACTGTATCTAAACACAGTACAGACTGCAAAGTACTCATTGAATGTTCAGTAGCGCAACATACTAGGTGTGCCAGAAAGCCCCAGCTTTATTTCAAGGGCTGTGAACTAATCAGTTTGCTATAATTTTACAAGTAGCATATAGCAGTACAAGAATTTGTATTAAAATCTGAGAAGCCTATTGATTCCCTTTCTCTCCATCTTTTTTCCCCAATTCATTTTTTTTTTTTGAGAGAAAAACTACTTCTTAATGTATGTATGCATGCTTATTCATAAAGCAGACTAGCTGGTCTTTCCAGGCAAGGATGTGAGCCTTATATAGTTGGAAGAGGTTTGGGATGGACTCAGAGAGACATAAACTATGAGGCAAGTGGCTTTTTGTACTCAGTATTGCTGTGCAGTGTAATACTTAAAAGAAAATTTTAGTTGTGAAATACACACTGTTTGAAGAAGAGTATTAATGTGTAAAGTATCCCAGGGGACTGAGTTCCAGAAATCTAAAGCAGTTTCTGATAAGAAGAAATTTCATTTTAGAGACTTTGTAAAGGAAGTTCCCCTGTCTTTCCATAAAAACTTCAAAGTAAATAATGACAAAACTGACATTTTTTGCCTTGGGAACTCATTCATTATCTCACCCTAAATTCTCCTGCTCTGTAGTCTGCAATGACATGATGTCCCTCCTGATACTCTTACTAATAGATACTCAAACATATTGCCAGACAGGACAGTTCCATTACAAAAAGACTTGGGATTTTCTGACAGTGGGGCAACAATAACACATTGCCTCTTTCCTCTAGCTTTATCTAGGTAGAAAAGCCAAAAATTTAAAATATGGGGCAACTCCACTCAGGAAAAAAACCCTGAATTACAAAAAATGAGAAAGTGAGTGAAAGATTGATTTAAATTTTAATATTGAAGTTACTCTCGCCTAAAGTTAAAATTATAGTAATTCCACAAACCAGATGTGTGCAATTTGTTTGTCTTGGGAGACATTTAGAGGAAGAGTTACATTTACTGGTACACAAAGTCTGAGAAACACCTCCCTTTGTCATTCACCTAATCTCAAGTCACTTAACCAGCCATGGTGCTGTAGAGACCAATTAATACAAATGCTTCAACCTAAAAGCTTTTCCTTAAAGGAAGAACACCTAAGAAACATGTAATCTTTTAAAATTCCCCTTCCACCTTCTTGGGGATTTTCAAAGTAATCAAGATGTTGACATCTATCTTCTATTGTTGGTTACATTTTAGAAAGACTACTGTCCTTCAGAATAGTAGGTATAATCATAATCCGTTCAACTGGATTAAATTATCAGCATGTTCAGAAAAACATGGTGATGTCTCAAGGCAAAGGCTCAACTTCTAGATCATAGATTAACAAGTCCTATTTAAAAGATTTTTCTTTGATTGTTTGCACGATTTTATTTAGGCTTAACAGTTTCGTTTGCAATATAATCCTACCAACAGTTGCGTCTGCACAAGATAGAGCAGTAGTTTGTTGCAGCACAGAAGGAATGTGCATCATGGGAGAGAGGCAGAGATACCTTAAGATGGAACTTGTCCTCAAGGTATTTTTTTAATACACTGACAACTGTTTCATACAAATGTATGCACAGTGAAGGCCGTGATTTATTGAAGCATTTAAGTACCTTACCATGTGTACAAGGTCTGACACACAAATAAAATGAGCCTGTGCCTGTAACTCTTTTTATTTAACAAATTAAGAAAAACAGCTATGTTCGCTTTTAAAATAGTTCCTTTCTGAGTTGACACGCAGCTGCATATGGTGCGGCAATGTTCAAAGCATTTCTGCAGATGTGTATTTTCTGAAAGGCTGGTGAGGACCACCATCACCTTTGCTCTGTGAGGCCGGATGGAGTCCACCCAAGAGTTTTGAGGGAACTGGCGGATGTGCTGGCCAAACCCCTTTCCATCATCTTCCAACAGCCCTGGATGACTGGGGAGGTTCCGCTGGACTGGAGGCTGGCTGATGTCGTGCCCATCTATAAGAAGGGGCGCAGGGAGGATCCGGGGAACTACAGGCCTGTCAGTCTGACCTCAGTACTGGGGAAAGTCATGGAGTGGGTGATCTTGAGTGCGATCAAGAAGCACTTGCAAGAGAACCGGGTGATCAGGCCCAGCCAACATGGGTTCATGAAAGGCAGGTCTTGCCAGAGTAATCTGATCACCTTCTATGACTGAGTAACTAAACTCTTGGACGAGGGAAAGGCTGTGGATGTGGTCTTCCTGGACTTTAGTAAAGCCTTTGATACAGTTTCTCACAGCATTCTGCTTCGAAAAACTGTCGGCCTCTGGCCTGGACGGGCGCACACTCTCCTGGGTGAAAAACTGGTTGAATGACCGGGCCCAGAGGGTGGTGGCAAATGGAGTTAAATCCAGCTGGAGGCCAGTTACATGTGGGGTTCCCCAGGGCTCAGTCCTGGTTCCAGTCCTGTTTAATGTCTTTATCAACGACCTGGATGAAGGCATTGAGTCCTCCCCTAGCAAGTTTGCAGATGACACCAAGCTGGGTGGAAGTGTGGATCTGCTGGAGGGTCGGGAGGCTCTGCAAAGGGACCTGAACAGGCTGGACTGCTGGGCTGAGACCAACGGCATGAGGTTTAACAAGGCCAAATGCCGGGTCCTGCACTTGGGGCACAACAACTCTAAGCAGAGCTACAAACTAGGAGAAACCTGGCTGGAAAGCTGCCAGGAGGAGAAGGACCTGGGGGTGCTGGTTGACAGCTGACTGAACATGAGCCAGCAGTGTGCCCAGGTGGCCAAAAAGGCTAATGGCATCTTGGCTTGTATCAGAAACAGCGTGACCAGCAGGTCCAGGGAGGTTATTCTCCCTCTGTACTCGGCACTGGTGAGACCGCACCTCAAGTACTGTGTTCAGTTCTGGGCCCCTCACCACCAGAAGGATGTTGTGGCTCTGGAGCGAGTCCAGAGAAGAGCAACAAAGCTGATGAAGGGGCTGGAGAACAAATCTTATGAGGAGTGGCTGAGAGAGCTGGAGTTGTTCAGCCTGGAGAAGAGGAGGCTGAGGGAAGACCTTATTACTCTCTACAACTACCTGAAGGGAGGTTGTGGAGAGGAGGGAGCTGGCCTCTTCTCCCAAGTGACAGGGGGACAGGACGAGAGGGAATGGCCTCAAGCTCCACCAGGGGAGATTTAGGCTTGAGATTAGGAAAAAGTTCTTCACGGAGAGGGTGGTTAGGCATTGGAACAGTCTGCCAAGGGAGGTGGTTGAGTCACCGTCTCTGGAGGTGTTAAAGGTGAGGGTGGATGAGGTACTTAGGAGCATGATTTAGGGATTGGTGGGAATGGTTGGACTCGACGATCCAGTGGGTCTCTTCCAATCTGGTTATTCTGTGATTCTGTGATTCTGTGTGAATCTTCTACCAGCAAGAAATGAGTTCCTTTAAGGACTGACTTGTTCTTTGGGAAGACAGAGCCAGATCTAGTGAACAGGGCGGATGCTCGAGCACAGTGATATTGTTCTAAGCTAAAACCTGTTTCATAGACAAAAAGTTGTGATCTGGCACACACGGACTTTTTCCAGCTGCTTGTCTACTTCGCAAAAGAGGTGCATAAACATTTCTGGGGCAGAAGTAAAGGAGTGGGATGCCGATGATTGAAGAGGGGAATACGTGGTAGTGGAAGAGTGGCAGAGAGAGCAATACTGACTAAAGATATCGTATCCAAAGATTTCACATCATCAATCTACAGCCCGAGAGAAAACATTACCAGAAATCTCAGTGCACTTGTATTTATGTAGATCAGTGCACAGGTGTCACACTTCCTTGCAGTTGGAAAATTAGTTTGCTTTAACACTGCTGAACTCTTTTAAGGTAGCTTCTGTAGTGTGCGAATCATAAACATTCATATCTTTCTCCAATCTAAGTCCACTGACTTACTTAGAAGGAGACATTTAGCTGAGACATTATTCCTCAAGTTTAAGAGTAATTCCTCAGCAACTTCAGACTGCACTTATTTTGCTCTTGTTCTACTAGTCAGGAGTGGAGCATAATATAATGGATTAGTAATGTTTACTCCATAGAGCTAGAGACAGGAAAATGAAAACTCTGTGTCAGTCTGTAATGTCATCTAATATGCAGGATAAACCCAGGGTTCGTCACAATAGGAATAGTGGCCCAGTGCTTGTAATGACTCTTCATGAACTCTGTAATTATGTTTTTAATTGGTCTGTGTGCTTGGGAACTTACCTATGGGAATTCTGTCCTCTCCTTTATCACTAGTTGGTGCAGTGTGTCATTTAGATCCCATATCTGGATCACAATGTGTCTGTTCAAGTATTTAAGCAGGGTATCTGTGACAGCCCATTAGGTAGCAGACTACGACTCTAATTAATGATAATGGCAATAAATGTATCAGAAATTTAAATAGTCTTAGGAAATTAGAGATTTGACTGCTTGTCCTTAGCTTTGAATTTTGAGTAGCTCCTCCATTACATGCTTTCTTTCCTGTATTCAGGCATTACAAAGGACCACTTCAGGAATGAAACCATAACTTGGTATCCTTCACATCATTGGTAATTGTTCCTTATGTGTGCTGAATTTTAATTATTTACTTAATTTTTAAATTTAATTTAATTATTTACTTCAAAATTAAACAGAACTTGCTGGCTTCTTTTACTTCTCCAAGAAGTTCTGCGGCAGATTCCAGGTTGCATAAAGCAAAAAATCAAATTGTGTATGTGCACATGTACATGTGTCTGTTTATTTGTATATGTATATACACATGTATATACATGTGTATATACATATACATGTGTATGCATATATATATGGGAAGACTGACAAATATGTTTCTGTCTGTTAATCCCACTAGCTTCTATTTAACCACCATGCCCCAGAAAGGCAATTATTCAATGTAACTTGTAAAAGGGATATATAGGCAATGGCAAGCACTAGGATTTAGGAATGCTTACCTGCATCACAGCTTATGATTGGGAAAACCCTGTCAGGTTATTCTAAGGAAATCTCCAGGCACCTTAAATACAGAATGTGTGGTTTTAAATAGCACAGCCTAGATTTGAAAAGGGTCTGAAGGCAGCACTAGTCAGATCATGGTGTTGTCATAGCAACAGACATTGAAATTCAAAATATGAAGTACAAAATGAGTGTGGGAGAGAAAGAAGGGTAAAGAAGAGAAGATAAAAATAGCAAGGAACAATGAAAATCTGTAAAAAGAATATGAAAATTATGCTTCCATAACCAACAGTAAAATAACTAAAACATCCTTATTCTGCATACTATTATTTGCATTCTTTACCTTTTCCATACAATGATTTGAAAATAGTTTATAAATATTACCAATCAATGTCTTCTAACATCCATCAAGAAAATTCTTGATGTTGCTATTCATAGATAGAAATACTAAGACAGAGCTTTTCATACGTAGAATTTCTACAGCAGAGGTGAAAATGGCGTTCACGTGTGGAACAGCTTTGTACTCACGTGCTCTTTGTTTCATTGCTTTAACATGCCTGAATTTTAAGATGTTATTATCCAGATATGTAATAGAAGAGGCAGAGTAATTTTAAATATAATGGTAGCAACAGTATTCTGGTTTTGATATAACAGTGCTTTAATACACAATTTGTGTAGTTATTGAAACTTTTTTTCTTTAGATTTCACAATAATACTGCTAGTAAATAGGGAAAGAAAGAGTAAAAAGGTAAACTGCAATATTTTTACCAAAGACACAGGATAGTCTAGAAAAAATACTCATTCATGCATAACCTATCAAGGAACTGCAGCAAATCAGACTCAACAGGAAGTTATTAATGCATCCTTGTTGGGGATCAAGGAACTACATTGTTTGTCAAAAGCCTGAGATTACTGAGGAAATTTTCTAAATTTATTTTTATCCTTCACAGACCTCTCTTTGCCATCTTTTATTCTGAGTATAATCCTATAATAACTTCTCTCTACTAGTGACTTGTGTATAACAGAATTCTTTAGTATATCCAGGAGATTATTTTTTTTATGTTGGATTTTGAAATTATTCCCATTGTACTTCGGCATTTTGAAGGAGTGATAATGAGGAACTTCCATCCTCTCTCTTTCCCACATTTATATTTTCCCTCCCAGCATATAATTTAATTTAAAAATGTCATAAATCTTGAAGTAATATAATGCTACAGTATCTGTCCCCTAAGAATAAGTTCAAGGATTTTCAACATGGGTATCAGCAGTGTAAAGCAGATAACTTGCATTTCACATTCAGGAATTTTAGCCAATAAGCCATAAACTATTATAGCAGATAAAGGTAGAAAGAAGCATTCAAAATTTTAAAAATGTGCTAACTGAACTAGAGGCTGGCAGTGTACCAGAAAAAAAAAGAGTTGCAGCAAACAGAACAGAACTACTCTTGAAACCCACAGCTTAACAGAATAGGACAAAAGTTTTACTATTTCAGGAGCAGAGCCTCTGGTATTCTCTAGGGTCACAATGGTGGGTGAGTAGATCGTAATAGAAGGCCTGAAAATTCTCTGGTAGTTGAGAAGCTCACAGAAATCAAAGTGAGAGCTTACAGGAGATGAGTCACTATGGAGAAGACAAATCCAGAATACTAAACTGAATTTCCCAGGTATTTTTACAAGGCAGGCACTACTGTTTCAGCCAGCTAAGCCATGAAGTGCTCTGCTTGATAGGCGTTGAGGAGCTGCACTGCAGAACCCAGCATGTGTGCAGGTGCCTGCTGAGTTTCTCAAGAGGCAATTTTGCATCAAGGTTTGAAACAAAGCTTTCAGTGCCACCATTGGCCAAACCTGCAGGTTTAAAGTAGTGATGTTGATCAGCTTTGGTTTAGCGTGAAGCTGTAGATCTAATTTGTAGGATTTAAGATACAGAAGCAAAGAGGAGAGACTGGCAGAAAGTATGTCCAGGAGCTGAGAGAATGTGCTGAAGCAAAAGCACGTTCATTTTCCTGATTATTTTTGTCTCCTTTGGACACTTGTAAGACTAAAGCCTCTCAGTTTCTGGAGTTAGTTTGGGAGCCCTGGCAATGGGGCAGTGGAAATCACACATGGGCTTGAGTGGAGGAATGGAAGACTGGGATAGAGAAGACAGAAAAGCAGACTGGTAGAAATAAAGTTGTTAATCTGGCTTTTAATTGCAAGTGCTAATTGCTTCCACAGCTTTTAATAGTTCATTAATAATTGTACTTTCTAAATAAAAATAAAAATTCTGTTTTCAAAATAGTTTGTATATGTCTACACTATGACTGCAGTACAGGCCTACCTTTTTTCATCTTTATTTAACAAGTATCTGAAAAGGTTTGGGGAAAAAAAATCTTGCTGCAAAAGAGGAACAAGGAATGCTTTCTTCCTCAAAAGTCAAGCAGGTTCTTCAGTAAAGTTTTAAAAATTCTAATCAGGAAATTAATGAGTAGAGATTTTTCTACCCTCATATCAGTGTCTAGCAGTTTTCATCAGGTACAAGGCTCTTGAAGCCATCTAAATTACCAAACTGAGATGTAATCATGTAAGATCTTCTTTAGGTATCTGATTAGCTTGACTGACAAGATATCTGCTCAGTAAAATAGGTTCTATTTATATATAGCTGAACCAAGACTAAATGAGGTCATTTGCACCTACATTTGTCATAAACCCCTATCATTGATGATTTCTTATGCCGAATTCAATATCTGCATCTAAATTAAGATTTTTATCCCAAATACAACATTGTTGAAAAGTATCAAAATGTAAATTACATCTTTAAAATACTCTTTCTAGTACAACTCTTGATTTTTTAAACAGTTGTACATGTATTACATAAACTTGGTTCTAACTGTATATAGGTCTCAACTTGCTTCAAGGTGCGTATAGATAAGGTACAAAAGAAAGTAATTCTTTCTCATGTGATAAAAGGTAAATAAAGGAAATTTCTGTAAGATATTTTGAAAGAAAATGGCATAAATGGCTTAAACAGAGATGTAGAAAACTGCACACAGCAAAGTTTCACTGGTGTTTTTTATATATTTTGGTCTAAATGCAAATTCTTGCCTAAGAAACCATGGACTGGAATATGATTGTTCTGCCTATGTTCCATTTTTTATACTCGTTCCTAAGCAGCAGTGACTGACAATCCCTTGAGAAAAGATATTTGTCTGTAACTCTCATCTAACCTGTTATGGGGTTCTTGTGTTCTTCTGCACATATGACAGGCATCGTGATATCAGACTTTGTTATTACTACCTGATTAAATGGATTTTTTTATTTGCTTTAAACACAATCTGTTACAAAAGACAATATACAACATTTTAATATTCTTGAAGTTTAGCTAAAGTGTCCTGACTGCTAAGTGTCACTACTATGGCTCTTTTTTTCTTGTTTTCTTTTTTTTTTTCATTTTACCTTTTTTTAAATCTTTTTCCTTTCTTCTTTTCAGTGTCTTATTACATCTCACTGATACTGAGTTGGTCAGGTAACAGAACTCCTTGTCAATATGTCCAGAAGCTGCAATGTCCTGGAGTTAATTTCTCAGGATTTGCCATAGAATCATAGAATTGCTAGGATGGAAAAGACCATTGAGATCAATTGAGTCCAACTGTACCTGTCCACTACTGAACCATACCTTCAGTAGAACTTTGCCTATACCTCCAGGGATGGTGACTCAACCACCACCCTGGGCAGCCTGTTCCAGCACCTGAGAACCCTTTCAACAAAGAATTTTTTCCTGATATCCAACCTAGACCTCCCCCAGTGCAACTGGAGGCCATTTCAACTTAGGAGAAGAGACTAACATCCACCTTGCTACAGCCTTTCAGGTAGTTGTAGACAGTGATGAGGTCTCCCCTCAGCCTCCTTCTCTCCAGGCTAAAGAACCCCAGTTCTTTCAGCCGCTCCTCATAAGACTTATTCCCCAATCCCTTCACCAGCTTTGTTGTCTTTCTGTGGACACACTCCAGCACCTCAATGTCTTTATGATAGTGAGGTAGTCTCATTGATAGTAATAATTGTAGCTCAATTTGTCATTCACTGTAATTTTTAATTTGTTACGTCTATGTTCTTGGCAGTATCAGAATTGTGAGAAAAATTTGTTTAGTTATTGGTAATGAATCAGAATACAAAGAATCTGTAGACATATAAGAGTTGAATAGATGATTTATTTTTTCAGTGTTTAATACTGTCAATTCTTTTTGCCAGTTCTACATATGGCTCTATATCCTATATCCTAGAGTTTTTTCTTTTCATTAATGTCACTGTTTGACTCTCCAGAAGTTCTTTCTGTGCGGCATGTATTTTTCAGCTCATGTCAACTAGAACTCCAAGATATCTGCCCTTGTTCTTATGCTTTCTGCTCCTCTCAACAGCATTTATAGCTTTGCTCCATCAGTGGAGAAGAGGTGGAGTGTTTCCCCTCTAGCAGGCATAGCAAGGCTGGCTTTTTTTTTTGCAGTTAGTGATCCTCTGTACATTTGTTCTTAAAATGCATTATTTCTCACTGGCATTCTTTAACACATCTTTATTTGCTAATTATGTACTTGTCTTTGTTCATAAAAAAGATTCTGCAAAAGATTCTGCAACAGGATTAAAAAGCCTGACATAGTTGTATAATCTAATAATTCTGTGATATTTCAGAGTGTTTGTTCTCAAAAAAATAATGAATCATAGAATCATAGAACAGTTTGGATTGGAAGGAACCTTAAAGACCAACTAATTTCAACCCCCCTGCAATAGGCAGGGACACCTCTCAAAAGATCAGGCTGCCCAAGGTCCCGTCCAATCTGGCCTTGAACGCCTCCAGGGATGGGGCAGCCACAGCTTCCCTGGGCAACCTGTGCCAGCGCCTCACCATTCTTATAGCGAAGAAATTCTGCTCTTTGACGTATGTGATAGCCAGATAGCCTTCTCTTCTCCAAGCTGAACAACCTCCAACTCTCTCAGCCTGTCCTCATATGAGAGGTGCTCCAGCCCCCTGACCATCTTTGTAGCCCTCCTCTGGATCTGTTCCACCAGTTCCATTAACATATCCACATCAAGCACTCTAAAACAAAGAATGAGTAGTGGGACTAGTACCGTGTATAGTTTGATGTGTTCACCAATAACATAGACAGTGGGATTGAGTACACTCCCAGCAAGTCTGCAGATGATGCCAAACTGAGTGGTACAGTTGGCATGCCTAAGGCATGGGATGCATTCCAGAAGGACCTGGACAACATCAATAACTGAGCCTATGTGAATCTCATGAGGTTCAACAAGGCCAAGGGCAAGTCCTGCATTTGTTGGGGCAACGCCAAGTATCAATACAGGCTGGGTTGCTTTCAATAGTTCCATATACTTCTTCTGTTGAGGATTCAGAAGTATCAGAAATGGCATAACCAGCAGGTCCAGGGAGGTTATTCTCCCTCTGTACTCGGCACTGGTGAGGCCGCACCTCGAATACTGTGTTCAGTTCTGGGTCCCTCACCACAAGAGGGATGTTGTGGCTCTGGAGCAAGTCCAGAGAAGAGCGACGAAGCTGGTGAAGGGGCTGAAGAGCAACTCTTACGAGGAGCGGCTGAAGGAGTTGGAGTTGTTTAGCCTGGAGAAGAGGAGGCTGAGAGGAGACCTCATTGCTCTCTACAACTACCTGAATGGAGGTTGTGGAGAGGAGGGAGCTGGACTCTTCTCCCAAGTGACAGGGGACAGAATGAGAGGGAATGGCCTCAAGCTCCACCAGGGGAGGTTCAGGCTTGACATCAGAGAAAATTTTTTTGTAGAAAGGATCATTGGGCACTGGAACAGGCTGCCCAGGGAGGTGGTTGAGTCACCTATCCTGGAGGTGTTTGAAAGATAGGTGGACAAGTTGCTAAGGGGCATGGTTTAGTGATTAATGGGAATGGTTGGACTCCATGATCCAGTGGGTCCTTTCCAAATTAGTGATTCTATGATTCAATGACTCCAGTACTCCAGATGAGGTCTCACAAGAGAGGAATAGAGAGGCAGAATTACTTCCCTTGACCTGCTGGCCATGCTCCTTTTGATACAGCTCAGGTTACAGTTGGCCTTCTGGGCTGCGAAGCATACACTGCCAGCTCATGTCGAGCTTCTCATCAACCATCACCCCCAAGTCCTTCTCTGCAGGGCAGCTCTCAATCATGTCATTCCTCATCCTGTACTGAAATCGGGGATTGTCCTGACACAGGTGTAGAACCTTGCACTTGGCCTTGTTGAACCTCACGAGGTTCTCACAGCCCACTTCTCCAGCCTGTCCAGGTCCCTCTGTATGACATCCTGTCTTTATTGTCATCTTAGGAGACCGAAAACTGATCTGACATCTTCCATTTTTTTCCAAACTGAACACAGCTTTGGATATACAGCCTCGCCTGTGCTGAGTACGGGGATGCCATCGCTGCCTGTCCTGCAGTCTCACGCGTTTCTTCCACGTCCTGCCCTGCGTTTGCATGATACGGTGACAAAGAGCTCAGGAATCGCGGGTCTCGGCCGCACCGGGCGTGCGCTGCGGCGCTTCCGCTACACGCACGTGGCTCAGGCGGTCTCGAACCCGCAGCCTCCGGAGGGGCATGCAGGGACAAGCGTCGCTGGGCACGGACCAGCCGCGGCGGCGGGCGGGGCCGGGGGGGGGTGGGAGGGCCAGAGCAGAGCAGAGAGGGGCCTAAGCCCCGCTCGCACCGCGGCCAATCGCTGGGAGGCGGTCGCGTCACTGGCGGGCGGGGAGGGCGCGGATTGGCTGGGCGGGCCGGGGTGGGGGGACCCACCCGCGCGGATTGGCCCGCGCTGGTCAGGTGGGGACTGGCGGCGCCGGGCCGGGGTGGGGGGTGGTCGTGACGCCCGCGGCGGCGGAGGGGGCTCGGCTTGTCAGGTAGGGGGGCGGCGCGCGCGCGGCGGCGGCCGGGCCCTGCGGGGAGGGAGGGGGAACGCGGTGGGGGGGTGTACGGCGGCCCCGCCCCTGCCGCGTCCCGCCCGCGCGCACCGGGGGGGGGGGGGGCGGCACCTGCGGGCGGGGCGGGCGGCGAGGCGGGGGGAGAGGGGCGGGCCGCGGCCCCGCGGGGCTGTCAGCACCGCCCGGGGCGCCCCGGGGGTGTCCCCGGTCGGGTTCGGCGTGTCCTCCCCCCGTGACAGCGCTGTGTCACTGCCGTAGCTTGCGCGTTCGGCGCGCCAGCTGGGCCTACTGCGCGCCGCTGCCCTGGCTGCTCTCCGCCGCGGTTTTGTGCTTCGTGCGTTGCGGGGGTCTCAAATACTCGCGTGTTTTGTGTCTGAGAACAACGTCTGTAGAAGGGCATTAAACGTCCCTTTTCACGTTGGAGTGTGTTTCTGTTACGTTCGGATTTACCTGAGCATACACCATACACCCTTGGAAGTGACGCATCCCATGGGAACGCCTAAGGTTTTGTAATATGTCTAAACAAACCGACTTGTAATATCTCTACTGTACCTCTGAACTTAACTGCTGCAACTTCTGATTCTCCCAGAATTTCCTGCTATCTGGCTATCACGTACATCTAAGAGCAGAATTTCTTCACGATAAGAATGGTGAGGCGCTGGCACAGGTTGCCCAGGGAAGCTGTGGCTGCCCCATCCCTGGAGGTGTTCAAGGCCTGGTCGGATGGGGCCATGGGCAGCCTGATCTGGTGGGTGGGTGTCCCTGCCCATGGCAGGGGGGCTGGAACTGGATAATCTTTCAGGTCCCTTCCAACCCAAACTATTCTATGATTCTGTGATTCTGTTTGCAAGAAAGCAGCAGTTCTTTTGGAGTAACTGATGTAACTCTTCCCTGCTTTGTAACAAAGTTGCATAAAATAACTTTGATGTTCTGCTTTTATTAACTTGGAGGTAAGAAAAAGGCGGGTGAGGTCTGAAACTTTCTGATGGTAAGAATTTACTGGATATTATTTTCAGTTAATTTTACCTGCTAAATAACATGAAGAGATAACCATCATGGTTTACTACATGTATGTGCTAGTCTTTGGAAGACTCAAGGAGATGGGAAGCTTCTGATACATTCACTGTCAGATCAAATTGAATACGTTACAAGTTGAGTGACCTTGTTAGTGAGACACATGTATATTCTCTCTTTCTTAATCCATTGAGGCAAATTGTCAGTACTGTTACAATTTTAAAATAGACACACCTGGAACATTAATCCCGGAAGAGCTGAGCTTTGGGGACATTTCTTTGATAGACAAGATCAATTCCTGTATGTATAAGGTTACTTTTAAATGAGCAAAAGCTCTGTTAAACACCACCATGATCCTTTTCTGCTTTCCTGCAAGTGTAACTTCATGTCATAACTCAATCTTTCAAGGGAAGTTTCTTCTACAATTGGTATTTGGATTGCCAGTGTGCAAAGCGACCATAAAGAAGTCATGCTGAGGATACTCTTGAATGTAAAGATGGGGGAAGAAGAGGCGGGAGGATTTTAGAGTGACACAATGGAAGAT
The DNA here is from genome assembly GCA_033459285.1 of Clamator glandarius. Lineage (NCBI taxonomy): Eukaryota > Metazoa > Chordata > Aves > Cuculiformes > Cuculidae > Clamator > Clamator glandarius. The sequence continues at coordinate 331,817 of JAUNZM010000084.1, read as the reverse complement.
AAGATGGGTCTTTGTTAAGAGAAAGGAAGAGGTAACATTTACTTCACTGGAATAAAGAGATTTAACGCGGGGAAGCAAGGTTCAGTTAGGGTTACACTGCAGTTAGGTAGCATCAGATGTACTTCTATGCTTTAAAATGTTCAGAGTTCAGTTTAGTTCTTCGAACAGTGGGGAGGAGAGGCACTTTGGTGATAGTAAGTACGTTTGTGCTAGGTGCGAGTCTGTGGCAGGCAGCCTGCACACTGTCCTTTGTCTATACGAGAGCCCATCTTCCTGCCCGACCGGTACCCGCTGCTTGCTGCCACTTGTTGATGTTCTTTCAACTGGGAAACACTAGGCTGAGGAAAAATATGTTGCCGTGTCAGCCTGAAGGCGGAGGAAGGCTGGCAGCAGGCCCAAAGTTGCTCCAAGGAGCATGGGCTAGTAGCATGAGGTCATCACTTCACAGGGAGGAGCTTTTATGCAGTGTGTGGGAAGTGGGTCTAAGAAAAGGAAAGAGGATTCTTTTGCTTGGGTGGGGAGGAGGAGCAACAAAAGAGAGGAAAGCCTGAGTTCATTCCAGCAGGAAGTAAACTGCAAATATGCTCCTATCTTCAGATAAAACTATCCACTTAGTACTCTTTTAAATACAGTGTTGATGTATTTGTATTATAAAAATGGATTTTGAAAACTTCGCAGAGAGGATTATTATACATTACAGACAGTTTTGGAATTACTGAGTATTTACCATTTAATTAGGGAGTTGGAGGATTTAAAATCATAGAATCGTAGAATCACTAGATTGGAAAAGACCTTTGAGATCATCAACTTCAACTGTACCCTTCCACTACTAAATCCAATCCCTAAGCACTTAATCCGCCTGCCTTGTAAATACGTCTAGGGATGGTGACACCACCACCTCCCTGGGCAGCATGCTCCAGAGCTTGGTAACACTTTGATAACCTCTCATTGAAGAAATATTTCCTAATGTCTGATCTAAACTTCCCCTGACACAGCTTGAAGCCATTCTCTCTTGTCCTGTCATGTGGGGGAAGAGATCAACACCCACAACCTCCTTTCAGTTAGTTATGTAGAGAGATGAGGTCTCCCCTCAGCCTCTTTTTCTCCAGTCTAAACAACCTCAGTTCCCTCAGCTGCTCCTCATAAGACTTATTCTCCTAATACAGTGCATGTAAATATGCAGCAAGTTTCTGCTGTATGACATTTGTATTAGCTGGCTGCAGCATTTCTGTGGAAAATCTATTTTGGAAACTTTTTTTAGTAGTGAATCAGTAGCTTTGTTTCCAAGGTTTGTGAGAAGATGTTTACCTTCTTTTTAAGAACTACATGTGTGGTTGTGTCCAGTGCATAGGAAGTTTTGCAAATGGTTCTTAAAAAGCAACAAGACTGCTTCTAAAATGGCTTTTTGAGTGTGCGTGTTTGAAATATTATTTTATTATTTCTTTTAGGACAACTTCATGCCATGGAGGATTTAGATTCCTGTTATCTTGTAGCATGAAATCATATTTGAAAGGATGACTATAATTTTTTCTTATTCCACCTTCAAGTTTAAATTTAGAATTCAGGTTGGTTTTGGATGTAGTGAGTCTGAAATAATAGGGAGTTTTTCAGTTCTGTGTATTTCTCCAATGATAATAAGAATAAATTGCCAATAAATTAGGACTTGATGCTGTTATTAATCTATATCTTGGATGTGATTTGTTTGTGAGACAAATGTCTCTTGAAAGAGAGAATTGTAACTTCATAACAACATTCTATTTTGGTTCTCAGATTACGATTTGCTCTGTAGTCTCCAGCTTACTTTGCATCGCTGCCTCTCTACACTAGAAGGAAAATGCCAAATGGTTTAACCACATATAACTTCAAACTCTTTCCCACATCTGAACTGGTTACTAATAAGCTCACGACAGACAAATAAGTGTCATTGCAGTGTGTAGAGACAAGTCTTCATTCTCAGAACTGTACTGTGATTTGGTGGGCAGTTACAAGTTTGTGAGAGTTCCTAATCTTTGAAATGTATTAGTTGTCTTGTTAGAACACTGCTCTGGCTGCTTAATCTTATCTGTGTTGTCAACTTGCACCTCGAGCAGCAAGTTGCTCTTATTTTCTGCTAAGGAGAGAATTAGTACTTGGGTCCAGTCTTGTCCTTATGTTGTTGGTAGGGTAAATGTGGAGTATCAGCAGTCGTTTCATACTGTGAGGCACTTCTGTGATGTAGCTGTCTGTTAAGGCTATCACATGAAACTTTAAATTTTTAAGGGAAAAATAAAAGCTTTGCATGTATACTCTTATTCTGTCCTGTAGGTATGCTTTGCAATATTGCTCACACAATACTTTAGTCTGTTTGGAACTCTGTCTTTTTAAGTGCTAGTAATGAAAATACTTATTGAATAACTACTAAATAGTTTATAATGCAATAGGCATTTTTCAATATGGTATTCAAATCATGGTTTGAGGACAGTCCTTTGGCAATTTCTCTTCTAATTGTGAGCATTTCATCTTAGAATTTCATGATTTTTTTTCCCATGTTATGGTTTTAGAGGCAATTAATTTTAACATGAGGAGCTGAGACAGTAAAGAATTAAGCTTAAGCATGAGAATAAATTACTATAATTAAGATCTAATGAAAAATCATTTATGTTATAAGTAGGGACAACCTGTGAAAAGTTAGTGAATTGTTGCCTATTATGTAAGCACTCTTTGCCAGAAGCGGAAATAGAATCCTGAATAGCATTAAAATGCATTAATCACGAGCCCTTTGTTCTCTGAAATTGCCTGTTTAGAGACTGGGAGACATACAGTTACAGCACTGAGCATGATAGGTTTGTGAAGATGAGCCCCACTAACAGCGTGCTGAGTCATCCCCAGAGCATTCCATCCTGTAATAAATAAATCAAGCATTTATGGAGGAAAGCACTGTGGAAGTACTTACAAGATGACATAATGCATTTTCCAAGGAGGAAGATGTTTAGGTTTTGGTCCTCAGTTTGCAAATCTCTTAATTTCAGTACTTGGTTTGTCAGCTTTGCTGCTTTTCTCCACTTCTGTTTATGCCTTTTTGCTTTAGAAAAAACTGGAAAATCTTATTCTATACATCGATAGCATATTATAACTTAAATGGTTCATCATCACATTGTAATGTTTTTTCTTTGGACTGAGATGACAGTAATAAGTTGTTTTTCTCAGTACAAAACACACAAGAGTGGGAAGGGGCATGGATTTAATGGTTATTTAATAAAGGCAGGGATGATTTTATTGAATATTTGGTACTGTAATGCTCAGACAAATAACATATTAATAGTGTCTCTACTGGTGGAGGTTATTAGCCACTAGTCTAGTAAATCACTTGGTGAACCTGTAAACAAGTAAAGTAGGGTCTTAGGATAAACCTTCTAAATCTTTGAATGCCTAAAGTTTGTCCTGTCTCGTATTAAATTGTACAAGTTTGTTAAGATCTGCTTAGTATAGTGTACTGCTACTGTGTCTGATAAAATACTGCTTTTGTGAATTATGCAAAAGCTTTCTTTGATGTTTTGGGTTTCTTTCAGATGGCATCTGACTCCCTAGTTGTGGCTTATGCTTTGAAGTGTTCATGAATGTGAAATAGTACCTCGCAATATTTGTACCCCAAGTAAGTATCAGGAATTCTAGATAAGGAGTACAGTCAAGTGAAGTTGCCAGCTGTTGAAAATGTGACAGCTTAAACACTAAGTAAAGACATTTAAAAACAATTGTGCTATTCTTTCAGAAAAATGTTATGGGAATTGCTTTTGGAGCCAATTTTAAGGAAAAGCATAGAACTGGAGCACCTTTTTACTGATTAAAAAATATGAAGCATAGAATCAGAAAAACACAGACTTGTTTATTTTTGGTATTGGTATGTTTGTTGTGTGTTGATGCTGTGGATGGTGTTTTCTCCCAGGGAGAATATGTTTTCTGTAGTTTCTATAATATTTACCAATTCAGCAGATGTAATAAATGAAGTTCACCAGACAAAAGGAAATGCCTGATTCACTAAACACAGCAAAGTGTTAGCAGCTGAAGTGCGCAGCCAAAAAAGCAAAGAATTCTTAAGAGTTGAAGGTCTGCAAAAAAGATAGAGGAAGGCCTTTTAATACCCAGTTTTGCCTTTTGGATTAGGTGAATGTTGAAATCGTAGGGTGAAATCTCTCATCAGTGAATATCTTAGGTAAATCTAAAGCAACTATTATAACAAATTTAACTTGTATCTAGATCATGTAATTTATCTAAATGATTCTTTTTTTATATGAAAAGATAATTACAAAAGTCCTTATTGAGGTCAAAATCTCAGTTTATTTCAGTCGTTGTCTTCTTCCACAGCCACGTAGTTTTCCATGCCACAGCCTTATAATTTTGTTTTTTTTTTGGAGCCGGATGGTACCCTCTGAAAGGAAAACTGCACACAGTGGTTTTCTCCATTGTTTTCTCCAGTCTCTGCTCCAGCCACAATATGGATGCACACTGCAGAAGATTTGTGTGTGCAGAACAGTCTTCCAGAGGTATCCTATCCCTGTATGCCCTGGATCCTCAAACTTAAGGCTTCATGTTTCCACAATTAGGCTGCTAAGACACCGTTTTGATGGGCTGTGACAGAATGATCTCTTGTGCTGTAGTATTTCATCGCTCAAGTCACTCCTAAGCAGACTTTAGAAGACTAGTGGAGATATAGGCATTTACATGGTGGGGAATTATGTGGTGGTTATTGTGATTTAAGCGGGTGGGAGCTGCCATTTCCAGAGCAGCAATTAAGCAGGTGAGTATTAACATTTGACTTTTACAATAGGATGGCTTGTGGCCCTCTGCAGAATTTATTTCAGATTAAGTTGGGATTTCAGGTTGAAAGATGTAGTCAGTAAAATTCTCTTCAGTTATCTCAGAGTACAGTAAAGCAAGAATTCTGAGTGACCTAAATAATCCGTGCCTGCGATATTAACATTATTATCATCCCTAAATTTATTTTTTTTTTCCCTGAAGGATATCTATGAATGGTGCTACATCCTGAAGAATATTTACTTCATAAATGAAAAGTTAGCTGCTTGGCATCGCTTCAGGCAGGAATATTTTTGATACACAAAGTGAAAGACTGGGGATAAAAATAGAATCTCTTGCAATAAAGATGAGTTAGGCTAAATCTTATGTATGCAAATACATTTCCATGTGAAGAGTCCAAGCATACTATTTTTCCCTCCTGTGCACTTAATTACCTCTACTCTAAAGACCTAGGGGATTGAATATCCACAACTTTTAACTGTTTGTTATTACATCTGTTAATTCAAGCTTGACCTGTTTATAGGTTTTCAAAGGGGAACAATACCGTTGAGAAGGAGCGTTTTTTATAACTGAGAAGGCTGATGGTACCCAAACTAAACTGACTGGGTATAGAAAGATAGGGTAGATTTCTTCACAGAATCACACAGAATAACCAGGTTGGAAGAGACCCACTGGATCATCGAGTCCAACCATTCCCACCAACCCCTAAATCATGCCCCTAAGTACCTCATCCACCCTCACCTTAAACACCTCCAGGGACGGTGAATCAGCCACCTCCCTGGGCAGCCTGTTCCAATGCCTAACCACCCTCTCTGTGAAGAATTTTTTCCTAATCTCAAGCCTAAATCTCCCCTGGCAGAACTTGAGGCCATTCCCTCTCATCCTGTCCCCTGTCACTTGGGAAAAGAGGCCAGCTCCCTCCTCTCCACAACCTCCTCATTTATCTTGAAAAGTTAGCTGCTATACAGTTGTAAAATCTATACATTAAAATTTGTTACACACTTCAAGTGTTTAAGGAGGTGCAAGTGCATGTTTCAGACATCTGTTTTTCTGCTGACTCTGCTTTTATAGTGAATATAACTGTATCCCATTTAACTGAGTTATCTCAGTAAGTATCTTTCAGAATACAGAGCCTGCAAAGGAAAAGTCATTTAGCTTAGGAACAGCCAACAAACACCTGAGGTAACACCTTTCTCTGAACCAAATATTATGTTTCCTGCAGTACAAAAATCTGAAATATTATATGTTGGAAAGGGATGTGAATCCTTGTGGGCTGATTTTTTTTTTTTTGTATGGAACTGTGTTAACTGTCATGCAATGGTGCGAAGGAGATAAATGAACTAATGAAGACTGAATGAATAGTGAGTTTACTAAGCAGAGGGTTTAATGAACAAGAAGGATGTAATTTAATGAAGGAGGAAAGAAGAAGCAAGACCCTGATTGTTCTTTGAATTTCTTTTCAAAGGGCAGTAAATACTTGAAACTAGATTAAGTTTCTCCTGAGGAAACCAGTAGTGTCATATCTTACAGACTAATGGCAGATTTTTGATCTAATTATTTTGACTGCAGTGAGAAATTCTGATTGATGTTGACCCATAGGTAGAAATTAAACTGGCTCTAGACCTTTAAAAGCATTTCACATCCCGTAGGTTTCTGGTTTTCTATGGCCATCAAGAGGTAATACAGTGCTGCCAGAAGAGTCTCATAGAAGTATTCCAGATTTCTAAGTTGAAATATGCAGTGGCAGCAGCTAGAAGAGTTTTGGGACCTGAAATCTTTCCAAGGAGGACCCCTACATGGTGTTTTGTGATGAAGGGAGATCCTCCGTACTCTGTCAGTGTTTTTTCCTCCTCTGTATTCCCTGAAGAGATACTTCAATAGATGGCCTTGGGATTGAGGGTTTGCACCCTTCTAGAGCAGTCCTGTCCTTCAGAATTTGGTTGAAGATACCAGAGTGCAATGTGTGCCACATAACAGTCGTTTTTTATCAGCTTCATCCTGCTCCATCTTTTTTACTGCTAAGTTCTAATATGGAGATAAATGTTGCAACAATACAGAATTGAGAGTTCAGTAAAAATTCATTGGTCAGATGCACTTCATTGATGCTGTGCTTTTCTCTGACTTTAATTGGAACTAGGAAACTAATTTAAGGAGAGTGTAGTTCCTGGAAAAAAATGTGAAAGAGGAGCTTTCTTTACTTATAAGTATGTGGAATGTATCAAGAAAGTAGGTGTGTTTACCCTGTGAAAGCAGGTTGTATGATGTCTGTTACTTTGTATGTGGCGCTGCCTTTTTTAAAGTTAACAAGAACACAGCATGGAGTGCTGAGGTAGCAGTGTGTCACATGTGGCAGTCAGCCTAGCTCTGCTTTTTCTAATCTCTGGCTGCCTTTAAGTTCTTGTACTCTTTTGCCTGGTGAGATTCAGACTCTGGCGCCTGCCTTGCTATTTACATGTGACTGTGAGGTAGAAAATTCTGCAGGATAGAAGCAAAACTTGTTGCCTAAACAGCACTTGCTGAATGCCAACCTATTGCAATTCTTCCTGTTGCACATTTTTAATGGGAGACCTGAGATTATGAAGTAAAGGGCATACTGAGAAAGCTGGGAACTTACTCATACTAGGGAACTTCCTAATTCCTTCAAGATACTGGGGAGCTGGAAACAACTGTAGGTGTGGTAGAGAATGGGATTATAATTTCCAGTAATTTTGGCAAATGGGAGATGTCATCTGGGGCAAAGTAAGGTGTCAGCTGGCATGAGAGCAACATAATGTCTGTAGGCTGGACTGCATGGGTATGTGGTGGGGGAAGAAGCAGTGTAAGATGCAGGTCTGTGGAAAAGGACACTGAATTTTTGAATCACAAACTAAGAAGGGGACAGAGTATTATGCTGTTCAGGAGAGTTAAAGCACTCAGGCAGGAGCTAAGAAATAATTTGAAGTAATGTCTTTGCACTTCTGAGAGTTGGTAGGTCCTACAATACCTCACTGTTTTAGGTTCTGAACTCTTAAGTCAAGTGGGGACCAATTGAAGGGTATTCAGAGGACAGCAGTGGTCTAGAAATTTATTTATGTGAAAGATTCAAAGAATTGGAATTAGTGAAAAAATGGGATATTAAGGTTGCAAAGAAGTGACTAGTCTTCTCAGTATTCCTCAGTCACAGTGTGGGGAAGGTGTGATTTGATTACTGAGAAACGTTTTTGTTTGCTAAGGTCAGGGTAATACTAAATTAGGTAGCCTGGGAATACTGAGTCGTGATAATATCTTTCTGCCATAGGTAAATATATGCAGGTCTCTGGTGAAAGGGGAAAGAATTAGATGGTGTCCATAGATTATAAGCCTTTACACCTACGTACCTACGTGATCGTCAGTCACTTACTTCCATTGTGCCTATTACTACCATTTGAACGTGAAAAGAATTCCAACAGGTAATGGAAACTTTGTATGTCCAAAAAAGGGTGTGTGTCTTCTAATTTTATCTGGTGCTTTTATCAAGTGGTTTGTTTTGTTGTGTTGTTTTGGGTTTGTTGTTTGTTTTTTTTTATACTACTGACAAGTGTAAATCCTATTCTTAACGGAACTCACTGCTTCTTATTTTCATGTATTTTTAGTAAGATCACAGCTGCGAGAGCTGCTAGGGAAAACTGATCTTACAGCTGTAGGGGTAAGAATTGAGAGTGCACTGTGTGAAAGTGTATGCAATCAAGTGAAGTCTGTCTAGCTCTGTAATTGCTACTGTCAGAGAAGAAGAGGCTCTTGGCACAAATGCAGAAAAATAGTTCCTGTCTTGCTTTTCAGATTAGAGATATCTTGGGGTAGAAGTTTTGCTGTTCATGAGGGTGTTTTTTTCATGACTTTTTATATTTTTTTAACATATTTGTTTCTTCATCTCAAAAATGTCTTTAGGCATTGAATTCTCTCATTTAATTATTTACTAGGCAAAGAAGTGCTCAAGAGCAACCTTTTAAAATTTTGTTTTTCCAGTGCTCTTATGAAAAACACTTCAGACATCTGACATACAATGTCACTTTGTGCTATCGTGATTATTATTTTCTGTACTTGGATCTAACACCCCTTCATACTTATCTATTTTGTAAGCTAAAATATCCTCTCTGGGTTCTTTGTGCAAAAGCTGCTTCATACACTGATCAGTATTGCCTATATGTTTTTTACCCTTTACATTCTTCATGAGATAGAATAATTTGAAAGTATAAGAACAGCACAAATATATCAGCATTGTAAGAATATAGAATTACTCAGTTGGAAAAGACCTTTTAGACCGTGGAGTCTAACAATTCCTATCTGCCACTAGACTATGTCCCTGAGCATATGTTATGTTCTCTCTTCCTTTATTAAAAAAAAAGTCTGATATTGTGGATGCCTACTATCCTGACCACTTCAAAGCACTGAATCGTTTTTGAAGATGTATGTCAAGAGACTACCAGATCTTTTTCTGGCAGTGGCATTAAATAACTTAAAGAGTTCTTTCTTCTAGCGTGTGGCATTGCATTTACTGACAGGTGACTTAATCTGCTGTTTTATGTGCTTGTTACTTGGTATTCTAGGGTTCTTGTGTAGATTTTTTAATGGTTAAGATTTATTACTTATAATGATTTTGTATAATTTGCAAACTTAAGCAGAGGTGATATGTGAAATGACAGATAAGCAGATGACTGTTCGGAATAGCAGCCCCGATGCTGATGACTTATGACTATTTCCCCTGTGAATCTTTCGTCTCTTAAATCTTACCCTGCAAGGTCCTCTCTTCTGTAACAGCTTCCTATGAGAGACATCAGCAGAAACCTTTTAGAAGTCTTTTGTTCACTTCCAACACTTTTTTGTTCATTTCCAACACTTTTATCCACACAATCCTTGGTTCCTTCAAAGAAATCTTTAAGTTGTGAAGCATGATTTTCCTCTACAAAGGCTGCATTTTTTCCCCTCCCTATTATTCCAGTCTAGAAATTCTTCAGTATGGTTTCAACTGCCTTGCCCAGTATGGAAGTCTGGCAATTTCATATTTGATGCTTTTAAAACTTCATCTGAACAGTAATCTGGCTATGGTGAATTCTTACTATTGCTTTGATATTTTTAAATACTCCTCCGATGCTTCATTTTGAGAGAATGTCTTATATATCCCCAGTCTAAAGAGGATCTGGTGTGGCATTGGCTTTGTCTGTCTAGGGAATGACTTCAGAATAACAGATTGGCTAGGTTTTCTGCTCTAGCCTTATCTTCTTTTGTGTTTTTTTTTCTTTTTATATGTTTATTTTTTAGGGACTTATTGCATAGAGGTAACACGCTGTTTGTAACTATCAAATTCTACTATGTTTGAACTCAGAAACAACAAGAAGAATTCTGAAAGATTTCATTGATCTCTTACAGACAGCCGTGTTGTTCATGGATTATCTTCTGTTATACTTCTGTGTACTAGCTATTATACGCCTATCAGACCAGAGCTGGACTTGCATTACCAGTTTTATATTCTGCTAATGACTTGTATGCAGATGAAAATATGCACATAGATAAAAAGTTGGTAGTAGCTGGAATTCTGAAGAAAAGTTGGGCTTGCATTTTATTTTTACATTAACAGAGAAAAATTCTCCATTCTAACATATATGATAGAGTAATTATTTAAAAAAAAATACGTGCTTTTTGTTTGTGTGCAGAGATAATAAGATACAACTTCTCTCTGTTCAGGTGGCTCCAGTCTGTTGTTTCATTTGATAAATGGAATTTTCAGAATGGTTTCATTTTATGACATGCAGTTCTTTAACATCTGTTTGAAATCTGAATGTGCCCGGGTGCTAGTAGTAGCATGTGTTCCACTTTCATGAGTTTAAATTTTGCAATGTATTTTAAAATTTTGCAATGTATTTTAAAATGCTGAAATAATAATAATAAAATGTTTTACCTGCTTTTCTTTCCCAGAGTTCCCAGAAAATAAAAGTGTATTTCAGAAAGTGAAAATCAGAGGGAGTAGCTGCTCATGCAGAGAGATATGTACTAAGGATCGGTTCTTGAGGAAAATTTTAAGGTATGTGAGCTATGTTTTGCAGAAAAGCCTTCCTGAAAATGAACTACCTAATTTGTCTTGAGTAGTCTAGTATTTCATACCAGTTTTGAAACGGTCAGGCTAGCTTTACATTACCACTTTGGATGTTTACTGATGGCAATAGCATTAGTTCAGCTAGTTCATGTACCATACATTTTGTATCTAATGCATATACAGATAATATTCTGAATATGTTATTAGTGTAAACAAGTGGTAGGTAGAGTATGAGTTCTATGTTTCATGATGTTGTAGATTCCAGAAGTAGATCCTACACTAACAGAAGTATCAATTGTTTAACAGCCTGATTTTTATTTAAGATTTGAATGAAGGGCTAAGCATGATTTATTTCATTGTTTGAATGGCATTTAACTACTGTAAATCTCACACTCAGAAACTGAGATGGATTCTATAGCACATCATCACCTGTTATAAAATCAGGTTGTTTAAAAATATTTTCAGATGATTTAAATTTTTTTTCTTTTAATAAAGTGGGTTTTTTGTATCAGTACAGAAGCCTTGAATTTGAGAATTTGTCTCCTGAATCCAAGTCCTCTTCTTTTTATGATTTTGCAGTATTCATAATGTTTCTGGAAAGGATCTGCAAAATATAAGCCAAGCTAAGTGATTTGGAACCTATGGAGATTTAGGAGCAAGGGTGTTGACAGCAGATCAAGAGTGATTGTGGTGCTCTCTGCTTACCATGCCTCTTCCATATGCCTCCTTCTGGAGAAGTGAGATGTCTGTTGTGCTTTCCTGTTCTGAATTTAACCGGAGGCCAAGTGTGCTTCTGGTTTGTGGTTTACTGTCTACCTAGCTTGTTACTGATATTATGAAACCACAAGCTCCAACTGATGCATATGGATCCATCTTTATTTTAAGATTAATAGTCTCAGTCGTGGGTATCTTTCATGGCAATATATAACAGAAAGTTATACATTGTTAAAAGGGTACAATGGCATCCTGAGAAATGTGCTTTTTTCTTCCTTGCTCATTTAGTTTCCATCGTTGTCAGACACACAGTATGGCTACTGTCATGTGTCAGAGACAGATTGCAATCATTCAATTAAATGTAGAGTTAATAATTCAATTAAATGTTTTAATTTTTAACAAAATTAAAAAAGTGTTAAAAAATTAGAAGTGGTTTTAATTAAAAATGTCGAGTTTAAGTAGCTTTGGTTTTGGATACTTGTCCACCCCTTCTGTGCCTACACGATGTTGGACCACTTGAGTATTCCTGAATATCATCATTGAACGTTTTCCTAATTTACAAGGAATGCTTACAGAAATTAGCTTACCCAGCTGGGAATCATCACGTCTGAGACTACACTTATTCTGGTTTCAGCTAAAGTGGAACCAGTTTCCTAACTTTTCAGCTGAGCCTGGTCTAACTAACTTAATTTTCTGAAAATTAAGAACATATTTTCCAGACAGTGTCTTGTCTCTAGAAGTGATAATGCTTAAAATTTATGGTTATCACCAAAGAAACAGGGCACTGGAATGTGGAAAGGCCCTTGCTTATACCTATTTCTGTGGAGACCAAGGTTATCCTTGAGCTGGTGGAATGTTGTAAGTCAAAGGGGCACACCTGCAGAGAGAAACAGACAGGTAACCCCAAACTGGCCAACAAAATATTCTAATCTGTATTTGTCATACACAAAATAAAACTGAGAATCATGAGGGTGAGGCCCCCTTCTTCAATGGCTGGCATCTACTAAGAACCTTGTCCATCCTTCTGATGCCAGATCTGTGTATTCCTGAGTCCAGTTCCGTGGCGGCAGCTCTTGTGTGCTGCTGAGTCCAGTCTGGAAACCTTTCCCTGTGCCTGCTCTGCAGCACCAGTGGTAATACGTTTTCATTGGGATGTTCAGTTTTGTATATTTGTAAATGTTATATTATTTTTCTATTAATATTATTTTCCTTTTTTTTTAAATAGTATTTCATGATATCTGTTTTAATTTCCAACCCATGAGTTACTCCCTCTCATTTCCCTTTCTCTTTCCCTGCATGTGTGTGGTGGTGGTGGAGATAGGGATCACAACTGCTTGTTTAGCTTCTGGCCAAGGGTGGTGGGGAGCTAAACTGTGACAGCTTGTTAGTCTTACTGAATCAGAATTCTATCATTTTTGTGAAACAAATTTCTGCTGCACTGCTTCTGTTACGGTGAGTGTAATTATAGAAAACAAAGACTGGAGAGCAGTATGTGTGCAATTTTTGTCTGTGTACCCAGGCATCTAGCAGTTTAATAAGAAAAAATCTGATTACTAATTAGGGAAGGGAGGCTTAGCAGGCTGGTATGGGATGTTGTTGCATCGTCTCTTCTGCTGATATAATGTGTTAAAAATGTTAGGTGCCTTGAAAAGTCTGTCTCTAAGCCTTGTACATCCTGGTATGAGCTGATACAATGTTGGCATTAGTTGATACCTCTCAGTTCTCCATGTAAAGTAAGTTTATTAGTCTTACTTTGGCCTATGGGCTATCAGCAAGATAAATCTATTAATGTTTGTTAAAACATTACGGAAGTTTTGCATTCTTACAGATGCAGATGTTTTATACCCAGGTCAAACAGATGCCTTTCACCTGCAGTTTGTGATTTAATAAGGCAGCATTTCTTTCCAGTTTATCAAATGATTTCCATTTGGTACAGGAAGACCGGGTTGCCTTAGGGCAAAATCATGTGGTCTAAAGGGGTCTGCCCTAGTGTATGTCTCAGAGGAGTAGTGGACAGTGGTTTGGGGTATTTTCTTATTTTGGGGAGATTAAATCCTCAAGTTTAATGTCCTGCTAACACAATGTTTTGGAGCAACGTAGCTTCTAACTAGTTATCAATTTCCTGCAGATGCAGAGTCTGAGAGCTGATGTTTTATTCGGCTTTTTCTGTGTTGCTAGGACAGAAAACACCAGGAACAAATGTTTCAGGTCACCAGAAGTGGAACAATATAGTTGGCAGTTCTTGTCTGGGGATACTGTCAACCATACATATTTGATTAAATGTGTGGATCGGTCTTTAGTGTATGTCCTAAGGGCTTTTCTTAGTTCCCTTTTAACTCCAAGTTACAGAGGTATGTTTTGCAGATGGAAAGTGAGAGACAATTCTGGGTCTGAGATCACAGATGGGTGTTCAAAACAGTGCTCTGACCCTCCTTTCAGTTTATTTTGAGAAGGTGTATGTATGTGGTTAATCTTATGGTTAAGTTATTTCAAGGTTTAGACATCAATTGTTCCACTTTGTCAAACTAGAAATTTTTCTTTCAATACATGTCTAATGAACCTGTTCTACTTTCAGATGTGGTGAAGAGCCTATAATTTACTCTGTGTGGTATATAGTGCCTTAGAAAATGGGGTTTGGAGGTGACCTGAAGTATTCTCATGATGCTTTATTAAAACTGCAAGACTGGGAACTGCGACTACTGGAAACAGTGAAGAAATTTATGGTAATGCGAGTAAAAAGTGATAAGGAGTATGCCTCCACTTTGCAGAATCTTTGCAATCAAGTAGATAAAGAGAGCACTTGTCAGTTGGATTATATCAGCAATGTGTCTAAGGTAAGACTGAAGTATTTTGAATTTGGGATATCATTGGAAATAGCAGTGCTGGCTATATAGAATCAATCCTGAATTCTGAAATTCAGATTCCTGGATTGAGCCTGGTATTTTCTTTAGTGTTTTTGAAAATATGAGTATGCTATAGTAAGCTTTTTTGTTAAGATATTTGAATAGGATCTGTTATTTATGTTATATAGAATTTATGACAGAAATAGAAAATGCCAGGAAACTGAGGCAAAGCTGACCATTCCAGCTGATATTCACACTGCAGTGCGTGTTGCAAAAAAACCCCCAACCCATTAATTCAGGATCTTTCTCATAACTGTGAAGTTATTTTGTATTCAATTTAAAATCACCATGTTGACTTTTTATGAAGGTAAGGCTGTCCTTCTCCCAAATTATCAATTTTCAGATTTATAGCAAGTCCAATAAAGGTACTGAAAAATGAACTTCTCTTTTTCACCTGTTCGCAAGCTTCACTGTTGACTTGGATTCCTTCCTGACTAGAGAAAATTATTCTGTTTTATTGGCTTATTCGATTTTTGACCCTTCTCCTGTAGCAGTGGTTACACAGTGTCTTCATTCTGGTACACCTGATCTCCTCTCTGCAGGAAAACACACTTTTTGGGTCAACTTAAATTTTAAGCAGAATTGTTTTTATGTAGTGGGCTTATGGGCTCACTGCTTGAAGGCTAGCAATAGTGTAGCATGAGGAATGTAAGTGCTCCTCTACAGGAGTCTAGATTTATACTGGATTTAAGGGATGTTTTGTGTGACTTGAAAGCTGTGCTGGTACAGCTAGCCTACTTCAGCTGTCCCCAAAGTATCACTGCACAGTTTGTCTATAACAAGTTGTTACTGCTTCCCTCCCTCACAATAATTCTTGTCTTGTAAATTGACATACTACTTTTTTTTTAATTTATTTTTTTAATCTCTGTGTTTTGGTCATGCATTTGAAATGCTTTCCACCTTACTGTGTTTTTTATGTGCAGTTTGTTACAGATTTTGCTATCTAAGTTGTGATGATTTAGATAAATAAACATTAAAGCATTGTCATAAGCCTAAGATTGGCAGAAGTCAGGTATTTTCTTCAGGCTTTTGATTCTATTCTCTTGGAGTTACTTGTGATAGGACTAATAATTCTTGCTATTACTGCCCTGCTTCTTATGTGCTAAGTAAATTGTGCTTTGCAATTCTTTCAGGCAATGAAACAGAGCAGACTAGGGCTAGAACAGTAAAAGAGGATTGGCATCAGACTATTTAGCATTATAATGAAACCCTTAACATTCCCTAGCTGCTTCTGTCTAGGATGTTCATGTCAGTGACAGAGGCACTTCCTGTAAGCAAGTAAATTTTGAAAAGCTGAATGTCTGACTTCAGTCGTGTTCTATTTGTGTTGAAGAGAAGCATGTGTGTCACATTTTGAAATCTTGTTTTGGATGTAGACACTCAAGTTGTTCTTTCAAGATTATTTTTCTTCCTTTTTCTTGGTTTGTTTTTTTTTCCTGTCTTAAGGAGATGCCATTTTTCTGTCAAGCCCCCTCTCTAATCTCTGTATCTTTTATGAGGAGATTGGATGCCTGTGGGTTAAAATCAGAGCCCATAAGAAGGTAGATTTTGTGATGGGAGTCTCTTACAGGCCACCCAGCCAAGGAGAAGCAACTGACGAGCTCTTCTATAAACAGCTGGGGTTAATCTCCAGATCAATGCCTCTCGTTCTTGTGGGAGACTTCAATCTTCCTGATATCTGCTGGAAGTACAACAGAGCAGAAAGGAAGCAGTCTAGGAGGTTCCTGGAGTGCGTGGAAGACACTTCCTTGCACAGCTAGTGAACGAACCGACAAGGGAAGGTGCCCTCCTGGACCTGCTGTTTGTGAACAGAGAAGGCCTTGTGGGGGATGTGGCAGTAGGAGGATGCCTAGGACTAAGTGATCATGAGATGATAGGGTTTTCTGTTCTAGGTGAAGTGAAGAGGGTGGTTAGCAGGACAGTAGCATTAAATTTCCAGAGGGCAGACTTTGAACTCTTCAGAAGGCTGGTTGGCAAAGTCTCCTGGGAGACAGTGCTTAAGGGCAAGGGAGCCCATGAGGGCTGGGAGCTCTTCAAAAAGGAGATTCTGGCAGCTCAGGAGAAAGCCATCCCCATGTTCCAGAAAAAAAAGACGACAGGGGAAAAAAACAGTTTGGTTGAACAGAGAGATCTTCAGTGATATCAAGAAGAAGAGAAAAGTTTATGGGCTCTGGAAGAGGGGTCAGGCCTCTTAGGTGGACTATGGGAGGCAAGTGAGATTGTGTAGAGAAAAAATCAGAAGGGTTAAGGCTCAACCAGAAATCAGATTGGCAAAGTTAGTGAAAGATAACAAAAAAATCTTTCTATAAATATATAAATAATAAAAGGAGGACCAGGGAGACCATATAGTCCGTATTGACGCAGAAGGAACAACAGTGACATGGGGTGAAGAAAAGGCTGAGGTACTTAATTCCTTCTTTGCCTCAGTCTTTAATTGTAAAGAACGTTGTTCCTTTTCTGTACAAACCCAGGAGCTAGAGAAGCAAAATGAGGCTCCCATGGTCCAAGAGGAGGTGGTCAGAATCTTGCTAGCCCAACTAGACACCCACAAGTCTATGGGGCCGGACGGGATTCATCCAAGGGTATTGAAGGAGCTGGCGGATGTGCTGGCCAAACCCCTTTCCATCATCTTCCAACAGTTCTGGAAGACTGGGGAAGTTCCACTGGACTGGAGGCTGGCTGATGTTGTGCCCATCTACAAGAAGGGTCGCAGGGAGGATCCAGGGAACTGCAGGCCTCTCAGTCTGACCTCAGTGCCAGGGAAAGTCATGGAACAGCTGATCTTGCGTGCTATCATGAAGCACATGCAAGAGAACTGGGTGATCAGGCCCAGTCAACACGGGTTCACAAAAGGCAGGTCTTGCCAAACTAACCTGATCTCCTTCTATGACAAAGTGACTCAACTGCTGGACGAGGGAAAGGCTGTGGATATATCTTCCTGGACATCAGTAAAGCCTTTGACACAGTTTCTCACAGCATTCTGCTACAGAAACTGTCGGCCTCTGGCCTGGACAGGCGCACACTCTCCTGGGTGGAAAACTGGTTGGATGGCCGGGCCCAGAGAGTAGTGGGAAATGGTGTTAAATCCAGCTGGAGACCAGTGACAAGTGGGGTTCCCCAGGGCTCAGTGCTGGGTCCAGTCCTGTTCAATGTCTTTATCAATGACCTGGATGAAGGCATTGAGTGCACTCTTAGCAAGTTTGCAGATGACACTAAGCTGGGTGGAAGTGTAAATCTGCTGGAGGGTCGGGAGGCTCTGCAAAGGGACCTGAACAGGCTGGACCGCTGGGCAGAGTCCAATGGCATGAGGTTTAACAAGGCCAAATGCCGGGTCCTGCACTTGGGGCACAACAACCCTGTGCAGTGCTACAGGCTAGGAGAAGTCTCTCTAGAAATCTACCTGGAGGAGAGGGACCTGGGGGTGTTGGTTGACAGCCGACTGAACATGAGCCAGGTGGCCAGGAAGGCCAATGGCGTCTTAGCTGGTATCAGAAATGGCATGGCCAGCAAGTCCAGGGAGGTTATTCTCCCTCTGTACTCGGCACTGGTGAGACCGGTCCTTGAATCCTGTGTTCAGTTCTGGGCTCCTCACCACAAGAAGGATGTTGAGGCTCTGGAGTGAGTCCAGAGAAGAGCAACAAAGCTGGTGAAGGGGCTGGAGAAGAGGCCTTATGAGGAGTGGCTGAGAGAGCTGGGGTTGTTTAGCCTGGAGAAGAGGAGGCTGAGAGGAGATCTCATTGCTCTCTACAACTACCTGAAGGGGAGCCTGTAGAGAGGAGGGTAATGGTCTCTTCTCCGAAATGACAGGGGACAGGACGAGAGGGAATGGCCTCAAGCTCCGCCAAGGGAGATTTAGGCTGGACATCAGGAAAAAAAGTTTTACGGAAAGGGTCATTGGGCACTGGAACAGGCTATGCAGGGAGGTGGTTGATTCACCTTTCCTGGAGGTGTTTAAGGCACGGGTGGACGAGGTGCTGAGGGGCATAGTTTAATGTTTGATAGGAGTGGTTGGACTCGATGATCCGGTGGGTCTCTTCCAACCTGGTTGTTCTGCGATTCTGTGATCTCTATCAGACAGGTAAAATATTTGTATACTCCTGGCAGATCTTTGTGGACTTGCCTTGAAATTTCACCGTCACCTTGGATTTTTAAAGTTGTATAGTGACACATTGTCTTATTGGTTCTGACAATTAAAACATCTGAATAATTGGTTCCTTTACCTACCTTATTCTAATCTACTTTACTGTTTCATGATACTTCTTCTCTTTTCCTGAAATTTTACAGAGTCAAAGTAGGACCTAAATATCTTGGGACATAAATCTAGAATCTTATGCCTCCTAAGATTTAAAATATTTGTACATTGAATTTTTGGTATTGCATGGCATCAAAACCAAATAACCAAATACCAAGCTGTCTAATCTTTTATGTTTGTTTGTTTCTTTATTTAATGTGTACAGCAAGAGTGAGCACTTTGAAACAAATGGTGTTAGGGAAAATCTGTACTATGTTTTTTTCATGCAGAGGCAGCAAAATTTGCTGGAAGGCATAGTGGTGGCAACCAGTCTTCCTAGAAAAGCAATATTTTCTAGTCCTTTCCAATAGCACTTTAACGATGTTTTTATCCTAGGTAGCTTTGATGCCTCTGCAAAGTTGGAAACTTCTTTAATGCAGAGGTGAAGCATTTTTATTCTTAGCTGGGAAGTTTCTGGCCATGACCTTTTTACAGCACAACAATTTAAGCAGTCTGACATGGCTCTGTGCTGGTCTGTAGTATGTTTACAAGCTAAAGGAAATGTTAGAGATGGTGTAATATATACAGGAGTTAACTGTCTCTTATTTTGTTCTCTAGAGTCCAGAGGTGGAGATACCATGCATATATGTTTTTGTATAATATGAAAGGAACCCCAAAAGTTTTTAATGATTTAAGGTGGATTTCTGTCTTTAATAAGAGTTAAGATAAAGACTAGTAAAACAAGCATACCAGCTGCCTTTAAAACTTGATAAATGTATGCCGTGTAGGCATTTTGAAATTTTGGATATAGCATAGTGTCAGGGAATTATCTCTAAAGAATCCAATACCGTTCCCATTAACAAAATGTGACAGTGATCTTTAGGGTAACAAATGCTTTTATTTGAACTGAACTTTTAGTTTCACATTCGTATCTGTGGTGCAATGGAAGCCTTTCTGTTTGCAATTTCTAATCAAAATTCTGAGCTACACACAACACGTTAAGCTGTCTTCAAAACCAACTGACAGGATGGCCAAGGAAGATATTGAAGTAAGGGTATAGAAAGATGATGTGTTACTATGAAAGACGAGTAGTTGCTTCGGTCTCTTACCCTGTTAGCACCTTATGCTTTACTGGTCGCCTAACTGGTACTGATAGTTGTGATCCAGCTGATGAATCGTATCCTCTTAAAGAGGAACCACACAGGCGTGTATTACTAAGATATTTAGGCAAAGATAGAGAAATCAACTTGAACAGAGTAGCCGGGAAATAGGAGAACAAAGGACATGAGAACATGGGTTTCATGGGCATCAAGGATGTATTCTCAAAAAGACCGTAAAGCTTTTATCAGTGTTCAGAAGTAGTAGTAGGGCAGTGGTGAAGGGTGACCATACGATATGATATTTGATTTTATGGGTAAATTTAAGGCATAATTTTGCTATCACAGGAGGAACTTTATTTTAGAAGAGCTCAAATGCATTTGGGTAAGTTTATTTTTTTTTTTTTTATTTTACTTAATTGTTTTAAGCAGTGATGCCTCTTTTCCCACAGCTCATGTTCCTTGTTTGGTTATTTGTAAGCCAAAAGAAGTAAACACTTTCTGTTCTAACTTTTTTTATAGTCTTGGTTGCTTGTGGTACAGCAAACAGAACAGCTGAGCAAAATAATGAAGACACATGCAGAGGATCTTAATTCTGGGCCTTTGCATAGGCTTACAATGATGATAAAAGATAAGCAGCAAGTTAAGAAGAGTTATGTAGGTGTTCATCAGCAAATTGAAGCAGAGATGTATAAGGTATCTAATTTAACTGTGCTTTATAAATTTATTATAGTTTTGTATGTTTAAAGAATAATATATTGAGGATGGGTCTTTTTAGTTCCTCTGGTTTTGTTTGTGCTATGGTAAAAGTAAAAAGCAGAAAGGTCAGGAGGCTGTCTTATCTGATGAAATTTCCAAGCTAAATAATCACTTGCAGTCACTTATGGATTGGTGCATCTGAAAGTAATAAGGATAGAAGAAGTGGAAAAACTGGTAGCATACCAAGATCCTGTTGGTTTTGGTCTTGTATCTTGGAAGAACACAGTATTAAATTCAGTAAAGTATATTTTGGAATTAATATGAAGGTTTCTTAGTACTATTGAGTGAAGATCTGTTACTACTATTGACCTATCTTTTGTTTCCCAGTTCTCTCCGAGAAGCAATTTCTTGTCACTTATGTCTTAAATGTGTTCTCTCATTCCTAATTTCATCTTTTCCTCCATTTTTTATGGTCTTTATAATACAAATTTGTGATAAAGTTGGTTTTTGCTGTGTCACCTCTATTAGTCTAAAATTTTGACTATAATTTACAGCATCTAAATAATAAGAGATGAGAATATGAGATTGATGCAGAGCAAAGTTCCTGCCTTTCAATTAAATATTTGCACAGTTGGCTCAGAAACAGAAACTGTAGATAGCACCTAGTTGGCTCTTTGAGGAATCCTATTGTATTTCAGAGGCTGAAAGTAGTAATATCTGGGTCTTACCTTATGAAAAACGGGAGTATTGTGAACTCCAGCCACCTTCATACCAACTGCAAGAGGAACAACTTTCTTGTAGAACAGACTTCCTCTTCTGTACATTCAGTGAGGGGAGCACTTCCACTAAATGAAGTTTCTCTTCCACGATTTTTCTTTTTGTTAGACTCTTTTCTTTACTAAATATGCCATCTTTTTTTCTATTTTAGTGGCTGGTGTGTTATTAGCTTTTCTTTGCAAGTTCACCATTTGTGATTATTTGTGAACAGTGTACTAATTTTGTCACACAGTGACAGAATTGGGGGATAGAAGAGGCAAACTTGTTTTTGACCAAAGTTTTTTCCAAAAATGTCATGTTCAGTGAAGCAACTTCCAATGCAAAAATATTCTTTAGTGTTCTGCTCCACTGTAGGTGGGTTTTTTGTTTGTTTGATTTGGTTTCTTTTCCTTTTTAGGTATTTAAGTCTTTAAACAGATAGATTGGTTCCTGAGCTGCTGCTGTTTCTAAGCCACTCGTATGAAATGTAATATCTAAAAATGCTTCTATCTTACTTTTAATTTTGTAGATGGTAAAAGAATTCCTTCCTATGCATAGAACTCTTACATCTAGTATGATCTATTAAGCATCTTTTTGATGCATTTTTTTCCTTGTCATTGAAATGGGATAGTAGTTTTTGATAAGCTCGATTTCCTAAAGACATCTTTCATTACATTGCTGTGGATGTGGATCTCTGTTTCAGACCTCTTGTTTTATTCTATGCATTTATTGATTTTGACGTTATTACACAATGTAATGTATTCAGATTATCTCAAGCAAATGGGAAGTAGTAACGTTCGTGGTTTGGAAAATAAATCTTGTTAATTCTCTTTCAATAATATTATGAGGAGTTTTTATATATGTTGAGGATAAGTATTTTAATGCTTTTTATATTTCTATTCTCTTAAAGGTCACAAAGACAGAACTAGAAAAGCTAAAATCTACCTATAGACAGCTGATAAAAGAAGTAAATTCTGCCAAAGAAAAGTATAAAGAAGCTGTGGCTAAAGGTATGACTGACTTGTGTTAATTTTGCCTTTGTGTTAATTAATGCCTTTATCAAACCTATTGGAACTTATACAGTGAAACAGGATAATGTTTTTATTTTTTATACTGAGCAACTTGATTGCAGTGTAAAAGCCCATGTAGTGTCTTAAGTAAGACAGGCTATTTGTCATTGTGTGTACTTGATGGTACTCTTCAAAAATAATAAAATAAAGGTTTGCCTTTCTTTTAATTATAAATAGTAATCCTTTTAAGTAATCCTCTATTATTCCTTCAGAGGATATATTTGAAATGTAAAATTTTCAAATGAGCAGTTACTAATGGTAAGTGAGTTGCAACTCCATCTCATCTAGATTGTAGCTGAAGCCTACTCTCATCCTGTGACCTATTACCGTTGCTATAGGGGTATCAGTATCAGTTCTTGACAGTGTAATTGGTCTGACTTTTGTCAACCTTAAGCAAAAGAGGAAAATAATTCATTTGCATACTGTGATGCTTTAAAGATTCTTGAAAATGATGTGTGGATTTTGATTCCTATGGAATTATGCTAATGATTAGGTAAAAGGGAGCCGTTGTTTTATAAAGTATTGAAATAATAATTGTTCATTTTCTTAGAGAAAATTAATTGGATGCAGTATAAAAATATAATTTCGAGAACTGGTTTTGTATAACTGCCTAGAATGACAGTTACTGTCCTTGGTTCTGTTGTACTGTAATGCACATTGCAATATAGTAACTATCAGTGCTAAGAGAAAGATTTTTTCTTTCTAGACTTGTCTAAAATTTGGAGCTGTAGCTGACATGTGAATAAAATGACAAAACAGGATGAGAGAAGTTATACTTAGTACTGCTTAGCTTCACCTTTTTTTTTTTTTTCCTTTTATGGATGTTCACATTCGCTTAAAAATGTAAATACATACTCAGTTGGTTTTTTGTGCAGTTCCCTAGCTGCTTGCTATATACAACTGTAATTTGATTACTTGGCTTACTCCAAGTAAGTATTTAACATGTAGTAGGTAATGCAGAAAATGTAGTAGAGTGCTGTGATCCAAGTATGGTTTTTTATCCCGTCTTCCTGCTATAGCTCAGATCATTCCCGAAGCACCAAACTTTCCCATTTAAATCAAAGAGCATTTTGGCTATCAGCAGCTATAATGTTTTGGTGTGGCTCTGATTAACTGAATTTATATTGCTTTAGACAGAGAGCAAACACTACCTCTTTTAAAGACACTTATTTCTCCTGTGGTTTTCCTTGACCATGTATTCCAGGCTTCCATTTAATGTTGGGTTTTTTACAAGTTATACTTAATTTCACTTTCCCTAACATCTCAGTGTAAGTCTGTTTTAACGAACACTAACCTCCAGAAAAATCTTGCAGGTTTTTCTCCCCAAAACTGCAGTTCTGCTTCTGTTACCAATATTTGTGTAGTTGGGGAGCTGCTACATTTGTATATTGACTGCAGCTCAGCTGAGCTGTTTGAATGTTTTTAAACCATTGTATTTTCATAGGATTTCTGAGCCATCTAGATGTTAAATTGGCTTTTGAAATGAACAAGTTGGAGAATTCTTAAAATATTAATGCTTCATTATCCTAGGCATTAGTTCAGTCACTAGTGCTTATTCAAATTATGTGCTATTAGGAAATATGGCTTCTGTTAATATACAAATTCATTCAATTTTTTCAGGATTTCAAGGATTATTGAAAACAAGGAAAAGAACAGTGCCTACCAGAACAGTGAAGGGTTTAACCAAGTATTGGCAATAAGCTGAAAATCATTTTTTTAAGCAAAAGAATAAAAACTTTTGAACACCAGCTTTTGCATAATATATGTTAAAAGAATCAGTACAAGTCCTCTTTTTTAAAATGCTGTTCTCAAGAGTCTGTTCCTTTGTCAAACCAAGTCTCCATCACAGGGCCTGGCCCTGCATTTCTGGAGTGGAAGGGGACAGCTGCTCTTCAGGACATACCACTTTGTCTTTGCTTCTGTGCTTGTGCATGGTGAATTACCTCTAAATTTGTACAGTACCTGTACAAGCTGGTCAACATGAGAAGAATGCAAGACACACAAAGGAATGTCTTAGAAATTTCTCTGGTTTTCAAGTGTAGTGATTTTGGAATTTAGTGACTTTTGTTTTGTTTTAGAATAGCAAAGCCACCTACTAGTGAGAGATTAGGTTTACAAGAGTTGCTAGTGAAAGACGTACAAGCAGTTCTTTATTTTGGCGAAAGAATTATTGTCCTGTTTTCTACTTGAGTCATTAAAAGTGATATTAAATACTGGGCTAAACACACACAATAGAGTACATTAGCTGAAAAGAGTTAAGCCTGGCAAAGTTATAAGCAGTAGAAAGTGATTTTCTGCACTTCTAGTTATTTTTATATTTTTCTACAGTCACAAAGTATTCTCAAGTAAACTTCACTTGTGGTGTGTCTCAGACTTCTACCACTGAAACAGGACTGTCATACACTGATGCCCAAATGCAGGGGTGCAGCAGTTTTCATGTTCTGCTGAAAAAACTAAAAGGACCTGTAGAAAGTGTAATAAGAATAAGGGTTAAGTGCTGAATAATAATACTGGTTAGTTACGGATTTTGTTTGTGTCAGGACAATGGGAAGGGGAATTATTTGATAGTTCTGCAGTGAGGAAAAGGGAACTGCTTTCTTATGGATGCAGGATCTTCATTATGGAAGGCTTTACGCTCTCCTAATCTGGAAAAGGATGGATATCCAGCTGGCTTAGGACCTGTTCTGAGGAACCCTCTGCTGTTGCTGCTTCTACTTGGGCAGTGGGACAATTGTGTTGCAAAGCATGCACCACTGAGCCTTGGCTGCTTACTTGGTCCTTAGGCTGGAGTTCACTGCTTGGTTGTGGTCTCCAGTGTCGACGTGCTGTCTCAGTTAGAAGTGACTGATATACTTTGTTTTTTTTCTAGCCCTTACCTCATTTGGTCATGCATTGCTGCACCTTTCTGGACCAGTGATTACTGTGGGGATCACAAATGCAGCCTGGTTGGTTGTTCTTGGGAATGGAGACCCCAGGAGTCAGGCAGGTCTGATTGGTGTCACTCAGCTGGTTGATAGATTTTTGCTTTTGAGTCCTTAATTTTTTTTCATTTTTTATTTTTTTTAATGTATGGTAAGAGAAAACAAGCTGAGAGGAAGATGCCATCAAGATGAACTAGTCCAGTTCACCCTCTGTTTAGTCCAATATGCCTCTGATAAGATATACTTAACCAACTGGGACTATGGACAGATGGATTCGGTTGTCTCTTCTGGATTGCAAAGCTTTGCTTGTTTTTTTTTTTAGAGAAACCCATAACTAGGTACATATAGTATTGTTCCTTTGCAAAATTAGGACATTAGGAGCAAAATATAAGAGAAACATTCATTGAATTTTTTTTTCCATACTGAAATGGGTGGCCCACTGAAATCTTTTGGATGTGTGATATTGAGGAATTGCAGCATTCACACGTGACAGAATGGATGTGAGTAAATAGGGGAAAATACATTGATTCTAAGTATTTAATTTTATAATATTTTATACTGCTACAGCAGCATAAAAAATATTGTATCAGGTTTCTCTACATTGACTTGTGTTCCTTGACTGTGTAGTAATTTAGAGGAGGCTAGATATATTAACATTGCATCTAGTGTAGTATACAACATTGCATGTGCAGGAAGAGTGTTTTGTCATCGCTGCAGTTCCTGTGATTTAATACTTCCGAACTGATGTGACTTCTGTGGTACATGCTGAAGTTACATGACAGCATATGCTCTGTCTATGATAAATAAGGAAGCTGTTGAAAAAGCTTTCATTAAATCAAATTATTGTCTTACTGTTCTTTGTAGTAGCTCAGTGGCCAGAAAATAACTTCTATTAGGTGACTGGTGCATTCATTCTAAAATGCCTGTAAGACTGTCATTGTACTACTGTATTTCCTGGTGGCTTCTGTTGCCTTTAGCTGTTGCTGAGATCAGGGAAACTTGTAGCAGGGTATTTCTGGAGTTTGTTTTTGGCTGTTACTCTCTCATCATTAAGACAAAACAAGTAAGACTGGCTGAACTGGTTTGCCTTATTCACGGATGTCAGCAAGCTGGATGTGTCTCAATTAATACCCTGTTGTAAGCACTTCAGTTCATAGATACTACCAGTGCTTGAAGGGCTAGGGTTGTTTCTTATAAACTCAAGCTTCTAGAGCAGAAAATTCTGGGGAGTGCAGAGCCAAGCGATCTTGGTGACTTCTTGTGGAGTGTGGGATCATCTTGGGCATATTGTTTCCACTCAGCCTGGACATGCAGCCCCAGAAAATGCTCTCCTCAGTCTTCACAGACTACCACTTAGAGGTCTGGGGAATTTACTAGTGGTCCTTGTTAGTTCATGCATCTGACGGCAGTTCAGAAGATTGCACTTAAAGTATTGCCTGTTTTATACTATGTTATTTGATTATCTTAATGTTGAGCTGATAACTATTTTGGTTCACTTGGAAGTTTAGGTGTGGTATTCTATCAATTTGAAATCTGTAAGTTGATACAAATAGGTTTGTTGTCTGTGTAGAAGAGTTTTTATTAGAAATGGAAACGCTTGACTTTCTAGAATGTTTTAAAAAGAATACCAGACTTTTCTTTGCAAATGACAATCTTTCATAACTGAATTTTGCAAGCTTCAAAATACTGTTTGCAGTGTGACATACTATATACACAGTCAGTTTCTATAAAAATTAAACAGTTTTGTCAAAAAATGATAGCAGTAGAATTATAATTAGATCTGTTTATGAAATCCATTATACAGATAAAGAAAACTGGATGTTTTCCTCTGTGGTAACTGATGTGTGGAACAACTGTGTACTCTGCATCACTGCGTTTTGCGGCATTAAAAAATAAATTGTAATATGGAAATAGTACTGTAGCTGTGTTATATTAATTACGGGCCCAAAGGCTGTATTTAAAAGTTGAGTGTATATGATAATTTAGTTTGCAATTAGTTGAGGTGTTCTGCTGAGGAATAATGCAAAGCAATTTAGTCCTCTAGGCAGATGGGAATATGGGATGGTTCAGCCATTAATGAGTCTTCTGAAAGATTGAGTATTATCAAGACTCAAAGTCTCTAGTTATGTGGTTGTGATAATTTTCAAGCGTAAATTTGCAGTTTAGTTTAACTGTTCAAGGCTGTTTCATTCATAGAATCGTGGAATCCCTAGGCTGGAGAAGACCTTAGAGATCATAAAGTCCAACCATACCTGTGCACTACTGCATCATATCCCTAAGCACTTCATCCACCTGCCTCTCAAATACCTCCAGGGATGATGACTCAATCACCTCCCTGGACAGCCTGTTCAGAAGTTTGATAACCCTTTATTTGAAGAAATTTTTCCTGATGTCCAACCTGAACCTCAGCTTGAGGTGCAGCTTGAGGCCATTTCCTCTCGTTCTTCACCTATCACTTGGGCAAGGAGACCAACTCGCACCTCTCTACAACCTCTTTTCAGGAAGTTGTAGACAGTGATAAGGTCTCCCCCTCAGCCTCCACTTCTCTAGGCTAAATCTTCTCTAGGCTTGCTGTGATTCACAGGTCAGAAGCCTGCACTCATAGTACATGGTTTAATTTGACATATGCTGATTTTTGGTAAGCTGAAAGCAGATAGAGCATGTACTTTAAAGACAAGGATGGACAATTTATAGGATTTTGGATCTTAAACTATGACGTATGATGATAATTTTGGAATATGCAATGTAGGTCATACTTGAGCAGGAGCAGCCAATTATACAATAATACCAAGAAATAATCCAGAAAACCCCCTGCTAGCACCTTGTCTCCCTCTTCCTATTTCCCTTACTAGTATTCTCTCAAGAGAATTGGCCAAGGCAAGAAAAGCTTGGTGCTTCCAGCTCTGACTTCGGCAGCCTCATCCTCTCATGGGTCATCTAGTCCCTTTGCTGTAACTACTACTTGACCTCTTCCCTTCCAAACCCTCTTCCATTACTTTCGTATATTCACATGCTTCTCATTCTTCAGAAAGACCTTATAGAGTATACATATTAGTCTGCATACTACCAGATTGACACTGTAGCCTACTGTATTTAGAATCTGACGGTATTTGATTCCATTTCTTCTGAAATTAGTTGAGGTGTACTGCTAAGAAATAGTTTATATAGAGAAAGAATTTAGTCATAGAATCATAGAATGGGTTGGGTTAGAAGAGGCCTTAAAGATCTTCTAGTTCCAACCCCCCGGCCACGGGCAGAAACACCTCCGCTAGGTCAGGTTGATCGAAGCCGTATTCCAACCTGGCCTTCAACTCCTCCAGGAATAGGGCATTTACAGCTTCTCTGAGCAACTTGTTCCAGTGCCTCACCACTCTCAAAGTAAAAAATTTCTTCCTGATATCTAGTCTAAATCTTCCATCTTCCAGGTTAAAACCATTACCCTTCATCCTATCACTGCAATCCCTGATAAAGTCTCCCTCTGCAGCTTTCTTGTAGGCCCCCTTTAAATCCAGAAGACTGCTACAAGGTCTCTCTGGAGACTTCTCTTCTCTAAGATGAACAATCCCCACTTGCTTGTCTTCATATGGGAGGTGTTCCAGCCTTCTGATTATCTCTTCTGGACTTGCTCTAACAAATCCATGTCTTTCCCAATTTGAGGACTCCAGAATTGAGCTAAGTGCTCCAGGTGAGGTCTCACAAGAGCAGAGAAGAGGGGGAGAATAAAATAAAAAAAAATAACAGTCTTCCCATGAAACACGACTTTTCATTGTTTGCCGAAGACAAAACCTATTATTTCTGGCAAAGTGTTTTAGAGAGAGTTGAGATTGTTTTCTCTCCAAAACAGTTCTACAGGAAGTTTAAAAGTAGATTGTTTCATTCATACTTAAATGAAAAGTATTGGGTTGGTGCAATAATAATTGCCAATTTTGTCATTGTAAGCTGTGATGCTTATTTTGTATCAATCTTTTATTTGTGTTCATGTCATATACCATTTTAAAGTGTGAATGTCACTCTTCTTATTTATGCTCACGGTTTTATTTTCACTGTTTATTCTGTTTTATATTATGCTGTCATATTAAAGATTGAATCAAAGCGAATTTGAGTAATTTTATTTTATGAGTTTGAAAGGCAATATAAAGCAGTTGTAACTGCTAGAAGTATCAACCAAGCATTTGGCCAGGGGCCTGTCAACAAATGTATAGCTCAACATTCATCCCAAAAATGTCATTAAAGAAGCCAGGGCCTTGAAGATGAGGAGGGTTGTGGAAGTGTCTGTCTGTGCATGTCAAGCAATTGAGGGCCATTTTTGAAGGAGACCCACGCAAAACAGCTTGAGAGGTTACAGAAGAACTAAATATTGACCATTCAACAGTTGTTTGACATTTGCACCACACTGGAAAAATCAAAGAAGTTCAAAAAATGGATGCTGCATGAGCTAAATTAAAATAAAAAGAAAAATCACTGTTAGGAAGTCTGCTCTGTGCTTCTCTTGCACAACAAAACTGATCAATTTCTTCATTGCACTGTGACATGAAGTGAAAAATGGATTCTGTACAACAACTGAGAGCATTCTGTTCAGTGGCTGGATTGAGGTGAAGACTGAAACCCTTCCCCAAACTGAAGCTACATCAAAAGGTTATGGTCACTGGTGATTGGCAGGTGGAATCATTCACTACAACTTCTTGAATCCTGGCAAAACCATCAGAGCAGAGGAGTGGTGCCAGGAACTGACAAAATGCACCAACAACTGCAACATTTACATCCAACACTGGGTAATCAAAAAGGACCATTTCTTCTCCATGGCAATGCCCGACCACGTCTCGCAAATGACTCTGCAGAAGCTGCATGAACTGGTTGATGAAATTGTGCCTCACCTAGCTTACCCACCAAACCTGTCTCCCACTGATAAACCCATTGTTAAGCATCTTACAACTTCCTGCAAGAGAAGTTCTT
Source organism: Clamator glandarius (assembly GCA_033459285.1). Taxonomy (NCBI): domain Eukaryota; kingdom Metazoa; phylum Chordata; class Aves; order Cuculiformes; family Cuculidae; genus Clamator; species Clamator glandarius. The sequence goes on along the minus strand of JAUNZM010000084.1, from coordinate 301,633 downwards.
CACAAACAAGCAGCAGCTCAAGACACCTTCAAAGAATTCATCCCTTCCAGGATTCCAGACTTGTTTTCTTGTTGGCAAAAAAGTGTGGATTCTAATGTTTTTTACTGCTTTAAAGTTGATGGTTAAAAACAGCAATTATTTTTGCACCAAACTGATTCTTCTCTAGTCATAACTCTGGGGATATGGTTTGTCTTTGTTGTGCACAGTAACTTTGTTCATTTAGCTAAACTATAGTGTAAGAAATCTGTGCCTTCCACAAATAAAATTAGGTTAGCAGTTTGGTTGTTTTGAATTAAACAACAAACATAATATCCTTTTAAAGTAATTTTTATTACTCTGTATTTAAAATGTTGTTGGCAGTGGTGAGGTAGCAAATATCTAGAGATTCATATGAAGGAAAAAACTGACAGCTGTCTCAACTTTATGGTAACTTGTTATGCAGGGAGTTCCTGGGTCAGAAATGGTGTCTTTCTTAGTACTTAGTAAGTATTCAGGATTTTTTATGTACGTGTGTTCGTTCAGTGTTAAACTGCCTAACTTTTTCATGCTTACAATAACATTGAACAACAGATTGCATAGGTTAGCCACAAGATTGTTGAAGAAGAATGTCCTTTCATTTTAGCAAAGAACATACTATTTCCTTACAATTAATGCCTTACAGTTGTTACACTGAAAGAGTTTGGGAAAGACTCTTAACTGTGTCCTCTCTCACATATTGCTGCTCAGTCTACTGGTGCTTCAGGAATCCTAATGTTAATCATTCCTTCTAGATTCCTTGTGTCTCCTACCTTTCTTCTACTTAATGGCCTTCTTTAAACCTCTTTCATTTCAGGTGTGTCCTCCTTCAGATGAAAGATCTGCATACTGTTTTATGTGGATTTAATCGTCTTGTAATAAAGCTGTCTAGTTCTTTGCTAAATACCATCTTGTCTGGTGGCTACTGGAGTTAACATTTCTATTGATGTTTCTGTACTAATCCCAAGATCTCATTCCTCAGTGCACTTAGTAAACTTATGACAGATTACTTAACTTGAATAGTTTTTTTCCCCATATTCATCTCTGTAAATATTCACACTATAATTTATCATTTTGTAATTTAATCTGTACAATTTAAGGGTTTTTTTCTAGTTCTTCACATTGAGTTCTCCTGTTTGCTTCCTTCAGACAGCATCTTCATCATTATCTTACCTTGTCTATCAGGACCCAATGATATTCCTGAGGCACTCCAACACTAATCATAATATTTCAGCTAAAACTTTCTCAAGTTCCTTTAAAGTTACAAAGATAAACACCATCCAGTCCTCATAATTTCTTCTTGTTTCATTTATTCTCTAATCTCTTCTTCTGACACTTCAGAAGAGAGAGATTTGTTGACTCTTTCATAATGAGACATTTCAGGTTGGAAATCTCTGAAGGTCTTTTTTTGTCTACCAGCTCCTTTTATGTGGTGACTGTCGTTTTATATTTTATGGCAACCTTGCTGACTTCAATGTGTACAAAACAGGATTTGTTCCTGTTATACAGGGTTTTTTCCCTTCAACATTATTTTGATAATGTGCCTTAACAAGTTTCTGTATTTTAATTTAGTGGAGGTAACAATCTTATATATTCTTCATATGACACAATTTCAGCTTTCCAAGCTCTGTTGTCAAGCCTCTGTTCTGCCATTTAGCAATGAATACTTACTTTTTCCTTTTTTTCTCAACTATTTTGTGATAGGTGGTAAGAAATTTTAAAATTTTCCAGGTGGCCGAGTTTCCCAGGTGGCCAAGAATGACAATGGCATCTTGGCTTGTATCAGAAACAGCATGACCAGCACGTCCAGGGAGGTTATTCTCCCTCTGTACTCGGCACTGGTGAGACCGCACCTCGAATCCTGTGTTCAGTTCTGGGCCCCTCACCACAAGAAGGATGTTGAGGCTCTGGAGCGAGTCCAGAGAAGAGCAACGAAGCTGGTGAAGGGGCTGGAGAACAGGCCTTATGAGGAACGGCTGAGAGAGCTGGGGGTGTTTAGCCTGGAGAAGAGGAGGCTGAGAGGAGACCTCATTGCTCTCTATAACTGCCTGAAAGGAGGTTGTAGAGAGGAGGGTGCTGGCCTCTTCTCCCAAGTGACAAGGGACAGGACGAGAGGGAATAGCCTCAAGCTCCGCCAGGGGAGATTTAGGCTGGACATTAGGAAAAATTTTTTCACGGAAAGGGTCATTGGGCACTGGAACAGGCTACCCAGGGAGGTGGTTGATTCACCTTCCCTGGCGGTGTTTAAGGCACGGGTGGATGAGGTGCTGAGGGGCATGGTTTAGTGTTTGATAGGAGTGGTTGGACTGATGATCCGGTGGGTCTCTTCCAACCTGGTTATTCTATGATTCTATTCTATGATTCTAAGATTACAAGAAATGCAGCAATCTGAATGAGATTGGTTTACTTAGTGTATGTTTATCTGTGCATGTAGTTGTGAATCTGCACTTGGTAACTGCAGATACACTACTCATTTAAAATGCCTTTGATTCCTGAAAAAATAATGAGACAATTGTTAAATATGGAGAAGGTAGCAAGGATATGAGTAAGAGCTTATGTGTCTTAGTAAGGAATCATATAAAAAAAAAAATCTCATTTCCTTTTCTAACAAAAGAAATACGTGATCAAGTTGGAAGTATTCTAGTAGAGGTACGAAACTGCCTAAAGCTGCTTGGGGAATAATTGTTAATGAAGTCCTGTCAGAATAGTATATTCTGTCGGACACTGCAGGATATATGTTGAGATTAGCTTTGGGAGTCCGACCCTAATAAGTAGCTCTATTTTTGAGTCTTCCAGACTTTGTTATTAATTTCAGCATCTACATGCTTGGGAGTTGAATTCCAGAGAATGCAGCTGTAGAGTTAAAAATAATTACATAAAGTTGGAGTCTCAAAAATAGTGCTACTTATTAGGGTCGGATTCCAAAGGGAAAGGAATTAGTGATACCATGTTTGCATGATATTAAAAAAGATGCACTTTTTTCTTTTCCTTTTTTTTTCATTTATTTTAATTTTTTTATGCGCTGGAACTATCTGGAATGTGAAGTTACTCTTCGACTTTGAGCCCTGACTGAAGTTGTGCTTATGTAACATTGTGAAGAGTCAACTGCAAAAAGAACAGTATTTACAAGGGAAGACCTGTAGGTCTGTTAGTGTGAAGTATAGAAGACTGGGCAGAAGAGGAGAGTGTGTAACCTAATATGTAAAAGATGGATTGCAGAGGATGGTAGAACCTACCTGTATGAAGGTATTGAATGCACCCTTAGCAAGTTTGCAGGCGACACTAAGCTGGGTGGAAGTGTCGACATGCTGGAGGGTCGGGAGGCTCTGCAAAGGGACCTGAACAGGCGGGAACGCTGGGCAGAGTCCAATGGCATGAGGTTTAACAAGGCCAGATGCCGGGTCTTGCACTTGGGCACAACAACCCTGTGCAGTGCTACGGCCTAGGAGGAGTTTGTCTAGAAAGCTGCCTGAAGGAGAGGGACCTGGCGGTGTTGGTTAACAGCTCACTGAACATGAGCCAGCAGTGTGCCTAAGTGGCCAAGAAGGCCAGTGGCATCTTGGCTTGTATCAGAAACGGTGTGACCAGCAAGTCCAGGGAGGTTATTCTCCCTCTGTACTCGGCACTGGTGAGACCGCTCCTTGAATCTTGTGTTCAGTTCTGGGCCCCTCACCACAAGAAGGATGTTGAGGCTCTGGAGTGAGTCCAGAGAAGAGCAACAAAGCTGGTGAAGGGGCTGGAGAAGAGGCCTTATGAGGAGCGGCTGAGAGAGCTGGGGTTGTTTAGCCTGGAGAAGAGGAGGCTGAGGGGAGACCTCATTGCTCTCTACAACTACCTGAGGGGAGGTTGTAGAGAGGAGGGAGCTGGCCTCTTCTCCCAAGTGACAGGGGACAGGACAAGAGTGAATGGCCTCAAGCTCTGCTAGGAGAGATTTAGGCTGGACATTAGGAAAAAATTTTTCACAGAAAGGGTCATTGGGCACTGGAACCGGCTACCCAGGGAAGTGGTTGATTCACCTTTCCTGGAGGTGTTTAAGGCACGGGTGGACAAGGTGCTGAGGAGCATGGTTTAGTGTTTGATAGGAATGGTTGGACTCGATGATCCGGTAGGTCTCTTCCAACCTGGTTATTCTATGATTCTATTTTTCAGACCCATAACACATCTGAAGTAAATAAGGTTGTAAATTAAAGCAATAGAGATTTACGTTGGAGAGTGAAGGGGTAGGGAGGTAGGGGAATGCTTTCATCTAGCATAGCTATAAACCTGAGTACTACGAAATTTCAAAGTTATCTGTCATTGGATATCTAAAAAATTGGAAAATCATAAAAACATGTGCCACATTTGTGCAGTTAGTGTAGATGATGTAATAGATGACTTCTTGAAATACCTTATAGTTATCAGGTTTAGGATTGAGCTGGTCTTAATATGAATTTGAGGACTTCTAGTCTTCAAAAGTGGAGAGATGAGACTGTAGAGCCAACCTCCTTATTGAGATTACTGATAGTGATAAGGAAATGTTAAGTTGTAGTAGAGAAGCTACTGATTTTGGTTGAAAATAATAGTGTGAAAATTTAGCTACTCACAGGTAGACTGCACCACGACTTTATTAGCATGAGTTGTTGCAGTAGAATTTTTGCTTATTATAAATCACAGATTTTTAATGAATCGTGAATCTGACCTCTTAGGACATCTCATATTTTCTTCTTTAAAAATGTTTATTTGCTCCAAAGGATAGAAAAGATTAGCTTTGTGATAGTCATAGAATCATAGAATCGTAGAATAACCAGGTTGGAAGAGACCCACTGGATCATCAAGTCCAACCATTCCTATCAAACACTAAACCATGCCCCTTAGCACCTCGTCATGTGCATGCACTTTGCTCTGTTCTTCATAGTTGTATTATTTTTATATCTGCATAGACAATGGTCTTCATATACTTTTAGATAAAGAATTAGCACATTTCTAACTTGATGAGAAAACTGAGATATTTTGTCTTACTAGTGTCCTGAAAATCATTGGATTTTTTCTTCTTCAGAGAAGTACCTTGAAAAGACTGCTATAGAAAATGGTGCAAACTTACCATAACTCTGCTAGATTTATGTCATCTGCACGTTTATACACTTTTATGTCACCATGTGCTTTTTTTGTTTGCTTTCTCTTAGGAAAGGAGACTGAGAAAGCCAAAGATCGGTGTGATAAAGCCACAATGAAGCTTCATATGTTGCATAATCAGTATGTGTTGGCACTGAAAGGAGCACAGTTACATCAGCACCAGTATTATGATACTACCCTTCCTCTGTTACTTGATTCACTACAGAAAATGCAAGAAGAAATGATTAAAGCCCTGTAAGATGTATTTTTACATGTTTTTAGCTTGTGGAATTTTATATGTAAGGTATTCTAATTAATATATGGGATTATTTGTGAATAATAAATTGTGATTACTTGTATATCAAGAGATGATGAAAAAAGATGTTTTAATCTTTCAATTGACAATAACTATGCAGGGAAAAGTGTTTCCAAATAATCCAGACGGTAGTTTTGAGTGGTTGCTTAAACATTCTAGGAAGACACTGTCATCTCATAAAACCTTAAAATCTTAGGTGAACTGCAGTGCTCATAGCTGAATTCATGCTTTGTCCTTCAGTTTTGTAGTTTGTATACTACAGCAAGTTTGTTGCCTCTACTGGTCTTGTTTTTGTCAAATTCCACCAGAAACAAATTTGATTTAAACTGGCCAACTGTCTTAAAAGTAATTGTGGAGGAGGACCAGGCAGATGCATTGTTAATTGTATGTGTGAAGGAGATAACAGGATCGTGTCAACCAAATGTCACTCTGAGCAATCCAAATCTAGATCCTAAAATAAATGTAATGAAAAAATTAAAATCAGAACATAAAAAGCTTTAGTGTAGGTTGTAACAAGCATCATGAGTCCTTTGTGAAGAAGAGTATCGTCAATGAGCTGTATACATTCCTTTTCCTTGTAATCCCTACAGTTTCTAGTTCAGCTACTGTGTGTGTAGATGCACTGAAATCAATATAAGGAGCGTGATCCTGGAGACTTCTCACTCATAGCCAATCTGTACAGAAAAGGCCATAGCTGATCTGTTCTTTCTTTGAGTAATATGCTGTCTTATTTTTTCCTGTTTTAGCCAGTTGCAACAACAGTATGTAATAACATCAAACTGAAAGTTTGAAGCATCTTCACTGCCCTCTGTGCCTTCTGTGCCGTGTTATACACTAGAATTTTTTTTCCTCTTTAGAAAAGGGATCTTGGATGAGTATAGCCAGATCACCAGTCTTGTAACAGAAGAGATTGTGAATGTCCATAAAGAAATCCAGACCTCGGTTGAACAGATAGACCCTAACTCTGAGTACAATGACTTCATAGATACTCACAGGTATACATTTTCATCTTGATTTATGTGTTCATGTTTCGTCTTGATAAAAGCTGACATTAAACTGCAACACTGCTTAAGTTATTGGAATTGGAATTTGTTTGATTCCTTTGACATTGTTACTTGTAAAGCTTTATCTTAATTTGAAAATTGTTCGAGCTGTATGTACAGAAAGCTGGCTGAAAGTCAGGTGTTTAACCTGACTGTTTCTTCAGCCATCTCTTTGGCTGGCTGTAGAAAAGCAAAATTCAAGTTACCATTACTATGTGTGAAGAACCATAACTTTGGTACTGACATCAGACTATACAATACAGTCTAGATTCAGTATAACCTAATTTACTGTGTATTTGAATGCATTTGGCACCCTAGACCAAACACAGTTTCTCTACTACGTTTCTTTTATTGTCCAAATTCTGCTTTAAAGTGATTTCTAGGTACTTCTGTGTACTCTGCAGATATAGCAAGTAGTGTAGTGCATGAGACTACAGATAATGCAGATAATTTAAGAAAGTTTTTTGCTTTAAAAATGAACTGTATTTGCTATTTATTGAACTGTTAGTATGTGCAGAAATACTTCTAAGAATTACTGATTTTTCTTTTTCATTGTTATTTGGGAATTAATAATTGTTACATGCAAGCTTAAAACAGGATCAGCTAAGATCACTCTTACTGATGCCCCTTGAGAACCTTAGTTATGCTGTGGTCTTGATTCAAAGAATTGTATGGTGTTTTATTATCTGATATGTCTTCAAGACTATGATCTTTATTTAAAGCATAAAGAATATGTATAGAGTTACTGCCTTTTATTTTGTGTGTAATTTTAACTGTATTCAAGCATAATAATTTGCTTTATAATATAGTCAAAGCTACATATTAACTTTGAAAATATACCATTTGTTTACTAAAAGGTCATCAGAAGTTGCTGAACAAGAAATAGAGTTTGATACATCCTTATTAGAAGAAAACGAAAACCTTCAAGCTAATGAGATCATGTGGAATAATCTAACAGCAGAAAGTTTACAAGCCACGTAAGCTTTTCTTGTCAAACCTTCCATCCTGTTATATCAAGACTCACTCAGATCATCCCATAACTGTGTCTTCATTTTTAAGTTCCAGTTTCTAAAAATAGAAATGGCTATAGGCTCTTTCTCATGTTGGTTTTATTGTTCCTTTGCACAAAGTATCCCCCTACAGTCCCCCTCCAAAACTTGCTAGCACTTTCAATATGTGTTCCTCTCCTTGCCAGTTAAATTATACAAATCCACCATGAATCGTCCTTGCAAACATTCTCATTCACCTACCCAAAAGTTTTTTCACATTTGGGACTCTAGCAAAAATACTGAAATCTTTTGATGAAACCACTGAGTTCAGTGATGTAGTCAGTGATTTAAATTACCACGCAGAAAATTTCTTTCACTTGTTTTATAAGTTTTATAAGTTCTTGTTATAACTATTATAATACATTAACTTACTAACACAGATGTAGCTGTTGTAATGCATTTTATGGAGTTTTTAGCTATTTACTGTGATAAAATACATTCCTTTTTTTTTTTGCTAATATATTGCCTAATTAAATCTTTTCTTACTTTTACCAACTTCATCTTTAATCATTTGTTACTGGGGAGCAAATCTCTTATTGAGGTTATTGTGTGCTATTTATATTATCAGCCTCAGCTTCTGATGTATAATGGTTTTGATGCAGTCACTTGTGAGATTGCAACTATTAATTATATATGGCATTTTATTTTTATATTGAACATAGCAATTTAAAATGAAAAATACAGAATTTAATCTGTCGCTGATATTTTCCTTGGCTCTACAGTATTTCAGTCCATGTTTGTCTAACATGAAGGATTTTTTTTTCCTTTAGAAAGCATAACTGATCCAAATGAACTATCGGTGTTGTGCTGTGGAGTTTTTATAAGCTTTTTAAGAACTTTCCTCTGCTTAATCAAACTATGATCCTTATTTCTTGTAGGTTTTTCTGAAACCAGAATCATAGTGACTCTTAAAGCAGTGAGGTGTTTAAAACATAAACATAAACACATTGCACTGTATTCTGCATATTATTCCAATCCCTATGTTCTCAGTATGTCACAATCTTAACCCTAACCTCTAACCCTAACCCTAGAGAGTTGGGCTTGTTCAGCCTGGAGAAGAGAAGGCTCAGAGGAGATCTCACAGCAGCCTTCCAGTACCTGAAAGGGCCTTCAAGAAGGCTGGGGAAGGACTGTTTACAATGGCTTATAGTGATAGGACTAGGGGCAGTGGGTGTAAACTGAAGATGGGCAGATTTAGACTAGACATAAGGAGGAATTTCTTCACTATGAGAGTGGTGAGGTACTGGCACAAGTTGCCCAGGGAAGCTGTGGATGCCCCATCCCTGGACATGTTCAAGGCCAGGTTGAATGGGGTCTTGGGCAGCCTAATCTAGTGGGAGGTGGCCCTGCCCATGTCAGGGGGGTTGGAACTGGATGACCTTTCAGGTCCCTTCCAACCCAGACTATTCTATGCTTCTGTGATTTTATGATTTTCTGTGATAGAGATGAAATACCACTTTTCTAGTAAATGATTCTGATGAAATGCATTTTTGTGTTTATAAACCTGTGTTTGCATATTTGCCTACATATACAAACTGTAGTAATTATATAAATTGTATTTTCAGTAGAGTTTCCAAAGTGTGATGCTATTTTTGGAACGGGAATCAGATAGCTCTTTTAAGTGTTGCTGTCTCTGAGGTGTTCACTTTCTGGTATATATGCAGGACTCTGAGCTAAAAAAGTTTAACTGTATTGAGTCAGACCAAAGATTGACTTAGTTAGATTTCTTTTCTCTTATGTTAGGCAACAGGGAGAAGTCTTTGGAGTAGAAAAAGAATAGGATGGTCATGCAGCTCTGTTTCTTCAAAATAATGCTTCACCCTCTCATAATTTTCAGCTCAGAAATGTTTTGAGATATAGTACTTGTTCCTAATAGCCTTAGAAGTATGTTTCTTCCATGATTTCTCTAGTCAGGGCATATATATATGTCTCTGTTGTGCACAGATTTCTTTGGTCAAGGAATTCCAGAAATTTACTTCATATTATGTGAACCCGTGATTTCTTTGTTTCATTTTATGGCTCTTAAGCTCTTACTTTGGAAGAAGACAGGAACAATCAGCTCCTTTTTGCTCATGATATTGTAAACTTCTATTGTACTTCTACTCTGATCTCTTTTTCAGAGCTGTCTTTAGCTCTACTCTGTCCTTGCACAAAACTTACTCAAGATTTATCAAGCTTGTAATCTTTATTTGAATATTTTCAAAGTTACTGTATCAGTTTTGAGATGAATGACTGGAATTGCACTAACAATCCAGCTGTATAATTTAGAGGTTTCCTGTATTCTTGTTCTTCTTTGTTTTTAACAAGTCCTTGACAATAGTTCTGTTTGATTTTTTGACCATTGCAGTGTGTCAAGTTAGTGTTTTCATAGAATCAGCTGCTGTAATTCCAAGATCTCATTTCTGAATGGTAATGGTCAGCTTAGAGTAATTCACTATGTAAAAAAGCTTTGAATTGTTTTCCTTCTGTACATTTGCCTGTTTCAATATGATTTGAAATTGGTCTTCTAAATGGCATTCCAGTTATTGAGTATCCTAAGATCCAGAATAATCCTTCATATTCTTCATGTTCAGTCCCTCCCTGTACCTCAAATAACATTGTACATGCTTTGTCAATTTTTAAACTATGCTTTTGTTTGGATTGTTATGAACATACTAAGCAGTGCAGATTTTTGGAAAGCTGCAGTATCGCCTGGTACTTTAAAAATGGTTTATTCTTGTCCTCCTTGTCCTTTTTCCTAATTGCTTTTTAGTGCAGGTGAGAACACGTCTTTTTATAACTGCTTAGTTCTCTGGAAGTGCCTCTGAGTATGTACCTTATTAACTGTGGTTTAGATACAGTTTGTTATAGTTTTGCTTTAAAACCACTATACCCAAAAAAACCCCTGCAGATATTTATGTCAGCTTACTATATATGGATAGAAATTTGCAAGTAAGATATGTATATTACATCCTTTATCATGGACAGATGATGACTTTTAAAAAATCCATTCTATATCTGTTGAAGCAATAGAAATTCAATTGTTGATCTTTAATAGCGAGATCATGGCCTTAGATCTTCAAAACAGTACATCATTATGTTTCTGCAGGGGGAAACTACCTTCAGTATCTACCAAATATAATAAATCCAGTAAACATAGTGTGTTTATTTCTCATATTTGTTTATCATGATGGATTCAAAGATGTATTCAGAATCAATAGTTTTTAGTTGAATCAGTTGTTTTATTGAATATGCAAGGGAAAATGACAGCATTACATATGTTATTGTTTAAAGATTTTTTGTAAAATATGTTTTAAGAAAACATGATGAGAAAACTGGTTCATTTTTATGTATATTTATATTTACAAATGAAGTTTTGACAGAATGAGGTAGTTTAAAAGTCAGTGTTAACTAGCTAATCTTTCTAAGTAATGAGGGAGGTATGATGTCTCCTGATAAATGTTAATGACTGATACTGAGATATTCTGAAAAGTGTAATAGAATAAAGTGTTGTACTTCAAATGCATTAAAAACTGAGAAGTGGCAACCATAATGAACTAAATGTTGATCAGTAGGTATTTGAATTAATATCCAAATTAATTTTAATAGTCTTCTGAAATATGTGTTCTGTAAGCACAAGTGTTCATTGCTGTTTGAGGCAGAATGGTGCTAAAGAAATATGAAAGGCAGCTTCCCAAGTAGCCAGAAACTGATTTGAAGATATCTGCTTTCTAGATTTCTTGGAGTCTCATTTTGTGTGTCCTCATGCCGTTTAAACCTGATAATTTGGGATTGTCTGGTTGTTAATAAAGGTTACGGTGACTGACTGGTTAGTAATAAAGAATGTTTTGTTAGCCTGTTTTATCCAGGAGGCAAATATGGGGCCACAAGAGACTTTCTTTGACAAACCGCAACCAAGAATACACAAGGCAGATGCAGACATGTCAGTTCTAGCCACTGTGAAAAAAAAATATTGTTTAAGACAAAAAATAGATGTTGAATTCAAGGAAAAAAGTTTAGTCCGTATATGGTTGCTTTGTTTTGTTTTCTTTAAGATATATATACAAGCATCCTGTTGTTTCTACATGTATACACTCTTACTAAGTTAGTTTTAATTTCTCAAATATTGATGCTTGATCATTAGATGTAACATCTGCTTCCTGTAAATAAATTGTTAAGCCAATGTAGTTTTGATTAAAATTTTTATTAGAAAGTTGATAAAAAAGCAGTGTCTGCAGTTACAAAATTGGTAATTGCATTTTTACCAAGGTATTAAAAAAAAATGTTGATAATAAATTGGAGATCCAGTGTAAGAAAATCTTCATTTCTGAGAAGTTCAGCATACTGATTATGATAGATTAAAACCAGTAAAAATATTTGCTAAGAAGGAAGCTGCAAGGGTGTTACTTTGAGAGAATTATTTTCAGTGTTTCCCTTGTCTGAAAATAAGCACATGCAGATACTTGTTCATTTGGGAAGTAAACTTTTATCATTTACTATAGAACTATTTTTATAGTGATATAAGTCTTCCAAGATAAGACCCGGAACTGTCTGAATAACGAAAATTTTTAATCAACATTATATGAACTATACTGGGAGGTGATACGTGCTGTAAAGATATGGGTAGATTTAGGTCGGTTACTCGAACACAGAATTAAGACTCAAATGAGGTCAAGTGCCACTGTTTATTTGGTTATGAGGCACGTATTGAAAGAGGAAAGGAAAGGGAAGGAAAGAAAGAAAGAGAGAGAGAGAGGACAGAGATAAAGATAGTGACCCCCATGGCACTGCGTTGTCCTGTCAGTCCGATATTCAGTGTGGTGGGAGAACATTCTCAAAAACCTCACCCTTGCTTTGTTCCTTTATATGCTCAGGGGTCATGCCTTGTTAGTAGGCTCATTTCACTAACTCCACCCCTTATTTTCCCCGCTGAAAAATGTGCACCTATTTGGGCATGTTCAGGTCTTAGCAGTTGTTTTGTCTGTCTAGTGTCCAGCTCCTAGCAGTAGTTCTGTCTGCTAGCTGTATCCATTATCGAGGTGGACCCTACAAACCTGTACTGTTCAGTCCACATGCGGTTGTCTGAGTGGTGAGATCTTCAGGTTAAGTGTGATGTTGAGACAGACCAGTTCTTTTGGTTGTATACTACAAAAAAAGACAGAACCAATTCAACGTTTAGAATCGAATAGTTCAGTTTGGTATGTATGAAGAGGGAGTGTCTCTCCTAGGTGCGAAGAGTCCATGTAAATTACTCTCAGTGGGACTGTGCCATTCCCCAGTCTGGGATAGTTTTACACAGCAGATCTGTGCAGTGTTAAGAACTGTATGTATTTTGCCTTTGTTCAACTCTTTATTTCAGTAATGTTTTTTACTGGAATTGGGCTTGGATATATAGGGGAAGCACAGTAAGATAGTTAAAGATGGACAAATCAATCCCAAGAATGAAACAAGATGAAAATACTTATTTTGAAAGAGTTGTTCTCCTGGCTTAACAATTATATCAACATAGATAGTTTATATATTTGTATATATTTTAATATATACATTTTAGAAGTCATCATTATGTGAGTCATTTATCTGCATTGTTCAGAGTGAAAATGTTATAGAATCATAGAATAACCAGGTTGGAAGAAACCTACCAGATCATCGAGTCCAACTGTTCCCACCAATCTCTAAACCATGCCCCTAAGCACCTCATCCACCCTCATGTTAAACACCTCCAGGGAAGGCAAGTCAACCACCTCCCTGGGCAGACTGTTCCAAAGCCTAACCACCCTTTCCGTGGAGAATTTTTTCCTTATCTCAAGCCTGAATCTCCCCTGGCGGAGCTTGAGGCCATTCCCTTTCGTCCTGTCCCCTGTCACTTGGGAGAAGAGGCCAGCTCCCTCCTCTCCACGACGTCCCTTCAGGTAGTTGTAGAGAGTAATGAGGTCTCCCCTCAGCCTCCTCTTCGCCAGACTAAACAATCCCAGCTCTCTCAGTTATTGCAATGTTTGCTGCCATGATTGCAAAGCGTTAATAATGAATTTAATGTGCAATAACCCCCTATCTGTTACTACTGCATGTTCTTGTACAAGTTTTATGTTTCCTTTGAATTAACTGTTACCAAAGATGGTGTGGGTTTTAAAAAGTTAATTATCGAGAAAATGATACAAATTACTGTTAGAATCTGTTGGTTTATATTTTTGTTATTTCTAGAGATGAAAGCAGCTCAACTATTGACTCTTGGTATTTACTTAACACACACTTCGGGAGCTGGAAGGCTTTTGTCTTTCATGAGGCATCTCATAAATTAGCAATATATTAGGAAGGCATTAATTTACAGAACTCATCACACATTGTGGAAAAAAAATTGTTGATAGGAGAGCTTGCAGGCAGCAGATCATTCTGTAACCTTGTATGGGTACAGAGGCTAGTATGGGATCTATAATAATATGGGTTAATAAGATAATATAAATGCACAAAAAAAGCTCACTAAGCAGTGAGTAAAACAATTTGAAGAGTAATGCTCCTTTTCGTCTTCAGGAAAAAAGAATACAGTGTTCCCAAATACATCCAATTTATGTATTCACAGTGTCGGTTTCTTAATTCTATGTCTTGCAGCTTAAAAACAGTAGTGGAAGAACTGATGCAAACACAGCAAACTCTTTTGAGCAAAGAGGAACTTGTGCTGGAACTGGAGAAAAAAATAGAAGAGTCCTCTAAGACTTGTGAAAAGAAGTCTGAGTAAGTGGAAGTGAAATTTCAAAATATAATTGAGTTAAAAGAGTCTATAATGCAATTCCTAAGACTTAAATAAGAAGTAACCTCCAGTAGTCTTCTTCTGCTTTTATGAGAGGTAATTATTGTGACAAACAACAGTAAGTTCGTATCTGGTCCCTAAGATAACCTGCACATACTGCAGATCCTGATCTTTTGGAGAACTGAACAGCTCCATTACTTTAATATAATTGTCATAGTATTAGGATGACTCAAGAACTGGACCTGTGATTAGTATTATAACCAGCTTGATGGAAGATAAGTCATCAGTTCAGGTGGCCTTTCTGATAGAGTTCATTGTGTAGATATAATTTTGTGAAAGAGTTCTTAAGAGTCACGTGCAAGATGTACTTTTTCTTATGCAAAATTGTTCAGAACTCATCAGGTTAACTTCATTAAGTTCACAGCAGATACTGCAAGTAAGAGATTAATGAGTATTTTACAGTGTGAGAAATAAAATAGCATTATACAGAATCATTTTGTTGGGCAAGATCTTTATATTTTTTCCTACCTCTGGTTAGAAAAGGTATCCCAGTCTAAACTGAAGTTAATAAAACAGACAGAAGCCTGTTTGTAGTGATTTGTTTCTGATTCTTGTTCAGGTAGACAAAACCTTACTAACTTGGTCATAAATACAAAATTGGATTGCAAGTGTTCAGGTAATCCTGTCTTTATTCAGTGAAGAAGACTTGAAGCTCTTTGTTGAAGGCATCTTGTCACTTGAAACACTGGGTAGTTTTTCATTCATATCCAAAACTTTATGTATGTATTTGTTATCAGTACTTTTATTAGATACTTTCCTGTTCTTTCTTCGGTGAAGTTCACATGTACTCGTATAATTTACTGTATTTTTGTGCTTTACCTGTCTTTCTTGCTACATGTTACTTAAAGGATTAACTGTATTTGAACTAGATGAGTTTGGTTGTGTGGTGTTTTTAGGGGTTTTTTTCCCCTGAGTATTTTTAGATCTCTCTGAAAATAGTTCAGGCCATTGCTGTGTTTCTTCCTCTGGGTAGGCTCCTTTGACTGATCCTGTAGCAGATGTTTGTGGTGTTGAGCAGATGGTCAAAGTAGCCAAGCCTCTGGCTGTGCCACCAGTCCTGTATCATTTGTTTATTCGCTAGACTTGACTGGTCCTTTGTTGCCTTTTCCCTTTCATTTGGAGGACTGATGAAAAAGCTGTGCTCCAGAGTCCCTTACTGCTGCTCTGAGGGCTGTGTAATCCTTCTCAATATCTCTCAGACTGCTCCCGGCCATATCACTGGGGCCATGTGAAGCAGCAGCAGTGGATAGTAGTCAGTGGGCTGTACAAGGCTTGGTAGTAACTTGATGACATCCCTAATAGAAGCACCCAGAGAGCAGCACAACTGTCTGGAGAGTGGGTCGGGTTGGCACACGAGTGCCTCTGTGCCTTTCAGAAGGGAGTCTCTTAATTCTGTCACCCATTGTCTTTTCTTTGTTGTGATGGTTGTTATCTGTGCAGACTTACTTGGCTCCAACATCTCTCCTAATGTTATAGGTCTCTCCCCTTTGGTCTGTGGATGATGAAGTGGTTCTGCAAGGGCACCTCAGGCTTCAGAGAAAGCCTGTTCCTTCAGCTGGTTCTTGCCTTTGCAAGCTTCCATGCTTCATTATTGTTTTGTGCACTAATGGAGAAGTTTTTGACTCTTTGGCCATGGGCTGTGGGTCTGCTGCAGACTGTGCTTGGAACAAACTCTTTAACTCCTTCTTGGCCTCCCTGAAGCTATGTGGCTTTGTCACTGCCTCCTGCAGCTCAGCCACCTGCTCTAGGAGGTCCTCCACCTGGGCACACCTTTTGCAGGCAGGTCTGCTGCCTGCCTCTTGCCCCAGGAGAAAGGTCTGGACACTTCAGGAGTCTGAAGTCTGCACTGCAACCTCTCCACTGCACTGCTTCAACTGGGTGGAGGCATTGGCCACTGCTGGGGCAGGTGGTGCAAACATCACAGCCAGAGCTACATCCTTTGCTCTCAGATGAGTGCCCACCATTTTACAGGTAGAATGAGTGCCCTTGATGTGCATAGAAGGTCACAGAATGGTGCCCAGATGCTGGATTCTATGTACGACAAATCTTCCACTTGGTCAGTGGAATACCCTCCTTCGAAGAGTCCTCACGAACTGCTGCATGAACTGCCATGTCACAACCTGGCTGACACGCCAGGCTCTGTTTGCCCACTCATGTCAGGAGCGTTCCCTAGGGCTGCCTTTTGTGAGAGTGGGGAGTGGCTGCCATTGCTCCTGGCCTCATCCACTACTTCTTGGCCACTGTCATGAAAACTGCCAGCTCCTGACAGGTCTTTGCACTCCCTTGGGGTTTCCCCAGCTCAGCAAACCCTCCCCTATCCTGTCATCACCAGCTCTGCTCTGTGCTCACACCTGCACTGGAGCTTATTGCCTTGGCACTGGCCTCCCTGCTGCAAGACATGGTGAAAGGAAAAGGTGGATGAGCAATAAATGAAAGCTTGCTTCTTAAGCCAGAGTTCATTCTGTTAATGCAATGTAAGTCAAGAAAGAAAAGTGAGGATGTCTGCTCTAAATGCAACAGCTCTAGACCCTATGGTATTGTCAAGTCTCATCCAAGGTGCTGAACTTAGCCTTCAGTGCTGAGAAAATCTTGTCTGCTTTATCTGCATGAAATAACGGTAAAAGTCTGAAAAATAGTGTTTTCTGTGTCTTCACCTGAACCAATTGGGACTTCAGTTTTTTTCTCCACTCTTTCTGACACATTTTCAGTACCACAAGTTATTTACTGAGTTATTTACTGACTTCGCAGTGACTCTCTGAGCTGGGGCTTGAAAGCGTTTCTTGGTGTCTATTTCAGGCAAAACTACAAGCTGGTCTTTGCATTATTGCACTTTTCATTAAGGCAGGAGAGATTACTCAGGCTCTGATTTTGTGTTCCTTCTCAATACTTGGCTGTACTGGTACTATTTTCCAGGCACCAATATCCCTTTCTGCCTTCAAGTGACTACGTCACCTGTAACACAGGTTCATTTCTTTGTGTGATGCTTTTAAATGTGTGCAGTCCATGCCAAACCTCAGTTGAATGTCCTCTGATTATGTCTTCATACATCATGCTTATCCTTTTTATGAGAATGATCACTCTGCTGATTGTATACAGTTCTATTCTTTGATGGCTTAGAACATATATAGATGCATGATTTTTATCTTTTCCCGACAATAAGGATTTTATGACAGATGGTTCGTTTATCACTTTGGAACCTGTTTGAATAGTTATTTGGTTCAGCATGAATTTTTGAGGGAACAGTGTCAATGACTTCTGAATTTCTTTTTTTACTCGAACGGCAGGGTGTACAGGAGGCTCTGTCTTTCAGGCAGATCCTGAAGATACAACATGACAGAATACTATGATTTTGCTTTATGCTGTCCTCATTCATCATAGTCCTCTATCTCCTTCATCTGTTCTTGCAGACTGTGAGAACTCTGCATCTCTTTATAGACCACATGTCACTGGGCTCCAGTTGGGTGCTTTTAAGAGTGTCTGTATTGTACTGTGGATGATTCAGTCCATCTTTGGTTTTGGCAGTTCTTGGGGATAATAGAGTCTTTTTGGTACCTGTAGTGTTCTAAGTCATTTGCTTATCCTTCAGTAATGACTGAATTTTGTCTGTCTTAGTGTGGTCAGAGGTATGAGGGTGATAAGCGTTATTCAGAGAAGAGCCATAGAAACATGCTGAATTGCTGTTAGCTACTCATAAGGTTCAACTTATTTAGCTACATAAGAGGAATATTAGACTGCATTCCAGAAATATATACATGGTAGAGGACATTTCAGTCCAGAAGAAACAACAGATGTCTCTAACTTGACGTCAGATTAATTTATACTGGATGTAAGGTTAGTATGGTAAGTAAGAATTATTAAGTAGAATCTGCAACTATGTAGATTGCAGCAGATATCTTATAACTAAAAATATATTTCTTCTTTAAAGAGTGGAGAATCCTAGTGTTTATAGTTTCAGTCAAAAGTGGATGATAATAGTGGTTTCATCTATCTTTATTACAACATGATTTTTATGATAGAGTGAGAAAAGAGAATGGCAAAGTAGGTGTTAGGTTTCATTGTCTTGCAGCTCTGAAAATTTTCTAGAATTGCTTCATGTGTTTATGCCTTTGAACAAATAGTTCTTTTGAGGAGTTTTCATGATTGTTGGTTTTTTTTCCCTTTTTTTTAGCTTTTTATGAGACCAAGTATGTATTTTAAATTATGTTTTTTTTAAATTGTTTATTTTTCTCTGCAGTATTGTACTCTTGCTGAGCCAAAAGCAAGCACTGGAAGAACTTAAGCAAACAGTTCAGCAATTAAGATGCTCTGAGGCAAAATATGCAGCCCAGAAAGAACTTCTGGAACAAAAGGTTCAAGAGAATGATGGGAAAGAGCCACCACCTGTAGTAAATTATGAAGAAGATGCCAGATCAGTGACTTCTATGGTAAGTTTTTCATCTGTTTTACTTAATTGTGCATCCTTGCTATTATACTTTTTCTTGGGATCAGAGTCTCAAGATAATCACAGGGATGACTGAAGTGAATAAGCTTCACTTTACATTTGTGGAGACTTGTTTAGAAAAACAGTTCAGTTGTAAGATTTTTTTAAAGTTTTAGTAACTTGTAACACCCTCTGTGTGTTGGTGGACTTAGTCTTCCGTACACTTGATGCTTACATTCTCATTAGGCTGTTCTACCATCAAAAGTGTAAATCCTTAAATAGATTAAGTAAACATGACTGAGTATCTGTTGGTTAATTCCACTTTAAATAGAAACAAACACTGTTTTATTTGCAACTTATTATAAAATAAGTTAATCAAAAGGAATTTCTTGTGTTCTTGATGAGATGCTATGTAATTTAATTAAGCACTTTAGCTTGTTAATATTTTGTGTGACTTCCTTTACTCAATTGTATGCAGCTATGTGTAGAGATAGTAGGCCACATAAAACCGGCAGACGAACAGTACCTGTTTACTAAAGGGACAAGAAGTAGTATTTGCTTTTATGGATTAGGTTTGACATATAGGAGATGCCTGTAACTCATTTTCTTTAGAGGTTTATTCTACCATTTCTTTTGGCCACAGAACAGTAGCTCAGTGAAATGTTAATGAAGTGTTTGTATCTGAGAGGTATCCTTTAGTTTTCTTTATCTATGTGTGCAACCAGGTTTGTTCCTTCTTCTATTCCTGTTCTGCAGTTAGACTTAATTGTTAGCATTCTCTGCTTTCACTGCTGCTGCTTAATATTGACAAGGCACTAGCATGTGGTTGCCATTTTCACTGCTACAAAACATTATTTTACAAACCTTGTACAGTTGTCATGATGCAGATGGGATTGATAAAGCACAAAATGATGGAGGAGAAAGGAAGGATCAGGTTAATGATTATGAAATCTTAGGAGGCTTGGAATCTTTTCAGGATGGGCTAGCTTGTTAGTTATTTCATGTAATATGCTGTAGTAGTGCTAGTGAATATTGTCTATAAGGGTTAGTTGAGATGGTGGGTCTGCTCAAGAGAATGGTATTCTTCCACCATAGTTCAAGACTGCTGAAGTCTATCTTCTGGTGTCCAGACCTCTGTATTAATGTGTGAGAGTAAATAGTCTTGCCTGTATGTACAATACACAGTGAAGATTCTGACCTCATAATTTATTTGGAATAAAAAGTTAATTGGAATAGAAGTTATCTGTAATAGCTTATACTTTTTTTTCTTTTTTTTACTGGAGGAGGTACATACTAAGATTTCTAGAATGATGCAAGAAGTATGTTTTTTTCATATATCAAAGGTGCGGAGAGTAAGAAAAATGTCACTATTTTGGCTTCAAAGTATTTAGTTTTATAATTCATATGCATCATGAAAAATAATGAAATGTAGTGCTGGGTGATTTTCCTTGAATAAGTTGATCAACATAGCCGAATGCTACTTAAGATTTGTTTAACTAGTAAGTTGATATCCTGTGCTAGTAAAAATGACTAAAAAGCTGTAGGTAAAACTGCAGTGTCAATTAAACTTCTTTTTCAAATTGCTGTACCTTGAGAGGGCAGTCTTGACTGTATCTCAAGATGAAAAAATAGTACATTGATGGGCTGCTTGTGTAAATAAAGATCCTGGTGATTTTTATAATGATATATTTTTTAGTAATTCACTTTAAAATTATGCAGGTGCTAAATGATCAGAAATTAAATATTCTTGCTGCTGATTGCTCATCCTGGTATGATTCAGGAGGATCATTGTTTCTTCAGCCACAAATTTGTTTAGGTTTCTTCTCTTTATAGAAAATAGTTTATCTAAATGTTATCTGATATTACATTTGAATGTGGTTATTTATTCCTCTTTAGAAATTCATCGTAAACATTTGCTTTGCAAATTCTTTTCCTAAGACTGACAAAATCACAAATTTCTTATGTTGCGAGTGAGCATGCATATAAAGTAAATTTTTGTGTATTCAGTCACAAGCAGATTTTTTATTGGTAATTTAAAATTAAAAATATGATATCCAAACCAACTTTTTAATGTTTCATATCTTTATAAGTATGTATATGGTATTATATAGATACAGCCAATTTCATAGTGGAATAATTTGCAAATTGTTTTGTTTTAATGTCTTCTATTAAGTAACAGTACAATAGGATACTAAGAATTCTGAAAATCTGTTTAATGCGTTTTTATAGACAGTGTTATGTTACATGTGTGTTATAACTTCCTTTGTTTCCTTTTTCTTTTTTGCTTCTGTTAACTGTAGTAAGTTTCTCTTTTTTTTAGTGTCTTTGATATGGTTTTGTTTGATGAATATATTTTACTGTTTGTAGAATGTTAGTAGTGTATTGATGTTCATGTACACATTTTAAGGAAGAGGGAATTCCTGGAGATTCTGTTTTGTTTAATCATGATAGCATTGCAAGGAGTTAAAAAATTCTAATTTTGGCCATTTCTGAATACTGTGTTTAGCAATTTTGGCATTGTACATAGAAAAGTAAACATATTTTTGTTTCTAGCATTTATACCTTTCATCATCAGTATTGCCTTGGAAATTGATATAGAATAGGAAAACTTCGGGGAGTGCTGAAGCCTAGCAATAGATATAGTTAATATAAAATAGTAATTAATTTTGTTTTGCGATAATACAGGGAAATCTGTATGCCACTTTAATATGTCTTCTGCTTTTTCCTTACATGGTCAAACCAAATACTATAAAGGTTAAAATATGTTATTTTTAAGAATATGTATTTAGAACTATGATTTTCTTACTAGAGAAATGTTTCAAATAGATTTATTTTGTATACTGCAGTGCTGTACTTGAACTACTGATAAAAATGAGATCTAGTGTGCAGGCTCTGCAGCGCTTGAAAGATTTGTCAGCAGGTGGAGCTCAGTGCCATAAGACTAGTTATGACTGAGTAATCAAAACTTTTCATCATTACATATGTTTTAAAAAAATCATATGAGACACAGAAATGAGAATGAAAAATTGTGTGTTCTTGTCTGACGTTTAAATAGTCTCAAATGTCAGTTTAGTTTGGTTTTGCTCTGATTTTTTTTGAGTATTTTTTTACAAGTAAAAAGTACAACTGTGGCATAGAAAGACCCTAATGCACAGTCTTTAATGGCAGCTGAAATTGCTGTGCAGCTACACTGCCCATGGAGCAACAGTACAAAGTCACTGTTCTTTCTCCATATGCTCCTTAAAATTTTCCAGTCCAGCTTAATTGTCAGGATGGAAGTCTTAGGAGTATTGCTAGAGTCAGCAAAGAGACTATAACGTCTCTGGTAATGTGAACTGCTGAAAGGTAGACGGGGCAGAAGGCAACTGAAACATCATGATATCATGATACAGCCAGTGTTAATGCACCGCTCCAGAAGAGTGCTATGCTTAAAACTGTACACAGTGGCATAACAGAAAATGAGTATTAATAAGAGATTTTACATTTCTGAATTCCAGTTTTATTTGTTGTAGCAGAATTATCCAAAAGAAAGAAACAAATGTAAAAGTTCACTGCATATCTAATAGGTTTTACTATTATTCCTTTCTAAGAGGCTTCAGACATCCTATTCTCAGCGATTGCTTTAAAAGTAAAACAAGCCATTTTTTGATAGTAGTAAATAAAAAAGGCATTCTCAGAGTTCATAGGAGAAAAAATATTCAATGCATGAGACAGTGCTAAAGTGCTAGCTTTGCCATTTATAAATTATTCAAAAAGTACCTTTTTATTTTTTAATGTGAATGCTTTTGATTCCATTCCGGCTTTCTAGACTAGAAATCCAATAGGATCCATGAGTGAGTGCACCTTCTAATAGCGTGATCAACAAACCAATAGTTTTAAAGTCATCTCCTGCAGGTTTGTGTTTGAGGCATATGTTTCAGGATTCTCACAAAAATCATAATTGACAAATCTAATCAATATGTACATTTTGAATTGTTTAAAGTCAGTTAAGTAGATATGAAAGGGCATTTACAGGAGTAGTTATTCATTAAATGTATTTAAGATGATGTATCATAAGGCTCTGAAACATAATCTGCTGAGACATGTACCCACACTCTAGAGGATCTCCTTTTCCCATGTTGTTCCAGGCTCGTCCTCTTGGACGAGGGAAAGGCTGTGGATGTGTCTTCCTGGACTTCAGTAAAGCCTTTGATACAGTTTCTCACAGCATTCTGCTTTGGAAACTGTCGGCCTCTGGCCTGGACAGGCGCACACTCTCCTGGGTGAAAAACTGTTTGAATGACCGGGCCCAGAGGGTGGTGGTAAATGGAGTTAAATCCAGCTGGAGGCCAGTGACAAGTGGGGTTCCCCAGGGCTCAGTCCTGGGTCCAGTCCTGTTTAATGTATTTATCAACGACCTGGATGAAGGCATTGAGTCCTCCCTTAGCAAGTTTGCAGATGACACCAAGCTGGGTGGAAGTGTTGATCTGCTGGAGGGTCGGGAGGCTCTGCAAAGGGACCTGAACAGGCTGGACTGCTGGGCAGAGACCAACGGCATGAGGTTTAACAAGGCCAAATGCCGGGTCCTGCACTTGGGGCACAACAACCCTAAGCAGAGGTACAAACTAGGAGAAACCTGGCTGGAAAGCTGCCAGGAGGAGAAGGACCTGGGGGTGCTGGTTGACAACCAACTGAACATGAGCCAGCAGTGTGCCCAGGTGGCCAAGAAGGCCAATGGCATCTTGGCTTGTATCAGGAACGGTGTAACCAGCAGGTCCAGGGAGGTTATTCTCCCCCTGTACTCAGCACTGGTGAGACCGCACCTCGAGTACTGTGTTCAGTTCTGGGCCCCTCACCACAAGAGGGATGTTGTGGCTCTGGAGCGAGTCCAGAGAAGAGCAACAAAGCTGGTGAAGGGGCTGGAGAACAAATCTTATGAGGAGCGGCTGAGAGAGCTGGGGTTGTTCAGCCTGGAGAAGAGGAGGCTGAGGGGAGACCTTATTACTCTCTACAACTACCTGAAGGGAGATTGTGGAGAGGAGGGAGCTGGCCTCTTCTCCCAAGTGACAGGGGACAGGACGAGAGGGAATGGCCTCAAGCTCCGCCAGGGGAGATTTAGGCTTGAGATTAGGAAAAAGTTCTTCACGGAGAGGGTGGTTAGGCATTGGAACGGTCTGCCAAGGGAGGTGGTTGAGTCACCGTCTCTGGAGGTGTTTAAGTTTAGGGTAGACAAGGTGCTTAGGAGCATGATTTAGGGATTGGTGGGAATGGTTGGACTCGACGATCCAGTGGGTCTCTTCCAACCTGGTGATTCTGTGATTCTGTGATATACATGTTCTTGATTTTCAAACAGATGCAGGGAAATAGTTAGCTTTTGTGACAACCTATTGCAGCAGCAGCAGAAAGCTTAATGGTGGAGATCAAATTGTTTGGTTTCTTCATTACTGACTCAGAATAATTGAGGCATTCCTATGCTTGCAGTGCATCACCAAACATTTCTCTTATCTATCCATGTAAGCAGTTCTCAATGAGTTTGTGGCTCATGTCTTTTGTATGAAATTAAGATTACACGTATCCTTATCCTTTCTCTTACTTGTGTTGCAGCCCAGGAAACATTGCCAGTGCAGTCATATTGTAGAAATTGTATTTATTAAATCATAAAAGACTTGGAAATAAAAAGTTGTATTTGTTGCATGCCTGGATATCTGAAGTTCAACTAAGTGATCTATACTTTGGGCTGCTTTCCAACCTTGCTGGCTGGGACTTGTGTTTCTGGCTTACAGCCAGAACTTAACATGTTGCAGGAATTCTCCATATGTCAGATTCTTGTAGAAAGTGTGGAAGATAAACTCCATTTCTCTTGCTCTCAAAGCAAGTATGTTCTAGTTTCTTTTTCATCCCTTTGTAAGTCATACCTGTCTGATGGACATACATCAGAAGAAGAACAATCCAAAAGGAGATACTAAACAAGAAGACAGATAAATCCAGTCATGCTTTGTCCCAGGTAGATATTACTGACTGGTTCAGAATTTACAAGACGTGAGGTCGGTGGAGCTGTTAAGCCTCTTTACAGTTCACTAGAAACTTCTGAAGTAAAAGATTAATCTGACAGTAATCTTTTCATAGGCTAAGGCTCAGAAATGATCTGTTTCTTAAGGTTAGCATATTATCTGTCAAAAAGTGTTGAGCAATAGCCTAGTCTCAAGGGAAAGCAAAATTAGAAGTGTGAGAAAACTGGGGGGATTTGAAGAGATGACTTGTTCAGAGTAAACAAAACTTTCAGAATATTTTAAGTGCAGAAATAGTTTACCATTCCTGTATGAAGGAGTGTATATGCACTTGAAATAAGTACATACACTTCTCTTGAAGTACCAAAAATGTTCCAAAAGCTTTCAATTTTCTTTGAGGAAGAAGGCTTCATCATAGTAGTGCTGCAGTGTTGCATGCCTAGTAGGGATTTATTATTTTAATCAAAATCTCCTCTGTGACTTTGGAAAGCTTTGCTTTCAAGTTTCCCTTTGAACAGAAGTCATATACTAGTATCCAGTGTATGTTTCAGTATATGCTGGAGTCTTTCTCTGTGTGCTGGGAGAAAAGTGGCAATTCACTGCCAGAATTATCACTGTTGGCTTCCTGCATCTTTTTCATAGCTATGGGACCACATTGTTGTGAATACTAACTTCTCATAGCCTCTGGGCAACACACAGGGAATAATGTAATATAATTTGACCTCTAAATAATCTCTTTCCTTTTCTTTTTTTTTCTATTTTTTTAAGTGTTCGGTAAAAAAGCTCTTGTTCTTAAGGGCAATTATTTTCCTTCCAGAAATCTTAAAATCTACTATAAAATATTGCTTGAATATAGAATTGATGATTTTAATCAAGTACCACTGGTAGTTTATAGCTGGCTTTGAAGCATATGATTTTATGATTTACATTGTGACTTATGCTCTTTTCTGCCATGTGGCAAAGCTCTTGCCTGCTACCAACTGAGAAACCAGAATGGCAATCTAATGCATTTTTCAGAGCAATGACCTTAGATCCAGGTATGATCATTATTTATGCTTTTGATCTTTAATGATGAGGTACCTGAAATAGCATGTTTCAGATATCACTGTATTTTGGTTTTCTTTGGGTTATCCTGCAGTAAGATAAATGCAAAACATTTCTGATTAGTTTGGGATCCAGGTGCGTGAACATCAACACAAATGCTGTTTATAGATTGCTTAAGGTATCCTGCCTGACATCAAGGTGTGAGTCCCATCTGCCAGTCCCATGTAGATGTCTTGAATAACCTAAACCACAAAGAATAAGGTGCTAATACTATACTAGATACTAATATCCAAACCAGTGAAGCTCCCTTTCCAAAACACTGAAGTTCTTGGCTCGAAAAAGCATTTAATGATAGAGGCTGAGCACAGTGGCAGAGCCAGATATTGTCGAGGTCCATAGGCACCTCCAGTGACAGCAGATCAATGAATCAGGTTTAGAGTCCAAGTGGGAGTCCAGTCAGGAGCAAAAGAAGAAGGGAAAAGGGGTCAGAGACAGGGTGGAAGACAAGGCTGTATGTGGGTTCAAAGTCCATCCAGGACACAGTACCAAACACAGGACTGGAGAAAACTACAAGATATGTATGAACAGAGTAGGTGGAAATCCAGCAGGCGGAGCTGGAGATGTAGCTGAATGTGGGTAGCTATGATCCAATTTATGCCAAGACTCCATGTCCAGGCCTGAGCTGAAATGGGACTGCGGGGCACATGGGCAGGGGTGGTGTGAATCCCCAGGGGGGGCTGATCAGGGCCATTAAGCCTATTGGTGCTTCAGGGGCCTGACATCAGTATTCTGATATACGCTAACTTGATTGCTGAAGGAAGTAACTGCTTTAATTTGTGGCCTCATAGATTAGTTGAATGAGAGGATGAGAAAATGGAGCTAACTTGACTATTTCAAGATCTTGTGCTGTTTTATACGTTGTTAGTATTAGTGCAATTCCATGAGATAGAGTCTTTCCACAAGATTGTGGCTTTGCCTATTTCAACATATTTTAACACAGTGATGTGTTGGGTGCTAAATCAAAGCATGTATAGTATAATTGAGAAACATACAGGATAGAAGTGATGTATCCTGAGAATTTAAAGAATTAGAATCATAGAATCATAGAATAACCAGGTTGGAAGAGACCCACCGGATCATCGAGTCCAACCATTCAAACACTAAACCATGCCCTTCAGCACCTTGTCCACCCGTGCCTTAAACACCCCCAGGGAAGGCGAATCAACCACATTGCTGGGCAGCCTCTTCCAGTGCCCAATGACCCTTTCCATGAAAAATTTTTTCCTGATGTCCAGCCTAAATCTCCCCTCACGGAGCCTGAGGCCATTCCCTCTCGTCCTGTCCCCTGTCACTTGGGAGAAGACGCCATTACCCTCCTCTCTACAATCTCCTTTCAGGTAGCTATAGGGAGCAATGAGGTTTCCTCAATTAGGAGCTATATCTTTGAATGTTTCGCTTTGACGTGCCTCAGAATTGTTTTATTTCCAGATCTTGGCTTTAAGTATTAAGATGAAATAAAATCACTCAATGTTTGGGTTCATATGTAATATAAACTTCTATTATCTCCCTTTAAACTGAATTTATGTAGTTTTGCTAAAACTTTGTAACAATACAGACTTTCAGAGTGGCTAATGTAACCGAAATTATCTAAGTCTTGGAACCTATATTTAATGTTTACTTAGTAAGTGTGATAAAAATGAAAACAAAGAACTGTAGGTAGGAGGGAGGGAAATGGAAACTAGAGTGTATTTGGGCAAGGGAGCTAAAACGACATGCTTGACAGCCTTTAATACAGCTAATCCAAATGTGACTCTGACTAAAAACCTGTTGTGTCCCATCTGACTGAAGCTGTTTGATGTTAACTCTGTGAAGCTTTATTTTTCTGTGATAAATGTGTCCTCTCACTAAATTATTTTCAAAATAGGATACAATCCCTAGCCCATATTTAACGATACTATTTATTGGGTGAATAAGACGGCTTCATGTCCTGTCTGATCACATAACTTGTTTTATATCACTTGGTGCAACATTTGCTAGGATGGCTTCATTAGATCCACACAGTGAGTCATATGAAGCATCTTCATTGGTAGACGTCAGGTTTTGGTTGGTAGTGTGGAGAGAGCAGAATCCAACAAATGTTAGGTTAAACCAGTGAGAACAATATGATGCTAAACTTACAGGCAGTGCGTCTCAGTTGAGTACTGGTAGTGGGTGGCTGAGAAGACCAAATTCTTGTACCTTTAGGAACTTCCTTGACAGTAGGAGAAAACTTGGAGGTTTTGCCCCCTCACCTCCTTCTCCCACAATAGTATACTGTCTTCTGTAGGTTAGCATGGATCTCTGCTGAAGTTGCGTTGCAGATCCCTGCCTACAGCCTGGAAGGCTGCACCTATCAAATATTTAGTTCTTGGTGTCTTGTGAACCCTGGAAGGGAGTATATGTGTATATTTCAAGGGGGTGAAATATAGAGAGGGTGTTCTTGTTTTCTGTTCCTTCCTTACATGTTGACTTCTGGCCACTGTTCCCCTAGCAGCTGTTGGCGTTGCAGGGTACAGCTACTTTAGTGCCTCTTACTTTTTTCCAGGGACTAGACTTCCTTGGGCTTAAATGCATAAAATCTAGATACCACCAGTAAATTTGTCAGAGGTGTTTCTTTTGCAGGTGTTTCTGTGTGTATCTGTGACTGAAAAACAATCAAATCCAATCTACACTTTTATTTCTTTAATATGTAATTCGTGAGATCTGTAAAGGCTATGTCATTCCTTCTGTTACAGAGTAATAGATTCAGTTCCTTCTGTGCTTATAAATGTTTAGATATCTTTTGGTCTGCATAACTCCCAGTTGGCACAGTGTTCTGCTTTGTTGGCTGATGCACAGACTACTTACTTCTGTAGCTTCAGTTTTCACTTTGTGCAGCTGGTAGAGCATCCAGTTAGTTACTTCACTTGTCTACCATGTCTTCTGTTTTGGATGCAAAATGCTGAACTCTAAAGAGATGCAATCCTCTGTAGAAAATCTCCTTTTGGGGGGAACATATGCTTGAGTTGAGGAAATGTGAAAATTCATTTTCAGTATCTCTAGGAGAATGCCCCGAAACTGCCCTTCTCATTGACTGTTTACCTTTGATCTGTATTCCCTGTATTTTTCTGGAACATCTTCTGACCAGCCTCTGTGGCAGCAGTAGTTCACTTATTTATTGTTCATAGTGGCATTTTTTTGCTTTGCTGCCTTCTAACTAATCCTCCCTACAAAATGCTAGATAGATTTGCTGTATGAGATGATGCTTCATGAGAATACTGAGATTCTAATGCCATTGCAGTCAGTGGAACCAGTGTAGCTTTCCCTCTGCAAGTCAGGAATGAAAGATTAATCAGTAAATGCTGTATGCCTTGCCAAAATGTGTCTTATCTTCCTATCTGGAATTTTGGAGATTTAAATAACCAAAACACAGGGGTTTGCCAGTAATGAGAAAAGGAGAACAATTTGTGTTTCTTGGTCTACAAGGTATGTAATTATACATAGATTTCATAGCCTGCTAATGTTATTTTACATCTGTGTTTAGTGAAGTTAGTTTACAGTTCTGGGTGGCATTCTCTGGTATATAAATTGTTCCCCAGGGATTCACTAATGTGCTTTTGGTAGCTGCGGGTGATCTTCATGGTTTCCTTATTTCAGCTTTTTACCTTTGCAGAAACCATTTGGTATTCAGGTTTTTGGCCATTTTGTACAACACTCACCATATTCAAGAATCTGTTGTGTTTCTATCTGCTTAATCTGCTCAGTTCAGTGTGTGCACTGTTTGCATAGTTTGGTGCTTCAGCCATCTGCACTGTAGAATTATTCATGCCTCATGTGAAATATAGCCTGGAGGTTCTTCACCCACATCTTTGCATTATTAGCCCATATATCCATCTTTCACCATATTTTTCTTCTATTAAAATTGCCCTGCTTTGATGGCTGTCTTCAACATAGATTAGCAGTGATGGCTATACCTCTCTTTATTAGGTCAATGGATCTAATGAAGTTCTGTTAGTCCTTAAGTAATATTTGTCAGTTTGAAGAGGTAGTTGATAGTTTTTTTAGAAGTTAAGCTACCTACTGGCCAAGTAAAACTTTACCCTTCAGTTGGGGAAGTGCTGTAATGGACTATCATTATTTATAAACAAGTGCCAAATCCAGTCTCTGTGCTTTTTTGTGGTAAAATGAGTGTTTGAAAACATATTTCCCATTGAAGACTTTGTCGCTTCAAATGACATCTATAGTGTTGATCTTGTTTACAATGCTGGGGTAGCATTTTTAGATTTACTGTATTTCTCTGTTCTTCTGTAGAATGTGGGTCATACATGCCTGAAACTGTTTCAGTTGGATGTATACAACAATAAAGTACAGAATAAAACTAGCCTCTTTACATCAGAAATGCTCTTAAGAATTGTTACCTTTAAATGATTTATAAGTGTGTTTGTATTTCTAGCTAATAAAGCATGTGTTTTTCATAGCCATCTGACAAACTGTAATGTTTAGGTGATGGAAGTACAAAATTTCCTCACTGTTGATTTGCTTTGCATGTTTTGTGATCTTTCAACATTTTTGCTCTAACATAATTTTGAACTTTATGTTATGAAATTTATGGTTGTATTCTAGAAATTTCAGGTCACATTAATGAAATCTCATTGATTCGCTGATTACTTATTCTGATGTTATTATTAATGTACACTGATTTCTAGGCTAAAATTTACATCTGACTTAGAAAAATGGAAATATTTGGAATCAGGGAAAGTATGTGAAGAAAAGTAATACATGGCCATTTCATTGATATACTCTTACCTCACATCCATTTTTACCTGTGGTTCAGATTGTTCTTGTCACATCTTTTCTGGAACAGTAGCAGTCTTTCATTCACTGCTCTTTGGCTTTTTGTGATTGCTGGTTTTCTCAAGCAGCAGCATAGCCTTCATGTTGAGCAAGATGGTGTCCTGGCAGATGGTAATTTTGACCAGTGGCTAGTTCATCATCTTGGTTTTTTGGATGGTGAGCTGCTGGAGCATAAGTTGTAGGTTTTCTTGCTCTTGTGGACAATAGTTACTGCAATACTAGAAGCACTCAGTGTAGTCTGTTTTATGCTCTCCGATTGCAACATCATGAGCTTACACAGAATTACAGCAAGAGTGGCCTCATGTATATTTGGGTATCCCTTACTCTGATGTGGCAATGACAACCAAGGAAGAGATGGGATGTGTTATGACCGAGTCTGGCAGTCCTGTACAGAACTAACTTTTGATGACTTGAAACTAATAAAACGGTAGTGTAAGAATTAAGAAAATATTTGTACATTGAGTTAATAATAGCAATATTAATTAATAGCAGTGCTTTTGAAATCAGTGAAACAATTAGTATCTGTACATTTACATACCAGCCTGAGTGTTATGTGTTTCCCTAGTTACATAAGGTAATGACATTTAAACTTAATTTTTCAGAAACATGCATTCATTCTGAATTTGGCTATGTGCTTCAAGAAGTCTGAATGATTTGTTAAATTGCCTTTATTAAAATAAATTCTCATTTATTTGACATCATTATGTGATCAGTGCGTGGAAGTGTATTAGGTTTTATTGGTATACAAATAGATTCATTAAGTAAAGATGGAATTCTGTACTGAATTTTGGGGGCTTCTCTGTCTTGCAAAAGCCTACTTTTTCCTTCCACAAAAATAGCTATTGGACAGGATCTCAGTACCTCAACTCAGGTGCAGTACATTTAGTCATCATCTTCTCTAGAGGTCAGCTGACATTCTTGATGGTAATTAGATGAAATCAAAATCCTATCTTTTTAAAAAATAAAAAGACTTTTTAGTATTTAACGTTGAAAATGTACCATATCTCTGGAAACAGTATTGCTAGCCCCCATTAAGAGGTACCCTGCTTTCTCAGACACCTCTAATATATATTTGCATGTTTGGAAGATTTACTAATAATTTCAAAGATGAACGTGACATTTCCTGACATTTCATACATAGCTTGAAAAATTGGCCCTGTGAAACTAATTAAAACAGAAAACACAGTGCAGGAAACTTAACTGTACATTCTGTTCTAAAAGAAAGGGTCAGCTATGCTCCTTTTATACATTCTTCTTTTTTTAAAAAGAATGTATTTTCACAGACCATTTACTTAAATCTGAAGGTTTCCCAACTAAAATCTGCCTTGAACACTCCCAGTGAAGGAGCATCCACAACCTCCCTGGGCAACATGTTCCACTGCCTCACCACCATCACAGTAAAGAATTTCTCCCTTCCAATTTAAAGCCATTCCCCCAGTCCTATCACTACATGCCCTTGTAAAATGTACCTCACCAGCTTTCTTGTAGCCCTTTCAGGTACTGGGAGTTTGCTATGAGGTCTCCTTGGAGCCTTCTCTTCTCCAGGCTGAACAAGCCAAACTCCCTCAGCCTGTCCTCATAGCAGAGGTGCTCCAGCCCTCTGATTATCTTTATAGCCCTCCTCTGGGTCTGTTCCAACAGTTCCATATCCTTCTTATGTTGGGGATTCCAGAACTGGACACAGTGCTCCAGATGAGGTCTCACAAGAGAGGAATAGAGGGGCAGAATCACCTCCTCACCCTGCTGGCCATGCTTCTTTTGATGCAGCCCAGGATACAGTTGGCCTTCTGTGCTGTGAGTGCACATTGGCGGCTCCTGTCAAGCTTCTCATCAAACAGCACCCCCAAGTCCTTCTCTGCAGGGCAGCTCTCAATCATGTCATCCCTCATCATGTACTGAACCCGGGGATTGTGCTGACACAGATGTAGGACCTTGCACATGGCCTTGTTGAACTTCATGGAATCGTGGAATGGCCATGTATATGTAAGTATGGCTAGTATTTTTAGCAAGATTCTCTGTTATAGTTAATCTTCCACATTGTGATCAGTAGAGATAGTGTTACTGTTTGTGGGTCCCTCAAAAGCT
The DNA here is from genome assembly GCA_033459285.1 of Clamator glandarius. Classification (NCBI taxonomy): domain Eukaryota; kingdom Metazoa; phylum Chordata; class Aves; order Cuculiformes; family Cuculidae; genus Clamator; species Clamator glandarius. The sequence goes on along the minus strand of JAUNZM010000084.1, from coordinate 268,930 downwards.
TGAAATAAATTTTCCCTTATCTTTGATCTCTTTCCAGCTTCTTACATTCTTGCTTTTCTAAAAAGAGTATAGATTGTTTTTCTTTTTTAGTAACATCTAAGATACAGATATTTTTCTGGATTTATACAACTAAAAAGCTCTTTTCGGGTTTTATAATATGCAGCTCAATTGAAACAAATCCTTTTGGCCTGTTGCTTTGTCTTGCTTGTGTTAATTCAAAATATCACTGGAAATGTGATTCTTATGGCCTAGCATTTTGATTCTCTTGCACTTCTGGGTGTGTTGTATTATTTTTCATGCACTCTTAAGATCTGCAGTTATTTCTCCTAGTGATAGAACTGTACTTCTGGTAAAAGGAGGATTTTTGTCCACAGGACCCCAACAGTTGCAGCGCATGACCATAGAACAAAATTCTAGTGGAAAATCTATTAAAATGAACAGGACCCCTTGTTGCAAAAGATCCCCTACAGTAAATATCTGAAGCACAGAAGCTCAGCTTTTTGTATGTCATATATTAAGCTGCACCTGAGGGAAGTCCTCAAGCAAAACAGGGAGTGCTTTGCTTGTGTTTTTCAACTAGCCTGAATCCTGCACTTCTTTTTAGTTTCTGATGCTTCATTTTTTGCTTTTTGCATCTTGTCAGAAGAGAAAAATTGAAAGTAAAATTAAGAGCGGTTGCCTTTTGCTGTGACATCTCTTTTTAAAAGGCTGAGCTAATTGTTTCAACAATTGAGAAGGAAAAAGAGAACTGGAATTAAATGTCTGGCTGAGATGTATACAACTGGGAGCAGGGTTTCAGCCTTCCTAGTTTTGTGGCAGGAGGATTCTAGCAATGCTGTGTCCACAAATATTTGCTTGTAAAATATGACAGAGCACTACAACCTGATAGTTACAAGTAGTTACTGTCAAACAGTTTTTCAATAGGAGACTTGTTTGTCTTGGTAAATCTTTTCTGTATTATTTGGAAATTAAAGCAGTGGTGCTTTGCATTGCATACCAAAGAGGAGAATGGCAGGAAGTCCCACCTATAAAACATATGTTTGTAGTCCATATAGAAGTTTATCAGTTGTGCGTCATTCCAGGGTAAGCAGTTGGATTTTTAGCAGTTTTGCAAAGTGTACCTGTCCAATGGATAGAAAATTCATGACCTATTCTAAGTGTCAATCCCAAGCTTAGTGGAGATTCATTTTATTTCATTCTGAAGAGTGATTAGAAATATGGCTAATCCTAAAAGGCAAATACCAGTCAATGCATTTTTCATCATTTCTTGTATTGGATGCTCTTGTGGCACAAGTACCATTTAAACACAGTCAGAGAAATAGATTAAATGTTCTCCAATGACTATATATTCATAGACATCTAGCTTACTGATGGTAAACTACAATTTATTCAGTCATTGCATAAAATATTATAATCCACAGATTAATTTTCTTTTTAGTGAAATTAATGTAGTAGAAAATAAAGGAAGTGACAAATCATGCTATTTTTTCTAATATCTCTGAAAATAATTAATTTAAAATAAAATGAAACTCAAGCAGCTAACTAAATAGCTGCATCATTTGTGCTAGAAAGAATAGTACTCCATAATGCTCTTTACAACATCTATGATACAAAACTCCTAGTTTTGTTGTCCTTCTGAAGTTTGTCAGAGAGGTAGTAACATGTATTAGGAGTTTGTCTGAAGACATGGTGACTGGTGACTGCATAGCCAGCATGATTGTGCTGGTTGGTCAGATGTCTGATGTTGTAATGAATATCTTGTAAAATTATAATGAACTTCTCTTCATGAGGTCATAGAGAGTCTCTGAGCTCTGCTAGCTTCCTTCAGAAAGATTAAGGAATCTAATATCCCAAGGCAGTCCTTTGATCCATGAAATGCTTTGCTAAAATTGTGATGGCCTTGGCTATGAGATTCAAAATTTAATGTGCCTAAGGTAGAGATCACTGAAAGACTGCTCTGATGTGTGTTTTGTTTTGTTTTATTTTGGAAAGCAGATCTAAAGTAACACCATGACTTCATAGAATCACTAGGTTGGAAAAGACCCACAGGATCATCAAGTACAACCATTTCTCTCAGTTACTAAGCCATGCCCCTCAGTACCTCATCCACCCGGCTTTTAAACACCTCCAGGGAAGGTGACTCAACCACCTCCCTGGGCAGCCTGTTCCAGTGCCCAGTGACCCTTTCCATGAAAAATCTTTTTCCTGATGTCAAGTCTGAACCTCCCCTGGTGGAGCTTGAGACCATTCCCTCTTGTCCTGTCCCCTGTCACTTGGAAGAAGAGGCCAGCTCCCTCCTCTCCACAACCTCCTTTCAGATAGTTGTAGAGAGCAACAAGGTCTCTCCTCAGCCTTCTCTTAGCAAGGCTAAAGAACCCCATCTCCCACAGCTGCTCCTCATAAGGCCTCTTCTCCAGCCCCTTCATCAGCTTTGTTGCTCTTCTCTGGACACACTCCAGAGCCTCAACTTCTTTCTTGTGGTGAGAGGCCCAGAACTGAACACAGTAGTTGAGGTTTGGTCTCACCAGTGCCGAGCACAGAGGGAGAATAACCTCCCTGGACTTGCTGGTCACACCATTTCTGATACAAGCCAAGATGCCATTGGTCTTCTTGGCCACCTGGGCACACTGCTGGCTCATGTTTAGTTGGCTGTCATCCAACACCCCCAGGTCCTTCTCTAAGCAGCTTTCTAGACAGAATTCCTCTAGTCTGTAGCTCTGCACAGGGTTGTTGTGCCCCAAGTACAGGACCCGGCATTTGGCCTTGTTGAACTTCATGCCATTGGACTCTGCCCAGTGGTCCAGCCTGTTCAGATCCCTTTGCAGAGCCTCCTGACCCTCCATGAGATCCATGCTTCCACCCAGCTTAGTGTCGCCTGCAAACCTGCTAAGGGTTCACTCAATGCCTTCATCCAGGTCATTGATAAAGACATTGAACCGGGCTGGACCCAGCACTGAGCCCTGGGGAACCCCACTTGTAACTGGTCTCCAGCTGGAGTTAACGCCATTTAGCACTACCCTTTGAGCCTGGCCATCCAACCAGTTTTCCACCCAGGAGAGTGTGCGCCTGTCCAGTCCAGAGGCTGACTGTTTCCGAAGCAGAGTGCTATAGGAAAGTATATCAAAGGCTTTACTGAGGTCCAAGAAGACCACATCCACAGCCTTTCCCTCATCCAGCAGCTGAGTCACTTTGTCATAGAAGGAGATCGGGTTAGTTTGGCAAGACCTGCCTTTTGTGAACCCGTGTTGACTGGGCCTGATCACCCGGTTCTCTTGCATGTGCTCTATGATAGCACTCAAGATCACTTGTTCCATGACTTTTCCCAGCGCTGAAAACTTAACTAGCAAGACTGTACATATGCACACATATATATATATTTGTTCTGAGTTGTATTCTTACTATTGTTTCGAAAAAAAATTGGTGTCTAATATGTGGAAAAAATATCTCTTCACACTGGTGAATATACTATTCTCAGTGAGAACTGGTTTCTTGCAAGATCTAATGGGACCTTCTAAAGTGGTCTGCAGCTGGCTGATGGCAAAATAAATTCATTAACAGACTGCTGTTTATTCTTTTCATTTTTATTCGGGTTGCCCTAAAAATACTTAAACAAAATAAACAAACTCAGTACATGCTGTGCTTGCATTTGATAATGCCTTTTGTGCAGGCAAATTATGAGTCTTCTTTGCTGTAAGATGCAAAGTAGTTTCAGTATGTTACAGGGAAAGTGCTATGAAAATACTAAACAATGTTTATAAATGTATTGCCGTTTGAACAAGATGTGCTACATTTTGAACAAAGCCAAAGTTGATTTTTAAGTCTGCATTTTAATGCTCATTCTATTTAATGTGGTTATTAGCTTCTATATATCACTACACGATGCTTATCAAAGTCCTCTTGTGAGTCCATGAGGTACTTTGAGTTAAAAAACTCTTGTTAAAAACATTTATCAGTAAAGAGAACTGATGAATGTAGAGCCTTACTTGTAGTTTCACACTGCATTAGATAAGCACTCTATTGTTGTAAAATAGAAAGAAAACTCCTGAGTTTGTTTAGGGGAAATGTAGGAGAATTCATGCATCTTTTGGTAATATTTTTTCCTGTCATATAAGAAGTACACTAATTGCAGTTAAATCTCATGGCTTACATATAAAGACATATGTGAAATGGGTGGGTCATTCCACACACAGCATGCAAGCAGAATTAGACTCCTCTTTCCACTATCGTTAATGCGATTTTTTTGTGTGTGTGGCCAGTTTAATTAACCAATATTATAAAAAATAAATCAGGATTCAGCACAGAGATTTATATTATAAGAAAATTATTTGGCTTACAATATTACTTTAATGTGGTAAAGGGAGTAAAAATGGTATTAAGTGGTTAATGATCACTTTGGTAATGAGTTTTTCAGGGGATAATAAACGCCCTGTTAGTGTTTTGACTGTTTGACTGGGGTTTGCACTCTTTGTTCACAGCATACAAATCAAAGCACGTTGCAGGATTTTGCTACCAACTAAATGAATTCAGTTCACTGAGAGAATTTCAACTCATATCCTGTAAACTAAATTGTATTTGGAAGTAATTTTCAAACACTGGTATATTCTATATACAGAATGAACGGATTTTGTTACTTATTCAGAAGCCTGGAATAAACTGAAGCTGCATTTATTACATTATCAGATTGTCAGTTTCTTCAGTTAAGAGTGTACATGCAAAACTCTGAAAAAAATTTTTCTTTGTAACATGACCAAGCAATTATAGTCTGTCTTCATTATCAATTTCTTATAGTTTAGATAACTTACAGCTAATTCGAATGAGTTTCTTAATGTGTGGTCTCTCTGCTTCAGGTTTAATTACTTTCCAAATACTCATTAAAATATCTTGGCTGAGGCTGACTTGCAAACAATAAACTCAGTTTTACAGTGTTAAAAGTAAATTTTTGTGCTTTTTGAAGGATTCTGTGATATTAATTTTGAGGGCTGATAGTAAGTCAGAGATTAAAAAATGTACAGTCTTTGGACTGAGTTAAGTTACGAGCACCTTGGAATTTACACATATATTCAGCTTGAGATGCTTAAAGGTTATTTCTGTGTTCCAGCTAGAGCACTCTTCTTACAGAACTTAAGACCTAGACAGTGGCTGCACCTGTGGTTTATGGAAAAAAAAATCCCATATATTAAGTAAGGATGATGTATATATGTATTTTTGAGTTTTACTATGTGAACTTTTTTTAATGTGGTTTCTGGTCAATGTCCTTTTAAAATAAAAGGTATTTCAGGAGAAATGAGAATGATATCCTTTCTTTTTAGGGTACAAAAGAATTCCTGTTCTGTTTGTAGTTAAAAGTAGTGATAAGTAAAATAATTGTGCAAAATAATTAAGGAGTTATATAATTTGTCACTGATTAAATTGATATTGGTTAGCTTTATTTCACTGATGTTGACACTTACTGCTTTGTATCACTAGATGCTCAGCCTCTACCCTTTATTTAAATAAAATCCAGGATTCTACATTCCAAGTTCTCCAGTAATTCAATTAACATACCAATTTGTTTGTTTTCATGGAAGATACCCCTTTTTCTCCTAGGACAAGAAGGATAAAGTCTCAAGATTTGACACTATACGCCATTCCATAGCAGGAATTATAAGATCTCCAAAATCCATGTTGGGCTCATCATCAGTAAGTAGTGTCAATAGTGTAGTGGTGAACTACATTCTGTTGCATTTACAACTTAATCAGTTGTTTTTTTTTTTTTCCGGAAGCATCATGCATTTCCATCTACATGAACAAAAATTACATTAAAATAAAGTTATAGAATCACTGTGATGATTGATCAGCAGACTTGATAACATCATGGCATAATAACATGCCAGAACAAAATGTTGCACTTCAGCAAAAAAAAAAGAAAAATTTGTATGTTCTTTGCAGGTCCCAGATTGGACGTATACTTTTAAGAGTACTTTTACCAGTGAGTCTGATATACTGGAAATGCAACATTTTGTGATATTCTGTACTACATGAAGTAGTTATGCAGGTTTTGCTCATTGTTACAATAATTATTTTCCCCATATTTGTTATAAAGGCAATAGTTTGTAAGCATATGATTATTATTATTATAATTTCTACTGTTACTGCTACTACCTCAATAATTGTTGCTATTTAAGTAATTAGTTATACATCTTGTTTCAATCCCCAATAAAAAGATTTTTGGGTATCTCTTACTTCTACATGACATTTGTTCAGGTTCGATGATGGATGGAGAAACTTTCTTGCTTCTTCTGCTTTTTGGTTACCTCCATTTTTTTCAAACAGAAGTTTGAAAGACTGGTTAGAATACTCAAGCACCTTCTTAAGGAAGAGTGAGATTGTGCTTGACAAACCTTCCTCCTGTGTTTTCCTGAAATGGAACATGGGCTCATCCCAACTCTCTCAACAACAAAAAAAGAAGCCATAAAAAATGGAACAATAACAAAAAAAACCAAACCAAAGCAAAACTCAAAAAAAAAAAAAACAAAAATACCAAACAGTGCCCCAAAAGTTGGGCAGAATTTTCCAAATTTTAAAACTGCCTTTTAATTGTGATCTTGTCACTTGAAACATTGGCTCAAAATAGTAGTTTTGAGAAAACTTTAGAGTGAGTAGGCCTTCTATTTTATGCTGCAGGCTTACATCGAGGACCATTTAAGGGATTCACTTAACTTTATTTAAGCTAAACAATTAAAATTGCTTAGATATGTATATACATATGTGTGTATGTGTATGTGTAACTTAACAGCAAGTTTAGGGATTCAGGTGGCTTCTCTTGGACAAAATGCAAGCCAGATTTCTATAATAGCAAGAAACATAATTTTAATCAATTAAAGAGAGAAAATGCTTTGTGCATGTAGCTTTTTCCTTTATATTGCTTAATGACTGATCTTTGTTGTGCTTAAATCATTTAATTCTAACTATAAAAGACAATAGAAACATTTAGCATGAAGTGGTGTAAACTGAGTTGGAATTGATGTTAAATTGATTGTATATCTTGAATTTGGAGTCCTTTTTTCTTTCATAGCCAGTCAGGGTAAATATTGTATCATACAACAAATATGTTGAAATCAGAAGACTTCTTTATAAAAACAATGCAATTTTAGTAATACTCATAACATGAATACCTATTGCTTGTTACATCAGATAAATTACTAGTTACATTACAAAAAGTAATGATAATACAAGGTAGGAGACAATTAGCAGAGGATATTTTTGTGGAATTTTCATTGTTTCCTTATAAAGTCATTTATATTAGTTTAACCAAATTTAAAAGAAGAGGGAAGATAGAAGTTAGTGTCATAAACAACACCATAGTTAGCAATGCCTAAAATGCTCTGGTTTTCTTCCCTAAGCTCGTTCTCTGTCATAAAGGCTTCTAAAATGTTTTATTTTGGGGTGCAATCATGATTGTCTGAACAGTGACTCAGGCTTGACACAGCTGGAACATAAGCAGGTGTTATTATCTGGTAACTCATGCAAAATGAGTTGCATGTCAGATTTTCTTTTTTTTTTTTACCCTTGCTTTCTGAAGGCCATGACCTAGTCTATTGACCCTCAATTGTCCTTTTATCCTTAGAAACATTTCCTCTCAAGTGGAAATACGTTTGCACTTTGCTACTGTGAACCCTTTAACATTATTGATAGCATAGCAGAGGTCTGGAGTTTCTGGTGAGCCAAACCTGGTGGTTTTGAATAAGAAAAGTTCAAGTAAATAACATTGTCTAACACTGATAGCTTATTTTTTTCTTTTAGGAATTTTTGAAAGAGAATGACTTAATGTCATTTAACAGTGGTAGACAGAGCTGATCTGATATGTATTTAACTATTGATGAAATTGAATATGACTGCCTTCTTGGCTAGACAGTGGTTTGGGCTTTTAGTAGATCACTGTGCTGATAAAAGCAGTACCTTGGAGTATGTCTTTAGCTCCTTAAAACTCTGATTGTGCACTTTCTGTTCAGACTGTTGTTATTTCTTACATAGTCCTTCCTAGCTCTGAATCTCTGATAGAGCAAACTCTGTAATAGAGCATACTCGCTTTTTCTGTCGGTAAGTCTCTTGGTTACAGTGCTGGCCTCAAATCTCATGTCTGAAATTATCCGTGATACAGACCCAGTGCTTTAGGTGCCAGTGTTAATGTCTGACAATATGAGGCTTTGTCAGGCTCCTAAATATGTTCTCCAGTTTTCTATCAGGATCCTGGAGGAAACTAGACATTTTGAGGTATAACTTAGAAAGGCAGCTGGAAGATGACAGGCAAAGCATTTTTGTACCAGGAACTTTACTATGAAGGTGCTAAAGAATTACAGATATTTGGAAACAACAAGTTTTGAGTAGAGTCCTTTTCTTGGGTCTGTTTATTTCCTCTCTAAAAGACTGGAATTGCTCTTAGTGTTTTTTGGCTAGATAAGTTGTCTCAAACAAAATATCTCCCTAGGAAGACTAAATGCGCAGATAGCCTCCACGATGCCCATAGTTGCACCATGCAAATTTTATCCCTTGCATACAGCAATGGAATGTTTCCATTTTCTGTCCCCATCCTCATACGGGAAATGCCATATCATTCTTCATGATACAAAGAAGAACTTCAGTTTTATCAGGGCAGAGGAGTAGGAAAGGTTAATTCAGAACTGGGACTCCTGCATCCAGCTCTAGAGCCCTCAGCACAGGAAGGACGTGGACCTCTTGAAGTGGGTCCAGAGGAGGCCATGAAAATGATCAAAGGCCTGGAACACCTCCCCTGTGAAGAGAACCTTAGAGCTGAGTTTCTTCAGCCCATCCCTGGAGCTGTTCAAGGCCAGGCTGGATGAGGCTTTGAGCAGCCTGTCCCAGGGGATTGGAACTGGATGATCCTTAAGGTCCCTACCAACCCAAACTATTCTGTGATTCTATGATTCTGTTCTATGCTTTGTCTCTATCTGTTTTATTGTACTTAATTAAGGAGTGGGTATTCATGCTGTTATCTAAAAAGCAGTTCAGCAAGCTTGCTGGAGACACTCTCATGTATCTGTTCAGTGCACTGTGTTATTTTGTTCAGAGCTTTACCACTCTGGCAGTGAGAGTTTTTATGAGCTCTGACACTAATGATTTTTGAATGACATAAAGCTTGTTTGTCTATCCATTAAAATAATTCTGAAGTGGTCGTTGAACAAAATACAAAGTTTTCTTCAGTGGTCTCTTGAACAATGTAGGTTTGCAAAAATTAATATGTGAAACTGTAGGTTAAAATTTGTTACCTTTCTTTTATAGCTAGTGAAAATAGTTTCCTAAGATTTCTTTGCACTTTAAGAGACTACATGCTAAAGGTTGTAAGCACATTATACCCATAGTGTAAATGCTAGGGAAAATGTCTCATAGAGCTATTAATTAATCCAGGATGCAGTTAATAAATTCTGTGAAAACAATTTCTCCAATTCACATGCTTTGTATAAATCAATTTCTTAGGTTTTTATGAAGGAGAAGGTTCTGCCTGGATAAAGAAATGGTAGTTTTGATTTATTAATTGTTAATAGCATGTCAGAATATGTGAAAAAGTGTTGGTTGGTATGGCTTAGAAAAATAGCAGGCCAGGTGAAAAATATTACATCATTTTATGGACTTTTCCATAAACTACTCCTTTTTATGTATTAAGTCTTTAGGGAATGGAAAGGAAAGCAATCAGTACGCCTTTTGTGTAAATGTAAAGGCCTTGATTTTTTTTGTTCAAAGAAATACATAATTTAGATACAGAAATAGAAACTATTGTGTTTATCATGCTTTTCAGTTAAAAGTAAATTCTAAAAATGTGCTGTTACATTAACATATTTCTTCAATTTTTTTCTCAAGTTCTTTGATGTAATATCAACTACTGAGAAACCATTGGCTGAGCAAGACTGGTATCATGGTGCAATTCCAAGAATAGAAGCCCAGGAGCTGTTAAAACAGCAAGGAGACTTCTTGGTGCGAGAGAGCCACGGGAAACCTGGTGAATATGTCCTTTCTGTGTTTTCAGATGGACAACGGAGACACTTTATCATACAATATGCTGATGTACGTCCCTGATATAGTACTGAATATTCAATATTAGGAAGTTTGTATTGTCAGTGAACCAATTTAGGATCTACAAAGTTTACTATGGCAAATAGCTTTTGCTTTTATATGAAAATATGAAAGCTGATGGAAATATTTGCATTAGTGCTGAAAACAGGGGAAAAGTTCATTTTGGGAAACAAAAGTAAAATATGAAGTATGAGGTCATTCAGTATCTGTTATGTTGAAAAGCAATATTTCTGTAAATGTTTTGAAGTCCAGAACTTGCTAGTACTAATTAATGCATGTACCTTTATTCTTAACCTATTTTCATAGTTGGTCCTAATTAGGCTTCTTTTAATTCAGACTGCAAACAGTCCATTGAATTTTCATGAAAAATATAAACATTCATGGAAAAGAAAATAGTATGTGTTGGTTTCTGTATGGTTGGAAATTGAAGTCCCTGCTGCACTAGATATGCTTATGCTCTTTTTGGCCCTAAGCTATTGCTTTTTCAGTAGAACAGAAACACTTGCAGATGTTGCACAGCATGTCTGCTTCTAAGAACCAGAATTGATCCCCCTGTTGCTCTCACTTAGGAAAAATTGGTTATTTTAAACAGCATATTAATTTTTTTAAGCCTTTATCCAATGTATTTCTTTTTGTTCTTCTTAATGCATTACTTGCTTTTATTAATGTATGTATTTTTCTTTTTACTTTCAGAATTTCAAAACAATTCAAAACATGACAGTTCTCATAACATTACTAGAATTTCTTCTTAAAGTATGACATAGCAGCAAATCATTCTTTGTTTTGATTCAGTAGTGCTACCAAACTTATTTCAGTCTGTTGTAATAAAATCTCCCATATACGGAAAATACACAAATTTAGTCACATAATGAGGAAAATTTCCTTGTCTAAATCCCCAGCTGATGAAATATGCCAGGGAGAAGTCAATATTGTGTGGCTGGTTTATTTCTTTTTAATGAGAGGTAGTGATATTTTTCAGACTTCATAGAAATTGGAAGGCTTCTGTAAGATCAGCAATTGTGGACACTTGTCCAGCTGAAGTGTTCATTGATTTTCACCTCGAGTTTTCCTTGTAAAAGAGAATTTTTGCACAAAGTCAGTGTTTATTTAATTTTGATTTTTATGACCTTGAAGCATTTTGATGTGTCAGACTGCTGAATGATAAGAGTAATAAAATTACATGCACCAAGGCACACAAGGTCTTGTCTTACAAGATGCTGGGAACTGTCTGATCTCAACCCAGGAGAAATAAACGCACATTGTATATGGATGTGGCTGAAATAATGTTGTGTAAATCATTGTACATGGCAAGTAGGTCTTTAAAAGATATGCAGTGGACTTTGAAGTCAGTTAAAATAGACAGTTTTTTTTTTTTATTAAGTATTAATTTAAGCCCACCCCTGCCTATTAGCTGAGTCTTTTTTATCTTGTTTTATTCACATAAAAACCCCATACATTAAAAAAGCTATCTTTATTTCAGTCATTTCACTACTTTCTCTTACATTTCAAATGTAAGACTAATGTTGTTTAATATTGCATAGGCTGGACAATCTAAATAGCATTAGGTCACTAGATCTGTCTGCTTATGCATGTAGTAATAGGATGTTATATTCATCTGCTCTGAGGAAGCAAATTTTCTTTACGATCATGGGACTTAGAAGTTTTTTTCTTAGAGAAATGCAGAACTCTTTATGCACTCCTATGAGGTGAATCTTTTGCATTTATTGTGGAAAAAAACGTTAATGGTAAAAAGAAAAAAATCCTCTTAGTCTCTGAAAAGGAGGTAGTATATGATAGAACTGTCATAGTCATATAACAAGGATTGTGTTCGTGAATATTTAAAAACGGGAGTTTGAGTAGAGGTTAGTGCAAGGGATGTGTTTGTTTGCTTACCTTGGTACAAACAATGTGGAATTAGGCCTCTGCAAATCACTCTCTTGGATCACTGACAGGTCTCCCTGTGGAGACCAAACTTGATCTCCATATACAAATTTTCTTATGAATGAAATACTTAAGAACAGAGTGGGACATATACATGCTTAAACAGTGGTCCTTTTGGTTGCATGAGTGTTCCCTCTCTGGTTTTACTGTTATTTTGAAGGCTAATCTTAATAAAACTATGTGTAGCATAAATGAGTTCATTATTTAGCTTCAAGCATCAAAATTCACTGCTGTTGTTCAAGGCTACTGTTGTTTTTCAGTGCTGCTTATTTAACTCTGTGCTATTTTGAACTTGCTTGTTAGTGTTCTTAATATGGTCAGGATCCTGTCTAAATACACAGGAAAAAAGAACATTGTCTGCCCCAAAGGTCTTAAATGGATGGCAGCAGATGGGTATATGGCTGGGTCTGAGATGAAGAGATAATAGGCAGCACTGATTATTGAGCCAGGGAAACTCTTAGAACATCAGGCTTTTGCATCATCAGCACAGAAATAATGAAGGAGCTTATTTGAAAGGAATGGGAGATAGTGTTACTGGTCAACCAACGCTGAGTCATCATTTAATAAGTGATGAAGTTAAATAACAAAATAAACAACAAAAAGAATTGAGACTTATGAAAACAGTTTTATGATAGAGAACCAGGAACGTGAAAAGTGGAGACACAACTGAGCTGTCTTTAATAACATCGATAACACATTTCAGGAAGTTAATGCTTTAACCTCTAAAGAAGAGAAATTAAATGCATTCTGCAAGGAATTTAACCTCGAGGGCTAGAAGCAAAAAAGACTGCATGCCAGTGGTAAAGGTTTTCATTGCCCAGTTGTGAAAATGAACTTGAATCACTGTGCTTTGAGCTTTCTTTAATTGCAGTAATTGTTTATTGTTGCCTTTGTCAGACTGGTTTATGGCAATTCTTCTACTTTGGGAAGAAATTCTGTAACTGTAGATGCTGAGTCTTGTACAGGCACAAGAATTTATCCTGTTCCCAGTCAGCTGCAGTGTACAATTTAAGACATTCAGAAAAATGAACTAAACATTTCTTTACTATTTTTTCCCTCTGTAAGCATAAGCAATTGAAATACTTTTTTCCCCCCTTTAAACAGGTAGTTATTTTATCATGTTGCCTTAAATGAATGATGCAGTAGTTTTGAATTTATCATCTTCCTAACTATCAATTTAATCCAGTGCAAATGATGATCAGGAAAGAAGTCTAATTCTGTAAGAGTGAACATTTTTCTGTTATTAATGAGGGAAGCTTGTTGTTGTGCTTTTGCACTTTCTTATTCAAAATATTGCTTAGAAATAAACAATTATTTCCTTTTACCTCCATACAGAACCACTATCGTTTTGAAGGAACTGGATTTCCCACTATCCCTCAACTTATAGAACATCATTATACAACAAAGCAAGTTATTACGAAGAAATCAGGTGTTGTTCTACTGAATCCTGTTGTTAAGGTAATGCGTACATTAAGAATATCAAGAACTCTGTTTTACTGACAGGAATCCAGGAGGTGTTATATTGTTATTGAAAATATATTCCTATGCAACTTTTCAGAAGATTTTTCATTGTTGCTTGTTTTCAGACTCTCTTTTTCTGAGCTTTTTCAAACTTCTCTGTTCCATGCAACACATTCCTTTAAAATAACACCCCATACTGATTTGTATAGTAACTCTGTACTATCTTGTAAGACTGATATTCAGCATCTCACAAAAATATCCTTCTGCTTTACTTTTTGGTTTCCCATTTGGATTGCACTAAGTAATAGAAAACATGAGTTCATTGTCCATAAATTTGTGATGAAGACCTTTTTTTGATAAAATGGTCTTCTTTAAGTGTTAAAGTACTCATGAAGTTTGGAAAAAGATTTCTAAATTTCTGAGCACTGATATAGTTTAATCTTTACATCCTTTGTAACCTATTCTAGAAAGTCTTTCAGGAAGGAAGTGAAAAGGGATGGAAATATTAAACTATATCAGTGCTCAGAAAGTTTAAGAGTCTTCTTGGATTTTTCCAATAGTTTTGTTTTTACTATCTACTTAATTGATATTTCATTCATAAACCAACTCTTTTCCACTTTAATACTTGCATTTTAACTATGAGTAAGCCTTTTATTCTTGATTTTTTTTATTTTCAAGCATGTGTAAAGCACCTTCTGCAAAATTTTAGAAAGTATAACAATTTGTATTTCACGGCTTGTTTCCTACTCCAAAGTCCTAGTTCTTTTCTACTAATAGTACTAAGAAATTAAAGCATATTACTTTTCTAAAAATCGAATGTGATTTTTTACACTTATCTGTGCTTAACTGTTTCATATAAATTTGAAATTTAAAGAATTTTAGAAGTTGTAAATACGAATTTGAGGTTGATGTCTTGCTGATTACAAAACTGATGTTTTATTGAACTTAGAGTATTGCTTAAATTCATTGTAGAACATGTGAGAAAGCATAGAACATGATTCTTGGTGTCTGAATAATTGTATTTTGGTATAAGTGATTTAAGCTGAAAATAAAAGGCTGTCAAACTAAAATGAAATCTTTTAATATCTGTTTGCAAATTTCTTGTCTTTTATGATAACCTATTTGTTTTAAATGCCTAATGTTTTTTCTGTTCTCTGGCTTTTTTTCTGCCTTTATATGATGCACATACTATGAGAGCAGCCTTTTAGCAAATGTAAAAATATACTGCAATATGTTACTAAGTACTAAATGATAACAGAACTTTGTTATTCTCTGTTAAGGTTAAGCAGGAAATCATCATCTGGAAAACATCTCTTCTTTTTCTATTTTTTTACTTTGATGACAGAGTTTTTGTATTTCTGACATCTTTATTTCATTTTGCTATCTTTTTTTTATAAAGTTATGTTTTAATTATACAGAGTTTCATGTAACTCTGTATAGTCAAAGAATTTTTCTAGTACTGTGCTAAGGAATAAATACAGTCTGAAGTGACTTTCTTGATCACTTTTCCATTACTGTATTTGATCTCATGGCCTTTAAGGTGTAAATGTAGAGATAGATAGTCTAAATTCCATGATGACAGCCATGCAAACATGTATGACTGTGTGATAGGTCTTTCCAGGATTTGAATCCATACCACTACCACTAGATTCAGATGTATCATAACTTCCTTTCAAACTGATGGAGGACAATATGTAAGACAGACTTTTTAGATATTCTGCTATCACTGGGTACAACATAAATTTTGGGGTTTTGCTATTTTAAGGGGGAAAAGTAAGCGGGCCCACTCCTTTCTGGATTCTTTAACTAATGTTATTCTTAATATTAACTAAAATTAGGAGAAATATTAGTACTTCCTCTAAGATCATGTTAATTTTAAGACCAGTTTGAGCTTCAGGGAAAAGTGCTTGGACTATTCAGGTTTCCAAAAGTATTGCAAATAATGGCCTCTACCCATAAAAGAAAATAGCACATGCTCTGTTTTTTGTTTGCTTTTTAATATAACTTATTTTATGCTGGTGAGCATCAATCTTAATATTCAAGAGTATTTACTTTAGGGTTGGTGAACTTCTCAGTTTTGATTCTGGTAGGTTGTGTGAAATAATGGAAAAGACGTCCATGGGAATACTGACTCCTAGTGCTAAGAAGAATACTGAGTAACAAGAAACTTTATAATATAGAGTTTTTTAGAATATACATATTACATATATTTTATGTGGACTTTCATGAACTTCTGAAATATGATCTAAGTGTCTGATAGCTACTTATGATTTGTGTAAACTAAAACCAATGTATAGTGTACTTAGTGCTTCACAAACAGCAATTTGAACAAAATAGGATGCTATTGAAAAAGGTATTAACTGGGTGATTTAAGTTGATTTAGGTCAGCTTTTTAAAAAATATTTCAGTTGTTTCTTTTTTAATACCTTTCAGAATGAGCTATGTTTTTATGATGATTTTTAGTTCTCCCATCTCATAAAAACTTGCTGCTGGAAAAAGTTATTTCAGAACTAAGAAAAAGAATGTTGTGAGCATTCCTTTTTTAATTTGTATGGAGCTCTGGCTTTTGTATGGGAAAGTGGAGACATTTCTAGATATTTTCAGAAATAGCACATGCATTCTGACATCTAGTGTTGGGGACATTTTTTATGCGTCACGTACTATTACCAGAATATCTTTGATAATTTCCTTAAAATTCATTTGACATCTGCAAAGATGGGAGGATTTTTTTGTTCATATTATAGCTGCAAAGCAATCTTTGACATTTCGTTCAATCTTTAATCTTTTTATGTGGATTGGTGTCCCAGTAATAACCTGTTTAGAAAGTGAAATTTAAATATAAGAAAGAAATTGACAGAAAAGAAATTATATAGTGTCATTTGTTTTTGTTTTCCTTTCTTTTCACAGTCATTCATCCTCTTTTACTGTATTAGTAAAATTAGTGCTCACCTTCTGTGATGTTGCCCTTGAAAGGGAGACTCTTAATTGTGTTACAGAAGGCTCATGCCATGTGCTGTTTGTGTAGACCAAATCTACCTGCTTGGAATTTTAATGACACTGTAATAATAGAATCCAAATTAGAAAAACTGAGGGCATTAAAAGAATATCTGCAAGTGATTTCTTTGATGGGAAAGGCTTTCATATTTATTTATAATCTCTTAGGAAAAAAACACGTTATGTCCTTCAGTTTATTATTGAAGGAATGTCTGGTACATGAAGCCTTTGAGTAACTGCAATGCATACCTAAGGACCTCATTAGCAGAAATATTATTTTAACCATATTAAATACATTTTAGCTTCCTGACATCTTTGACTTCATGTTGTGGAAGCTTTAAAATTTTCTTAAATACATCTTTTACATTTAAGAAATATGTATTAAGTTGTGGATATGGTTCAGTTTCAGTGCTAGAAAAAGAGAATCCTCAAGGATTTTTATTTGGATACACCTACCTTAATGTTTTTGCTCAGAAATGCAGCTTTTGAAGCAAATCTGTGCAGTGCCACTTAGAATGCTATGGTTCCATTATTAAGCATTCTTTGAGGATTCAAACTGCACTCCTTTCAAATAAAACAAAATAGGAGGATGCAGAACTTCTGATGGAAGGGAGTTAAGTCTTTAGAACCAGGAAAAGTCTAGTTTGAAATAATACTTTCCCCCTAGAATATATGTCTCAGGCCCTCAGCACTAACTGTTTCATTCTGGGGATCTGCTACTATTTTACTGGTGCTAATGTAGTCCTGAAAATTTTGACCTCTTGAAAAAAATATTAATTGCTAATTTGTCAGATGAATTAGGCTACGTGTACATAGCCAGTAACTTTCATTTAAAAATTCAAGCCTATTTTGATGTGACAAAGAAGCCTGTGATATGACATCCTGAGTGGAAAACTGGTTGGATGGCTGGGCCCAAAAGGTAATGCTAAATGGCGTTAAATCCAGCTGGAGATCAGTTACAAGTGGGGTTCCCCAGGGCTCAGTGCTGGGTCCAGCCCTGTTCAATGTCTTTATCAATGACCTGGATGAAGGCATTGAGTGCATCCTTAGCAAGTTTGCAGATGATACTAAGCTGAATGGAAGCGTGGATCTCATGGAGGATAAGGAGGCTCTGCAAAGGGATCTGAACAGGCTGGACCACTGGGCAGAGTCCAATGGCATGAGGTTTAACAAGGCCAAATGCCGGGTCCTGCACTTGGGGCACAACAACCCTAAGCAGAGCTACAGACTAGGAGAAGTCTGTCTAGAAATCTGCCTGGAGGAGAAGGACCTGGGGGTGCTGGTTGACAGCCGACTGAACATGAGCCAGCAGTGTGCCCAGGTGGCCAAGAAGGCCAATGGCATCTTGGCTTGTGTCAGAAATGGTGTGACCCAGCAAGTCCAGGGAGGTTATTCTCCCCTGTACTCGGCACTGGTGAGACCGCTCCTTGAATCCTGTGTTCAGTTCTTCATCACAAGAAGGATGTTGAGGGTCTAGAGCCAGTCCAGAAAAGAGCAACGAAGCTGGTGAGGGGGCTGGAGAACAGGCCTTATTGGCTAATGTGGTTGCCAAGTGACTGTCCATGATATTTGAAAAGTCATGGCAGTCAGAAGTCGTCCCTGGTGACTGGAAGAAGGGCAACATTGTGCCCATTTTTAAGAAGAGTAGAAAAGGTGATCCTGGGAACTGCAAGCTTGTCAGCTTCACCTCTGTACCTGGGAATATCATGGGAAAGATCCTCCTAGAAGCTATGCTGAAGTACATGGAGGGTAGAGAGGTGATTTGAAGCAGCCAGCATGGCTTCACTAATAGCAGGTCCTGCCTTACCAACCTAGTGTTTTTTTATGATGGAGTGACCACATCAGTGGGCATGGGAAAAGCAGTGGGTATGATCTATCTGGACTTCCGTAAAGCCTTTGACACGGTCCCCCACAACATCCTTCTTTCTAAATTGATTAGATATGGATGTCATGATGGGTGGACTCTTTGGTGCCTACAGTATTGGTTGGATGGTTGCATTCACAGAGGGGCAATCCATGGTTTCAATACAGGCTGGAGTACAACGTGATTGAGAGCAGCCCTACAGAGAAGGTCCTGGGGTGCTCATTGATGAGAAGCTCGACATGAGCTGGCAATGTGCACTCACAGCCCAGAAGACCAACCGTATCCTGGGCTGCATCAAATGAAGCATGGCCAGCAGGTTGAGGGAGGTGATTCTCTCCCTCTAGTCTGCTCTCGTGAGACCCCACCTGGAGTAGTGTGTCCATTTCTGGAATCCCCAACATAAGAAGGATATGGAACTGTTGGAACAGGTCCAGAGGAGATCTACAAAGATGATAATATGGCTGGAAAACGTCCTATTTGAGGACAGGCTGAGAGAGTTGGGGCTGTTCAGCCTGGAGAAGAGAAGGCTCAGGGGAGACCTTATAGGCCTTCCAGTACCTGAAGGGGGAAAGCTGGGGAGGAACTTCTTGGACATGTCGTACTAGGATGAGGGGAAGTGGCTTTAAATTGGGAGGGATATGATATAGATTAGACATTAGGAAGAAATTCTTCACAATGAGGGTGGTGAGGCGTTGAAACAGGTTGCTCAGGGGAGCTGTAGATGCCCTCTCCCTGGAGGTGCTCAAGACCAGATTGGATGGGGCCTTGAGTATCTTGATGTAATGGGAAGTGTCCCTGCCCATGGCAGAGGCGTTGGAAGTAGATGATCTTTAAGGCCCCTACCATCTCAAACTATTTTATGATTCTATGCATGCTTTGAGGGCAGCCATGTTGGGAAGCACTTGAGCATTTTGGTGGATGAAAATTGGGACATAATCCAGCAATTTGTGTTTGCAACCCAGAAAGCCAAAAGTATCCTAGGCTGCATCAAAAAAAGTGTGGCCAGGCAGGGTGAGGGAGGTGATTCTGCCCCTCTGCTCTGCTGTTGTGAGACCTCACCTGGAGTATTGTGTGCAGCTCTGGGGCCCCTTGTACAAGACAGGCATGGACGTATTAGAATGGATCCAGGGGAGGACTGCAAACATAATCAGAGGTTTGGAACATCTTTGCTATGAGGAAAGGCTGAGAGAGTTTGGGTTATTCAGGCTGGAGAAGAGAAGGCTTTGGAGACACCTTATTGTATTTAAAGGGTGTCTACAAGAAAGATAGGGACAAACTTTTTATCAGGGTCTGCTGCAATTGGACAAGGGGTAATGGTTTTAAACTAAAAGGGAATAGATTTAGACTAGATAGAGGGAAGAAATTTTTTACTATGAGAGTGGTGAAATACTGGATTGGGTTGCCCAGAGAGGTGGTAGATGCTCCATACCTGAAAGCTTTCAGGGTCAGTTTGGATGGGGCTCTTCAAACCCAAATCATTCTATGAGTCTATGAAATATCTGAAGTGAGGATTCAAAGACAACGGAGCCAGGCGCTTCTCAGTGGTGTCCAGTGACAGGACCAGAGGCAATTAGCAAAAACAGTGAGGGTGACTGAGCATGGCCCACGTTTCCCAGAGATGTTGTGGAGCCTTCCACGTTGGAGGTAATCACAAGCCATCTGGACATGGTCCTGGGCAATTGGCTCCAAGGGGCCCTGCCTGAGTTGCACCAGATGTGGGTTCCACCAGATGACCTTCAGAGAGGTCATTGCAGACCTCAGCCATTCTGTGAGGGCACATTGAAGGACTAGATCTCTGTGAGGGTGAGCTGCTTGTGAAAGCTGAAACATTACTTTCACTGGATTTATTTTCTACAAATGAACTGAATTAAAATGAGTTAGTGTTTTACAGGACATCTGGCACAAAAACTTATAGACTTACAATACTCTTCAAGTCACAAAAGCAAGGCAATTAAATTAAATGCTTAACATGGTTGCTTTTTTTTATCTCGCTGTGTGAATGTTTTAAATTAAAAAATATACGTAGCAAATTTGTTTCCTTAAAGATAGGCCTGTTTGTTCAAAATAAATTCTGACAAACTGAGGAGGACACTGCATAACTATTTCTTAGACTTCTGAGTTTTAGAAAAAGATACTGTAAGGTACAACAAAAAGTAGTTTGCCATAGACCACATAAGAAAATTTTATCAAGCCAATGTCATTAGTACAATAGAAAAACCCCATATTTGCTGAACAAATCTTCTGGAAGAGTACACAAGTAATAAGAGAAGGTGCTAATGTTTAGCTGAGCCTCTTGGTGTGTCTGTACCACTTCCCTGTTTGTGCCCTCCATTGACTGGCTTTTCTGCTGCTGCCAGAGCTTTTGCTATACTCCATGAGTTAGTGGTATGCAAGAAACTAGTAAAATCTTGTTAAAGAATAATTTGTATATGATGTGAAAAACGTAGTACATCCAGCTTCATTTAAACTGTTTGCATTTGTGTAACATTGTATGACTACTGATTCAAAGCCATCATCTGTCTCTCTTGGGATGCAGTCAGAGCTTACTGATGTTCATGCTGAAAGTCTCGTAATTTAAGACTGCAGATTCATGTTATAGCTCAGTCAAGTGAACAGGTTGCTGGTGCCACAAAGGTGAGTATGTGTAGGAGCAGTAGGTGCACTCACTTCCTTTTCCTTTTACACAAAAAAGGAAGACTTTGCCTTTTTCTTGGTCTTTCTTAATCACAAAATAAGCTAACAAAATAGTTAATTATATTCCATTTTAGGGTTTTTAACGTGTTATTGGAAGATAGAAAGCCAATGCAAGATAAGCAGATGTGGTTAAGAAGGAATTGGATGAAGGATCTTGTGCTTTTGTTTTCAACAAAACAGTAACTTGGCAGAAGCTCTAATATAGAACTGCACTTATTTGAAAGGAGTTGCATACTAACCACTACAATTTAGAAATTAATGTGGAAGTACTGTTGGATAGATAAAGGAACAATTTTGGAGATAGCATACCTTACTGTGTTGGTGTTGCCAAAAGAATGAGTTAAATGTTTTATGTCTTGACGAAAAGAAATCATCTAGCTAGAAACAGCTGGGTGTTTTGAAGTTGGGATGGACCTAGGTATGTGGCTAAGTATGTTATGCAGTTCAAGGACACTGTCTTGGACTTTATTATATACATCTGTAGTCCTCCAGCCCCAGTGGAAATTATCTCTTCTTGCACATAGATGGAACTTAAAGTGTGTGTCTGCATATATGAAAATATTTTCTCCTCCTTTAACCATTTCAGTGTATTTATTTATGCATGCATAATATTACTGTGCTTTTGCATTCCTCTCGTTAAATTGTACAGAATGTTTAAATGAAAAAATATGTTATCACATAGTTTTGTTTGCTTTTGAGCAGAGGATTGTCACTGTTTTGGAGGATGTATTCATAATAAAGGGTAGATAATTTATTTTTGAATGTATTTAGTTAACAGGTGATTCAGAGTACTTCAGTCTGGGAGCTTAATTTGCTACATCACATAGAGAGGAATGCTGAAAATTCCCTTAGTGTGTTTGATATATAGTGGTTTTGGCATAAACTTGACTTTTCTTTTCCAGTGCTTAATGATTTCACGTTCTATGTCTTATTCCTTCACATTTTAGGTTTTTTTCTCCTCTACTTTTCTCTATTTCCTCTATTATTCCTGAAAGATGCTCAGCATCTTTCTGGTCCTTTGATGAATGAGAGAGTATGCACTTAGGGAAATAATGTGCATTTTTGAAAAATAATGAAGAACATTCATTTTGTACGTTGTCTTATTTTGTCTATTGATCTTCAAGAAACAATGCTCAAAGAAAGGTTGTGCAGTTAATCTGAGGTTACTTCTGCAGTTTATGTACTCCATAATAGCTTTTGCAAATCTCAGTTCTACAATTCTACTGTCTTGGTTTATGGTCATTTAGAATTTGGTTTAGCATAAAGGTTGAACTTCACAGTGGTTTTTTATGGAACAATAACAAGTCCGATGAAATTGTACTTTTTCCAATGAGGTAAACCTATTCTGTTTACAGCTCACATTGAGTTCCATCAGTGTATCTTAATACAGTGCTGATAATAATGCAAAACAGCATTTATAACAATTTTAACCGCTCATGAATCTTTATTCTGAAACAGTTTTAAAGAAGTTGTCAGTGTGGTTTTTCAAAATGCCTGTTGTAAAACTCACTTGTTCTTATGAAAAATCTTTTCCACTAGCTACCTTTATTTCTGTACTTAATCTGAAGGATTTGAAACATATTTTATGATTCATGAAATGGATTTGCATCTTAGATGTACTGGCATAGGTGATGTCAAAAATAGTATTTCTCTTAAGAAGGTAATTTCTTATTTCCGCATTGATAAGCCCTATCCACATGAACATGACTGTTACTGACTTTCTTTTTCTCTGGTTCATCAAGTTCTCATAAGCAATATTTGAATACCCATGTGATGAAAAGTTATCCATGGTTATGATTTTCTTAGCCATTGAAAAGAATCTTATTCTAATTATCCTTTATACTGAAAAACAAAGATTGATTTCCATTTCTGTTGTTGCGGAAAAATTGCTCGTAGCTGAAATCATTCAGACTATTGATATTTTCTGTTTCATCTGAAAGAAGGAGAGCAAAGACTACTTTCCAAAATACTTTTTCTGAAAGCACTTTTTCTGCTTACAACATTAAGAAACAGGCATAATGCATATTTATGCACCAGGCTTATAAGATGCTGACAATACCCCTCTATTTTATGGGTTTTTTTAAAGCATATTAATGAAGAATTTACAGGGGAGGGAGGAATGGGGAAGAATGTTTAAGCTTTTGCTAATCACCCCATGCTGTGTTCAGATAGATTCTTAGGTTTGGAAGTCTTATGCGTCATGCTTTAAACCTAGCTGGCAACCAAGCACAGTGCAGCTGCTTGCTTGCCTCCCTGCCATGGGATGAGAAGGAGAATGAAAAAAAAGTAAAATCCATCTCCAAGCAGCAACCTCTGGCACCTGTCCAGCTACCCTGGTTTATGTACTGAACATAATGTCATATGGTGTGGAATGTCATTTTGACCAGCTTGGATCAGCTGTTGTGGCTATACTCACTCACAGCTTCCGATGTACCCTCTGCCTTTTCACTGGCAGGCCAGCATGAGAAGCTGAAAAGTATTTGACTGCTTAGCAGCAATTAAGAACGTAAGTGTGTTATCAGCGTTTTTTTCATCCCAAATCCAAAACAGAGTACTACACTAGCTGCCAGAAAGAAAATCAACTCTATCCCAGCTGAAACCAGGATGTTATGTTTTCATTCTTTCACAGCAATATGTCTTGCTTTTGGTCAAGTCATTTTGGTGTTCCCTAAATCAGCAAAGGATTCCAATTTCTAGAAGTTTTTAGCCTTTTTTTGCTTTATGCTGTTACGACGAAAAGCAGTGGCAAAATTTGGTATAGATCCTGCCTTCATTAGTATGATGGTATCTAGCTTTATAATTTTAATGTGGTTTGAACTAGCTGGGGGAATTAATGGGACAAAGAGCATGAGTTAAGTAAATAACAGTGATGCTAACATGCAAGTCTAATTTTTTCATATGTGATGGAACCTCATCAGGATTTTTTCACTCTTCCTCTTTTTTACATATCTTGCTTTGATGTCTGAGTGAGAGTCTTGGTTCTGTTTGATGGTACTCTGAAACTGAGTACAAGGGCAGATGACATTTTCTTTTTATCCCTTTTTCTCTCTCCTTTTAGAAATAGTAAGATTTTTAAAAACTAAATTTCTGGATTTCTGATTTATATTTGGAAATAAGGTATCTCATTAAAATAACGAACAAGTGTGTTCAGGCACTAATTTCTGTACCTGGATTTGTCTAAAGTGCTTTTATATTCTGTGGTCCAAGATTAACAGTAGAAAAAGCTGAACAAGCATGAGGTTAATGGAGATTTATATTTACTGGTGTTAGAGGAAGAGAGCTGTATCAGATACCTTAGGAAGAGGTTATAATCTTGAGAGAAAATTAAAGACTTAGCTAGTGCTAGGGCTTAGGCACTTCTCTCTGCCCAGGGTTTACAGTGTCGAATGTGTCCTGTAGCACCTGAACTTTTTCTCCTCTTTCAAAAAGTTATCTCAGGTGAATTTGTTTACGTTTCAAGTAGATGAATAGGATGTAATATGAAGGCTGCCATCTTTTTATCCAGAAGGTCTGTGATGACTCACACAAAGTGATGGCTATGTAAGAGGCAGGAGAAGGAGGGGAGGAGAGTTATATTTTGATACCTTCTACTGGGGAAAACCTTACTGTTTTAATAGTCCTTATGTCTTTTACTAAACCTGGAATCATAGAATCATAGAATCACTAGGTTGGAAGAGACCCACCAGATCACTGAGTCCAACCATTCCCACCAGTCTCTAAACCATGCCCCTAAGCACCTCATGCACCCTCACCTTAAACACCTCCAGGGAAGACAAGTCAACTACCTCTCCGGGCAGACTGTTCCAATGCCTAATGACCCTTTCCTTGAAGAATTTATTCCTTATCTCAAGCCTAAATCTCCCCTGGCGGAGCTTGAGGCGATTCCCTCTCATCCTGTCCCCTGCCACCTGGGAGAAGAGGCCAGCACCCTCCTCTCCACAACCTCCCTTCAGGTAGTTGTAGAGAGTAATAAGGTGTCCCCTCAGCCTTCTCTTCTCCAAGCTAAACAACCCCAGCTCTCTCAGTCACCCCTCGTAAGACTTGTTCTCCAGCCCCTTCACCAGCTTTGTCGCTCTTCTCTGGACTCGCTCCAGAGCCTCAACATCCTTCTTGTGGTGAGGGGCCCAGAACTGAACACAAGATTCAAGGAGCGGTCTCACCAGTGCTGAGTACAGAGGGAGAATAACCTCCCTGGACCTGCTGGTCACGCCATTTCTGATACAAGCCAAGATGCCATTGGCCTTCTTGGCCACCTGGGCACACTGCTGGCTCACGTTCAGTCGGCTGTCGACCAGCACCCCCAGGTCTTTCTCCTCCTGGCAGCTTTCCAGCCAGGCTTCTCCTAGTCTGTAGCACTGCATAAGGTTGTTGTGCCCCAAGTGCAGGACCCGGCATTTGGCCTTGTTAAACCTCATGCCATTGGTCTCAGCCCAGAGGTCCAGCCTGTCCAGATCCCTTTGCAGAGCCTCCCTACCCTCCAGCAGATCCAAACTTCCACCCAGCTTAGTGTCGTCCGCAAACTTGCTAAGGGAGCACTCAATGCCTTCATCCAGGTCGTTGATAAAGACATTAAACAGGACTGGACTCAGGACTGAGCCCTGGAAGAGAACAACTGTGAGGGAAGGGCAAAACATAAAAGCTTATGGACAAAGAGAGAGAAATTAGACAGAAACTCTGTGTTACAGTTTCTAATCCATTAATTGTGTCACAATATGTATAATATCTTCTGCTAATCTCCCATGGATCCTCTCACACATACTCCTTGTGTTGGGTTCCATTGTAAATATGTAAGTTAAATGACTAGATAAATGATGAGAAGTGCAATAAAAACCAGTGCAATGTGCCAAAGGTTGCATCGTTTTCTTTAGCTGTCTGCTTTTGAGGTCAGTGTAGGTGGTGCCTGATGAGTAGTGAAAGAACAGTTCTGAAGAGATTCCAGCTAGAAGCAGAAATGATCATTTAAGCAGCATCTGCCTCCTTTTCAATCTGCTCGCTCAGCCATGTACCCACAGGAAGGTCGTAAATTTAAGATGTAATCTGTATACCTACAAATGTAATTGAAGATTTCCATTCATAGAAAGTTCTCATAAGGAGCAAACTGTCAATTTATGTACCATTGGGGTGAATATCCACTTATTGATACCTTATGAAACTGATGCTAGCAGGACAGTACTATTTATATGTACTCATCAGTAAAGATTTCTTTTCTAAACCAAAAACAAGTGACAAAGTTCAGTGACAAAGCTGATCAGACTTTGAATAATCCCTTGTGAAAAATCTGGCAGAACCATGGGAATGTAATGAATAGCTTACACTGATATAATAAATGACTGAAAGTGTTCATGAAAAAGAGGAGCACCAGTTGTGATTAATGTACCGATGCAGTGATAGCAAATCCTTGAACAGATCATTAGATCCCAGTTTATGGTGCCATTTTCTTTAATTAGTCTGCTGAAGGATTACACATCATATTTTTTATTAATAAGCAAGCCTTTGAAATGCCATGTTATCAATATTTTCAAAAAGTCATTCGCTAAAGTACTGAATCCTGGTACTTGAGCAGTAAAAAATCCATTAAATTTTAACTGTTTTTTTTTTCATTCTGCAGTACTTACTTCAGTGTTAAAAAACATTATGATAATACCTCTAAGTAGTAATTTTTGTGGGTTTTTTCTTTACAGCTTTCTCTGTGAATTGTTTTCTTAAACTTGAGTTTGACTAGTAGTGTGAAATTTGATAGCATTTTACAGTCTGTTTGTAGTGTAACAGCTTCTGAATGAGGCATCCAATCAGTAAAAATATCTAGAAAATCTTCAGTGAACAGAACACATACAATTTTTAGCAAAATCATAAAGAGGAGAGGAGGGAAACACTTTACTCACAATGTCTGATCAGAGAGGCAGTAGTTTTAGTCAAGAATCCTGTCTGTAGGAGAAAAATCAGTTGATGGTTATCGACAATTTCCTTGCCAGTCTCCCAGTGCCCCACTGGCAGAAGAGGAATGACAAAGTGTGTATCCTACCACAGAGCTTTGTGGTATGGTACAGGAATTCATATGATGACGCTGACAGGAGTTGCATGCTGGAAGTTCGTGTATATGGAGGCATTCAGAGAGCCTTTAGAACCTGCACTTACAGGAGCAATGGTCTGTGTAACTTTGTGACGTTATACATAAAAATTATTCCACACTCCCTCTTTTTTTTTTCTCTGCTGAATCTGTCAGTCAAAACGTGTAGCCATCTTTCCAGCAATTTGCGCTATGCCCTTTCAGTTGCCCAGAACATCTCTAGATTACCTGCTGAATGGTTTTCTCCTTGCAAAAATGGTGAGATATATGTCTGTACAAGCCTCCACCCTCCTCAGGAGTTGACAGCAAACTTTACTGGTTGTGTAGGTTGAAGAAAATAGTGCTAGTTCACAGTGCTGCCTTTGAGGAACAATTAGTTAAAGATTTAGCCCTCATCTGAAGGGGAAGAAGAATTTTCAGAGTTTGAAAAAAAAGAAACCAAGCTGTATGTATCTCACTTTCTTTAAAATAGTCTCAGGTAGGTCAGAAAAAATGTAACATGAGCATGAAGCTTTGTGCACAGGTTGTACTCAGTGTTCTGTACTAGCAACCTAGTACAGTACCTAACTGGCCATGGCAGGGGAGTTATGTGTATATACATATCTATATATAGTTATATATATACATATATGATTTAAAAAATTACTTCCTTAGTTAAGGAGTCAAAATTTCCCTTTTGGTATTATCTGTCTCATAACTAAAAAAATAATAGTTATGCATTCTACATTTTCTTTTAAATTTGAAAGTGTGTTTAGGGCAGTAGTGAGTGTTGCAATGCCTTCCATTAGGATTTAGTCTTTAGCATGAAATGTTTTAATGCAGTATGTGGTTCACGGCAGACATGGCTTGACCCAGCATATTACAGGCAAGTTGCTCCAATAATAAGAAATAAAATTCCCCTTGTGAGATCCTTATTGCTAAATTGGAGGGAGCAGGGTCTATTTGATGAATAAGCATTAGGCTGGATGGCTGTGTCCAAAGACTTATGGACAGGGGCAAAATGTGCAAATGGAGAACAGTAACAAGTGGTGTCCCCTGAATGTCCGTATTGAAACTGGTAGTGTTCACTACTGTTATTAATGAAATACACAGTGGGACTGAGTGCACCCTCAGCAAGTTTGCAGATGACAGCAAGCTGAGTAGTGCAGATGGTATCCTGAGGGAGAGGTATGCTGTCTAGGTGGACCTTGACAGGCTTGAGAAGGTGGCCTGTATGAAACTCATGAAAATCATCCATGCAAAATTCAATATCCTGCTCCTGCATTGAGGCAATGCCAAGTATCAGGGCAGACTGGAGGATGAGTGCATTGAGAGGAGCCTTGCTGAGAGGCACTTGAGCATTCTGGTGGATGAAAAATGGGACATAATCCAGCAATTTGTGTTTGCAACCCAGAAAGCCAAAAGTATCCTAGGCTGCATCAAAAAAAGTGTGGCAAGGCAGGGTGAGGGAGGTGATTCTGCCCCTCTGCTCTGCTGTTGTGAGACCTCACCTGGAGTATTGTGTGCAGCTCTGGGGCCCCTTGTACAAAACAGACATGGATCTATGGTCCAGGGGAGGGCTGCAAACATAATCAGAGGTTTGGAACGTCTTTGCTATGAGGAAAGGCTGAGAGAGTTGGGATTATTCAGGCTGGAGAAGAGAAGGCTTTGGGGACACCTTATTGCAGCTTTTCAGTATTTAAAGGAGAATTAAAAGAAAGATGGACAGAAGCTTCTTGCCAGGGCCTGTAGTGACAGGACAAGAGTATACAGTTTTAAATTGAGTTAGGATAGGTTTAGATTAGACAGAAGGAAGATATTTTTTACTATGAGGGTGGTGAGACCCTGGAACAGATTCCCCACCCTCACACTAGGAATGTATTTCTACATGTTCACAATGAATTTCGTGATTCCTAATTCGTGCCTGTTGCCTCTTGTCCTGTCACTGAGCACCACTGAGAAGAGTCCAGCTTCTTTCTCTTCATTTCCTTCTATGGAGTATTTGTATGTGTTGGTAAGGTCTTGTTTTGCAGCTAGAGGTGGAGTTATAGTTCCAGTAAAAAAGGTATTCAGAGTCTTTATCATTTAAAATATTGCCTACTAAAGTTAACACTCAAAGGAGAAAGTAGCATAGAGTATGTTACATCCTTTTAAAGGATGATTGCCCCAGGTGGTGTTGCATCCTTTTAAAGGATGATTGCCCCAGGTGGTGTAGCGTTGAACGCATCTCTGATCCACGTGCTAGGCAACCCCTGCCTGTAGCAGAGGTTCTCACATTTTGGTCATTTGAGCAATAAGAGGACTTTTTAACAAGAAAAGAACTCTGTTCATTATTTCTGCTGGCAAACAGGAAGGATATCCACATGAGAGCTCCTCAGACCACTTGCAGACAAAGGCAAGGCCATGCAGGTAGCGTAATCGCTGATACCCAGTGGGAGCTGGCTAGGGCCTTGGCTGCTGGCTGAGTTCACCCTGTGACCAAGGGTCTTGTGCAGCACATCACAGGCCTGGACTTATTGCACTTTGAGTGTAGTGGATCACTGACACCTTGATGTACAACAGTCTTCCAGTCATGGTTACTACAGGTCCTCCGTGGTCCAGAAAACCTGGTGATCTGATAGATTAGGTGTACTGCAAAGCCAACATGTTTGGTTTGGCTTTCTGTGAACTTTGATAAGAAATGATTCAATGAGTTGGCACATGCTTGTTTAGATATTTGTCTTTGGCATTATTAATGAAGAGTGCCTAGGACCTTACCACTAACATGAGAAGCAGAACAGTGTTTGTGAGGTGATAATTAGATGAAGTGCTAACAGAGAAATAAGATGGAAAAATAGTAAATATTGGTTAGACTTAAAATCTTCTACTCTACATTTTAGCCAAGTTTTCTTTAAATATGTATGTCTGTGAAACAAGAAGTTTATAATTGGTTTTGATTTTTCTTTAGGCTGTTGCAGAGTATATACACTGAACAGATACTTTACCTGGCATTTGTTATGTTGGCTTTTCAAGTAGTTGCCTGTAATATTTCAAACTATGGCAGAAGAAATAGGAGGTGCAAATATATGTCTTGTTAATAAGCAGAAAAATAAATCCTTTTCCATGTACACTGAGGAGAAAAGTTTTCTTAATCTAGCAAGAAGGTATTTTGTATACTAAAATGAATTTTTCTTATTTGATTTTGACTCAGGTAATTTTTAAAAACAGTGTGCTAGATATCATTTCTAGAGCCAGGGTGAAAATTTGCATACTGCTCTATTTACATATATACTGTCATGTTGTAGGCTTAATCTTCTGATGGGAATTTGCTATCTGCTGTATTTCAATATTTTATTGTATTGCAACTTTTCTAAGCTCTCTTACTATAAACACTTAGATTAAAAACTTCCTGGCATGCTTTTTGTTCTGTGGCCTGAATATAATGCTTCTTTAGCTCCGTTTCTACTGAAAAGTATTACAGGAACTGTATCTTAACTTAAGAGACTGAAAAGTCTTCTTTCCTTTTCTTTCCATAGGATAAGAAATGGGTTCTCAATCATGAAGATGTCACACTGGGAGAATTACTGGGCAAAGTAAGTAATCAAGTGAGCTAAATGACATCTTCATTGGTATATATTAATCATTAAGCCTATGCATTTCCTGTTTGCCCTATCTTTTAAATTACTGTGGTATGCGATTTTTGTATCAATTCTTTTACTTTAATAAGCAAGGTGGCATTATGCTTTAAATAAATGTAAATCACATTTACGGTAAATGATATAATGTGTGCTGAAAGTGTTTAACTAGCACTCATATTTTCTCTTTTGGAAGGCTTTTAAGCTAACTAGAGTTTTATAAAGCATAATGTGTAAAATGTTGCAAAGTATAAATAGAAAGAAGTTTACGTTTAGGATTTATGTATATAATTTATACTTTTATAAAATTTGATATGACGAGATTATTCAGTCAGTATTTGTAAAAACAAATATTTGTTACTTTTGTATAATTTATTGAACATTAGCTAACTTCATAATTCTGTAAGTATTAAATTGATTCTTGCATAGTGTAGTTTATATCACAAATTCTGTTCAAGGAGTTATAAGTCTTTAAAATCAGGTAAGCCCTCTACATCACTTATATTTCTGGCACAGTTGCAAGTGCCACTCTGGACACAATATTCCGAAAAATCTCTCAAAAACTGAAAAATATGCTTAAGTGAACAGAAGACAAATAAAGCAAGACTTGCCTATGATATGCACTAAAAGAGTTGATAAACTGTTCAAGAAATGGAGGAATTAAATACTCTCTGAAAATCTAGTTACCAGGGATACAATCTCTTTGGCAGTGCAAGATGACAAAATTTATTATCTACTGGTAGACAGAGCTGTGTCTGCGTAAAATATCACGTTCTTAAACAGAACAGTATCAAGGGAGAAAAATAAAGATGTTTCAAGCAGTGGAAAGCTTTGACTTGCTAAAAAATACAAGAATTAGTCTGAATGAGTAAAGACAAACAATTTGAAAGTTGATTAATTTAGTAAATTGAATTTACGTGTGCATTGTTTTAGGAGTAGGTACTGAAAGAAAACCTCATTTGGATTCATAAACACATTTCAAAGTGCACATACCAGTTACATGAGATTCATGGAGATTTTATTTACTTTGAATGATTTTATTTTTTTTCCTGATTTTAGGGCAATTTTGGTGAGGTGTATAAGGGAACACTAAAGGATAAAACTCCTGTTGCTGTAAAAACTTGTAAAGAAGATCTTCCTCAGGAATTGAAAATAAAATTTCTGTCAGAAGCCAGGTGAGTTGTCTCAGTTTAATTGAAATGTATACTTGTTGTGGGTTTCTTTAAAGTTTTCTTACTAGATGGATTTATAAAATCTGACCTTCAGAAAAATTCGAAGAAGCTTTTTTCCTTCTTTTCTCCCCCTCAGTTCATTCCAGAACTACTGTCCTGGAAACTAAAAGTAAGCATTTTTAATGTAAGCAGCATTAGCACTTGCTGAAACTAAATCTTTGGCAAAGCAAGATGTGCCTATAAAGCACAATTTTATTGTTGTTAAGTGCTTCTGTTTAGAACTTTTGAGATGTGCCATGACAACTGGGATAAGGAGACTGGAAAGAAAGTTAATTTATATATGGTTATACCAGTCATAAATCCTTCCTTACGTGCATGTCCAGTAGAGCTGATCAAATGTTGCTAGGTTACTGGGTAGGCCCTATTTAGTAATTTTATCTTTATAAGAGGAGTTCACTCCAGTAGAGATCTTCTATGCTGTGTCAGGCAGCATATGATTGCATACTTTTTTTTCAGATTACAATATTTCCACGTTATGCTATGTGTTCTGAATATAGATTGACGTAGGTAGGTAGGTTTTGACCGCTGAGTGTAGAGGAGTGTATTAGTGTAATTTCACAAATGTTTAAACTAACTTACCCCTCTTCCTATGAAGCTTTGTATGTTTCCATTTTTACTTTTAAACTAGTATGGTCAATACAGACAAGTAAAAGATACTATCTGCATTTGGAGAATGAGGATCAGTCACTATCTATTGAATAATTTTAAACAGCTCGTAACTTGACAGCTGCAGAGATGTGTCATTTGTTAAACAGTCTGCCACTAATGGAGCAATGTTAGTCTGAAAAAAAAGAAAGAAATAGGTTATTTCTCACTAAATATGTATATATTGGGTAGGTTAGTACTTTACTCTTGACCCTAGGAAAAAAAGGAAAAAGGGAACATGTTTTAAGTCAGCAAATAGCAGAAGAAACATTTAAGTTACAAGGCCTCAGCAGAATTCCTACTTGCCTTTTATTTTACATATAAACCCTGGCATGCTGGTTTAGGCTGTAAATAGTCTTATTAAAGTATTGTGTTAGAAGATGCAAATGTTTTTCTTAAATTCCCAAAATTAAATTTGCTGTCCTTTAAAGCTCACTGTATTAATTAATTTCTTAAAGTAAAATTAGAATGTATCTGTATTTGAAAAGTGCGTCAGGGAAGTTTAAAGGTATGCTGTGTGTGCATTTTTGATGTAGCTCTGCTTCTGATCAACCACTGATATGCTATTTAATTACAATAATTCCTGAGAAACTGCAAATGTATCAGGCAGTTTTTCAGTTATATGACAAATGTTATGTAGACAAATGGTAAAATTACAGTAAGAATAATGTAGTGATTTATTAGTATATCAGTATACCCTCTGTTTCAAACAGAATGATGACTGATCTATAGCATTTTTTTCTTTATATTAACAGTAGTTACATTTTCCATTCAAACAACATCAAGGGTTTAAAATATTTTCATATAATAATTATTCAATTTGTTCAATTAAGTTTATTAATATAATAAACTTACTGTGTGTTTTGCAGAATACTCAAACAGTATGATCATCCTAATATTGTAAAACTTATAGGAGTTTGTACACAACGACAGCCTATATATATTGTTATGGAACTTGTTCCAGGTAATTGTCTTCCTTTTTTTCCCATCATGTTTTCATAGGTATTGTTCCCGTGATGTAAAATCTATTGTTTTCTATTTGTCTTTATCTGCATTCTTTTGACTGATCTCAAAATTTACCTATGTTGCAAATCTTTGGAAATATTAGGTTCTACTAGCTTTGGAGTGGACTGAGTACCACGTATCTGTCTTGAGATTTTCTGTAGCCATTCAAGACAACAAAATTTGATGCAAGGTATTTTAGCTGTCTTCATTTTCCTCCTGGCAAGCTATTACGTGTTCCTTTAACAATTGAGTTATATAGTGTATGTTATGATGCTTGTATTTATAGAAACTGAATGGCTAATACTTTAGTTTTAATGACTTAGATTTGGGTCATTTTTGGTAATGCGAGAGGTTTTTTTTCTTTACCAGATTATGTATGTCTTCTGTTTATGGATTGCATTTGATATATTTTTTGAATCTTGAAATCATATTAGTCAGCAATAGCTGGAGATAATTTCAGGTTGTTGGGATGATGACAGCTTTTGGTTAGCTTTACCACTTTGTTGTTTTTCTTTCAGCAGCTGGAAAATGTGTATATGGTTGCCTCTAGTACTAATACAATACTGTATTTATATTTTGTATCACTGGATTTGTCTTCAAAATTGTACAGCAAGCTGATTTAAGAACTACTTAATTCAGGAAGGCTTAGATTGCTTATACTTCTTGAGTACTGGCTTTAGTACAAAACTGATGAAATCTTTGACCTACTGGAATTTCCTGCCTTTATTCAATTAAATTAGTTTAGATTGTTGTATTTGTACCTGTGATTATCAAAATGAAGACTAAAAGCAGTGTCCTGGGTTTTAATGCATACTTAGGTAATCAGCTTCTCCAGACATCTCTAAAGAGAAAAATAGGTATGATCTTTTAACACCATCATTCTGGTTCAGGGTTTTCAATGTCTCGGACAAGTTATTTAAACATAGAGCTACAATTTGATGAGGTATTAGTGAGAATCTTTCTCTGATTCCCATGCCTATTTTTCAGTCCAGATCTATCAAAAAGTTCTGTCTCCTGGCTTTGAATTTGCAGGAAGCTTCTTAATTCTTATCCTGTTTTGCTGGTCTGTAAGTCTTCTAGCTAGCTTCTGTGCTTGCCATTGTGCTATGTTTAAGCCATCACTTTTTTTTCATATTCTTTTACACCTTGGCTAATGGAACATGAGACTGAGCAAATCAGCTGGAAGCAATAAGGATGCCAGTTCTCAAGATTTTGGCAGAGGAAAGGCAAAACACTTACTTAGATCAGTTCAGAGAAGCAGCGATTCTGATGTTGCTAGTTTTCTGTTTTCTAGTAGCAAGTTTGGATGAGATGGCCTAAAATAATAATTATTGGTGCTCTGATTTGATTTGTAATGCTACCCTTTCAAGAACAAGAGTAGTGTAGCAGCTTGCTGACTTGCACTCAAGACAGCTTTCTCAATATCTGCTTTGTGTGTATGTTGTCTTAAATGCATTTACATTACTTTTAATAACTAAAATTTGCATGGCTTACCTTGGAATTTTATTATGTAAATGAATGTGTGAGAAGCTGTGTATTTAGTAAATGTCTGACAGTTAATTTAGTAAATGCCTGAGAAAAAAAATAGAAGCATCTCCATAAAATGTGGAATTTCTCTTGTGTTATCTGAGTTCTGTTTAATGTTTGGGCTTTTCCTATTGTTTTTATATCCCAGATACTTGTAGGCAATATATGTGTATGTCTTTTGAGACTGCTGTGGTGTGGCTCAGTGGTGGCTGCTTCTACTTTTCATTACAGATTGGGATTTCTGAATCTGAATGATTCTTAATTTGTTCAGTTGTTCAAATTTTATTTTGAAACATAGCAGTTTTTGTAGAGAGCTGCTACAAAAGCAGCTGTTAGTGATTCTGTCATTAACTATGCCTGCAGAAAAATCTTTTTGCTTTGTTGCAAATGTAAATGCATTTAAAAACTAAAATGTGTCTGGATTAATTCATCACTGACAACAATAGAGAAGGTGGCAGATGTATATTTAAGCATCTGTGCATCCACTGTTACCTGCAAAAATTACCCACATACTTCCAAATGATAACATAAATAAAGCAAGTTGTCAAGGACAACTCTATCCTCTGTAGGTAGGTCCCTTTTCTTGGTAGGGATGTGTGTGTTAACAAGTTACATGTGTCCTAAAGTAGAGAATGACATTGATAAAGAAATGTCAAGATGGTTCATGGAGCAAGGATTAATTGAAATTATAAAGAAGATAGCAGTGTATATTGCAAATACATAGACAAAGTGAAAAGGTACATGAATATGTTAATTAAAAGAACAATCTTACTTGTTATTCAC
The DNA here is from genome assembly GCA_033459285.1 of Clamator glandarius. Taxonomy (NCBI): domain Eukaryota; kingdom Metazoa; phylum Chordata; class Aves; order Cuculiformes; family Cuculidae; genus Clamator; species Clamator glandarius. Next base: position 233,056 of record JAUNZM010000084.1, on the reverse strand, counting down.
TTGCTGTTGGTCATACTGATCTCACTGTCTACTTCCACTGGTGTCAATCCATAATAGATTACTTCAATACAGAAAGACTTAATTACCATTTTTGCAATCTAGCACCTACCAAGAAAGGAGAGGAAGATCTTAATGTAATGTTTATGTATATTATACAAATTCTCATTAAAACATGCATACGTGGAAAACCACAACTCCCTGCCACTGACTGGGTTTTTAGGGGACAGGTCTCCTTTTCCTCCTGTCCCTTTTCCCCTTCCCTCACGAATTTACAATAAGTGTTACCAAAAAGACCCCACTAGAATTAATTTTGAAATCCCAAACACATTGTTCTCATTTTCCTCCCTTTGCCTACACAAAATTGCCAAGATTGCCATTGAAATTGAGTTAGTGTCTTTAATATTTTATTCTTGTAAACTTCTTATATATTTGTAAGCTAAGAGATCTATTAAGCAATGCTAGCTTGATGCTATAAAAAAGCAATTTAGCAAAGCAGGTGGTTTTAAAATGTTGGTTTGTGATACTTTTGTACTAACCTTTAAAGCACTCTTGCAAATAATTAATTTTACTGTTCTTTACCTAATTTAAATTAAAATGTTATCTAAATGGAACTCCCACACAGATCCTTAGAAGAACCCAGTGCTGAAGTCACTGTGTGGCTTCTCAGCTACCATCTAATAAAATTAACCTGAATTAGTGGTGTCTTTTTCTGTAAATTTTTAGTAGAATAAGAACTGAGAAAACATCTGTATTTGGAAATGATCTTTGTAATAAACATTTTGTTAATGGCAAACTTCCCATAGAGATTTTGTCCTCTTAATTGTGATTCTTCTGTTATTACAACTCTAGTTACCAGTTGGAAAATATTAAGAACATTAAAATGGAAGAAAATTAGAGGAATGCAGCACCAATGCATTTATATGCTAATCTGCATGCATTTTGTGTTCCTAACAGAAGTTGGACTTCTCTTTTTCTGTTGTGCGCTTACCTTTGCTTACATTTTCTGATTTCGTATTGCTGACTTCTACTTTTTGCATTCTGTTGGGCCTGAACAATGTATATGTATATTCCATCACACTTATGTGGTAAGTCAGTTGTGCTGGTTTCTAAATACAGAGACCTGAGTAATGTTGTCTCCCTTAACATGTGATGTGATGTCCTGAGCAAGAGAGAATATGATGTGAGATCCAGAATCAGTGTAATTTCTTGTAGAGTTCTCTGCGTGGTGAGCCACACCATCTAATTTGTTAAGCATCTGCGTTATCTGCATAGTATATAAGTGAGATGCATTTAATGAAAGACTGTGTTTTAATAGTTAGCTGATATGCAGATAAACTTGGTTTATGACCCTGAGCTTTACCTTGCAGCAAAACCTGGAGAGGACACAGTCTCCTTACTGATTCTGACTCAAGTGTTGCTACTGAGTAGAGAAAAAAAGTCTTTTGACTACCAGTTTCATCTTCTGTCTCAACTGCCCCAGAGCAGACTTCACATGCTGTGTTAGCGCATAGCTAATGAGAACTCCATGCCAAAAAGACATATTTAAAAGACTTTAAAATAGAGCAAAATAGATCTTACTGTAATTGCGATATCATGCAGTGAATTTCAAATCCTGTATTGAAAGAGTAGGAATTATTCAGAATACTCCAGGAGAAGCAGTGTAGAACTCTCAAGTTGATATATATTGCCCAAGATTATCATGCCTTTAAAAAATTATTGTTATAAAAATTAGACTGTTGGAACCTGTTAATATTACAAAGAACTCTGCTAATCGTATAGGATACAATAAATTATTTTGTTTTTACTATTCCGCCTTTTCTCCCTACTAATTTATGATGAAATATCAGCTAAGATTGCTTGATAAGATTTTTTACAAAGGTGGGATTTGATGTAGGTTTTTTCTGGGATCTTCTGATCTAAAAATAGGAATATTACATTATTTCATAATTTAATACAGTAACTTTTCCCTAATCTGTTTTGATACATTTTAAGTACTCAGTTTATCCTAGAAAGACAGAAATAGTTAAACTGACAATTGCTAATGGATTTGGGGGAAAGAAACCTGTTATTGTTGAGATTTACCAAATGCTTGATATTAGTATAGAGCCTTGAATTTGTATTGTAATATGAATTTGACTAACTTGACTGAGAAATGGTGCAGTAAAGGTGAGATACTAGTCTTAAGATTGTTCCACGAGGGTTGTTGTGTATTTGACACTGAGTGCAGTCTGTAGTCTTCACCATAGGAATTTGCTGATGCAGATAAGCCTTTTTCAGGGTAGTTTCCAGTATGAGGAACGGCATAACTTAGTGTAAAAGTATGGTTGACAGTTCTCTATAGGAAAGCATGTAACTTTTATGTGATGCTACATCAATCTAAAAAATTAAGCATTTTACTCATATTTGCCAGGAAATTTAATCATCTTTGCAGTGTGCCTATTTTCCCAATGTTTTTTTGTGTGTTGTTGACCTTAAAACTGAAGAAAGGGAAGTAATTATAAGGACCTGCTTTGGTATTCAGAACAGGGAAAGCACAATTTGCCAGTGACTCTTAAGACTACAGAGTGCATAGGAAGTTTTTGTAACAGCTCATTTTTAGCAAATTTAAACAATGATCATAGAGACTGCCTGGAATACTGCTAGCATTGTCTGTAAGTTGTGAGTGTCCTAGTATGGAAGTCCTAGTGCAAACAACACCTTTCTGTGTTTACCTGTTTATTGTTGCTAGTCGTGTCCTTGGCTCTCAATGCACACTATTCTTTTAACTCTTGGGTTTTTTCTTTCCTGTTTTGTTTTTACATATATGCATTTCACATGTGCATTTACACTTGTACTTCATTACTGCCACTGTTAATATTACTATGGCAAAACTTTGCACGTTTATAGGAATTTTTATTTGCTTTGCTTAACAGGAGAAAATATGTTTTAATTGGATTTTGCCATAGTGCTCTGTGGGCAGTTGAAAATCCTAGGGTTTATTTGCAGTTTCTGTTACTACTTAAATAAAACAAACAAAAAATAAGTGAAATCACTACATGACGCAAAAATGATCCATCAGCTTAAAAGTAAAGGCACACTATTTGAAGGAAAATGAATGCTTCAGCATTTCTAAGTCTATTTTTAATAGTTTGCAAACAGCTGCCTACTTTCTCAAAAAACTATCTTCTAGAATTGCGACAGATGCGTATTTACTGTTTTAAATTCATAGTTTTAAGTAGCTGTGTTTGGGTTTGTTTTATTGATAATGTTTATGGAACTAAGAGAGTAGGCAATAAAGAAACTCCATTTCTTTACATTAGGCAAATGACTGACCACATGAATCCTCAGATTTATAAAATGCTTGCAGGTGCAGATAAGAGTAATATCAATAATAGCTTATAAAACAATTACAAATATTGAATCATGGAGCTCTTCTGTATTAGATGACTCTTAAAAGTTATGGCCAGAAGCATGCTGCATCTGCATGATTAATGAGCGTATAAATGTAGGAAGCATTAAGTGGACTCCTTAAAATGCTACTTAACAAGGCTATTTAAGAAAGGAAATTCTCCCTCTTCATTTGAGATTATTTATAAATAATGTATATAATCCGTATAGTTCTTAATAATTGCTGTTGTGTTAAAATATTAGTATTTGTATAATTATTATTTATAAAATTATTTAAGTTATATATAAAAATATTTAAATTATATATGTCAGTAATGTATGTTGCTATTTCTGGATATTAGTGAGTGTGACATTTCCCAACATAATTTTGGAACTGTATCTTAGTTATGTTCAGTATTAATACTGGTTATTGGAATAATGAAAAGAGTGTGAGGAACAAGTATGTAGGTAACACTTTGGGCACCAGCTCTGGAGAGCACTGAAGTACATACTCACAGTTGATTATAAATGCTATTAAATCGAATATTTCCAAAACTAAATATTTTGCAAATTGATTTAACATATTTCAGTGTTGTTTCTTGTATCTTAATTTCTTTTAGATCACAGATTTTTTTTTCTTGTAAAACATTAGCTTCCTTTTGTGTGCACCACTAAGTGAACTGTTCTATTGCTATAAAATACTACTTCAACTTCAGCGTGAAGTCTGTACGAGGAAGTATGGCCAACAGTAGGAGATGCTGATAGGTGGCATTTTCAGTCTCTTAAAAATTTCCATATATAATGAGCAATAGTTCACATTCACAGTGAAATACGTAAAGGCCTATTTTCAGGAATACAGTTGTAGCAGGCAGCTTTCATGGAGCTTCTGCTTCTGCACTACATTTTGTCATCTGTTTAGTAAAATAATTCTATAGTATTAGGCAGATTCTCCAGTACTGCTGTTTATGCTCCTGTAAACTCCAAACAGGTGATCAGTTTCTGCTTGGTGATAATACTATATTCGTCTAATTATTTCTGTAGTACTTAGAGTGGTTGGAGCAAATCTTATTTCCTGGTAGTGTGCCATTAACTGGAATAACAGGTAGCCATGTAGAATACAGTGGAAATTCCAGAGATAAGAGAAAGCGTTACTTACTATTATGTAATCATCTAGTTTTCTTTCAGTTTATTCATAGTCTAATTGATCTGCTTATTTTGCTTTATCAACAGTTATCAAGTTGGAGATAAAGCTCTGACACTATGGGTGTCAAATAGTAAATTAGAGTTTTTTATATTTAGACTTGTTTTAAGAATCACATAAAGATGTTACATAGCCACAATTTTACGTTGAAGGGTTTGTAGTGAAATCCTCTTAACTCAGCTTTGAAAGTATCCCTGTGGATGCTTTCTTGTAAAGATGAATAGTGGGACCATTGGCCACAGTAGATGATAAAAGTCAGCAAGAGTAATTCTGTTAGTTAAAGGACAAACTCTTAAGCCTATCAGATTTAACCGAAAATTATATGTCATGTACAGAATGAGATGTATATCACTTTTCTCTTTTATTTTGTCTGCATCTAACAGTACTTTCAAAGTTATATTGAACAGAGCATTTAAAAGACTGTTTTGTCATCTATGCAAGGACAGATGCAAGAAAACAGAACTGCTAGTAAAAACATACCTTTGCTGACTGTTTTTCACTATTGAGGATCTGAGATTAAGATGATTTTATTTAAACTGTGTTTTGATGATAGGCATAAAATAATACAGCTCAAAATATACTTTATTGGTTTTGCTCAAAACTCCAACATTTTATACACTAAATGCCAAACACTGAAAATTAGCAAGTTCCTTCATTTTTTGTATGGCTCTGTGAGAAGGCTTTTTTTTTTTTCAACTGTATCAGGATGATTCTATCTCTCTTTTCAGTTCTTCTCTGCGGTGAATTTTTAGAAACTCACAGTCTTCAGTATTGGAACGTTGGCTGTTTGAGCTTAGCGGTGCTTTTTAGAGTGATCTTATGTGCTTCTTTCTGTAAGCTTCCTCGATCTACTGTTCTCATTCAAGTAACACCACAGTTTGTCAGGTCTGAAAGGTTTCCACATTCATAAAGGCATATGATCATACTAACTAGTTAAGATATTATTCCCATGTACAGCACAGAAAGTTATATATATATATATGAAATAATTTTAATCAGCTTGTTTATATATCATAGAATCATAAAATAGTTTGGGTTGGAAGGGACCTAAAAGATCATCCTGTTCCAACCCCCATGCCATGGGCAGGGACAAACACTATATCAGGCTGCGCAAGGCCCCACCCAGCCTGGCCTTGAACGCCTGTAGGGATGGGACAGCCACAGCTTCCCTTGGCAACCTGTTCCAGTGTCTCACCACTCCCATGGGGAAGAACTTCTTCCTAATATCTAGTATAAATCTACCCCTCTCCAGTTTATACCCATTCCCTCTCATCCTATCAACACAAGCTTTTATGAACACTCCCTCCCCAGCTTTGCTGTACACCTCCTTCAAGTAGAGGAAGGCTGCTAAAAGGTCTTCTCAGAGCTGAACAAGCTGAACAACTCCAATTCTCTCAGCCTGTCCTTCTATGGGAAGTGCTCCAGCCCTCTGATCAGACCTGGACGCAATACTCCAGGTAGGGTCTCACAAGTGCAGAGTAGACAGCGAGAATCACCTCCCTCGACCTGCTGGCCATGATTCTTTCGAGGTAGCCCAGGATATGCTTGGCCTTCTGTGCTGCGAGCACACCTTGCCAGCTCATGTCAGGCCTCTTATCGACCAGCACCCCCTAGTCCTTCTCTGCAGGGTGGCTCTCAATCACATCACCCCGTATCATGTACTGCAATTGGAGATTTCCCTGACCCAGGTATAGGATATATGTTGGAGGGGAGAACTGCTTAAAAATAATTAAGTGTCTGCTGTAACCAGAATAATTCTGATCACATGTTTAAGAAATGACACGTATTTTCCTTCTCTCTGGCCATACCTACTTTTTGCAAGTTATCAAGCTACATCAATAACCTCTCACACTACAGGAAAGGTGTTTGTTACTCAGTCCAGTTTGCACTGGTATAATGAAATCTGTTAAGATTTGCTTGGAATTAAAAATTCTGTATCCTGAGATTCACCTTGTTGGAGGTGATCAAGAGATGTGATCATTCCCCTTTACTCAGTAGTGGTGAGGCTGCACCTGGGGTACTGTGTCCATTTCTGGGCTCCCCAATACAAGAGAGACATGGACATACTGGAGACAGTCCTGCAAAGGTCCATAAAGATGATAAAGGAAATGGAGGATCAGAGGAGTTGAGCACCTCTCCTGTGAAAACACACTGAGAGAGCTGGAATTGTTCAGCCTGGAAAAGAGAAGGCTCCAGGAGACCTTATAGCAATTTTCAAGTACCTATAGGGGACGTACAAGGAAGGCGGAGAGGAACTTTTTACAAGGGCATATAGTGATAGGACAAGGGGTAATGACTTTAAACTTAAAGAAGGCAAATTTAAATTAGATATAAGGAAGAAATTCTTCACCTTGAGGGTGGTCAGGCACTGAAACTAGTTGCCCGGGGGAATTCTGGATTGTAACATTCCTGTAAGTGTTCAAGGCCAGGTTGGATGGAACTTTGATTAACCTGGTGTACTGGGAAGTGTCCCTGCCCATGGCAGGGGGGTTTGAGCCAGGTGATCTTTAAGGTCCCTTCCAAACCAAACCATTTTATGATTCTGTAGTTTCTCCTGTAAGGAAGATCTGAGAGGGCTGGGGCTGTTCTACCTGCAGAAGAGAAGGCTCACAGGAGATCTTATTAATTTTTATAAATACCAGAAGTGAGAGTGAAAAGACAACAAAGCCGAGCTCTTTTCAGTGGTGACCATTGACAGGACAATGGGCACAGATGGAAACAGACGATGTTCCTCCTGAACCACAAGAAACAACCTGTCTGTGAGGACCAGCTGACTTCCAGAGGTCCCTGCCTCAAATGATAGATGATTTGGTAAAAATAGAGTAGTTTCTGGTTTTCCTGTAGTATTACCATGTTTCTCATTTCTTATAGTATGAAATATAAATAGAATTAGACTCCTAATTTTGTATGAAACTTTTAATATATAGTATCTATTCACATTGCTAAGGAAGGCAGTATGTAAAATTGTTTAACAGCATTATTTGCAAGGGAGAATGGCTGCAGTAAATTCTTTGCAAAGTGAAAAGAAACAATGACTGTAGCAAGGGCTAGATACACACTAGCAAATAAATAGTGTGATGTGGAAAGCTCTGCTATGATTTTTTGTCATTGCCTGGAACAGTAAAATAAACCCTTACTGCAACCATTCTGTGATTAAAGAAGTATATTTATCACAAATTATCAATTGTCAATAGTTTTGATGTAAATCTGTATTGAACATACACCTGTGAAAAATTTGATATATCAGAAAAATGCTGTGCAGTTTTCACGTTTAAGCACCTGGTATTAAAGGGACATTAGGAAGACCACATTTTGAAATGGTAATTCCTTTTTCTTAGGCTAACCTCAAGCTGATGGGTTAAGGAGAACACCTAATAGTTGCATTTTTATTTCGTCTTGTACCCCTAATGAGAGATAAATTTGAAAGTCGTATGTGATGTGTTTCACTATCCATCTGTCTATTTTTCTAGGAGGTGATTTCCTGTCCTACTTAAGAAAAAAGAAGGATGAGCTAAAAACCAAACAGTTGGTGAAATTTTCATTGGATGCTGCTTCTGGTATGGCATATCTTGAATCTAAAAATTGTATACATAGGTAAGAAGATATTTTTTTCTCACTATTGTAATTTTGGTCTTTGGAAATGCCAGCTGTCGAAATGTATATGGGTAACTATTGTCAGCAGGGATCCCTAAAATTTAAAGAAAAGACTACACATTTTCTGAAAGGAGATCATTATTGCTTGACTAATTCAAAACTAGTCAGTTCATTTGGGTAAAAATAAGTACTACATTATTTGGTCTGTTTAGTTTGTTGCTATTAATATAGTAATAATGATTTTTCACCATAATAATTCACTTTATAGTGAGCTTAATTCCTACAGTGACAATTAATCCAGGCAAAGAGCAATCTGTGAGGCTTATATACTGTCTGAATTTACAGGTCCTTGCATGGCCAGCAAAGAAGTTAAGTTACATTTCAGATGTATTTCACAAACAATCCACTGGTTTCCCAGATAATAAAGGGAGAAAACCTAAAATTCTGTATATTAAAATATTAATTGTCTGGACCGCTTTCTCCAAAATATAGTAGAATATACGGCAGTATGTTCCAAGGTATCTTATTTCTGTTCCTACTGTTCCTTTTTGTTGTTTTTTTCTCCAGTTTGACTCTGCTGTGATGCTGCTTATGCTCAATTTGTATCAAAGGGAATGTACCTGATTTCCACCTATTTTTCTCTCTGAATTTTTTGTATATACCCTGCTACAATGATATGTCTGGAATGAGAGGCATAAACACAATGATAATCCACTTTACAGTAAAAATTACAAAGAACAAGTTTTTATTTGCAATATTGATGACTTCCACTTTGCATTGTAGAATGTTTGTACATGAAATGTGTGCCACTTCACTTACATAATCAGCGCATTTCATATTTAGCACCATTCTGATGAATGAATTGAAGACCCGAGAGGAATTTCTCTTAGATTTTTATGGACAGTGAGTTATTCAGTTGCAGTCAGGCAGATCAAGAAGTAGCTTTATTTTGAAAAATATTCTTTGAATGAGAGTAGTCTCAAAGCCCATTTAAAAAATCTGAACAGTATTATTGTAAGCATCATTGGTATATTTTAAAGATGCTTGAATAGAATAGGAATCTTATACTGTTTCCAAAACTTTGAAAATTATTCTGAAACACAAGTCAGTTGAAACTCTTCTGCAAGATCTCTCTGTATAAGAAATACTGAAGGAAGAAAAATTGACTCATGTTGTAAAGCTGTGGAATATTCCTTTTGGGAAATCTCTGGGGGATAATAAAACTAAGGTCCCAGTATTCTGTGATGGTAGAATATCTAGCTCTGACTCTGGCTCTGTGCAGCCTGGCTGTTTGACAAGAAAATAACGGCATAAAAAGCAGAGCAAGTAACAGCTCTAGTGATTTACACTAACCTCATAAATACTGTAGTGCTTAGTATATCTGTAACTGTCAGGTCAATGTTAAATCAAAAAAGCCTGTTTAGAACTCCTATGTTCTTAGAAAACAAAACCAAAGGGAAAAGTAACAGCTGAACAACTAGAAGTTACTGGAGCTCTGTTGGGCAATTGCAATTGCAATTGCAATTACTGAACAAGACTATGGTATTTATTAATTAAATGATAGTGTTATCCCTGCAAAATATAAATAATTTTAGAAGCAATTATTTTGGAGAAATGCTCTCCTCACCTCCCTCTCCCCCTTTTTTCAACTCTGGTATCCCTGCTCATCTCTGTGGATTAGTACTGCACTAATTGTTGTAGATGACAATGTGGCTTCAATTTGTATCCGGAAGGTGCACTGACATGTATTGGTGAATAGGCACAGCTATTCTTTAGCTGTGTTTTCAAAGCTACTATTGATTCATAGAATATATTTCAGAGAAAAGATACATAGCGATGTCTTACCATATGAAGAATTAATTGTTTCAATGTTTTCAATTAAAAAGCTGAATACAAATGTGTTGTACAGGTCTCAAGTCAGGAAAAAGAACTGTAATCTCATCTGTTTTGTTCATTCTGTAGGCTTGCCAATAGACACAGCATGGGTTACACATACTATGGTACAAGTAGGGCAAAAATTCTTTCTTCTGTGTACTTTTTAACTGTCAAAAGCTTCATAAAATTTGAGCATTATTATCACAGATTGTGACAGGAGGTTGTCAGAGAGAGCTACCACTTTCCTTAAAGGCAGAAACGAAATTCTGAGTAAGTCTGTATTGAAGTAAACTACATTTTAAAAGTGTAACCAAGCAAGCAAACAATATCCTCAGGAAAACTTCTTACTTTTATGAAATACACAGGTTAATAAAGCAAAAAAAATGTGTTTGTCGTGTTACTTTACCAATCTTGTTTTCTGGGATATTCAAGATTATTTTCACTTTCATGGGACTGGCCGTAATAATGTGCTTATTACATTTATGAGCTAGTTCTTCTGAATTTGACAGGTAAATTTCTGAACCAGGACAGCGACCAAATAAGTTTAGTGGTTTTGATAGAGGCACTTCTGGATGGGAGGTTAATTTTCAACTGCTTTTATTCCTTCATATGGACACGTTTTATGGAACGTTCCCTATTGCCCCTCAACTAGCAAGCTTTTTTCCACGAAAACCAGTATTTCCACTGACTTTATTAGTTTATAAAGGTACTGTGTAATTATAGCATTGTAGTTTTTACACAGGTTATTGGTTATCTTTTATTTGGTACATTGGTGATAAGGGGTACTAATGGAAGAATCATTAGAAATATATAGTATTTATTTCAAAAAATGGTCCAGATGGTAAGCCTGCAGGAAGCAGAAGCTTTCCTTGTCCCAGCTCTGTAGTGGGTAGCTGAGGGTCTGTCTGCTAACACAATCCTAGGAGCCCTAGTTGTTGCTAAGCAAATTAAGCAAGCATTTAGTACCAAAACAGTGGCACTGCTCCCCTTGCAATGCTGCTTGACACTGTTTCAAATGCAAGGGAACACTGTGCCCATCGTAAGGCTGCTGAGTTTGGTGATGCTTTCCAACTGCTGTCGTATAGGAGGAGAGACAGGTGAACACTACTACATTTCACTCTACTTAGATTGAATCTGAATAGATAGGAGTATTATATACCAGGTTTCAGCTTTTAAAAATATTTTTTCAAGGGGTTTCAGTTTGTTGGGCTTTTTTCCCTGCAATTAACAGTCACCTCCACTGTCACATCGGGAAATGTGGTTTGATCCTAGAGGTACATTAAACGACAGTTAAAGTTGAATCAGTTACGAGTGACTTCTGATGGTCTGAAATATTGTTTGAGCAACATGATTATTTTTTTTCATTAGTGCTTGTATGATCCTGATCTGAAAGTATTAACGAAAATAAACAGGGAAATGTAAGTATCCAAGCCCATTAAATTAGATATTATAAATATTGCATTCTTTAAACTCATTGTAACAAATCAGAGAGATTATTGAATTCTAAATATCCTAGAACAAAAGTGGACATGAACTATGATGAAGATGTATCTTTTCTCTGAAATATATTCTATGAATCGATAGTAGCTTTGAATAAAAAGCAATCTTCCTTCTAATTGTCAACTCTTTCCTTAAGCTATTGAATTCTGGCATGGCTGAGTAACAAAAAATTTTAAAAGGAAGAGTAATAATTTTTTTTCCTTGAGGACTCTGTATTTGTTGTGGAGGTTGATTCTGCTACCCCTTGTGTGCTTTATTTGTAATTCACCTCAACCTCTATAGAAGCAAATTAACTATCTCACATTTAGCTTTGCCACAGCCACAGAAGGTTTGTAGTTAGAGTAACAGATGTTGGATTGTCAAAGTATGATATAAGAAATGTCTGAATACATTTCTGCTTACTGTAAATCTGAACATATCATGCTATATCAGATATTGTATATCATTGTGAATGTCCAGCAGTAGTTATCGCTACCACTTGCTACTCTTCCCTTTAAATATTAAATTGCAAGGCATCTATTAATACAAGTGAAAAACAAAGTTGTTGTTTAAGTGTGGCCCTTCAGAGGCTTAATGTTAATAAAGTTCCCAGAGGCCAGTTTACCGTAACATATTTGATTCTGATCTTTCTCAGTTTTAAATGGCAAATTGAAGTTTCTTCATATAAAACATATAAAGAAAAATTACCTTTTTTTTCCATGACTGAATTTTCTTTTGATAAGGCAGTTATAACATTTCATCTTATTAACTGCAATTTCCTTTGGATTTCATCCTATACATAGTCTATGTATGAACCACATGGCATCAAGGCTAATCTAGTATGATAAGCCAAAGATAGTTCTTCATATTAGTGTATTGAAGTGTGTGTTAAAGTTTTCAGTGAGGATGGTATTTACATTTTATGATAACCTTTCCCTAGGACTCCCTGTTCAGCTTGTGTTTGAATATCATCCTTCATGTGTTCCCTGTCAAATGGGGAAGGTATCCAATTATTTCAGACCTTTGAGATTTCACTATGTCACTTTCTTTAGGATGGTGACTGAAAATGTCATGTTAAGTTAAACTAAAGATCGTAACAGATAAATTGTTTGGCATATTATTGCAGAACTGTTTTGTAGCCCTAGTTATTTTGAAAAAAAATTGATTTTCCTACTGACTATTCTAATGAAAATACAAGTTGATGATAGAATATAGCTATAACTCCAAATACAGGGGAAACTGAAAATCCATTATTTTTCACAATAGCTAGATATGTGTAACAGGTTCTGGGTTTGCTTTTGGTACATCTCATCTTTCAGTTCGTAATTAGAGGTTAAATTTGCCATTAGAAGGTAATCATCAACTGACTCTTTGTATTGTATTTTTACTGAATCATGAGTGTGTTTCATGTATTTATGTATTTCTTAGATGTGACCAGAGATCTTAATTTAACACTTGCAGATTTTGTGCTTCTGAAAGATGATGTTTATTTTAAAAAATAATCTTAGGTTATAAACAATTCATAAGAGATTTCAGAGGGGTGGTAGATTTTTTTTCTTGTTACAGAAGATGCATATTATGATTTTTTTTTGGTTTTTTTTTTGCTTTTGTGGTGTTGAGTCAATATATCTTTTTCTCATGAAATATCTCTGATACAGAAAATTCCCTTTTGAAAAATGAGTAAACTTTGCTAGAAATAAAACAAATGAGATTCAAAGCAATATAAGCTAATTTTCTTTGACGCTCTCATTCTATTTAACAAGCTGTAGCATTTTGCATGTTATAGTATTGTGTTAGGGTTATTTTTATTTAACTGCAATACCATTTTCTTCTTGATAAATATTAGGATTTCACAAGTGTTATTCAGAGAAAATCATCTGAGTGACATCTTTTGCAATAATAAATTACTTGTTGCATGAGAACAACAGGTTCTCTCTAAGACTTGAAAAGTTAAAAATGAGAAGAGAGGATATTTAAACTAAGATAAAAATATGAAACTAACATATAGCTAGTGTTTGTGAAAGCTGTTGTGGCAATCATAAAGTAATATAGCTTTCTTATGTAGTATAAATAATATTCTCTCTACCCTTACAGCCTTGTTGTAGTGGAGAGCAGTGGATGAAATGTAATTACTTTCTATCGTAAATGTAAAAAGTTTAGTGACTCCTACTGTTTAAGGAAATTACCACAGTCTTTTGTTATGCAAGTTCAGTAAAAGTGTGTACTCTGGAGCTATTGTCAAAGGACCTACCTCTATACTTTATTCAGAAGCAGGTACAGAAAAGAGAATATACTTTTGGTATGTGTACTACACCAATTGGATTGCTATCATGTACAACATTGAGACATGTCTGCCTCATATCTTCATTCTAGTTTCAGGAGATTAGTTTTTAAGATTTCCACTTCTCTTTGCTGTCATTACTTTCAACAAGAATTTTAATTTCTGTGACTTACTATTGAACTTTTAAGAGATAGCATGAGAAGTTTCAGTAGGCCATCAGATTTTGCTGGTTTGTGTAAGCTAGTTTCTTTGAGTAGAAAAAGACATAATTAGCAAATAACTTCAAAATTCCTTAACGTCTTCCAGAGAGGGGAAACAGAACCTAATGTTGAGCAATGTAAACATTTACATGCTCTTTCAGGAACTGCTCCATTACCGGCTTTCTAGGAATATCTATCTGCTCCTTAAACAGCATATTTTGAATGGATTTAAAACATAAGCTTGGAGAACTCTGTAGCTTTAATAATAATAATTATGAAGAAATGGTGAGATATGAATCTGAAAGTATCAAGAGATATAGAAGGAAATGATTATTCAACTAAAGGTCCTAACCTCCCACTGAAATTCAATAATGAATTAAAAGCTGCAACTTTTTACAGCCAGATGAACTTTTATTCCATTAATGAAAAGCAAATTAATTTGCCATTATCACTGTCTGTCTGGTTATTTAAAATAACATAGTGGTTTGCTTGCCATCTTCGAAGTAAAAATTTTAATATTAAATTGTAGTGAAAAGTGAACTGATACCATAGAGCAAAGTATAAGTGCAGAAGACATTGCAAAAAGTGTTGTATATTTACTGAAGTGCATTAAATACAGCTTGCCTTGCTGAAATCGACAGAAAAATTGTCATTGGATTCAACTGGAAAAGAAGTAGGTGCTTAGATGAAAATGAATGGTTTTGATATACTTCAACGTGTTATTTAACAGGTTGTTGTAGTTCTTACCATGAATCTACAGCAGAAATTTTTCTCCATTTACTATATTTCGGAGTTCAAAGTTTCATATTAAATCTGCTTGGGCAGTTCAGACACCCCGCCACCATCAGATGCCATCAGATACTGAATACTTCACAACCAGGAATTGCACACTCTTTTTGTGTCTGACTATACTACTGGTGGCATTTCCTGAGAATTTTTAGACTATGTCTTTGATAATCTATGCCAAAAAGAAAGAGGAAATACCAGATTTCACTTTTGCAGTGGATAAAAGGTGTTAGTGGTTGACAATAAACAAGGTATTAGATGATATGATAATACAAAAGCAAGAAGAAGGGGAGGAGAGGAGGAATGCAGTCAGCTAAATGCCAGTCACTTCAGAAACAAGGTATGGGATACGTCTTTGAACACAGATCATTGACCAGAGGGTAAGCCTGTCTGTCAATGTCTGTTTAGTAAAGTCAAAGCATGCTTTTGTGTACACTGTTTTCTATAAGGTGTAGAAGGTCTCCTGTTTTATGTCTTATGGCAGAAATTCTAATTAGCATTTCTAGAAAAGGAAATATTTGTCGCACAAAGCTATAATGTATTGGTTTATTATTTTATTAGCTTCCTCATACTGACTCTTGACATTCCAAAGAGGAATGTACTCGAGTTGTTTCAGACAGGAATCTACTTCCATTTTAGTGAAAAATTCTTACACAGTATGTCATTGGTAATGACTAATAAATTCCTAAATGGCTTTCCTGAGGAAAATAAACATATTCCTCTTTTCTAATTTCTGTACTCACAAATATATATTTATACATGCATACTAGGTTGCACCTGTTTTGTGAATTTGACAAAATGTTTATCCATTTTTCTGATAATACTAGGGGTGATATACCTTACTCTAATTTAGTTCTTCCCTGTGCCTCAGGAGGTTTTTCAGAATTGCTTTTGAGCTTTACATTGCTGTAGCTTATCACGAAACTATTTCATTTAGTGTAGGTTTATTGCTGTGAACATAGTGAAAAACAGATGAAGGAAGCATTTAAATTGGGTTTTAGTGTACCTTCATGAAAGAACTTAAAAGTTTATTCAACTGGAAAACATGTTTTAGAGAGTGTATTACTTCTGCGTGATCATAAGTGGTGTATAGTTCTACATATCAAATAATGAAGAAAACATTTTCTAGCTTATTGTTCATCATTCTTTGAGAATAAAGACTTTTTGCTCATAAAGCTGAGAGAAACTTAGGTGAAGTTATACACGTTCACCTCAGTTCAGAGGTAAATTCTGTTCCAGTAAGTACTGCTCCTAAAAAGGTTCTGAGCTAATTTAATGCATCTTAAGAAATCGCAGTTGCTGAGAATAAGTAAAAGAAAACATACACTAAGCTAAGTGCATGTTACATTGCTCTGTACTTCTCAGGCTCTTTATCTTGTTTGGTGGAACTGTAGTGCTGGGATATGCTTTTTTGAAACATTTTCATATCACTGTGAATATTAATTGAAAAGGGGACTTAGCCATTGTCAAAGGCTATTTCAAAATCCCTTATGCAAGGCAGTGGACAGTGAATAAAGCTTTATTGGCATGTTAGCTGATTTGAAAGGTTGAGAGAGATCATCAATGTACATGGAGCTGTAAGAACTGTTGAATCAATGTTACAGTATTTCACAGATTTAAGGTGAGTCACTCAAGCCTGACAGAAAAAGCTCCTGACAAAGCTGAATGTCAAATACTTCACCAAGTCTCATGGGATCTGGAAAATAAAAATAGATTAATGAAATAAAGGCCAAGTCCCAGTTTTAAAATGCTGCATATAGGCATTAGGATGGCAGGATTAGTAAAAATATTTTATTCAAAAGGCCTTCTGCTTTTGAAGTGATTTCTGAGCAGGATTTTGGAGGTCAGTATGATGAGGAAGCTTAACAAATGCTTAAACAAGGAGTTTTTAAACTGTCCTGCTATATATATATTACTTCTTAATAGTTAGTTGGTTGTAAACATCTCCATCCCCATTCACTAACAAATTAATTGCCTGTCCTTCCTGTTTGGTATCTTAGACATTTCTGACTCCTTATTCACTTGTAGGAAGCCACTTTTTCATCCCATTACTGCTTCTGCAAACTATCTTCTCTTGCACATGATCATTTGGACTATTTTCTTATCCTCCTTGCAGGGTCATGGATGAAATCATGAAGTTGCACTCCTTCCTAATTTTCTTTTACTGAGAGCACCCTTGCCTCCCTTTTGTACTGTGCATATACCTTATGGGAACTAGCATAACTACTTAAGTTAAAAAATAGCCATAGGTATGAATTTAATCTCTCTAGGGGATTATCAGGGATTATCATGTTGTTTTACCACAGTGCAAACTGCAGAGTGCAATCAGCATAAAAGGCCCAAACCCCTCCAATACTCAGTGAAATCAAGTTTTACTTAACTTAATAGAAGAAAGGTAACAAATGATTAGTAGTGATTAACAAGTTAACAGTAACAGCTTTAAAGACAATGTGTCTAATCATTACTACAATAGAAGTAGTCATTAGCAAAGATACATCACGAATTGCCCTATTATCATCATCCCAGATGATCCCATCCCATCATCATCCCCAGTCACTGGGGAACCCCTGGTTGCAGCAAGGCTTTTGGAGAGCCTTTCCTCTGGCAATTAGGAGGTCCTACACAGTGCATCCAGTCATAGGTGAGGTCTCCGAAGTTGATATAAGTGAGTCCAGCTTTTAAATTGTTAAATAAACAATTTACATCATTCTCAAAACACGGAATCTCTGGTTTCAGCTGCCCTGCCTTGTTGGCCCCACTACCTGGAGCCTGGCCAGAGCCCGGGGATCGAAATCAAAGCAGCTGCTCCATATCTCTTGTCTTTGAACTAAGGGGGATGCTGAAATGTAGCATTCCTACACAGCTCTTTTCACATAGTGTCCTTGCTCCATGTCTGCCATGCTGATTGGTCAGACAAGGTGTTGCTGGCCAACCAGAATGGTGATCATGCACTCTCCATGAGGTCAGGGGCTATTGCTTATCTCTACAATGTACCTTCTCACATCCTGTGTGAACTGCAGAAGCTACAATTAAAGTAGTGCAGCACAACTCTACTGATAATGAGACTCTGATGCATTTTCTCACCCTCTATGTGTTACAAAAATAGTACAGTACAATTCTACTGATCAAAGCAATGTGAGAAGTCACAAATTGTACTAACAGTATGCATAGCAATGCAATACATATCATCCATGAGTCAACTGTTTTGTTTTAGGCTTCTTGATCAGGCCCTGGCATTTCACATGTTCCTGAATGGGAATTCTGAGTATTTTAAACAGATAACAGTATTGAGGTGACAGGGTCTCCCATGCTGCTATTGTCTTATTTTAGCTGAACTCAAGTGTGAAATACTATTACTGTCATTACAGATATAATTATTTATTCTAGTTATTTATTAATATGTTTTAATTTCAGAGGGTTTAACTTCTGTATGTATCATTTTTCTTCTGCAACGCAGCTCAACTTCAGTTATAAATTGAAAGTAGTTGTTTATAAGTTTATCGATAAATAACTATCTTTCCTTACACAAGAATGCATTGTAATCTTCAGAAAGACAGGTAGACAGAAATTCTTGGAAGACTGTAAATGCTTTGGAGGATTTTTCTGTGTCAAACTTAAAGATGTATTTTTTTCTTTAAATACACAGCTATGAAACTGAAGTGCTTCAGCTTCCTTTTTGGAAGTATTTTATAGCAACTGATACAGTGCTTGGTAATCTTCTAGATTTGACAGTGAGACAGTATTTTTCTATGATACTTCTAGCATATTCTTTAAAACTGCATAGTTCACGTCTACTATGTTTGAGCCCCTTGCAGGAGATGTTGTTTGCACCTGGAGCTGGAAGATAGGACAGTGCTATGAGGATGAGAGGAAGTAATGGGGAGTCTTCTGTGAGCAATAATGACAGCAGCTCAGATGCGCTATTGATGTGCTGCTGGCATTGGCATGAGAAGGGGAAGGACAAAATGTTGCTCCCTAAAGAAGTTTTAGTTGAGGAAACCAACATTTCACAGAATAACCAGGTTGGAAGAGACCCACTGGATCGTCGAGTCCAACCATTCCCACCAATCCCTAAATCATGCTCCTAAGGACCTCGTCTACCCTAACCTTAAACACCTCCAGGGACGGTGACTCAACCACCTCCCTTGGCAGACCGTTCCAATGGCTAACCACCCTCTCCGTGAAGAACTTATTCCTAATCTCAAGCCTAAATCTCCCCTGGCGGAGCTTGAGGCAGAGCTTCTTTGTATGATACCTTTGCTGCACACAGTGTTGGACTATGGCACACTAAGCCAAACTACATGGAATCCCCAAAAGACCTTTGTAACTCTGTTGAGGAGTATGTAAAATGTTTACTTTGGAAAAGAAATCAGCAGAGCTAAACTATGCAGAGGAAGGGAACATTTGTTGAGTGTGGCCTTGCAGTGACACCACCCACTTCTCTCAGTACTCATGGGTGCATCCCATGAGGGCCCATGGACTGAAGTCCGTAATAAGACCATTCTCTGGCCAGACGCTCTCCCACCAAGAATATGTCTTTCTTGCTTCAGACTTCCTCCGTGATCTCTGAGGCCTGGGATTCCTGAGGGCTAATCTTGCTCATAAAGACTGAGTTGATGAATGCATTCATCCTGTCTTATCACTCCAGGCCATTTGCTCATCCATCCTGTTTATCACTCCCTCACAGTACTGCTGGTAACTCTTTCCCTCCTTTTTCACTCCTAGCTGAAATCTCTCCTTATCTGCTCAGCTATCCTATTCTTAAAGGCTGCTTTGCTCCACTTAATGATGTGTAAAAATGTTCCTATGGTCATAGAACCCAAAACTCTGTTACCAGCACCACAGCCAATTGTTGACCTGTACTATGCCTCAGTGGCCTTCTCCTCATAACCTGGAGCTCTGCAGTCACTTTTGATATTCTCCACGTAGCCTGTGACAGTATCACTGATGGTCACATGGAATAACAATAAAAGTAGCAGTCAGAAGGTTCAACAAGCTTTTACATTCCCTCCCTGACATCCTGGATCAGGTCCTTAGCAGGCAGAAAACATCTCAATGATAGGTCTAGTCAGTAGATGGGTGCTTCTCTCCCCCACACCACAGAGTTGCTCATTACAATAAGTCACCACTACTTTGTGGTGGTCTTGCATGATTTGGGGACAGGTGGCCCAGATCCTCTACTTCAAGGTGCACCTAGCCCCTCTGCCACTTTGGAAGCAGTGATCCTATTTTGAGGTTGTTATCTCTAGGGTGGGGCAAAAGTCTTTTTGTTGAAGCGAGAAGTAATGAGGTTCCATCCTTTACCTTCTGCTGTCCTTAACTTTATTCTAAGGTTAGATACTGCCTGTATCTTTACTGCAGGTGGGGTCCGGGGTTTTTCAAGCTGTTTCATCTCAAAGAAGATCCTCTTATCTCCCTTTCATCTTCTCTGATGCTGTGTGGCCCGCTTAATTCCTTCTCTGATTCATACACTTGGTAGCACAGCTCCTCCAAGACATTGCTGGAGGACAGTGAAGCTCACGGGGAGCCTTAGCTGCAGTGACTATGAGGTTGTGGAGTTCAAGATCCTTAGAGCAGCAAGGAAAGCGTGTAGCAAACTCACCCTGGACTTCAGGAGAGCAGACTTAGACCTTTTCAGGGATTTGCTTGATAGAGTACTATGGGATAAAGACCTGGAGGGGAGAAGGAAAGCTGGTTAATATTCAAGGATCACCTCCTCCAAGCTCAGAAGTGATGCATTCCAACAAGTAATAAGTCAGGCAAAAATGCTAGGAGGCCTGCATGGATGAACAAGCAACTCCTGGACAAGCTTAAACTCAAAAAGGAAGCCTACAGAGGGTGGAGGCAAGGGCAGGTAGCCTGTAAGGAATACAGAGAAATTGTCTTTGCAGCCAGGGACCAGATAAGGAAAGCTAAAGCCCTGATAGTATTAAACCTGGCCAAGGACATCAAGGGCAACAAGGAGAGCTTCTATAGGAATGTCAACAATAAAAGAAAGACTATGAAGAATGTGGAAGGAAACAGGAGATGTGGCTGCCCAGGATATGCAGAAGGTTCTTTTTTTTTTTCCCTCAGTCTTCACCAGCAAGGGCTCAAGCCACACTGCCCAAGTTGCAGAGGGCAAAGTCAGGAACTGGGAGAATGAAAAACCACCCCCTGTAGGAGCCGATCACATGCAAGGCCATGTAATGACCCTGAGGATACATAAGTCCATGAAATCGTATGAGGTGTATCCATGGGTCCTGAAGGAACTTGCGGATGAAGTTACCAAGCCACTATCCATCATAAAGCTCTACTTTTCATTACACGCTTGGTAAACTCTCTGTAGGTTATGGTCAATATTCTGTTCAAGTTGACAGTGGAAATTTGCAAAATTGCTACTATGTAACTTAGCAGCTTTTTTAGACTCTTCCAGAGCTTTTAGAATTTATGCTAAGATTTCATAAATTGCTTGCTTTTTGTAGAAGCAAAGTTCACATTAGCGTAATATTTTGAATTGAGAATATTTTGTATTACAGTAAAGATGGGGGAGGTACAGGCTTTGATGCAAATAATATATGCGATGTAGGTGATTAAAATACTGAGATTTGACTTCATACAAACTTTTGTGTCACCTGTTTGCAACATCTATGGTACTTTTCTGTACAGAAACTGCAGTTTGTGTCATCTACATTTAAGATTTTGTTGTTTTTCCCATTATCAAACTTATTTTAAAAGTTTTTTTCAAAAAGTGTTGCTCTCCAGTTATCAATTACTTAACATCTAGCAGTCACCTGATTTATTTTGTCCTGCAATACCGAAATGCCATCCTAAATTTCCTTATGCCAATTTCTGTGCACCCTACTCTAAACTGAAATAAATGTACAGTAAAAACAAGTCTGTTGAGCTCTTTGGCTGTGAGCAGCTGCGTATTCATGTTTTAAGTGGAAATAAAGATAACACTTCAAACATTTTTATGATGTACAGAATTTGCATGTATATCACTGGCTGAAAAAGTCATCTATTCATATATGATAAAGTAAACAAACGCACTTATTCAGAAAATGAATGCTTGTTGGGGTCATTCCTAATTTGACTTCTACCTTTTTATTTTGTGCTATATATCTGATAGTATAATAATAGATTCCAGGGCATCTGAGTATTCAAATGTTTATTTAAAATTTAAAGAAATGGTTTGGTATCTTATTTAGTCCATCAATTCTGTGGTTCTTTGAAACTGACATTGGTTCGTATAGTAGTTTAACTACTTTTGGTTTCTTATATAACTGTGTTAATAAAATAGACGTAATTTTCCTAGGCAGCTTTCTTACAGTCTAGTAAATAATGAGCTTTTATTTTCCTATGCTCAGTATAATTCCATGATTTGTATTTAATCAGAGTCCATACCTGTTTTGTTTCTCTTCTCTTTTCACACGATTGCTTAGTAGTGTTTGTGTTTTATTGAGTGTCTGTATTTAGACTTATTTTTTTCAAAATTTGATTTAAAATAGTTTCAAAATGATTTTCAAATTAAATCTAATTTTGTTGGTTTTAACAGTCACTTCTCTAGCCTTCCTTTCTTTCATTCATTGTTTCTTCTTTGCCCTTACTGTTGTTCACAGCAGCTCCTAATTTGATATCATCTAGAAATTTAATTAAATTGCTATTTGACTTTTCCTTCAGATCATTAACAAAGCTGCTAAATGAAAACAGGGAACTAAAGTCCATTGTTGTGAATAGTAACAGTTTGTCTTATCTTTTAAGAAATTTTTTACCCTTAATCTCTTTATGTAGGAAGATTTTAGGAGTTTAGCAAATGAATAGTTAAACTTTGGTTATTTTATAACCTTTTCCACAGCAAATGCTAAAATAAATGTAATATTAAATAGCAAAGAGGATCCTGTGAATCTACAGTGTAATGCTAGAACGGTTTTGTGTGTGGAAATATTTCAGAATAATAGCCAGGCATAGTAAATCTATATCCTTGCAATAGTTTCCTACTACTTCATTATATTTCTTTCTTCAGATCAATCACAGGAAAGATTTTCTTACACCTCCAACAAACTTCTGAGTCCCCAGAGGATGTGGGACCACTCCAGTTCCATAGGCAATCAACATTATACAGGAGTGACCTTATTGCTCTGGAGACCAGAAATCTGTATCAGCTCAACTCTCTTCCATGTAGAATTACTAATCTTATTTTTTTTTAAAAAAAAAAAAAAAGATACCACATCACTCAAAAATGCAAAACATTCAGGAAACAGGAAGCTTGGTTTTCTTCTTGTTCCTCTTTTATCTCCGAAGTAATTTCCATCTCTTCTACATAGTCATCCATCTTAAATAGTTTTCTTTTTAATGAAAATAGAAATTCATACTCAATGCAGTTATTAAACTCTAAGGAATAGACTACTTTATATCAAACACCAAGTATTAGGAGACCAGAACTACAACTAGGAGAAGTGGTAACATTATATAGCATTTGTCCTTCACTTCTGTACTTCAAAGGGGCACCCTGTGTGGTATGCATGATCTCTGTCATGATCAACAAGTAAAACAGAAAGTTTGACTTTGAAACATAAACATATTAGGGAAAGTATTCTGTGTGAAGCCCTGAAGTCAGTACTGCTACCCATCTACAAAAATAATTAAACAATATATTTAACTTGGAATGCCCAATATTTGTACCTGCCTCAAGGTACATCTTACTGTGATTGTTTGTTCATTAGTAACGGACCGTTTCGCAGACTATAAACATGAATATAATCTACTTATTTTCATACTATACTTGTTCATCAGAAATTTCTGTACAATAAAGTAAACTTTTATCTTACTTAAATATCTTCTGTCTTGGGGAGTTTTTTTGAGTATGTGTATGTGAAGGTATTTGTAGTAACAAACTGTAGTACAGAAAATGTTAATATATTTTTCTGTACAGTGATACATTAAAAAATTTCTTCTTGTTGTGTTTGTACAGTCCAGGGCAGCTGTCACTTGTTCAGAAACTATAGAAATGTAAATAGCATGAAGGTTTGTGGGGTGGGACTGAGAGTTAAGTTCACTGCAAGCAGTGGTTTCCTTACTGAGCTGTGCAGTCCTCAACAGATGAAGCAATATGCTTTGAATCAGTTAACAAAATGCATGCTATGCTACAGTTATGATTGGGATGCTGTAGTTTTCTGTCATATACTACCATGACTCATGCCACAACCTCATATATTGAGCAAAGCACTTAGAGAAAATCAGGAACATAAGAGTAACAAAGTATTCAAGGGCAGAGATGGCAATAATAATGCATAGATGTCTGGAATTTTGAATTGGGAACACTGTGATCCTCAGCAGTGTTTTTATCCTTACAGCACTTTCAAAAACACTTAACAACTCCTTTTAGTATCTAGGGAACATATTTTGCATTCAATTATAGTTTTATTATTTTGGAGAAATCCGACGTGTATGAATATATTCATTTACCGATTTACCAGCCAATTTTTAGTTCGACTATGTCATAGTATATTAGTGTAATTTAGATACTTAAGCTTCATTGTGCTTTTTTTATTCTGTTTGCTTTCGCCTTTATTACTGGAAGTTTGCCTTTTGATTAATGTGATCTTGCTAATTTTAGTTCACACAAATATGTTCACCGAGTTGCAATAAAGCATTTTATATCATAACTCTTACTATCATGACAGTAAGTGAGCGGTGCCATGCAGACTATTTTTGTAATGGAGTATATTTTTTAATCTTTCAGGTGGAAAAAAGGCATGTGGAAAAAATGTGGTTTTACATACAAGCTCGTTTTGTTCTTGTGTTCTGCTGTTGAATACAATTGCTTGGAATTTGGTTTGTTATTTTTTTACTTTTGTGGATATTTTTCAAGGATTTTAGTTCCATTTGAAAATTGCAGCATACTTTAGAGGGAGTAATTGAACATCACTAATGTTGTGAGATGGGAATATTTACTCATTTTGTAGCTGAAGAGGACTAAGCAATATCCAAAACTACCGATATTAAGCAGAACACCTTGTCATTTCCATCTCTTCTACACAGTCACCCATCTTAAATGGTTTTCTTTTTAATGAAAATAGAAATTCATACTCAATGCAGAACACTTGACATTATTGAGAAATTACTATTGCATCTAACTTGGACTTTCTCTGGTTTCCTAGCACTGTTTATCAGTGCAGATGGACTGGCGTAATACAAGGAACTGAGAGGTATTAGTAGCATTGTAGTTATTATTGGTCCATTAGTATTCATAATGGGATAGCTAAAATAATATGAAGACAATATAGAATGCATGAAAAGAAGTGCTTCTGAATCTCTAATATTTTCTCGGTCTTTAATTAGGCACATACTACTTGCTGTGTTCTCCTCATAGAGCAAAAGTCTCAGTGTTTGCATATCAAGGAAGTTCTGAAATAGATGTACTGTGATTTAAATACTCCTGGAAATTCCCTCAAGTGTTTGCAGGAGAGGTAGTGTCTTACTGTTCACAAATGAAAAAACATTTCACTTGTAGACTTGTTGCCTCTTCTTTTTTGATCTGGTAATAGACTATTTTCTTTTAATTATGTGTGCAGAAGAGATAAACTGATCCTGTTCACTAATTAATTACTTGATTTTATCACCTACAAGTGTTTTAACTGCATAATCCAGGGAGAGGATATAAAATGGCTAATCAGTCTGTGTGTCCTGTTGGTTTAGTAATGAGGAGTTTACTGTCTTGTTTTGGTTTGTTTTCATTGATGGAATTCCATTTAATTATTAGGTATTACTTACTGTGTCGTTCTTTTGGGGCGGTGGAAGGAAGTGGGAAGGGGGTGCAGGAGTGAAAAGTTTATGCTGTTTATTTCTTTACTGACAGGCATGAATCCAGCACAGAGAAATTGCCTCTACTTCCTCTTTAACCAGCTGTTGGATTTATAGCAAAAGTCTTATGAGCTGTCTCTTGCAGTTTCAGCATATTCAACCTATATTAATTATTCCTGGTCACTGTTCTGTTTGTGTTTATAGGAACTGCACAACATTGCTTAAAAATGAAATTTCTAATTTACGTATTCATTTTCATTCCTTAGTACTTGGGGGGTAAAGTGCTTTGTTTCTCATTGCATGAGGAACTTACATAATCTTAGTTTTAAATACTGGCAGTCAGCTTTTCTTTTACAAATGAACTTGTTATGTAGCAGCTCAGTGTAGTTTATGCCAAATTTGTGCAGCTTTCACAATGTGAAATAAAGAATATTTTCATGTTTTCTGTGTTAAAGATAAATACTGACTTTATGGAATTCTTACAGAAAGTAGCAAGTGCTGTATGAGAAAAAAAATGCCTAATGCCCCAAGCAGAGAGATACACCTAATTTTGTGTAATTAAATCTATACTTCTTCAGGTTTAGGGAACGTGAGGGAAAATGGAGAGAAAACAAATAGAACATACTTTTTTTTTTTTTTTATAGGGAAAGGAAGACAAGTAGAGCATAGGTGATTTGGGGATTTTTTTTAAATTTCCATCTAGAAAGAGTCTCGATTTTCTCCATGCATTTAACAGTGAATTTATCTGTAATATTGACTCCTCGTAGATGTTTTCAGGCATCAGCCTTATATATTTGCATTCTCTTGTTTTCTTTCACTCATGTCAGCTACCATACATACTTGAATGAACCCCCACTGTGTGTATTTCATATGGAAGGTTAATATGTAAAGCTTCTTTTTACACCCCTTCATGCAATTCTACTAGAGCTCTTTCTTTTTATCTGTAGCAGATTGATATTAATTAGAATTCTGGAAACTGGAAGAAAATTAAAGATGTTAATTTTTAATTTAAAACAATGGAAGTCATACTCTTTGATTCCATTCTTCTTTTGGGTTCTATCTGTAAATTCTGTAATAAATCACAGTGACCAAAAATGCATTTTTAGTATTTTTTTTCTTGTATCTAGCCTTGTTTTTGAAGGAGGCTGTCAGACATGAGGAAAAATACTGAAGAAATTATTGTGAAAATATTGAAAAATCTTAACTAAACACTCAGAATTTAAAAGAAAAACCAATAAAATGACTTGATGTAGCTATTCCCTTCAGTGTAAATATTTTCCTAAAAATGATTTCAAGCATGCAAATACATATAAGGAAATACAGCAAATTCAGCAACAAATCACCGAGGATATGAAACAGTGTAAAATGATAGCAGAAATGCTAACAAGATACTCTTAACTTCCAGGAGATTTATAAGCCTGAGGAATGAAATAGTAAGTGTTGGTTAAATAGACATTGTTAAGCAACTACAACAAGGACAACAGGGGAATAAAAAACCTTAAGAATACATCTACAGTCGATGTAATTGCAGAATCTTCCATAGCTGGTAGTAGAGCACTTTAAATGAAATTGTGTTCATTGTTTCACCCCACTGAATGGGAAATATTTCACAGTGCAATGTACTTCTGGAGGGATTTAGCATGATCTTAAATATCGCTGGATCTGCTAAACATTGTTAGTTTCTATGTACTCCAAAAACCCACTCCTCACAAGGAGTGTGAAAAGAAAAATAAGTGCCTGAGAGGGGTATTACAAAAGCCTTTTAAAAAGACTATGACCTAAGTGATGGAAAAAATGGAAAGAAAAGGTTACATCTAAGGTATTTTCTGTGTCAGTGATAAAAAGAGCCTGCCTTACACACAAGAAAGGAAAAAAGCAAATTTCCTTAGGTCAGAATTACACATATTAAGTGCTCAAAAGGCTTTGTTTACAGGAATGATGTATTAAAAGTAACACATGTTATTACAGCTTAAAAAATGTGATTTTTAGCTAAAAGCAGAAAAAGATATTAATACTGTGAGACTTATAACCTGCGTTGCTACATTTACTTTGCTGTTAGTAGCTTTATAAGTAAGCTTTATCATAATGCATTCTTTTCTGTCTTATTGTTAATAGCATGGTACTCACGATTTTGTAACAAGTTATTGATATTCTGCGGAAGATGGCAATGAAAATGCTTCTCTATTCAATAGAAACTGAGTTTATGATATGTTTTCCCTAATAATCAGTCACAATACAATAGGTATGAGGAATAAACCTAAGACAGCTCAGCATATAGCTTTTTCTTAATCTGACTCAGAACATGTTTAAATGCTAGGTCAGACTTGGCTATCGGTAGACATTAAAATGTCCATGATTTTAATTGACTTTCACATTTTCTTTGAGATATGACCTCATCACTTTTTCCAATCCTGATGTGTGTCACAAAATCTAGACTATAATGAAACTAATGACTAAAGTATCATTGGAACCCAAGCATAAATTTTTGAAGTTTCATGGTGATACTGTTCAGTGTATTTAATAACAATTTGATTTTAGTTTGCAGCTTTAATTTCACTAATCCATAAAGCATGATAATTTAAAACTATGGAAAGTTGTGTGAGTCAAATATATTAAAATTCTTAAATTTTCTGCTCAAACACAGACTCTATCTGCATAACAAATAATACAGTGCAATGCCAATATGGATCACTTGATCAAAGTAATTGTAAATACACGAGCTTTAACATTCTTAGGCAAACCTCAAGACTTTTACTTTAGACTAACATATAATTCAGCCCTTTGTCATGAATGTACCCACCATGCATAGCATTTCAAGCTGTTTGTTATTTCATTCTGTGTTAGCTGTAGAAACAAATTTCTACACACTGTGGGCAGAGTTTTAGGTTAGTTTCTTCCAAGTTAGTATACATCACAATAACTCTTTAAAACAGTGAAAGTGCTTTACATGCTCAGGGGATTCACTTCAAAACTGTGCTGTAATTCTGATCCAGAACATTAAAGCTAATGCAGTTATTCTGGAATATTCAGATAAAACAAGTTGTAAGTGCGTTAGCTATTTAAGCTGAAAACAAGATTAGATAATTTAGAGAAGATGGAGTCAGTTCTCCGGTTTCTCACTGTCTTTCATAATTATGGGCATGGGCACATCTTTTAGGGTGGTCCTTCAAATTCTGTTCAGTTTTGTATAAAATAAGATTTGTTAACCTGTGGGGTTTTTTCTGTGTCCTCAGAGGGCACTTGTGGTGGCTTAACTTTGGCTGACAGCCACTTTCCCCCTCACCTCACCAGGACAGAGGAGATAATAAGACAGAGAAGCTTGTGGATCAAGATAGAGGCAGGGAGGTCACTCAGCAATTACTGTCGCAAAAAGACAGACTTGACTTGGGGAACATTAATTTAATTTATTTCCAAATAAAAACCAGTTGGATGCTGAGAAATAAAGACAAAATCTGAATCACCTTTCCCTCATCCCTCTCGTCTTCTGACAGTAACCTTCAGTCCTCCACCTTATCCCACTCTTGGCACAAGTCAGTGGGGAGCGGGGCTTGCAGTTAATCCATAACAGCTCCTCTGTGCTGCTCCTTCCTCCTCAAACTGTTCCCCTGTTCCATCATGAGTCCTTCCCGGGGAATACAGTATTTCATGAACTGCTTCAGTGTGGGTCCTTCAAAGGCTGCAGGGGAATCTCTGCTTTGTGAGCTGGAGCATCTCCAGCATCTCCAACACATTCTCCCTCCACTTCTTCACCACCCTTATTGTTTACAGGATTATTTCTTGCACATTTTTTCCCTCTTCCTCATTCCTCTTTTCCACAACTGCTGTGCAGCATTTTTCTGCCATTTCTTAAAGATGTTTTCTGAGAGACACAACTGTCTTGGCTGAGGGGCTCAGCCATTTAAAATGGCTTCGAGTACTTTAAAATGTGTAAAAATATGGGGTTTTATGTCTTATTCTAACTTAGAGACCTGGCTGCAAGGAACTGCTTGGTAGGTGAAAGCAACATTTTGAAAATAAGTGATTTTGGAATGTCCCGGCAAGAGGATGATGGCGTGTACTCATCATCAGGCCTAAAGCAGATTCCTATCAAGTGGACTGCTCCAGAAGCACTCAACTATGGTAAGGACATACCTGTATCTTGTTACAAAAAAATGTCAAATGTAGCTTAAGGATCACCAGGACTACATCATGAGCAATATTTGGATATATGTACGTATTCTTAGTGCCCAGATAAAATCAATAATGTTTAAGATAATTCTGATATTTCAGTCTTATTTAAATTATGTATAAAGTACTGGTTTGCCTTCAAAAGGAATAAGGCAGCAACACCAAAATTGCTGCTATGCGGCAACAAAATAATGCTTCGGTTATGTTGCTGACTCATTCTAGTAGACTACGTAGTCAGTCATCTAAATCATAACAGTTAGCAAAATGAGTGGCAAGTTCTGCATATTTGTGGTAGTGATTGCTTGAGCACCTCTTTGAAAGCAGGAGAAAGTGTTAGCATACTAGAACACTCTGTTAGATAAATCTTTGCATTGGAGAAGACTACAGTCACTGATTTATATTTTTTTAACTGCAGCTTTTCTTTATCTGTGTTTTTATTTATTGCTAGACTGTTATCCTGGGGGAAAAAAAATCCATTTTTTTCACATTGAGGGAAGTAGTCCATACTATGTGGGTAATAGTGGAACAGAACGCAAACAGAAACAGCTGTATTTATCATTTTAACTTAGATGAAACTAGAAAAATAAATTCCTAGCAAAGAGGG
The DNA here is from genome assembly GCA_033459285.1 of Clamator glandarius. Classification (NCBI taxonomy): domain Eukaryota; kingdom Metazoa; phylum Chordata; class Aves; order Cuculiformes; family Cuculidae; genus Clamator; species Clamator glandarius. The sequence continues at coordinate 202,718 of JAUNZM010000084.1, read as the reverse complement.
CTGTGAAGCAGATTAAATGAACAGGACTATATTTTAGATGTAGTTTTCTCAACCAGTTCTTTAGCTGAGTTCTTAGGAATAAAAATGTTTTAAATTCTGTTTGAAGTGTCTATAATTATTTTTCCCATTTCTTAAATTTTTTTTAAAAAATCATATATCGGAAATCATAAGATCATGACTTAAAACTGATAGCAAAGTGCTTTCTCTCATTAGTGCTCTTGCAGAAGTTAATGCCATAATACAATAAAGCAGATCTTCCTAATAATAAATTATATAATAAGGCTAATAATAAATTTAATTGCAGTAGCTGATACTGTATTATCAATTATCCTAATAGGTGTTAGTGTTGTCAGCATTCACTGGGGGACACGCTTTTGTATTTTGGGTATTTGTTCCATTATCAAAGATACTTTGAATGTTAATTTTTGTTATTTCAGAAATGTGTACAGTTTATTTGACATATAATCCTTCATAGCTGGATCTAGTCCAGTGGACTACATTAAGCAGTACACATGTTCTTGTGGTAACATCTTCACTTTGTACTTTTGAGTCTTTTTTTCTGCATAGGACAGGTGAGGAGAGGGTAGTTGTGTAACATCTGCTATTTCGTGCTTCTTAAAATGCGTACATTCTCTAACAGTTTTGAGTGATTTTCTCTAGTGTTAGGGGAATAAGCATTCTCAAACATTTGTTAATGTGTTCAGAAGTATACTATTCAACTTTCAAAATGTTGTAGAAGGTTTCTGTGTGTTTTTGAAAGATAATTTTTTCCCCCTCTCTTGAAAGATATGAGTAAAAATAATATGTTTGGTTTTTACCATTCACTATCCTACTAATATAGTTGTAAGAATTGCATTAATTTGTATGGGTAAGGCTGATGGTATTTAAGGATACCAAGGTGAAATAGAACTAAATATACAATATTTCAAAACCAGTTGGCAACCACTGTCCATGCGGCAATGTTCTTCATGGCAAGATTCAAGATTTGGAAGAAAATGAGGAATAGGGTTGTTTGGCCATTTCATGAATGATAGAGCGCTTAAGAAACTGTGTAAAACTTTTAATTTTTAGTCACTTCTGGATTTGCTGTATATGACAAATTAGTAGCAGTCACAGGAAGATTTTAAATGAAAAAAAAATAACAGAAGCTCTGAACTCTTGAAAAAAGTTTAGGGCAAATGAAGTGATTAGGGAGTTATGTCTGAAGTCATAAGCAAAATTCTGATGTCACTGGAGTTTGTGGGAGATTGAACCTTTGGTGGTTGCTTTTCAGTGCCATTCCATACCATTATTTTTGCTTGTAACTATATGATTTCCATCACTTCCAGCAAATGGAAAAAATGTTTGAAAAGCTTCTAATAAAATTACTTATTTAGGTCAAGTGTAGGGTACTTTTGCTTCCTGTTCTCTCAAAATTAAAATACACATTTAGTATGTATGTTTTTGCAGTACGACATTTTGACCTGCTTGTCATGTTAATAAATTACTGTGTGGAGGGGTTTTATTTTGAATGAGCAGCCTTTTTTTTTTTTTTATATTTTTCCCCCAGATAATGTCACAGTGGAAAAGATAATTAACTGTGCAGAACCGTCACTTTCTTTAAAAAAACCTAATCACCCACATCTTGTGTGTTCTGGAGGATTTCAACCAAAAGTGTTAAATTACTGGATGCCAGACTCTGAAGAGAGTTGATACATAGACAAGAAAACTAATTTCATTACAAAGAGCTGAGTGAAGGCCCATAATTGCTATCTGTGAAGCACTCTTATGTAGCACAGCTGGAAGTGATACATGGTTTTAGTAAACTGAACTTTCTGACACCAGAACAGTTGTCATATCACCAACTGTCACTATAATTTGCATGTATTTTCCTTTTTTCTAGTCACAAATGGCTTAGTTTGAGTTCTTTCATGATCAGAGGTGAACAGACTATATATTCATAAGCATGTGTATATTTTAAAGAATAAAGATACTTAAATACAGTGTAATAGTATGGAACAAGGAAAATGGCCATGGAAAATTTTGAAAGTAATGTAGAAAATGGAATTTTATGGTAACATTTTCACAGATCCTGCTGTAAAGAGCTGGGAGCCTTAACTTCCTTATATGAATCCATCCTTCTTTATGTGAATTCATCAGGGACAATAAAAATATCTGCTCTAAGATCTCTTCTTCTCTGTAATACAATATAAAGCTTTTGCTGCACAAAGAGGTTTATCCATTTATCTATCAATTATCTATTTTGCTATCTCTAAAGCATTGTTAAAGATAATGGAACCAGAAGGCCTGATTTTTCTTTTTTTTTATCTGATTGGATGCATCAGTCCTTCAGGGTCTAGATTAAACAAGCTGAAGCAACTATACTTTCAGTTTTGGAGAACAGTTTCTCAAAGCATAAACATCAGGCCCTCTTCACAAACTATGCTGATAGTAGCTTCTCTCAGAATACTTATTACTATACTGGTGAACTGAGAAAAGTAATTTTTTTAAAAGTATCCTTGGATTTGGAAGCAATTATAAACAGGAGGGGAAATAACTGACATTATTCTGTCCTTTTATATTAAAAGAAAAAAAATACATGCATTGAGAAGGAAAGACATTCTTCACTTGCATGAAAAATAACTGACACGGTCAGTTCTGTTGAATTGTGGAACTATGAGTTAGCTTACATTATTCCTAGATATTGACCTTAAGATACTTTATCATTTGAAATACAGAAAACTATGTTATCTGGAAATCTTTTATTAGTAGCTACAGCTTTGTTCTGCTTAAAGCTTGCCAGTGTAAGCCTTCACCTTTTAAGAAAATCTGGGACCATGATTTTCTGAAACATTAATTTCTCTGTACGTTAAGCTGAGTGTTTTCTCTCATTTTCTTAGGGAGATACACATCTGAGAGTGATGTATGGAGCTTTGGAATCCTTTTGTGGGAGACCTTCAGTTTAGGAGTGTGCCCATACCCTGGAATGACCAACCAACAAGCACGAGAACAAGTCGAGAAAGGTAGTTATTTGTAGGGAGTGAAAAAAATGCTGTATAGATCCATAAGTTTGTAGTACATACAGTATAAAATAGCAAATAAAAAACATGACTTATCCAAAAACTTTAACAAAAATATGAGATTTTTAACTGCTAAATCCAGCATTCTGGGAGTAATAGTGCAATATATAGGCTTCTTGAAAAAAAGAGCATACTGACCAGTGACTTCAAGGACAGACCACATACAGCGTGCTGACTTCCATTGAACTAAAAGGTGAGATGGAGAGGATGTTTTTACTGCTGTGGAAAGCAGAGGCTTGACCAGAATGAATTATTTAAGGTTATGCTAATGCAAATATAAATATTCTAAACTATCAGAAGGAAAAAATCATTCCATATATCACTCCATCTTCTCTGTTTAAGCATTTCAGACAAAAATGTAGCAATTATGGTGGAGAATGGCAAGCTAGTTGAAAGTCACATTTCTCTTTTACAAAAAAAAGCAAAAGGCTTTTATTTAAATTAGGAAATATCTAAACAGGATTTCAGGCCTTTGACTTACTTTCATCATCTTTAGTGCAAAGAGATCGGTACCTGCTCCTCCTCTCCTTGTGAGGATGCTGTAGACAACAATAAGATCTCCCCTCAGTCTCCTCTTATCCAGGCTGAACAGACCAAGTTACTTTAGCTACTTCTCATATGGATTCCTCTCTAAACCCTTAACCAACTTTGTGGCCCTCCTCTGGATGTTCTCCAGTAGCTTTATATCCTTTTTATACTGTGATACCCAAAACTGCACACAGTATTCAAGGTTGAGCCATGCCAATGTGGAGCAGAGTGGGGCAAACATTCTCTCGACCAGCTAGCAATGGTGTGGTTGCTGCACCCCAGGACATAGTGCGCCCTGCCTGTGTGCACTGTTGGCTCATATTCCACTTGGTCCAGGGTATGGATGATGTGCTGGAAGAGTCACTTAGCTGTGGCTTCTGAATGATTAGTTCCTAATTACTTAGCTGATTGATCATTCTCCTGCTCATTACCAAGTCAGAGGCTTCCTTCAGGTGACATCAGCAGAGAGGTGTGGAAGTCCACTGTCTGCCTAAGCAAACCAGAAGAGTAAGAGAGATAAGACAATGGGAAATTATGAATGTTAAGAAAACAGCAAGTAGGAAAAAGAAATTGATACATTGCAAATGGGAAGGGAACTTATAAAGGAGACAGAAAAGGGAAGAAGCATGAGAATAAAAATTGATCCATTTTGAAAAAGAGCAAAGAAATTTACTTCCATCTTAACGTTTACTATTGGTTTCCTGTGGAGGGACATGGAACACAGTTAAAACCTAGAGTGTAGCTACTTCCTAAGATACAGGAAACAAATCTATACACTTTGCTGATCTTGGGGATGAGAAGCATACTGACATTTTAGCTGAAATATCATTGGAACCTGAGCTTTGATTAGTTTAATAATTATCTATCTTATATAGGTTATATATTGAAGATTCTCCTCTTACAACTCTGAAGATCTTTTTTAATGCAATCATCTTGAACTTCACTGGTTTCTTTTAAGATTTGTCATCGTACGTAATTTTCAGTGCCAAAATTTTCCCCTTTTTTTGTGTACCAGGCTACCGAATGTCAGCACCACAAAAATGTCCAGAAGAAATATATAAAATAATGCAGAGATGTTGGGACTACAGACCAGAAAACCGGCCAAAATTCAGTGAGATTCAGAAAGAGCTGTCTTCAATCAAAAAGAAAGTGACATAGTGATGAACACGTGCCAAAATCATTGTGTATGGGACTTCATTTTCCGGTGAAGTAGTTTTCTCCTTTCAAACACTATGCATTCATACAACATTATTTGCAGTATTCTTCTAGGATTACTTTGAAATTAACAGGTTTTTTTAATATACTTGTGTACTGTCTTGAATGATGTCTACATCTGCATTAAAGACACATACTGCAAAATGCTATATATCCAGTCACAGTTATGTTGTCATTTAGGTTACATGTAAATAGAAAAGCACATACTATAGATTTAAGGGACTGTGGCTTTTATCTATTTTACAGCAAGTAACTGCTAGTGATATTTTTCAGAGGTTTTCTACTTTGAACTGTGTTCTCAGTCTGCTACACCTGTCCCATATATCAACACCAGCACTGCTCTGATTTGGTCACTGTCATATGTGTTGGCCTTAAAACTGAAGACAGTTTTGACAAGTATTTCAACTAGAAACTCTTAGATTTTTAAGTCTTGTCTGCAACTGATATTTTTAAGTGCTACTTTGTTTTAAGGATGAAGGTCAGTGAGATTCTGGATTCTATACATGTTCAGAAATACTGCAAACCATCTACCTTCCAAAGAATATGTAAAAGTAGTAGATTAACAGAAAGAGGTTCACTAATCAGAGCAGCAGATAACAAATATTATTGAGCTTAGTGGAGTTACAGAATGTTAATTGCTAGATTTCCTTTCCATCTTGATTTTTTTCCCTTAAATTGGTAAAAATTCTCAGAATGCAGCTGGAGCCTACCAAAGTTTATGCTAAGCAAAAGTACACTCCATGTGTAATGTCCAAAGGAATATACTGCTTCTGTATGGCATAAGGAAATTGTTCAAGAAAGCAAAATAAAATATGTTTAAAGGTCTCTGACGAGCTGGGAAAGGCAGAGTAGAAATTCTAACCTTCCAGATGTTTTAAATAATTGCAATCAGATTGCAAAAGACAGGGGCCAGACAAGTTTTAAATGCCACTAGGAATAAAAACATAATATATAGATTAAAAAAAGACAAACACAAAACCCTCTGCCAGGAAGAATCAAAACTTATAAGATAGGGGAAATTACTGTGTGTTACTCTGGCTCTGGGTCCTCTTAGCAGCTGGAATTATTTTCTAGATCCCTGCTTAAGTACAGGAACAAGTCACAGCATCCTCGTCCTAGTTTAAGGTGCTTAAAGTTTTTCTAAGAATTAGCTATAAGTTTTTCAGATTAAGGTATGCCAATTGCTGCTAATGCAAGTAAGAAACAGAGACTGTAAATGACAGCATCTGGAATGTTAATTAGCCCGATATTTTATTGTTACAGTGGGATAGAGATGTAGTGCAGTCAGTGGCTGCATTATGTTTTTATTTCTGTTAAGGTGACTTTTCTGTTGTCCAGGACATTTTTGCTCTCTGAAGTGTATTTATAGTAGTACTGAGTGGTAGCATTTAAGGTTCTATGTGAGCAAAATATGTGCAGTCTAGAAGAGTATGTCTGTTATATTTGAGTTAGCGTCCAAATAAAAAAATGATGCTGGAGCACATCACCTGCATTTGATATGGAACCATTAGCATCCAAGTGTAAGGAATGGTGAGAGCTTCTTTCATTTCTTAAGTGATATTTTTCTTGGAGCTGAGGAAACTTGTACATACCCATGAAGATATAGCACTTGGGAAACTTGGTGGCAGAAATTTAACTTACTTATAAGCATACTGCTTATTTATTTAGTTCTACACATCCAAGTAGCCCAAAGATATTTTTCAAGAGCAATGGGAAATATTTGTGGTAGTAGTATGCTTTTAAATAGTACAAAAAGTTTGTGCCTTAATTTGCTAGCATGCTAGTGCAAATACAAGTGTACTAAGATCTAAGGAATATTCCACAATCATTTGGAAAAATCCAAGGTTCATCCAGCTGCGAGTCCTTGTGTATGTATCACTGAAGTCTGCAAGTAAGGATAATGGTGTCTCCTCTGTCAGCATCATAATCTCTGGAGACTTAATATTCTTCCATGAGAAAGCTGGACCATTTCATTGCTATTTGCCATCTTTTTAGTACAGAAATACTGTTTTATTTTTATAAAATAAAACACAGTTTCATTTGTCTTAAATTAACCAGTCACCATCCTGACTGTCACATAAAAAGAAAAATTGTACTCCTGTTTTCCTTGGAAATTGTTAACATTTATAATTCATACCACACTTCTGCTTAAATTTGAAGACTTTTTAAAACACAGGATTTCTACAGTAGCAAGAATATTTATTATTATTCCTGAACTAGGCATCATATCAGTTAAAAAATAGTAACTCTTTGGAAGAATATACGGATGACATAGGTATAGAATAAATTTAAACACAGATACATGTCTCTTTAATTATTTAAATCTTTTCTCATCATTTGTCATAGAACATGTTCATAATTTTTTATTTATAATTATTGCAATTAGACATTTTAGGAAGTGAAATCAATACCTATAGAAACTCTTTTTAAGTTTGTATGCTTCTTGCAGGGTAGCTCACAAGCCAGCCTGCTGTAGAATGGCATTTATAAAAAGACATGTTAGTCAAGAACCAAAGCCACACTATCTGCTTTCTCTGGACTTTTAATGACTTAGTCTTGCGTTATTCATAGGTTGGCTGGACACTGGTCATTTGACTCATGGACTGTCCTAGAGAACTTACAAAAAAGTTAAAACTCAGACACATTTGCAAATCTAGTGTTTCACGGAGGTTCTTACTCTGGCACTATCTCAGCCAGGGACACTGTGAGGGAATCGTGGGGGGTTTATGCTGTTAAATGGGAGAAATTGTGAATATTGTTAAAGGTCAGGTAGAAGTACCTCAGCCTGTTATGTGAGGTGGACTTAATCAGGTTCTCTGTTCTTTTCTTCTGCCAAGGAATTGCATTCATCATTTTAAGAAATATTGTTTTGAGGGCTAAAAAAAAAGCATGCTTAGTTTGGTTTCAGTAGAAATTAAGAAAATGTTACCTTCAGAGTTCAGTCATAAGTGAAATTATGAGAGTTCCTGAACATTTCAGTTTTATGGAAAGTAATATTGTGAAAAGTGTCTTATTTGAAAACAAACCTTGCTTCAGCAAAGTGTGATCTTGTAAAGTCAGCATCCCACCAAGACATGTTCTTTGAAATGTACATTTCAATAGTTTGTAATGAAACCAATGAACTATTTTTTTATATAGCTACTACAGTTATATTGCATTTCTTCTCAACAAAAATCTGCCTTTTTGCAGAGTTGCCTAATATGTTTATAGAATCATAGAATCACCAGGTTGGACAAGACCCATTGGATCATCGAGTCCAACAATTCCTATCAAATACTAAATCATGCCCCTCAGCACCTCATACACCTGGCCCTTAAACACCTCCAGGGAAAGTGACTCAACCACCTCCCTGGGCAGACTGTTCCAGTGCCCACTGACCCTTTCCATGAAAAATTTTTTTCTTAATGTTCAGCCTGAACTTCCCCTGGTGGAGCTTGAGCCCATTCCCTCTTGTCCTGTCCCCTGTCACTTAGGAGAAGAGGCCAGCACCCTCCTCTCTACAACTTCCTTTCTGGTAGTTGTAGAGAGCAATGAGGTCTCCTCTCAGCCTCCTCTTCTCCAGCCTAAACAACCCCAGCTCTCTAAGCCATTGCTCATGAGGCCTGTTCTCCAGCCCCTTCACCAGCTTCGTTGCTCTTCTCTGGACTCGCTCCAGAGCCTCAACATCCTTCTTGTGGTGAGGGGCCCAGAACTGAACACAGGATTCAAGGAGCGGTCTCACCAGTGCCGAGTACAGAGGGAGAATAACCTCCCTGGATCTGCTGGTCACGCCATTTCTGATACGAGCTAAGAGGCATCAATCTAGAGACTATCCCCAGCTGTTTATAGAAGAGCTCATCACCTGCTTCTTCTTGGCTGGGTAGTCTGTAACAAACTCCCATCAAAAACATCTGCCTTCTTTTGGGCTCCTTTAATTTTAACCCACAGGCACTTAGTAAGTTGTTACTGGGACATGCATCACCAGAGCTGCAGTTTGTAAATTAAGCCTGATCTTGTCAATGAGAAACAGAAAACTGGTTGGTTACTCAATAAGCATTCATACTTATTTTTCATCCATGTCTTTGACCACCTGTTACGCTTACTCAAATCCTAAAGCACATCACTAAAACTTACTGCTCATCACTAAAACTATGTAGTCATCCATTTGTTTTCTCTTACAACTATTTTGTTATGTTTTGCATATATTTTAAAGATATTAAAGAAAAAACTCTGAGGTTACAGAATAACCAACCAGAATTATTAAAAAATATCTTCCCCTCCCTAAAATTTCCCAGATGTGGTGCTGTGTGTATATTAACAACAGTGATTAAACACTGTCCCTGCTTCCACTGTTGTTGCTGTCATATCTCTAAATGGCAGTGCCACTGATGCACTTAAAATGCAGAGATACGTTATTTGAAGAGATACGTTATTTGAAGAGATACGTTAGTATGTAAAGTAGTATCATCAAACATGATATTCTAGAGCAGTAGTTCTGAAAATGGCTAGTTATCATTAGTAATTATAACTCATTATAAAGATGGAATGAAAGAGAGACTAATTGAGAGAATCCACTTACTATAATATCTGTTCTGTTTGTAGGCAATAGAAATGTTTGTTATCCTAGTGCACTTGGATTTGTAACTTTTTTATGACTGAGCGTAAAATAGTTTGCTATTAAATATGCGTTCCCCAATTAATTTTATTTTTCCTAAAGCACAAAAGGGCATGTGATATGGGAAACATTCTTTCTAGGCAAGTCAAGATATGTGGAGGGAAAAATACAGAGGGAATAATGTCATGGCTACCAGCTAAGGTACATCTCTTTTTTTGTTCTTAGATCCACATTCATGCAGCCTTTCACTTTCAGGAATACAGGACTTTAATTAGTAATTAGAAAGTATAGGGCAAGTCCAGTATTCCTGATGTTCCAAACAACAATGAGCTCTATTAAAACTTTTCTTCTAGATTACTTACACAGATTTAGTGTAAAAAAAAAAAAGCAGTCCTTAAACAATCATCAGTAACAATTTAGAAGAAAAATGTCTGAGCCTCAGAAACCTCTCAAGCTTCTTTAAGAATAACTTAAGCAAAGAGTATTTTTGTAATCAAGTACAAGAATTCCCCCAGGATAGCTTTTATTTTAAAAAACAAAACAAACAAACAAAAAACCAACAACAAAAGAAACAAACAGATGAATTCTTGAACTGGTCACATTCTGAACAGCCTTCCAAGTATTGCCACTTTCCTGAAACTAATAATACATCTGTAATCAGCACTGCATATCAGTGCATTATTAATACCCCACTTTGCTTTCAGACCAAGGAGGGGAAGACTTTCTCCTTGAAAAGTACAGCAAGTTCTGCCTGGTAGCTCCCACATTTTCCTTAACTTCTACATTCATAGAATCATAGAATGGTTTAGATTGGAAGGGACTTTAAAGTTTATCTAGTTCCAACACCTCCCACTAGACCCTCCCACTAGACTAGATTGCTCGAAGCCCCATCCAAGCCTTAAACGCTTTCAAGGAGGGGGCATCCAGACTTCTCTGGGCAACTCATTCCAGTGCCTGACCACCCTCAAGGTAAAGAATTTCTTCCTTATACCTATTCTAAATCTACCTGCTTTCAGCTCAAAGCCATTGCCCCTCATTTTATCACTAAATGCCCATGTAAGAATCACAGAATCACTAGGTTGGAAAAGACCCACAGGATCATCAAGTCCGACTAGTAAGAAGTTCCTCTCCAGCTTTCTTGTAGGCTCCTATAATGTCTCCTGGAACCTTCTCTTCTCTAGGGTGAACAGGCCCAACTCTCTCAGCCTGTATTCTTATGGGAGGTGCTCCAGCCCTCTAATCATCTTTATGGCCCTCACCTGGACTTGCTCCACCATGTCCATATCCTTCTTATCCTTCTTTGACATGAATTTCTGACTTGAATGTATTTCCAGGTATAGAAATTGTGTGATAAATTGTGTTGCTTCATTTTCAGGAAGTTGTTTATTATTAGCTATTTTAGAATACCATTTTCTAAGATGTCATTTGGACATGACTTAAATAAGAATTTTCAGATGGATTGGGCAGGTTTTTTTTTAAGATAAAGAGCTAATATAGATTGCTAGCTACTTGTATTGTTATTTTGCAACTGTTTCAGATTATAGCGAAGAGGAAGTTCATTTATAGATCTCAGATTATGTAGGCCTTCTTTAAATCAAAAATTGGTAGCCATACTTAGAAAAATGGATATATAATGCTCTCAAATATAGTTGACTGAGGTCATAAAGTGAAGGAAGAGCCATAAACTACAGTCTTTCTTTCTCTGTCTTCACAGAATTGAATACTTTGTAAATAAAACTTCAATAACTGGCTTTGTGTTTATAGATAAATATGATCTGTGAACCAATATCATAACCTAGGACTCACATTACTGCTACCAAGGAAAGCTTGCAAAAAAGTGTTCCTAAATTGCTACTATTTGGAACTGTCATTTAGAATTAGAACTACAAATGTTTGTAGATAAGTACGTAAGTTAAGTCTTGTGGGTGCACTAAGAGAGATAATGCATGCTGCTCCTTTGAAACCCTTCAACATTTTAAAGGAATTATGCTTTTTAAAAGAAAAATTAGATCAACCGGCAATTCATTTTAGACTACACATGTTGGAAGTATGGTCTGGAAGTTTCCACCATGAAAAAAGAAAGATCCGTGCTACCATCTTTATATACAGTCAGCTTAGTCTTTCTTAACTTATACGGAACTCCATAGCTGTTAAATGTAGTAGTAATACAAAATCCTTGATTATTGATATGTAAACAACCTCAGTGACCTTTTGCATCAGTTCTTAAAGAATCTTTCTGCTCTTTAAAAAGGGCTGCAGTAAGTTTGCAATTCTAGGTGAGCTCTGCTATAATAGTCTGTTGCACATCCCAGACATTTTCTCTTTCTGATGGCTATATGTGCCTCAGATAATTTCACTTACTTCAGAAAAATTTCACTTACTTCAGAAAAGTTATTCTTATAATAAAAGTTCAAATATATCCCTGTTTTTGCTTGGCTAAAAATATTATAATATTATTATACCTTGATACCTGTGGCAATGTGTTTGTATAAAGTTTGAAGTAACTGTGAATTAAGAAGCACATTGTTCAAATCACATTTTTAATCACTTTACAAACCCTAAATATATTGTGAATTGTCCATGTCATGAAAGACATCAGAAAAACAACATTCATTACTTCCTAGTTTACAATACAGAGCATCCTGCTCCTGCTAGGGAGCAATATAAAGCTAAATATGCTCCCTGAATAAGGAATGATTTTACTGTCAGACCAGATCCAAATAATATCTTTAAATGTAACTACAGTGACTTAGTGCCAGCTATGTAAGACTCATTGTGAACTTGTTTCTTCTAAACAGTCCTTTCCAAACAGTGTTAATCTTCATTATTGTCATCCATTTTGCCTTTAGAAATTTGACTTTTGTATATCATGTAACATATCGTAATTATACCCTCCTGACTACTAGAAACTGTTGAGACTTGCAACTTCATATAAGCATTGCTAAGTCAATAGAAGTTTACAGGGAACTGTTCTTTCACCAATTGTCTGAGTTGGCATGGGTTAATGCATTTAATATAACTAAAGTAATAGTTTGAACTAAATCTTGTTGCACAGTTTGAACCACAATATTCTTTGATCAAGATGTCTCTGCTATAGTAATATTTGTGTTTGACTCTAACTCAGCAGGGAGGTGGGACTGTACCTTCCTTCCTCTTTATCAGGGAACTGCTGAGTTCAAGTATCTAATTCAAGTGCTGTCAGCAATTCTGATACATAGCACAGATGCAGCCAGGATACCATAGAGAAGGTCTTGTAGTTTGCATGGCTGCTCTTTATATTACACCTGCGCTCACTATGAGTCACTAATAAATCTACCAGAGACTGAAACTTTCCTCTATCTCTGAATATGGCTAATTCTTAAATCACCTGATGTTGTAGTGCTTAGGGATATTTTTTCTTTGTTATGAAATGCAGAAATGCAATATACAATGGGGATTCTCTGTATTATTTTCCTTCCTTCAGCTGCCTAAAAGGTCACGTCACAAATGCAAAGTCTTCAACAGATGAAACAACTAGAAGAAACTTACTTGTTTCCACTGTTAATTGTTACACCTGTAACACACAAGTTAAATTGTGTTTTCCACCAAGCTTCGCACCTTATTCACCAATATGCTAAAAATACGTAATAGTGGGAAAAATGTGGTATAGGCTTGTCCCACAGGACACAAAAGGCAGGCAGACTCCTACGAAGAAATTCTGAGGATAGAAAGACAAAAGTTAACATCTCTCTTGTCCTTTCATTTAGAGGAGAGTGTAGTTATATGTGTGCTCATATGACTTCCAGAGATGGAATTTGGTAGGACTGCTTTTTTTTGGTTACATGTGTTACTTTTCCTTTGTGTAATTGTAGGCAGCTGGAGATGGAGGAGGGCTGTTGGGGAAAGAGAGAAGGTTGATTTACTGACCTGCTAGCACGTGCAAGGCCTTTGACACCAGTAGCCTTGAGTGGGGCACAGATACTGTTTGCAAACACGTTTAAATTTCTATTCAGTTTGGTGCCAAAGTTTGCACTAGCAAGTTTAATATCAGGTAAAGCACCTTTTTTGCTCTTTGTTGCTTAAAAATAATAGGTTTGTGAAGCAGATGGATAATACGTAACACTGGAAATGGGCACTTCTTCCCAAAAGTACACGTGTAAAAACATAAGGAAACAACATTTGTGAGTTTATCTGGCTTTTAGGCAAGTCTGAAAGTTGTAACTATGTAATACAGTTGCCAGTTGTCTGTCCTTTAAAATTTTAAATAGATCTGTGTTTTAACTTTATTTATTTGCCAATTTTTTATATACTTTAATGTTATACTCTTGAACTCAAGCTAACTTTTTATTTTTCTAGGCTGTCACAAAACAGGATTTCAATATTCTTGTAAACTACAGACCTTTTCTGAATAGTCCTTTGTCTTTACCTGTGGACCAGTTACCACTAATGAGTCTGTGGTCCCCTTTTTACTGTACTCTTGCAATAAATATAAAATATTTGTATTGAGCTGCCTCATTTTATTTGGTGTTTACTGACTGTATTTATTCACTTGCTTCTTCTGAAATCAAATGGAAAGTCAACTCTAGTAACATTGCTCTTGGGAATAGCGACAGTTCAAAATACTCTACTTCACAAAGAAAAAAAATCTATTTTATTTTAAATTTTTTTTTGTAATTTCTGCAGTTAATATCTGTGTGATCCTTACAATGTTGGCTGGCACTTTTTTTTACCTTTTGTTTATAAAAAGGCGTTGAAAGGAGTAACCTAGTGGGCGGAAGGGAAGGTACATGTTGAAAACAGGCTGAGAACTTCAGGGCTGATGCTCTGCAGTTTTGAGGATGTTACACCATTTGTTTCTTTTCAAGGCAGAGTTATGTTAATAAGCTGGGCACTGAAAAGCAAACGTGTATCTTGTACCCCAACTGCAAAGTAAAATGTGCAGGCATTTCGAGATAAGAGCAACGCAATAATCTAAAAGAGTATCTGAACTTCAGAATTTCTTTTACATGATCTAGTGTGCTGTTACCTTTATATTAAAAAAAATTTTACTTAACGTTCTAAATACAAGTTGCATTTTAAAGCATTTTGTCTAAAGCTACTTTATGTTTTATTTTGTATGAAAACAATCTCTGTAATAATTGGGATCTTCACCACACTTTGATGCAATTTCTTTGATTTCCATAATCCTTTCTTAATGTAAAGACTAATACCAAAATTATGACTGAAGTAAAACATCACAATTATTATTACTTAAAAAAAATTAAACTAATCTTTTGAGATCTGATGGCTAATGTAAAGTATTAATACACTGAAAGAATTTCTTCCACTGCCTTACCCTTTCTGCCGATGCACATAGATGTAAAGGAGGTTGAGTGTAAAAGATTAAGTTGATTAGACTTCTCAGAAGATCCCAAAGGACATCAGGCACGTAAGAACCATTTTAAATGGCAGATTGTAGGATTCCTCTGGTTTTGAGATGCCCGATTTAGCATGCAGACACATCTTCCCTTAACAAACCTAACAGTCTGCAGTAGTGTAACGGTCCCATGCAGGAGTACACACCAATTCCAACACAACTGTAACTTCTCATTTCATATTTCAGTTCAGGTTTTCCACTTAGGACTTTTCCTGCCATGCTGACTTGTAAGTCCTAACCTTGCAGGTACTGTAGAACTTGCATAAGTCCACTCAGAAGATATTTGGACACAGCAGTGTTGATACTGGATGGCAGTGCTTGCATCCATCCAGTTATATCTAATCACTCACATCTGCATGTTGAAGTCAGATCTGTTCTTTTTCTCTGCAAACAGCAGACATAATTCCCCATCCTTCTAGATCCAAATATTCCACATGCAAAGATATTGTGATACTTGGGCACAAAATTTGCCTTGATGTTTGGCAGTAATATTGTTGTTGTTAAGTGTGGGAGAGATATTAATCTTGTTTAGAGACAGAAGAGGCTCATAGCTGAGGACTCCAAGCTGAAATATGTACCCACCTTCAGCCTGATGTAAGGAATTTAAATCGTGGAAGAGCAAGGAGGGGGAAAATTATTTTGGGTAATGTATTTTTGACTTTCCGGTATATTCAATTTAATGGCACACTGGGTCTGCTGAGTTCCATGAATGTTGCTCTTGGGTCCCGAAGTATCCACTGCCATCCAGTCTGGGAGCCTAACTCAGGCCAGGGACCACAGAGGGCTCAAAAGCCAAGTGTTCCTGTATTTAAAATCTTTGGTGGATTTACCCCCAAAACCAAGTAGATCTGAGGAAACCTGTGATAAGTTGTGGAGCCTGAGGACTATCACAGGTCACTGAGTAACATAAGAAATGCAAAAATAGAGTAATGTCACTGATATGATCTGAATTGCAGCTGTACACTTTTGACCTCAGAGGCCACAGTATAGATAAGCACAGAGAAAACATAAGTCAATAACAAGTGGACACACCACTAACCCTGCAATTCACAGAGCTCCTTAAGGCAGTTTCATCAATATTAATCCCCTCCATCCTTCTAAGCTGCAGATCTGCCACCCTAAAACAATGCTGCTTAACAGTCTGCAGAAATGCGTCTCTAAGAAAGAAATAGCTCTGTGTCCAGACTACAGAATAATGAGACATTGTCCCAGTCCAGTATCAGGGAGGGTTCTTAAATGATACCAAGAGGCCGAGATTAAGACTCAAACGGGGTCAGATGCCATACAATCTTGTGAGCTTTATTTTCTTTAACGACTGATAACAGTGATAGGACAGAGAGGAAAAGAAAATAAGTTAGAATCCCTAAGCAAGAAGACGGTAGAGATGCAGCTAATTACCACCACGAATCCATCGATGTCCTGTCGGATTGGTCTCGGTGCAGATGATGATGAAGACACAGCCATAGAGTGACGATGATGCTCCAATTTCCAGAAAGACCGGGGGACGGCACACGCAGCAACACACACAAGCACCCTGAGCCCACCAAGCAGCGAAGCAGCAAGAGGCTCCTCCATCCCAGTCCCCACGATTTCCCCGAACAGTTCACCCATTTCCAGGTGTTCAGCTTGATCTTCGGGTGGATGTCGAATGATCAACCTATTTCCAGGCCTCCATGTGTGCATGCCCTGATGTTCAGCTTGATAAACACGCTTCGGGTGGATGCTGTGTTTTTTCCGTTGGGGACAATTCGTCTCCATGGTTGGTGGCATTTACAAGATATCATTGTGGTCGACAGCTTGTGTTAAGCCAAAGCAGTTCGATAACAGTCTCTTACAGACATTGGGCTCAAGTTTTCTTATAGCTAAGCTCCCAAGCTTTCAATGGCCTAATATTCTGCAAACAGAAGCCAGAGAAGAGTAAAAATCAAACTACCAGGTATCTTTGTATCCTCAAAAGAACATATGGCATTTGCCCATGCTGTAATCAAAAAAACCGTGTGTCTTCAACACACATTTTCAACCCATGATGTATTAAGTTCTCTGACAACTGAACAAATAATGAGATTATATTAACAACAGCTGGAGTATATTAGAATATTTTTCTACTTTCACTCTTAAAATCTTGCATTGCTAAGTGGAATTCACTAAAGAGAAGGCACTGTAAGGTTAGATTGACATATTCTAAGCCCTTACATAAAAATGTTGATACTAAACACTCTTTCTTGTCTAAACTCACAGCCCTTGGGTTCAAAAATCCTTTCCAATACCCTACAATCTTGAGTTTGAAAGGATGCATTGGTCTAGATCAACCTGGATAGTTAGTTTCCATTTCACTTGTAGTTATAGACCCACTGGGTCAGGTCTCTAGTGTCTGGTCCTGACTAGGCATAATTTTCATGCTATACAGCTGATTTATTAAGAGATAGCTTGGCCTTCTGTCTTTTCCCAGACTTCAAGTGCACCTGAACTAGGGAGTGGGACCTGGTGGATCAAGGTTGGTCAAGTCTACCTGAAGTCTGAGGAAAGACAGAATGTCAGTCTCTCAAGCAGCTGCTTAGGACAAAAATAGGACTATTTACAGAAAAGCAGGTTCAAAAAAATTAATGGGACAATTCCAAATTTTTATCCACATACAGCTTGATTATAGTCTAAACTATATGCAGAGACTAAATTTTACTTGACATAGGGACTGAAACCAAACTGCTCCTTCACTTAGAAGCCTCAGGCAGACTCTGCATTTGAAGTAGAAGCGAGCTGGTTTTTTTATATAAATGCAAGTCTGCAGATTTAGTTGCTGCATCTGACCTTACCTAGTCTACTATATGCAGATTTTCCACTGGTGGAGGTACAGCAAGCCACCTAGGTTTTCAGGCCCTCCCACTGCTTCTGAAAGTAGACATGCCCCAGCATCTCTCACCTTCAAGGATAACCCCAGAGGTGTCCAGAGCACACCTCCTCAGTAAACCTCATCCAAGACACAGCCACAGACATGACTTCAGTCTCTTGTTAGCCCACTCATGGCCTTTCCCTTATGAAACCTGCCCTTATTTTGAGCTGACACCTAGATCTTTCACAACCTGAGGCTGCTAACATCTCTCCCCAGCTAAGGACGTGCAGGAATACAGTCACAGAATCATAGAATCACCAGATTGGAAAAGACCTCTTGGATCAGAAGCACGTGCAAGAGAACCGGGTGATCAGGCCCAGTCAACACGGGTTCATGAAAGGCAGGTCTTGCCAGAGTAATCTGATCACCTTCTATGAACGAGCGACTAGACTGTTGGACAAGGGAAAGGCTGTGGATGTGGTCTTCCTGGACTTCAGTAAAGCCTTTGATACAGTTTCTCACAGCATTCTGCTTCGGAAACTGTCGGCCTCTGGCCTGGACGGGCGCACATTCTCCTGGGTGGAAAACTGGTTGAATGGCCGGGCCCAGAGGGTGGTGGTAAATGGAGTTAAATCCAGCTGGAGGCCAGTTACAAGTGGCGTTCCCCAGGGCTCAGTCCTGGTTCCAGTCCTGTTTAATGTCTTTATCAATGACCTGGATGAAGGCATCGAGTGCTCCCTTAGCAAGTTTGCAGATGACACCAAGCTGGGTGGAAGTGTGGATCTGCTGGAGGGTCGGGAGGCTCTGCAAAGGGACCTGAACAGGCTGGACTGCTGGGCTGAGACCAACGGCATGAGGTTTAACAAGGCCAAATGCCGGGTCCTGCACTTGGGGCACAACAACCCTAAGCAGAGGTACAAACTAGGAGAAACCTGGCTGGAAAGCTGCCAGGAGGAGAAGGACCTGGGGGTGTTGGTTGACAACCGACTGAACATGAGCCAGCAGTGTGCCCCGGTGGCCAAGAAGGCCAATGGCATCTTGGCTTGGATCAGAAATGGTGTGACCAGCAGGTCCAGGGAGGTTATTCTCCCTCTGTACTCGGCACTGGTGAGACCGCACCTCGAGTACTGTGTTCAGTTCTGGGCCCCTCACCACCAGAAGGATGTTGAGGCTCTGGAGCGAGTCCAGAGAAGAGCAACTAAGCTGGTGAAGGGGCTGGAGAAGAGGCCTTATGAGGAGCAGCTGAGAGAGCTGGGGTTGTTCAGCCTGGAGAAGAGGAGGCTGAGGGGAGACCTTATTACTCTCTACAACTACCTGAAGGGAGGTTGTGGAGAGGAGGGAGCTGGCCTCTTCTGCCAAGTGACAGGGGACAGGACAAGAGGGAATGGCCTCAAGCTCCGCCAGGGGAGATTTAGCCTTGAGGTAAGGAAAAAATTCTTCACAGAGAGGGTGATTAGGCATTGGAACAGTCTGCCCAGGGAGGTGGTTGAGTCACCGTCCCTGGAGGTGTGTAAGGTGAGGGTGGATGAGGTACTTAGGGGCATGGTTTAGGGATTGGTGGGAATGGTTGGACTCGATGATCCAGTGGGTCTCTTCCAACCTGGTTATTCTATGATTCTGTGATTTTGTTCTGTGATCATTGATTTCATTCATTCCTATCTGCCACTAGGTCATGCCCCTCAGCACCTCATCTACCCATCTTTTAAAAACCTCCAGGGTTGGTAACTCAACCACCTCCCTGGGCAGCCTGTTCCAGTGCCTGATGAGCCTCTCTGTGAAAAATTTGTTCTGCTTCCTCTTCTCTACAACCTCCTTTCCTGTAGTTGTAGAGAGCAATAAGGTCTCCCCTCAGCCCCCGCTTCTCCAGGCTAAACAACCCCAGTTCCCTGAATGGTTCCTCATAAGACTTGTTCTCCAGCCCCTTTGCTAGCCTTGTTGCTCTTCTAGGGACATGCTCCAGAGCCTCAACGTCCTTCTTGTAGCAAGGGGCCCAGAACTGAACATAGAGTCACAAAATCTCCACTCACAGCCTGTGATGTCAGGAAATAATTTCCATTGAACTTGTGTGTTTTGATACTTTCAGATTCACTCTTCATACAGGCATTTATATGACACTCCTGGCACAAGAAATGTTTTTTTTTTTTCTGACAAGAATTCAACATGACACTGTCCTGCTTGACATTGTAGTCTCCAAATTGAAGAGACGTGGATTTGACACACGGACCACTTGGTGAGTAAGGAATTGCGTGGATTGTCACAGTTGTGTCAGAGTTGTGATCAGTGGTTCAGTGTTCAAGAGGAGACTTGTGATGAGTGACATTCCTCAGGGTCTGGTATTGGGAACAGTGCTTGTCGCAGACATGGACAGTACAACTGTGTGCACATGATCTTGCTGATGACACCAAGCTGTGTGGCACTGTCAACACACTGGAGGGATGCCGACTAGAGGGACCTTGAGAGGTGGCTTTGTGCCATCCTCATCATGTTCAATAAGGCCAAGCACAAGGTCCTGCTCCTTATTCAGGGTAATCCCAAACACAAGTACAGGCTGGGCTGGACTGAGAGTAGTTCTGAAGAGGACCTGAGGGTGATGGTGGATGAGAAATTCAACATGAACCATCAACATGTGTTTGCAGCCCAGAAAGCCAACCATATTCTGGGCTGCATCAAAAGAAGTGTAGCAGCAGGTCGAGGGAGGTGATTGTTCCCTTTACTCTGTTCTTGTGAGACCTCACTTGGAGCACTCTGTTCAGTTCAGCATAGGAAGGACATGGATCTGTTTGAGTGAGTCCAGAGGAGGGCCATGAAGACAATCACAGGGCTGAAGCACTTTCTTGCCTCTCATATAAGGACAGATTGAGATATGGTCTTGTTCAGCCTAGAGAAAAGAAGGCTCCGAGGAGAACTTACAGCAGCCTTCCAGTACTAAAAGGAGAGATGGAGAGGAGCTCTTTGTTAGGAAATGCAGTGACAAGATGAGGGGTGATGTTTTTAAGCTGAAAGAGAGGGGGTTTAGATGAGGTATTAGGAAGAAATTTTTCCTGTGAGGGTTGTGAGGCAGTGGAGCAGGCTCTCCAGAGGTGTCATGGATTGCCCATCCCTGAAGGTGTTCAGGAACAGGTTGGCTGAGGCTTTGAGCAATCTGATCTAATGTCAGATGTGTCTGCTCATAGCAGGGATGATAGGAACTAGATGGTCTTAAAATTCCTTCAGTCACAAACCATTCTACAATTCTATGATTATGATAACCAATTATAAGGCTCCTGAATGAGCTGAGCAGTGGAGAGTTACTCCTGAAACTTCCACTTCCCCCAGTTACAATAGTATATTAAAAGCCTCAGAGCAGATTCTGAGTGTGGCGCAACAACCTCCTCCTTGTAATCAGTCAACAGACTTAAATTAAAAAAAAAAAAAAATCCAGGGCAAGGAACCTTTGCAACTGTTTGATCTTCTAAAACATGCTGAACTAATCCAGACAAGAACAGAGTTTTGTCATACACCCTCTCCTTTTTTTAATTTTTTGAAATGTTGTTTCCTTTATGAGGGTATGTAGCCTCTGATTGCCAGGACTTCAATACAGAGAAAAAAGCAATTTAAAATATTAGGCAGTGCCCATGAAGCTCCTTATGGGGGAGCTCTTGACAGTGATCACACTTTTGTACTCTGGCCCCATGAATCTGAAATTTTCCTTTGAGAAAGAGCTGAGGACATGCTGCTGAAAGAACCAGACAGAAAGGGCCGTTCCTCAGATAGGGGCTGAAGGGTAACAGCTGCTCTCCTAGTGTAAGCATACTGGAGGTGTTTACAATAAACAGTCATTGCAGTAAAACACAGAAATGCTAAACATTCCTTGGAGACTCACTGGGCCTCAAGGTTAATCAGTCCTCCCCACAAGCACTGAAATTCCTCTTTGGAGGTCTGGACACAATCACTTCTCTGAACCAATGGAGCTTTTATTTTCACAACATAGGAGGCAGGTGGAGAGAAATTCCTTGCCTGGCAGTTGTGACCTTGGTTTTCTCAGCCTCCACTGCTGCAGGGGAAGCTTCACCGAGGCCTTGTGAACAAAGTAAATTGTGGCTCCTAGCATCAAGCTCCATTTGGGGGCTCCTAGATGGGCTTCAAGGAGAAACATATAACATGGAGGCAGCACTAGGTCTTCCCCTGGCAGAGCTCAACTTGTCACCACAACAACCAACACCTAGAGCCATCAGCTGCCTGCACACCATTTCCTTGGACCATGATGACCCCCTCCATCATCCAGAAACCTTCCATGCATCTTTCCTACTTTCCTGAGCTGAGAAACATGACCTCAAAGCAGTTCCTGAAAGCCAGAGACTATATGTGGCTTTAGAAAGCATAAGTAGTATATGCCACAGTCTTTCACTTAGGTATTACTAGGTTTATTGCTAGAACTCCTCTAACTATAAAATCTTTGTAAAGGACAGATTTAAGTGAATTTAAAACAAGAAAATGGGAAAATCCATGCAGCCTTTCAACTCTTCTGTAGTTTCTTCGTGTAAGCTGTTATCTGCTTTGCAGTCTGATGTCCATCTGCACTGGTTTACAGGAGTGGGGTGGAGAATAGTTCATTAAGGATATATTTCAGAAAAGAATTGTTCCATACAGTTGCAGAAAAGTCAAAATTCAGGCAGTTTTATGGTTAACTGCTCAATAGTACGGAAGAACACACTAGAGGTGCTGGATCTTCTCCTTCATACAGAGTTCTCACTGCCAATTCATAAGGCATTTTAAGCCCTGGTGTTTATCCATAAATACACCATCCATCTCTCCAAGCCTGATTTCAATGATCTGTCCTAACAATGACTGGAAGAGGAGCTGGGATCCCAGTCTATGTCAGGAGTGCTCACAGCACTTCCAAGTGAGCAGAAACCCTTCTTGTCCAATCTTCCTTCCAGCCTCTTTTTGTCAGAGAAAGGTGACGTGCACACCCAACTCAAAAGCTGCAGTTAGCGCCAGATGGGGAGAATGCCTCTGCACCTAGTATGAGCCTCTGGCAACCTGAGGCAGGCAGCTCAGTAACTTCCAACACAGCTCAGGGTTGGGTGTTACTCACTATCCTCAGCCTTGCCTATAAAATCTCCCCCTCTCCTGGAACTTCACACCTATAAAGAAGTGCCTTATACAGAGCAAAGTGAATGTTTCTTCATCTCTGTCAACATTTTACACTTAGTGGGGTTGAAGGTGAAGTCAGACTAAATCAACAGAATCAAAGAGCCTATAGTTTATTACTTGAACCAAGCACCTGATTGTTACAGGAAAAAAAATTCAAAGCAGCATAATTACTACCTTTTTCACAATGAAAGTAGACTTGACTCACCAAGACATCTTGGATTGCTCCTGCTGTGAAGTTAATGACATCTGGCATTGCAGAAACACATTTTTGAGGCAAGTAAAATATGACAAAGATAAAAAATCAGAACATTGCCCGTCTTTCTTTTATTCTTGGTTATTATTAATAGTCTTCAGCCACAGGGATATCAAAGGCTTTGGTGGCAATAGATGCAATTCAGTGGCTTCCTAGAAATGGCTTTAGACAATGCGTAATCCATTTTATAAATGTGTACCTGCACAGCAAGGTACACTCTGCTTTTCACCAAAATTAATCACAAATTGCATATAATCTGCATTAAGAAGAAGATTGGCATTCCTCTTAGAAACTGCTTAGAGAGCCATTATTAAGTCTGAAGTTCCAGCCTTAGACTTTGTCTTTTAATGTCTCCCCAAAATGGATAATTTTAGCAAAATGGGAAGTATTTATTTTTATTGAACAGAAATATTTCTTTGCAGGAGCAGAAAAACAAATTCCAATGCCACGTCTATTTCTGTCAAACTTGGTGATCTCTGTGATCCAGGACAAAAGTTTGCTCAGCCCCAAGGGCATTTTCTTGACTTTCTACTAGTCTTTCAGCTTATAATGTGATTTCTCAAGTCTCTGCGTGGAAATGATTTGTGACTTTCATACTTTCATATTTCCACTGAGAATAACCCATCCATTATATAGCCTCCAGCAAAAGCTCCACTGTGGCAGGTCTTTTGAGGTCAGCTAGGCTACTACAATGCTTCAAACAGGTAGGCATGTCATACCTACATTTCTTGTGCTTCTTTATAAAACAGAGAGTGCAAGCAGAAACGAAGAAATTGTGAAAACTAAGAGGCCCAAGCACAGGGGCACACTCCCACTCAGATGAAAATTTTCTTCTGACACAGTCCATGAATAAATCCAACTTCAGCTTCCCTCATTCTTTCTGTAGGACATGTTACACTTCCCCCACCAAATACCAGGCAGTCTTCCCCAAGGTTCCTAGGTGTGCCCGTTCAGATTTCACTGGCATTAACATTTCAATTTCTTATTACCAAATATGCTTGAAAGGCAGCAGAAAGGAAATGTAAGTGGCATGCAGATATCTGTGGGTTTTGTCTTTTCTGTTATTGTTAGTTTAATTTAGGAGAGAGTTGTGGCAAGAATGATGAAGGCCATATAGACTATATTCAGCAACAACACAAGCTAGGAGGAAAAGAGCACCTGTGGGATCACATAGAAATACTGCTAATATTTAAGTTCCATGTGTGCTTCAGGAATTCAGCACACAGTCCCAAGACTCATAACATTGCTGTAGGCCTGTTGTGTCTTTTTAATAAGTTTGGCAACAACAATAATCCTCTCTGCAGATATTGTAATATATGATGACTTTTTTGGGCACTTTGACTTTGTGAGGCTAGAGAGATGAAAATTAAGCACAGTAGCCAACAGTTCTATTACATCACTGTTCATATTGTGACTTCCCGCTTTTCACTGCCTGGGATGTGATAAAGTCACTGAAGATATGGAATATCATATTCATAAACCAAAGAAGACCATGCAGAGAACTTGACATTTAGCTGTCTTTCTAGCCCCGAGGCCATAGATGGCAACACTGTGGGGAGTAATAACACTGCCTTTTTCAGGTTTGCCTAGTACTTGAGGAGCCATGTAGTAGTGTAGTTCAGGATCCCAGTTGTTTCCAAAAGCTGTCAAGACCCTGCTGGGAAACAGAGCTTTATGTTATTGACATACCCATAGCTGTGATCCCAAGAAAACAGAGCAACTGTTCTAGTGGCAGTTCCCAAAATGACAATGCAATACTGTCTACTGACCAGCAGCCATCCAACATTGCACGGCCAAACATTTAAAAGGGCCTGCTTTTTAGCTCTAAGCATTCCTTCTCTTCCCCTTGTTGCCCTAGAAGATAAGGGACATGAAATCCAAACATGGGGTTTAGTAGTTGTGCCTTTCAGGTGGCACCAGAGTTCAGTTCTGCACATCCAATGCAATGTTTGGATCTTATTTGCCTTACTGTACTGAGAGTAACAGCGAGGTGCCCCTTTGCTGGGAAGCCCCTTTGCTTCTGCATTCTGCTTCTTGATTATTAATCTGTGCTTGTCTCCTTTTCTCAGCTCACCTAGCATATTTTTAAAATCTAGACTTTACAAAAAGGTAATGAAGAACTTTGTTTCTAATTTCTAATAAGGTTATTGCCTGCCTAATAAGTAATTGGTCTTGAAATACATATTTAAAGGGACTGCTAAAAGATTACTCTTCATGCTGGAAGACTGCTTTCCTTCAAATATAACACCACAGCCTCATTAAGTATGAACGTGTTCTTGCTGCATTTTCTGCTGAACCTCTGGAAAAATGCTCCATAATCTAGGATTGAGAAGGTCATTATGGTACTTATGGGGTGCTGATATTCCCTATGCAGCAAGCAGTTATTTGCAGCTTCTCCTTTGAAAGCAATGCTTTTTTCTCAAATGAAGCCAATTTGTATTTCAGAAAATGTATTTCCACATTTTATTCTTTTGCTGTTGTTTCTGAGTATAGACAGTACACTGCAGTATGGAAAAATTACAGA
This sequence comes from Clamator glandarius, assembly GCA_033459285.1. Taxonomy (NCBI): domain Eukaryota; kingdom Metazoa; phylum Chordata; class Aves; order Cuculiformes; family Cuculidae; genus Clamator; species Clamator glandarius. Next base: position 177,187 of record JAUNZM010000084.1, on the reverse strand, counting down.
GGGCTTATGTGCTGTGCCTTTTGGATCAGGTCACACCACAGCAACTCGGCTGTGGCAGCACTGCCAAAGTGAATGGCTTGCTAGCAAAGTCAGGACACCATCGAGCTGTAGACAGGAGATGGAGTCCTCAGCAGAAAGGACTGAACCATTCAATGGCTAGGGATGCCCAGGGCAGGTACCTGACTAGGTTGCCTGGTCAAAACTGTTCCCTGCATGGTTTTTATTCCTTTATCTTACAAGGAGGTTGAACAGCTAGCCCAAGTCCTTAATACTTACTTAGGGAGCAACTGGTGCAAGCTAGTAAGAAGCATTATGCAGGACCTGAAAAGTACCACTAGCCTCACCTCTGCAGTAAAACTTGAAAACAGCTGCTCTTTCCTTGTTTCCTCTGACAGAAGCTGGTGTCATGAACAACAGAGTTTGTAGGCCCTCATGTTCTTCTCCAACTATGTAAATTACACAAAGAAAAGCTAAAAAGATGCTAAATTCTCAGTCCTTTGTGATGTTTTCTCAGTTTACTTGTTTTGAAGAAGGCCTATGGTTGTTTATTTGCCCATCTCTGCAAATCTGAGTAGAAAAAAACAGCCACCAACTTTCAAAGATTTGGAAAGCTTTAAAGTACAACTTTATTTATACTAAGTAAATCAAAGAATCAGCGTAAATGCATCTTTAAAGATAAAGGGCTAGTAGGGAAAGCAATTTACAGTGCAGGAGTGAGATGAATGTGACCCCTGCCCAGCTGGGAGTGGAGGAAAACATACATGCAGCACCTTGTCCACCAAAGCAGCAGACCCATTTGACACAAAGCACATCAAGAAGGTTATAATCAAGCATCCAAGAAAAACTCCTGACTATCCTGACTGCACGTGCAGACAGTCAACTGTACTCTGTCAGCTTTGATTGGTCATATGCTGTTCTAGCTGTGTTTAGATGGTTGTGTAGCAAATGCTTGTGGTAAAAGCTGGAGAAAAATATCCCCACATGAGAAAATAAAGCACTGCAATAAAGACCCATAGCACATCTCTTCAAGATGGCATCTTGATGCTTTTGTTAATATTTAGATCTTCTTCTCAGAAATCTGACTGTATCCACATAGAATCATTTTCTTCTTATTCAGCAGGAATCTAACCAATTGGAAATAGCAAATAACCTTCTGTATTACAGAGAGTTTCTGGTGGGATACTATAGGAAGAGTTTTTTATTTTAAGAAGGCAGTCAGCAGCTTACTCAGCTGTGAGAGGAAATGAAGCAGCAAAATGATAATGAAATCCTGTGTTGAGTTGTATCCTTTACTCGCAGTTTCTTTATTATTCCTAATAATACTATGGATGGGGTTTTTTTTGGTAAGAAATAGAACAAACTGTCAAGTTAATTCAGCATATATTCCTTATGCATTTGCAAAGATTATTCCACAATTCCATGCAGTCCTTACAGTCAGTCTTCAAATAGCAGGAGAGTACAAGACAACATATTTTTTTCTGTGTGAAAAAGGCATCGGCAGAGCTCTCATTAGAACTACAATCACAAGAAAAACTAGTCTAACTGTGTTGCCCAAAGGTTTCTGTGCAAACATTTTTCAGGCATTTTTCTTCTTCGGGCATCCTATACACAAACACAAGAATGAGGTTCAGCCATTAACTTTCTTGGGTGTTACAGCCATTACCTTTCCTCTCCTCCTCATAACTCTTTCTTTCCCTCTTGTCACTGTGTGCAGGTTGAATATTGCTGTTATGGATTGCACAGCAGGCAATATATCTAAGCTTTTTCATTGTTATCTGTGAGCCTAGTGAATAGCAGAGCCAAAGAGGAAGGTAATTTATTTTCTTGGGGGTACTTGGGTTGGGGGTGGTATTAGCACAAGCTACCTGAAGGTCAGCCCTTTCCAAAGCCCACAACAGAAGAGAAGTCTGGAAGAGGCTGTGCACCGTTGCACTGATGTTGCACACTGCTTCCATTAAATCCCCATCTAAACTGCCTCCTTCCTTGTCCTAGTGTAACAAAAAATACATGAACAGTGAGCAGAAAATACTGTTCAAATCTTCAAACACGACAATTTTTTGCTATTCTTTTTCAAAACACAGGCACTGCTTCTCTCAGAAAGAGATTTCACTTCCACCTCTAAATTTGGGGGGTTTATATGCATTTTTTTCTGAAGTTCATCTTTCTGTCTGTATTACAGTGCTTGAGCCCTGTGGCAGCTTATTATTCCTGTGAGAGAAATTCCATTCATACCAGGATGATTGTCTTTCTTTATTCAGTTTTAAAAAAAGCTGTAGAACAAATTTTTAATAGAGGGTAACATTTTAAATCAAGCTCAGATGATTGGACTGTGCTTCTCTGCTGCTGAACATGGATGAGGGAAAAAGTGGAACCACACGCAGTTGGGTTTTTTTTCAAAAAATGACATAATCTTCCCTGTAAATTTGTACTTCCTGTCTTAATTAAGCTAAGTAAGGACACTAAACCAGGAGGACATATAAAATCAAGACAGCTGATGGCAGAACTTTACCTTGGGTTGCCTCAGGCAGTAAGATCGGCCTCCTGCTAGTTAGACCCCTGAGGGCCCTTGGAGGAGAGGCCACTTTGCTGGGCAGGTGATGTTATTCAGTAGTTGGCTTTCACCCATTGGGGCTGCACAGGGTCACAGCAACAAGGCAGCAGCCTGCTTTCCAGATGGCTTCATGAACTCATCCATTGCATACCTCTCACTCATTCATAAAACTCATGGGTTCAGATTTTACAGATGTCCAGCTTCAACTGTAGGAAAATGGGGCTTCAAAGAGCAGCAAAATGTGTGCAGAAAGGAAAATTTGACCAGAAAGAAGTTTTACTGTATGCATTCTGTGTCTTGTCTTTTCTTTTTTTTTTGTTAATTTCTTGTTCATGAAGCTCAATTTTATCTGAGGAAAGCACTTCATTTGAATTTCTTAGTCAGCTCTGGTTTTGCTTCTGTGTCACCATTCTCATGGACTTGTTCAAATGTGGGCTGTTTCCTACCTTGTAACAACCTTCATTCTCTGATGCTGCAAGCTGAAGACAAAAAAAATACCTTTACAGTTTAATTGCTTTTAAGTTTAGGAAAGAGTAATTTCTGTACCACCTTCAAATGCAGTAGCATCCACGAATTAAGGAGGCTTTGTGTAGGTGCTCAAAGGGTGCTGTTATCAGTGCCATTAGCAGGGACTTCTAAGCAGACTGCCCCTCAGCATCTCTCTTGCTGTAGCTAGTGCTGATGGAGAGGTTGAGGTCAGGAGGATCTCAGAAGGCTCATTTATGCTATAAATCTGCTTTGATTCAGGCAGAGCATTCAAACACAATTTATCTGATGACAGAAAGACTGAAGTAACAAAGTGGTCTTCTGTCTCTGAGTTCCTTCCATGATCCAATGGTGTTGCTGGAATTGCTCTGGTCATTGACGGCAAGTTATTTCACAGAATCACTAGGTTGGAAAAGATCCACCGGATAGTCGAGTCCAACCATTCCTATCAATAACTAAACCATGCCACTCACCACCTCAACCACTGATCTTTTAAACATCTCCAGGGAGGGTGACTCAATCACCACCCTGGGAAGCCTGTTCCAGTGTCCAATGACCCTTTCTTTGAAAAACTTTTTTCTGATGTCAAGCCTGAACCTCCCCTGGCAGAGCTTGAGGCCATTTCTTCTTGTCCTGTCACCTGTCACCTGGGAGAAAAGGCCAACTCCCTCCTCTCTACAACTTCCTTCCAGGCAGTTATAGAGAGGAATAACACCTCCTCTTCTTCAAGCTAAACAACTCTAGTTCTCTCAGTTCCTCCTCATAAGGCCTGTTCTTCAGCCTCTTCACCAGATTTGTTGCTCTTCTCTGGACTCGCTCCAGAGCCTCAACATCCTTCTGGTGGTGAGGGGCCCAGAACTGAACACAGTACTTGAGGTGCAGTCTCACCAGTGCCGAGTACAGAGGGAGAATAACCTCCCTGGACCTGCTGGAGACGCCGTTTCTGATACAAGCCAAGATGCCATTGGCCTTCTTGGCCACCTGGGCACACTGCTGGCTCATGTTCAGTCCCTGTCAACCAACACCCCCAGGTCCTTCTCGTCCTGGCAGCTTTCCAGCCAGGCTTCTCCCAGTCTGTAGCTCTGCTTAGGGTTGTTGTGCCCCAAGTGCAGGACCCGGCATTTGGCCTTGTTAAACTTCATGCCATTGAACTCTTCCCCCTGGTCCAGCCTGTTCAGACCCCTTTGCAGAGCATCCCTACCCTCCATGAGATCCATGCTTCCACCCAGCTCAGTGTCATCTCCAAACTTGCTAAGGGTGCACTCGATGCCTTCATCCAGGTCATTGATAAAGACATTGAACAGGGCTGGATCCAGCACTGACCCCTGGAGAACCCCACTTGTAACTGTCCTCCTGCCGGAGTTAACTCCATTTAGTACTATCCTTTGGGCCCAGCCATCCAACCAGTTTTCCTCCCAGGAGGGTGTGCGCCTGTCCAGGCCTGAGGCTGACAGTTTCTTAAGAGAATTCCATGAGAAACTGTGTCAAAGGCTTTACTGAAGTCCAAGAAGACCACATCCACAGCCTTTCCCTCATCCAGCAGCCGAGTTACTTCGTCATAGAAGGCAATCAGATTAGTTTGGCAAGACCTGCCTTTTATGAACCCGTGTTGACTGGGCCTGATCACCTGGTTCTCTTGTATGTGTTGTATGACAGCACTCAAGATCACCTGTTCCATGACTTTCCCTGGCACTGAGGTCAGACTGACAGGCCTGTAGTTTCCAGGATCCTCTCTGTGACCCATCTTGTAGATTATTTCAATGCTTATGTTACCTTCAGGCTCAGGTTTCAAGCATGGCAATTATATTACAGGTTCTTCTTCGAGGAGAAGTCAGGACTCTGATATGGCATGGAAGACTTCAGGGCAGTTGCTTTGCTGCACTTATAGAGGTACTCAAGGGACACAGAAGCTTTAAATGTAAGTTCTACCATCTCAGTGTTCTGCCTTGGACCCTCAACAGATTATTTGCTCCACCATTGACTACATTTTCATTGAAAAGGTTACATCTACATGCATACATATGATGTCCAGAAGAGCGGGACGCTAGTGCCAGGTATTGAAATAAGAAGGAAATATTACATACCTGAAAAGAAATAGAGAAAGCTACATCCATAAAAACTTAACAAATTCATAATATAAATAGGCCAAAGTAAATGTCATGCAATCTTGGATGTTTTCAGAAATATTCCAGTACACTTTTTCCTCCTCCTCAGAAAGTATTACTGGTTTCTCTGACTGATATTCTCTCTCTCTTTTTTTTTTTTTTCTCATTGATCCTAGATTGTAAAGGAACAGTAAAACAGCCTCTTTGCTGCATTTTCATCATCCTATGACACATGTCTGAAGTGTTGAATTAGGGTTTCTGATACTAACTGTAGCCTACAGTTTGCACATTAGTTTAGTAAATTGCAGCATCAAATTAATCAGTTGCTCCTTTTCTGGCCTCTTAAAAACTGCTATGGTAAAGTTATCCTCAGATGAAAGCTAGTCCATCATGAGTAAGTCATCCTTTTTACATATGCAAGCACCAGCTTCTGCTTCCTTTTCTCACACAAACTCAGATCAATAAATAAGAAATTCCACAGATTTCCTTGGTAAGTAGGTGCACCAATAGCAGCCTCACCCGGAAAAGAACAAGGTGTGCTCTTATTGTGGTAGAAGGCTTATGCCACAGGTTGTTCAAGGTAGGACTATTACAAGGCTTAGATGTTATCATTAGAAACAAACTCCTTAATCAAGTCTGACTAATATTTTTGCAAAACAATAACAATAAACTGCAGTTCCAGACACCAGCTTGGAATACTGAGACATGCCGGCTTTTCACTTCTCCAAGGTATACTTCAGCTGGACCTGCATGAAACTATATGTTTAGTCCTTTGTAGATTATGTATTTCCTGCATTTAATCAAAATGTGTACTAGCAAACACTATGCATTAAGACTTACTGGCATGCTCACCAGTGTAATTTAGAGCAAGGTGTGTTTTTGGAGAACATTAGCAGAACAAACTATATAGAGGCTGGTCAGTCACACACAAATTAACAGACACATTACTTTAGCTGTCATTATTTCAACAATTGCACTGTTTTGAAGTTGAAAGTCCTTGGACAGTATGTTTCTGTGATTGCAGGTTTATTCTCCACCCCCTAGGACTGCCATTACCAGAAAATGTTATGGAGGATGGGATGTCCTATGTAAGCAGTGTAAAATCTAGCATTTTGTGTTACAACCTTTTCAATACGTGGTCAGGAGGTGCAATCCATTCTTTAAGAGATATTACTGGATTTTTTGCTTTTTAAAAATAATTAAAAACAAGTAAACAAACAAACAAACACCTCCAGAAAAAACACAAAGCAGATGAAAAACATTTGAACAAGAGGAAAAAAAAGAATTCATCATTTGGTTCAAGGGAGGAGGTAAAGGACTTGGAGCAAGAAAAGGCAAGAAGTCAAGTGACAAAGCACAATTTTTTTCCTTTCGAACAGAGACCGCTGCGACAACAAGAAGCAGAAAGCCAAGAAAATCTACAGCAGTGAGGAAAGAAAAAAAAGATGCAAATGAAAGGCAGGTGCAAGACTTGAGAGGACAAAGACCAGGACATTTTAATTCTGATTCTGTCACAATTCTGTGTATGGGTTTGAGGAAATTATTTCTCATATAACTATGTTCCTGTGTTTAAAACCTGAATGACAATATTTCACAAGTGTTCTTTGCTAGTGGATTATTTTATTCCACTGGCCTTGCCACAGTGTGCTATGCACTGATAAACAAAAGCATATGACCTTTTCTATCAGGGTTTGCAATTCATAACTAAGGATGTAACTGCCTGTGGTTTTCAAGTTCACAGTAATGCAATGCTTTCCATGCTGTGCTGAACCCGTCTTATGTACAGAACAGAATCAACTTTTCCCTCACCCTGTCCTGCACAAAGGTTGCTTCTTGGGTGAGCAGTTGAGAATTGAGAGCTGCCGAACTCCCAGGGCTGTGGCAGACTGTTGGCAAGAGCAATGAAGTAGGCAGACAAGAAAAGAGATAAGGTGACGTGTGTTGGATTCATTATTGCAAGAACACTGACACTGCCTGAGTCAGAGTCCAGGTTTATCTGACAGTTCATGTCATCATACAGAGCAACTTCAGGACTCTCACATGGAGAAAAAAAGAACTGTAGTGGTTGCTAAGGAGTTTGATCTATGAGGGAAAAGAGCTGTCACTCCTGAGCACTCCTCCATCTCTAGATCGTATGGCTTCAGTAGTATTTGTAAATAAGCAAAACTTGAAAAACTTTGGATGCTATCCCAGATATTTTGCCAAAGTGTCTCCTTGAATTGAAAAAATAATGACAAAGGCTAATGTCCTCTGTAAGATAAAGTTTATTTACAAAATAGAAACTCCCAGCTGGTGATGGTGTAAGATTAAGAGGAAGCTTTATTGTAGAACCTGTGCTACAGCACCTGTAAGATACATGTATAAACAACCATAACTTGTATAGTAAACAAAACATATTTCAGTATTCAACAAAACTTTAGAGGAAATTAAAAAAATTATTTTCCCTCTTTAAGTATTTACATTATTAATATTTTTATACGTTTCATTAAAGATATTAATTTCATATTTTATTCAATATGTTGAAGAAATTTCCACCACAAACACAGAATCTTTTTAATTAAATAGGAGTGGACTAGTTTTTTTCTTATAGCAGTTGCTCTTTCTGTCCTTAGGGAAGGCTGCTGCCTCCCAAGGGCTTGGGTTAAGGACATCACTAGGAAACTTCCTAGCCTGGTATAGACTGTTACCCATTATTACTCTTCCATGTGGGTGGTGATGAAGCTGCCATACAGAGTCCAAGGGTGATCAAAAGTCTTCGGGGCCTTGGGGTGACTGATAGCTGTTTAGCTAGGAAAAAAGAACTGTTGTCTATGGAGGTCCAGTTTACAAATACTAACCCAGGGCAGACCCTACAGTAAACCCTGTAAATCTGAAGTTCACAGGAGAGAAACATAGTTCAAAATGAGTTATAAAAGAGCTGAAATAGAGCAGAGTGGAGGTAGAAAAATCTCATCATTGAGAGCAATTCTAATGCAATGGAGGGCTGAAAGGGGGATACTGGCTGCTAACAAACAAGAATGATCCTGTGGGTTGAAAGGAGATTCACTGAATCAAAAGGGAATGCACATTGAGATATTAACTGCAACCTAAATGCTGGGGAGCAGGAGAACCAAACCAAACACAGGCCCCATGGACTGTTTCTGTGAGTACACCGTTTGGCAGCAACAGGTAAAACCAAAACCAAACCACATTGCTCAGTACCATGTAACGAACTTCATTACAAAGTAAGTCTCTTATATTTCCATTCTTAATACTGTAATCAATATGCCACAACAGCACAAATAAATTCAGGCTTATAGTTCTCTATATTCAGATGCAATTATATTCTTGTTTCAAGCAAATACTAAGTTCATGCTTTATCACACACTTATTACCAACTATATTTTTCTCAAAGTATGCAAAAAGTTAGGACTTACCAGTGCCAAAGAACTAGTAAGAATCTTTTGTGGTTCACTGTAGTAATTTATTCTAGTATCCTGATAGCAAAACAACAGGAACTTCATTTCAAAGTATATCATGCAGGAAAATGCAACTATTTTCACCATTATGTTTAAAATCTTAATTTTCATATGCAAAACAATTTTGAAAGAGTTTTCTCAGTTCCTTTCTATTTGTGATGCTGTTGCACTTTCATAAATGTTTATGAATTGTGATGATGTAGCCTGAGGCCATTGTATGTTTTCCAGATGAGGATTCAGCACTAATTTCTGATGTCTGTTGTTTAATTTTGTGCGGCAGTGGGTTTTGTTCACTGGTTTTGCAGGCAAATTGTAGAACTATTACATCAAGTTTCTAGTAGATTGTTAAAGCAGCTTGTCAAAGGGTATATTGTACATACACCTGAGGCTTTGAAATCTCTTTAAGGCTGAGCTTCACACTTGCTAGTCATGGTTGAGTTAGCTGTTAAATGGTCACTCTTTGCTGATAGAACTGCAAATACAAATGGTAATTCTTTCAGAGATTCATGAGATTGGAATTTGCTACTTGATTTAGATAACTTAGTAAATCATATAAATTGAAATACATTAACAATTACTGGACAAGCCACTTCCTTCAAAGGAAAAACTCAAATTTTCTGCCTATTGCAGTCTTTGAGACATATACAGCTGGCAGACATTATCCTTACTTTAGAGGCACAATGACCACACAAAAGCAGATTTGCCTGACATCCAATGCAATGATTGCCTGTTACTAATCTTGGTATTAAGGAAAATACATAGCAAAATCTACCCTATACATAGGGAAATCAAGACATTACTTGATTTTTCTCTCTACCATAAATTTCAGTTTCAGGAACCTGCTGCTACTCAGATGAATGGAGTCACTTGTGATAAATATGGATGTGATGGCATTGCAGAACAAACACATATGTAAAACACATTTCAAAAACATAGCAAGATGCTCTAACTGCCAATTAACTATTTACTTATAAAAGTTACGAGGGCATTCATGTAGACTGACAAGTTACATTCCAGCCATGAAACTTCAAACAAGAACACAGAAGCCTACTCTACCTTGAATTTTTAGCAAAAAGAAGGATAGTTACTGACTGAAATTGTACTGTACTCACTTTTTATTTAAAAGATAATTCTTTTCCAATGAGAAAAGATTGATACTACTATCAATAAAAGCTGCAGACATTCCAAGGGCTATCATATACATACATATACAGATATGTGATTAAAAATAAAAATTATTCAGGATATTTATTCTACTGAAGCTGACAAGAGTATATATTTAAAAGAATGAGCCACCTGTTTTCACTGCTCTCTCAGCTTGATGTCAACATTTTATTTTTCTCTCCTTTCTACATACATGCATGGATGCACACTGTACATTAGTAACAGTGCAAACAGCAATAAAGGACATCTTTAAGGACCTCTGTGCACAAAGTGTCTGCTTCCAGATACCAAAGAGAAGAGGTTTGCTAGGGAGGCTAAGCCCAAGAACCAAATCAGGCAGCTTTCCTTAAAACAATATGACTTAAACCTGGCTTAAAACAGAATAGATTTAAGACTTAAAACAGTATGACTTTCAAAATAAAGTATTTTGCAAGCAAAAATGCAGTAGCAAATACATATAAAAAGCACTAGTACGCAGTGCCAAAGAAATTTCTGCCTCCAGCACCAAGATCCCTCTCATATAACAGCACCTCTGCAATGCTGCCTGGCAAACTCTGTAAAGCCTCTGCTTTGTCCTCCTTCACATCCTTCCTGAAAACTCTGCTGAGATTAATCTACTATTCTGTGATCTGATAACAGGGAGAAAGCTGGCAAGAAAACCTGCCCATTTTAATGTAAAATATGTTTATTTTGCAAGCATTTTAATCTCTCCTAATCCACCCAATCTTGGTGCACATTTCTTACCTAAAGTTTGCTTAATCCTACACTGGTTTACACAAGCACTTACGAGATTAAATGTTTTTCTTTCCTTGAAGTGTTGCTTCTATGATCCTTAAAGCTTTATTGAGTCTTGTAGAATTTCCCATATCAAAATTATAAAACCCACAATCTAAAATGTTATGAGCAACTAAATAAAACTAGTGGCATATGCTTTGAGTTAGTGGCAAATAAATGCTTTCAGGAAAACCAATATACTTCTAAATGCAGCATCTCTGTGAAGAAAAATTCAAATGTATTTAGTATGACTTTAGTTCACTGACTTCAATGGAATGTTGCCTGAAAAGAAAACTCAAAACTGGTGGCAATATCATTATTTTAAGTTCTGGAAAAGTACCAAGTTTTTTCTTTTTCTCTTCCACACTGCAGTCTGTGTCTTGTTTCTGAGGAACAGTCTTTAATCTCCTTCTGATTCCCCATTTTGAATGATGAATCACTACCCAGATATATTAGATAGTTTCTCAGAAAAAAAAAAAGCTAATAATTATAGTGGTCATGATTAAGTAAACAGAATAAGCCCACAGTGAAGATACTAAAAGGCTGAAAGGCTAACACTTGAGCATCTAGCACAATCCTCCCTTCATTAGTTTTTTGAGTATCAGAGAAAAGAATGCAAATGTTGCAGGCATATAAGTGTCTATGCAATGAATATGTATTTTAGGATTTCAAACTGAATTTCCACAATATCTTTCAGCAAGTTTTGCCATTCTAAGTCAGACCTTGATGCCTTGCAGAACTCATACATCAATTTGTCGTGTTTACAGTGGATAAGAGGCTCACTGACCTAAGGAATCAGACAAAGGCTCAGCAACATTTTTGGTCTCTTACTGCTCCATTTAAGAAAAAAGTACTTTTCTTCCAGATGAGGATGTGTGTCACATAACAGCAATGGCCTTATGCATTTGGGGACTGCAAGTATATTTGAATTCTAGACATGGAAAGAGTGGTAAGAATTTTGAAGATTTAGATCTTCATCTAAGCTTAATTAGTGTGACATAGAAAGATATAAATTGCACTTTTTAATAATATTGATAGGTAAAAGCTGTGAGAGATCCGTTCTAACTGCAGCAAATACAAATATATACATTTATTTTTAAAGTGTTTTTTTTTTTCTTAATGTGATGCGATGACAGACCACAATGCTTTGGGAAGTTCTTCAGTATTTGTTGTATTTTCACTTGGATAATGCAAATCCTGAAAGAATTTCAAACACATCTCCTGAACGTCACAAAAAAACTAGAAATTGCACTGTATGTTACACATAGATAAAATCTCAGCTTTGAAGGAAAGTTATTATGTGAAAAACTGTTATTCAGATATTGTATTAAATCTTGACCTGTGGCACTATGTCTTAGTATTCAGATGACTGTCCAGTGAGCATTGAAATTATGCACCAAAGGCTATGGGTACCTGGAAAATATCAGCACTGAGCTGCCTTTTTTTTCCTTTAGGAAATAATGTCTGAAATATTTCTGACAAGCTGTTACTTCGCATTGCAATATGCTCCCTGAAGGAATCTGCTCTTCTGGTGCTCTGGAGGACTTTGGACTAGCTAGTACTCTCCAGTGTGCTCCAAACTGCAATGTAACAAGGCAATCAGAATGTTAATGCAAGTTAGCTGATTACACAGTCCTGGTGATAACAAAATGCAGAAGATGGATGAGAAAGATTATAGTCATCTGCCCCAAATGTGTGATGTAATGCATAACAAAGAAGATAAACACTTACTAAAGATGCTAGCATCCCAAGTACTGCTCCTAAAAAGTAGAAAAATAATTCCTAGTTGTTAACAAATACAAGTTACTATTTGACTATTTGTTAATTCTGAAAATGAAATATTTGGAAGTTACTCTTGATGCTCTGTGCCTGAACTACGCACACAGAGGGATATCTTCCCTCTGTCATGTACATAAGAAAATATTATCTTCAGGCACTTTCCCACTAACACATACTGACTATACTAGTATGCCCTTCTTTACTGCCACTCATCAAACTATTTTCAATAACAGAACAGAAAATAATTTTATCAACAAATTAAATCATGCTTCTCTCTTTAGATTAGGGGTCCTAATCAATTCAGAGTAGGAGAGTATACAGTAAAATAGCTTGAAGGAGCTGTGATATTTCAAGTTATAGACCCTTCTGCAGGTGATGTATACTTCATGAGTACAGTACCAAATCAGCTTTAATACCCCACAGCGCACAGAGGCATCCTCTCATGCAAGTTATTCCTCTCAGCTGGAAAGAAGATTGTCTCATGGATCATGGGAGATTTAGACCCAAATACTTCTCGAATTTTCCTGAAGTGCTAGGAGAGTGCTGTAGGTCAAACAGCAATGCCTGGAGGAATTTGCATGCTTTCCACTGGCAGATAGGGATGCCAAAGTGCGATTGTGCTGCACACTGCTTCTTTGGCTTCCTCCTTCATCTATCGCAAGTGGATGTAGTCTTGGTTGGTAAGGTGGGTCACTTAGATTCACAGAAAAACCCCACACTTTCTCTACTCCCACTTCTCCTCTTCCTGCTGTCCACCTTCAGAAGAAAATTGCATGAAGTGAAAGGTTTTCTTTCACTGAAAATTCTAAAAAACGGTGGATGTGAAATGTTAAAAAAGGTCTAAGCAAGACAACTGCTGTCTCACAGGGAGAACGAGAAATGAAGGTGGACAGCAGCTGTTACATCACCAACAAACACTGCTGATCGCATGTTCTTTCACTTCTGTTCTCTGTTTAAATGCCCCAAATGCCTGCCATTCAGTAGCAACCTCTTCACTTAGGGTCTATTATATTTTTGTGTGATTTTATAGACCTTTGTGTCAGTCTATTTAGTTATTAGTCAGAAAAAAGTCCAGACAAGTCTCATGGGCCAACACTGCTTTAAAATATATAATGAGGACTAAGATCCCTTCCTTATCATCAAAGCAAAAAATTTCTTCTTTCTTAAATGGCTTGTGATACAGGTACATAAAACAATAAATAAGATAAATCCTATGTATATAGTGAACTAGTTCTATACAGGGCCCAACTCAGAATAACCAGGTTGGAAGAGACCCACTGGATCTTTGAGTCCAACCATTCCCACCAATCCCTAAATCATGCTCCTAAGTACCTCATCCACCCTAACCTTAAACACCTCCAGGGACGGTGACTCAACCACCTCCCTGGACAGACCGTTCCAATGCCTAACCACCCTCTCCGTGAAGAACTTTTTCCTAATCTCAAGCCTAAATCTCCCCTGGCGGAGCTTGAGGCCATTCCCTCTCGTCCTGTCCCCTGTCACTTGGGAGAAGAGGCCAGCACCCTCCTCTCCACAACGTCCCTTCAGGTAGTTGTAGAGAGTCATAAGGTCTCCCCTCAGCCTCCTCTTCTCCAGGCTGAACAACCCCAGCTCTCTCAGTCACTCCTCATAAGATTTTCACTCTCTACTTCTCTGAGGTATGGCTGTGGCTTCCTTTGAGTCCTTCCCAAGAGTAGTATGTGTGTAACTGTTTCAAGCACATAATAGGCTGCAGTTTCTTGTATAGAATAATGCATTTCCTACTATGAATTGCACTTGCCCTGCACTGGCCAATGCATAGCATCAGCACACGGATGTCGTCTCACTACAACAGCTTAAGAGTAACTTATTTACAGTATTGCTCACAAGAACACCTTCCTTGACTAGCAAACCCAAAGTTACCACTTTAAGTAGGATTCAATTGCTAGCTAAATGCATGGAGCATGCAAACAGATTTTTCAAATATGTGTCAGTATTTCTATAGCTGACATCTTTCTACTGCAGCACTAAAGCAGCCTTAGAAATTTTCTCTGTGTATTTCTGTCTTTAGTCAGGGAAGGGAATTCCACTCATATACAGAGGAGCTCTTCTACACACTCACAGAGGTGAACTTCCACCTTAGCAAGCCATGGTACTCAATACGGAATGAAAGACTACCTTGGCTTATAATATTTATTTCAGAAGGTTTTCCTACTGCAGAGTTATCAAACAACCAGCAGGTCCTAGCTATTATTGATTAGTACCACCATTGTTACAAAACTAAAACTGTAGCCATCACTTCTTTTCAATTAGAACATCTGACATAAATTACCTAACCTGACTTGGAATTTTAATCCTCCTCACCATATTAATTCCAATTTACTTCCTCGAGGTCTTTTCAAAGGTTCTTGTCTGGCAAGCTGAAGGCAATTCTTTGTCACAATTGGAAAAATAGGGCTTGCTTTAAATGTTGTTGAAGAAATGTTGGGCTATCATTCCATTTATGCTGTCCTCCTTTTTTTCTTATCTAGTTCTCCTTTACTTCTTGAAATTCTTTTCCTATGCCTTGGGTGGGCAGAGATACTCTGTTATGAACAAAAATCATTCTCTTAACATTTTGGCCCTAAGACATCATTAAACCCTTAAACTTATTCATTGCTTGTAATTGCTAGTTGCTTTGTCTATCATTATTTATTACATATGGCTCAGAGCAAGGTAATTGCGTACCTACAGAGAGGCTTAATAGTTAAAAAAATCACAATTATGTAGACATTTATGACAAAAAGATTCATTAGCCTATAACAAATAAAGGCTTAAGCTTCACATAGTGATATTCCTTCTCTTGCTTAAATAATTATTCATATTATTTGTCTGTGTGCACCATACTGACTAAAGGACCATGACCAACATATATTCCTGGCTGTTTTCCATTGCATATAGCCTAAAGAACTCAACAGTACAAAATACAGAGGAAAGGACATGGATTCTAAAAACATGCAGACAGAGTAAAATCCAGATTATAGGACTGGGATTGTTTTTCTTTTCCCACCTTAGACATTTTTTAGAACAAGATATCTACAGCAACAAGCACTAAATTCACAGTATCAGTTCAGATGTGCTATGAAAGATTCTGCATGAGCACAAAGAGATGGACATATTAAAAGGAGAATGTGGAACAGGATTCCTACATCTACATGCATTTGTTTTATGAAAGAATAACTGTATCCCTGATACTGTTCCTTTAAAATGTGTTTCTTACAGCAATAGCCTTAAAGTCACTAAAATACAATGGGCCTTTTCAGGACTGATGTCATTACAAGTTCAAAGGAAAAGATCTTGGTATTTTTTCCCCAAGAAGGGAGTGATAGACTGAGAGGAAACAACCTCAGCTTGCATCAGGGAAGGTTTAGATTGGATATTAGGAAAAATTTCATCATTGAAACAGTTACCAGGCACTGGCAAAGGCTACTCAGGGAAGTGGCTGAGTGACCGTTCCTGGAGGCATTTAAAATACATGTAGATGTTGCACTTACAGACATGGTTTATTGGTGGACTTTGCAATATTAGGTTAAGGTTTGGACTCAGTGATTTTAAAGGTCTTTGGAAGTCAAAGTAATTCCATTATTCCAAGGAAAGCAGGGTCACAGTGGAGGGAAATGAACAGAAGAACTTGTACTAGTGGGATGTTGTTGTACCAGGGAAGGAGAAGCTACCTGCTAGTTTTGGAGAAAGACTGGAAACTGTTGGAAGATGTTTGCAGAATGGGGTAGGAGGAGACCTGTAAAACACACCCCCTCCACAACTTCAGCTGGCAGTACCCTCACGTTCCCTGGTCTGCTTCTCATCTCATAAATCTGCCCACTCCTCAGAGTACTATATTCTTTGTTCCTTGATATGGTTTACCACCATGATAACAAATTTATGACTAGTCAAGGAAGCCAAGTATTGGGGAAATAATGTTAGCTCCAGAAAGCCACATTTGTATTTATATTATTTTCAAGTAAGAAAAAACTGAGTTTTATGAGCATACTCAAAATATTTATGCAGAAACCCATACAGTGTCATAATATCAATACAATTTTCAAGATTCAAATTTAAATCAGTAATTACAAAAAAAACCCTGAACAGAAAGGCCACAGAATTATAAAGATCATTACCATTATTTCAATTTAAAACTGGTAAACCGTCTCTGTAGGAAAAAGATCTCAATAGCTACTACAACATATTGTATCATCATGCTAGAATATTTCTGGTATTGAAACACTCAATTTTGCACAACTTTGAGATTCTTTCTGCAAACTTTAGTATAAGGGTGTTTTTTGATCTTCAAAAATGCATCAAAAAGGCAGAATACATTTAACAATTCACCCTAAGTGTTATCCCTACAAGCCTTATCATCTACTTCTCAATTAAATTCAAGTCAACAAGTTAAGAGCAACACAAAGAAAATATTTCCAGTGATCCCAGAGCAGAAATTGACTACTTGTTCAAAATGGAAAATGATTGTTAGCTCTCTTTGCACACTGCAGCTACTAGGTTGAGCTCTGTGGGTGTGTGTGTTTGTGTGTGTCTGTTTAGGATAGGGTTTTTTTTTTTTTGCTTGCTTCAATTTTCCCCTTTTTTTTTCATGATGGTTGATTTTCATCAGATATTGAGCATATCACCTCCTACAGTGAAAAAAGACAATCTGGTGGTCAATGAATTCAAGCCTGGAAGGCTAGACCAGAACACGGATGCACTGGAATTGTATTTTAAGGGGGAATGACATCATACATAAAGCCACTGGCAGATTTACTTTAGATGTAGAGTAAGAAAATTCTAGGGAAGTGCCAAGGCAACACCAGCACCACATGCTGAGGCTCTGAGACTGTCAAAAAAGCACGAGAGCTAGTAGTGAGTTCACTAAGTGCCAAGCAGTAAGCATTATCAGCGGCACGGAGTTCAAAAATAGTTATAACTGATGAACTCAGACAGGTGAAATATTGCCCTCAGCAAGTTTCAGCTCGACTTCTACTCCAAACTAAGACCAATGATGACTGATGAAGCACATGAAAAATAAGATGAGGAATTAACTACTTCAGATCCAACAGGCCTTTCCATGTCTTGGCAGAGTAAACAGAGAAATGGATTCAACGTTAAAACAGACACAAAGAGTACAGTCATTCATGAGTGTTGTTGGCTTTACAGCTTTAAAAGGATCCAAGATTTGTGATTTCAGGTTGACCTCATGCAAGAGGTGAACCAGAAGAGAATCCATCTAGTACCAATCTCTTTCCTGAATATGAGACATAACTATGACCTGATGCCCAATGGTGGGATGAATCTCGCCATTTCAGTGCTGCGACTGATGGCTATAAACTCTTCAGAATGGACGTGCAAAGGAGGAGAGGTAGGGGAGCTGCCCTCTGTGCCAAAAATGGGATTGACTGCACAGAACTGTCTTTGAAGAACAGGAATGCACAGGTTGATAGTTTATGAGTGAAAATGAGAAATAAGACCATCAAAGGAAACTTTGTGGTTGGTGTCTACTATAGGAAGTTGCTGAAGAGTTCTTTTGTCAACTGCAGTAAGCGTCACACTCGTAGACCCTGATTCTGATGAGGGAGTTCAACTATGTGTACAACCGATGGAAAATCAACACAGAGAACTGCAAGCAATCCATGAAACTACTGGAGTGTGTTAAGGACAACTTCCTAGTTCAAGTGATAAAGAACTTGAACAGAGGAGAGGCACTACTGGACCTCTTGTTCACTAGTGCAGAATTTATCAGATAGGTCAAGACTGGAGGTAGCCTGGGCTTGAGTAAACATGATCTGGTGGAATTCTAAACCTTGAGGGGTACAGGACAGGTAGAAAGCAATCAGGACCCTAAACCTCAGGAGGGCAAATCTTTGGCTGTTTAGGGCACTAGTGCATGGGATTCCTTGGGAAACTGCTCTCAGAGGCAAGAAAATGAATGAGAGCTGGACTTAAACATATTTTTCCTTAGGGTGCAAGAACCCTCAATCCTGATGTGTAAGAAGTGGGCAGGGGAGGCAGTATTTCAGCTTGGATAAATCTAGACATGTTAGCCAAGCTGAAACACACAAACAAAATGCATAGGTAGTGAGAGCAGAGATAATGCATCCTGGTGAGATTATAGGGCTATGACCCAGGAGTGCAGAGAGGGGACCAGGAAAGCCAAGGCACAGTCAGAGCTGAGCTTGACTAGGGATGTAAAAAATTAACAAGGGCTTCCTCAGGTGCACAGGACAACAAAGAAATATGACTAAAACTGTCCCCCTCCCAATGAGCAAAATGAGACATCTGAGTACAACTCATATGGAGGAGGCTGGGATTCTCAACAACTTTGTGCCTCTGTCTTCAACCAGAAGTATTCTAGCCACACCATCCAATGTGCAAAATCCAAATGAGAATGAAGTACTACCACCAGCCATAGGAGATCAAGCTTGAGACCATCTAAGGAAACTGAAGGTGCACAAATCTATGGAATCTGATGAAATGAATCTAAGAGTCCTGAGAGAACTGCCAGACAAAGCTGCTAAGCTGCTCTCCATCATATCTGAAAAGTCATGGCATACTGGTGAAGTTCCCAGTGACTAAAAAAAGGGGAAACATAACTACCATTTTAAAAAAGGAAGATCTGGAGAGCTACAGGCCAGTGAGTCTCACTTCTGTGCCTGGAAAGATCATGGAGCAGATCCTCCTGAAACCTATGCTAAGGCTTAGAGAAAACAAAGAGGTGATTGGTGACAGCCAACATTGTTTCACTAAGGGCAAATTTGGTGTCCTTCTACAGCGAGGTTACAGCATTGGTGGATAAGAAGTGCAAATAATGTCATCTCCCTGTATTCATGCCAAGAGCATTAAACACTCTTCCACATGACACTCTTGCCCCTAAATTGGAGAGATATGGATGTGAGTGATGGACTACTTGATGGCTAAGGAATCCCCTGGGTGGCTGACAAGCAGCATTCCTCAGGCATCTGTATTAGGATAAGAATTAGTTAACGCCTTTGTCTGGGACATGGAAAGCAGAATTGAGGGTACCCTCAGGAAGTTTGCTGGTGACAGCACATCTACTGTGCTGGTGACAACTGTGCTGTGCAGCACAGTTGACACTAGAGGGAAGGGATGTCATCCAGAGGAACCTTTACAGGTTAGAGAATTGGGCCCAGCAAAGATCATTAAGTTCAACAAGTCAAAATGCAAGGTCTTGCACCTGAGTCAGGACAATCCCAAATATGGATACAGGCTGGCTGATGAGTGAATTGAGAGAAGACCAATAGAGGAGGTCTTTGGGGTGCTGATGGATGAAAACTTGAATATGAGCTGGCAATGTGTGCTCGCAGTCCAAAAAGCCAACCGCATCCTGGGTGACATCAAAAGAACCAAGGCAAGCATGTTGAGTGAGGCGATTCTCCCTCTGTATACTGCTTTTCTGACAACTCTCCTCTTCAAAATGCATCCAGCTCTGGGGCCCCCGACATAAGACAGACATGGACATGCATGGACAGAGGAGGGCCATGAAAATGATCAGAGCACTGGAGCACTGACTGTAGGAGAACAGGCTAAGAGAGTTGGGATTGTTTAGCCTAGAGAAGACTCCAAGAAACCTTACAGCAGCCTTGTAGCACTTAAAGAGGACCTGCAGGAAAGATGGTGAGGGGCTCTTTATGAGGGAGTATAGTGACAGGAAGAGACATAATGGTTTTGAGCTGAAAGAGAGAGAAGGCATACCTGCCCCCACCCTAGAGGTTTTCAAGGCCAGGCTGTATGAGGCTTTGAGCAAACTGATGTAGTGGAAAGAGTCCCTGCCCATGGCAGGGGCAATTAGAACAAAATGATTTGTAAGGTTCCTTCCACTCCAAGCCATTCTATGAGTAACTCTTCACAGAAAATATAAACAGCTTATGTAACTTGTAGAAATAAAGAATAAATGCATGAGGCAATTCTTGTAGACCAATAAAACAGCAAATACAAAGATTGTGTTCAATTAAACACATTATAAGGAAACAGGGTTAGGGAAGGGGAAACAGGAGCTTCCTGTGTTGTATAACAAGGAAAGTGTCTGCAGTTCTGCAATTGTTATCAGACACAAGTAACCTTAACTGAAATCCTAATAGATAAAGCCACAAGAACTAAGGGTATTTAGGCTTCTACTTGAGAAGAGGTTCTTTTCACACTACATAAATACCTGTAATGAAGGCAAATAAAAAAAAAATGTTACCTATGTGTCTGAAAACCAAAACAGATAACATCATCATATCAAAAGCAGCCACAATTTAAAAGGAGGAAGCAAAACATTAAAGATGCTCCTTTGTTAGGTTTGTGGGTTGTTTTTTTAAGGCAAACCCCCCATTTTAACTCTGGAATGAAAATGCTCTTTTGAAATATCAAAATGAATTCAGTTTACATCATTAACATAGTTAAGTTAGATGCTTCCAATGTACTAGTGTAGGTATAGACAACATAAACCTCTAACAGAAACAAGCTTATTTTTCAGATTTGCTGTCTCATTCTTGTGGAATGTTTGGTTTTACCTAACATAGGGGAAAAAAGATTTTCTCCCTCTCACCTAGAAGTTTTCTTACTTGAAAATGTCAAAAATATTATCTTTGGGCAAAAAGAAAATTAAGTTTTACTAGTCTAAAAAAACATACTGATGTTATGACTTCATGTACCAAAAAAAAAAAGAAAAATCAAATCAAGCATTTGGACATGATCCAAATGTTTGGTTTGTGGTTTTTTTTCGCTTTCTATTTTGTGTTAAACACTTCTACTGGTCATTCTTTGAGTCAAAAAGATGAGGAGCCAGGAAAGACCTGTGAATAAGACCTCTTAATTCAAGTTAAAATAAAGAAAATATGAACACTCTTCTTTTAGACAGCTTTTTAGAAGTAGGAAGTCAGAGCTGAGACCAGCAACATATAATGAAGGAAGGAGAAATCTTCTACTTTAGCTTCTCTTGACATTGCTGGTTAAATCTGGAATCAAAAGCTTCTGGCAGAAGGATTTCCAAATCTTGCCACAGATGTTAAAATAATCCTTTTATAAAACATCTAGTTTATAAGATTAAGTGAAGGCCAATGTATTGTGCTGTTCCAGAGAGAGATAGAGTACAGTCTGGTTAAAATACATGTAACATCTGCTTCAGAGAGAACTACAGAAGAATAAAAGGACCTAACAGAAAAATTCTGATATTACTAGATTCATCATTATGTGTGTGTGGGGGGGTTGTTGTTTTTGTTTGGGTTTTTTTTTCTCTCTACAAGTAACCGAAATGTCTTAATTTTCACTTTCTTTTAAATTACATAAATCACATATTCACCTTAGAAAAGCTTTAAAGGGTGCACTATTTTATCATCTGGGGAAGCTGGTAGCCATGAATCAACCACTCTGCACAGCAGTAATTTATTAAGAGGTATGGAAGATTGGGTTTGGCTTCCTTACAGTTCAAGCTTTGGAATAAAATCACTGAAAATCTCCAGAGCAGAGTCATGGCAACTGCTACCAATTCTTTGTTCCGCAGCCCAGAAGCTACACTGCAAAGGGTACCAGACAACTCAGAATGTGCCTCAAACATGAAAATTAGTATCTTCTACTGCTAAGAAAAAGAATATATTAATATTTGTAAAGGAGTGAGAAACTATGATTTCAGCCATAGTAATTCTCACTCAATCACTTTACTCAATCACCAACAGCTTAGTTCAGCTTAATTTCAAAGTTACCATACAAATCTGTAACTGTTTTAAGAGGGTTTGATTAGAACTCCGATTTTATTCTCATGCACCTACATTTTTGGAATTGTGTCTATTCCAAATGGACACAGAAAAATTTTTGTGCATCCACTAGTACGCACATACACAATCAAACATTAACTTTCTGTCTTGCAATGACTAATTCTACGTTTTTAAAAGTTTTTGTGTTTACTAGAGTATTATTTATAAAAATACATTCTCGAAGCCAGTCTTTTCTACTTTATTATTTTGGATGTAACACAACATACTGCAACCAGTGCAAATATCAGAATCATTACTAATTTTTAAATTTCTGAAAGGACTTTACAACAATTATCCTAATAGACAAGTATTCAAATGTATCCTTCAATTAACTGTATGAAGTTGCTACTGCCTTTTTAAGACTTAAGACAAAGAACAAAAAATGGTTTAACTATATCTGCATTAGAAAGCATTCCAACTCTGATATTTATAAAAATAAATCTATCTCAAAAAAAAAAAAAAGAGGAAGGATGCGTACATGCAGGAGAGAACGCAAGAGATCTAATCAGCAGAACTGAATTTAAACACAAATTGAAGGAACCAGCTCCCCAAATATGGATGGAAATTCTTAGAACTTCAGATGTTGAAGTTCCATAATTCATTCACTTATTCAGTACATGGGCTTAAAAATGGTGCTAGCATTTACGATAAAAAACACCAAGACAGCAGCAGTTTAATTGCACTTCTGACATTCAGTTTATTATGAAATAAACAGGTAAGAAATACTGTTTCTATTGCATTTTTCAATTTGTATCCAGTGACATAAAATTCTACCTACTGCTGAACACTTTCACATTTGATGGAGATATGAGGGATCAGTTACAAAGTCCCTCGGTGGCACTGACTTAGCTAGTTATATTATGTAAAACAGGTTATAAACATAACTTTAAAGAACTTTAAGAAACTGCAACTGCATTGCAGCTGCAAGAACTTGGACAAAGTGTCACATGAATTTTTTTTTTGGAAAAACTTATCATAATACAAGGTTTACATATTATAGCTATTAGCAATATTCAGCTAAGAAAGAAAGACTGCACAGTCTTCCAATTTAATGTGAAAAAAAGTAAGCTCTTATTGTAAACCTAAAGAGTTCGGAAAAGTCTTATACCCTCTTTCCAAACTAAGATATATGCTATAGATTGTATTTTACATCTGATATTTTATACATAACTGTTTTCACATTGTTATTAAACAGGCAAAATTTACATTTTGAATTACTTTGGTGACAAAGATTTTATTTCAGACCCTAGTTTGAACCTTCTGTAGCAGTGTGAACAGAAGATGCAGAATCATGATCAGATGAAGAGGAAGCAGAGTCAGCAGCTGCTTCAGGAGGCACAGATGCAAGCACATAGCGACAAACTGGACATGTTCCTGACTACAAAAGGACAGGAAAAAAACAGGTCATGTAACAAACTGTTTGTACAATTGGCATTCAATTCTATTGAAGACTTAAAAGGGTACTACTTATGAAGTATTTTATTTCTTCACAAAACCACTATCTCAAAGTCAAATTTGATTGGATGGCAACCTGAAGCTAAGAGAAAGATGATCTCCAAAGAAAGCTTCATTTTGCTTTTACACCAGTTACACAGTAGATATATCAGGCTCTCTGCAAGGTCTTCAAAGTCATTGATTTTACGGGTGAATATTTTTTTTTTTGGGCAAGGATTAAATATACATTAGGTACAGCCCAAAGCAAACATGAAATATTTTTGTCCTAGTTTTCAGCAAAAGCAATTTATTATGACAGCAGAAAAAGGCAAGGCATATAATACAAGCAATACCAGCATGGTAATCAGCACTATAAAGGGAAAAAAAATTACAACCCCAAAACCCATGGTAGAGGAGTTCTGATCTTATCTCCCTAGTCTGAACCAAATAATCTCCCTCTTTTATACTGCAGGTTCACTGAGAACTAGCAAGCACAGGCTCATACTGTGTGTGAAGCAGAACATAAACACAAGGAAAAACCCAAATAATTAATTAATTACAGTTCAAGATGATGCAAGACTGTTCAGAAGGAAACAGATTAAACAGTATGAAAATGAAATCTAATACCATGTAGACCTACAAAAAGTAAATAACTAATCTATAAGCATTCCAGTTATTTCTCCTGTCAGCCTTAGCTGTCACCATAAATGGGTCTGGTATTATGGCAAGACAGATCAGATCCTTTTCTCTGAGAAAACCAAGGCATCTTCTTTATTTCAGGGTAAGAGTATACTAAAGAAAACTTTTCTTGTGCCAATTTAAGACATAACTCACTCTTACTAAAAGCAGACCATGATTTTCCTCACAAAAATGCTCCCTCTTTTCAAGAAATTGCATTTCAGGGTAAGTACACATATAAATTAGTTTTTTCACTTAGACTAGAATTTGGTTCCATAATGTATAAAATTAACAGCCACTTATTTCAGAGTATTTCATCCCACATTTTCAAAGTTACAAAATGTTCTTCCCAGAAGGATGCAAATACTCAACCCCCCCGACGTATATCCCCACCAGTCCTGTAATACTTACTTTCTTTAACCAAAGAGTTACACAGAGTTTGTGAAACATATGATGACAGGGTAGCTCTGTTATGATTTCGTCTTTTACATATTCACTGCAACAGATAGTACAACACTGCTGTTGACCTAGACCCAAGATGAAAAAAAAAAAAAGCATTAGTATCTTGTTTAATATAAAAGATGAGCTGAACTTAAAATACATATATTATCAACACTTACTAATAATTACAAAATAGAATCACACTTATTCCAGTAAAGATTAGTTTTCCAAATTGACTCAAGTTATACTCAGTCTGATTAAAGTTTCAAAAGGTCTTGAATGGCATTGCCAGTGGCACAGT
The DNA here is from genome assembly GCA_033459285.1 of Clamator glandarius. Taxonomy (NCBI): domain Eukaryota; kingdom Metazoa; phylum Chordata; class Aves; order Cuculiformes; family Cuculidae; genus Clamator; species Clamator glandarius. The sequence continues at coordinate 152,255 of JAUNZM010000084.1, read as the reverse complement.
AAGTGCATGTTTAAATGTTGCATTTTTGGCATTTGAGATAGTCAAATTTTTTCTTATGAACTACATGGAAATTAATTCTGAAATATGTTTCCATACCATCATGGTCATCCGTGACAAGTATTTGTGGCAGACTATCTATGGTTTCTTTACTAGCTGGTGGATGAGCCTGTTCCATATCAAATCCAAGAGACTCCAAATGTGCCAGAGCTGTCTGAAAAGAGTGAGCAGAGACTCAAATTTTCTTACTCACAAATCTAACATGGCATACAAAAAATAAAAAAAGCAAGAAAAGAAATCCAATTCTAGTAGTATTACTTTCTTAAATGTACATTTCACTTGTCAGACTAACCATTACACCATTTGTATTTTTGTAATTAATGAGATGAAACTGAAGGTCAAAACAGCAATAGCTTGGCTTTCAAGCCTTCTTTTAGTACCAGGTCAGAGTCACAACTTACTATCCAATGAAAGTTTCAGAAAATGCAACAAGTCAAAAATCTAATAAAGAGCTTGCTGATATAAAACTGCCTTTATATTTTGCACCTCATTAATGTGTTTCCTGGCTTCAACTATTGAATTGCTCAGGTAAAAACAAAACTTTTAAGTACCATGGCTGCATTACCAATGTAAGCATTCAGAAAGAAGCAGGATGCACATAGATGTTTCATCTGTGTAATGAGGTTAGACAGACACAGGACTCTGATGTCATCTTGTTTGAAACTTACAATCATATAAAATCTTTACATACATTCAAGCCCACAAGATACTGAAAAGATCTCCAGTAGGAAAAAAACCAAAAAAAAAGGCAACACAAAACAGGTTGCTTATATTCACTAAAGATACTTCTAGATAAGTACTATATACACTGGTTTGAACAGCAGAACACACTGAAACTGAAACGTCAAGAACATAGAAACACCGAGTCCATATCCTGAATAAGCTAGTCACATCCTCCAAGCATAGTTACTTGTTACTGTAATTAGTATGAAAATTATTCTAATGGCCATGAAGCTCCCTTGGTACGAAGTTCAAGATAACCTGATGTTTCTGTAATAGTCAAGGGTAAACTTAACTTAAACCACCAAAATATACTGGAAAACTACTGAATTATACACAAACTCATCTCCAGTAGTCCTTCCTCCTAAACTTTAGAGAAAGTTACTGAGCTGCAGCCTGACAGCATGCCTGCACTTCTGCTGCAGTGGCAAGGAAGCTCAAGCAACCATTACCTGTCTGTCAAACTTCTGTGTATTAGTACTCCATGGGCAGTGGGGCGTGTCCCTGCCCATGGCAGGGGGGTTGGAAATAGATGGTCTTTAAGGGCCCTTCCAACCCTAACTATTCTATGATTCTACTAGAAGTCTCAAACAAAAACCAGAAAGCTGAGTATATATATATAGAGAGAGAGGTATGCTGAGAGAGTTCAGCTTGTTCAGCCTGGAGAAGAGAAGGCTCTGAGGAGATCTTACAGCAACCTTCCAGTACGTGAAAGGGGCCTACAGGAAAGCTGGAGAGGGACTATTCATAAAGGCTTGTGGTGATAGGATGAAGGGGAATAGGCATAAACTGGAGAAGGGCAGATTTAGACTAGACAGTAGGAAGGATTTCTTCACCATGAGAGTGGTGAGACACTGGAACAAGTTGCAAGTTGTGGATGCCCTATCCCTGGAAGTGATTAAAGCCAGGCTGGATGGGGCCTTGGGGAACCTGATCTTGTGGGATGTACCTGCCCATGGCAGGGAATTGGAACTAGAGGATCTTTAATGTCCCTTCCAACCCTAACTAATCTATGATTCTATGACAACAAGGGGAGTAGTACTGTTGTCACACCAGAAGGACATGATGTCATCCAGAGAGACCAGGACAAGCCAAAAAAGTGGGCCTGTGTGAACTTCATGACATCCAACAAGACCAAGTGCAAGGTCCTACGTCTGGGTTGGGGCAATCTGTGATTTAAATGCAGGATGGGGGAATCACGTGATTGAGAGCAGCTCTGTGGAGAAGGACATGGGGGTGCTGGTCAATGGTTGTGAGCCAGCAACATGCACTCACAGCCCAGAAGTCCAACTGTATGCTGAGCTGCATCAAAAGGAGCGTGGCTAGCTGGGCAAGGGAGATGATTCTGCCCCTCTGCTCTGCTCTGATGATACCCCACCTGGAGTATTGTGTTGAGTTCTGGAATACATTTCAGATATATAACTATTGGAATGGGTCCAAAGGAGCACCTCTGCTATGAGGACAGGCTGAGAGAGTTGGGATTGTTCAGCCTGGAGAAGAGAAGGGTCCAAGGAGACCTTATAACAGCCTTGCAGTACCTGGAAGGGGACTACAAGAAAGCTGGGATGGGATTTTTTACAAAGGCTTGTAGTAATAGGTCTAGGGGGAATGACTATAAATTGGAAGGGGGCAGATTTAGACTAGAAATAAGGAAGAATTTCTTCACCATGAGAGTGGTGAGGTACTGGAATAGGTTGCCCAGGGAAGCTGTGGACACTTCTCCCTGAAGTGTTCAAGGCCAGGTTGGATGGGGACTTGGGTGGCCTGATCTAGTGGCAAGTGTCCTTGCCCAAGGCAGAGGGTTTGGAAGTAAGATTATCATCAAGGTCCTTTTCCACCCAAACCATTCTGTGATATATGATACACAGTCTGTCCTATTCACCCCTTTTAACTAAGAGCTGGTAATAGAACTTCCCCTTGCTGCCCCTAAACTTACATCACACTCACAATATTTAATTGTTGTGACACTATATTGTATGAATCCATCATTTAACTCCTGTTTTGACAAACACCCTGCAGGGAAAGTTTCTGCCAATGTAAGAACTATCTCATTGCATCAAACTGAATTTTAGCTAGCTCCGTATTCATTCTGACAGTGAGCAATGTCATGCAACACAGAAAATGCAAAGATCATAACCATGCTGTTTCTCAGTAACAAATCCTCTGATTTATCCAAAGTAGAACAAATGAAATGACTTTAGAAGAAGATAAAGATAAAAAGCCTGTCTGCTTTTGAGGGGTTTGTTTTTTTCTTTTTTAAATTTGAAACACATTGAATCAAGGCAGTTAAACACAGAATACTGAGGAATAGAAATGAGACATCTAACCGTACTCTTACAAAAGAAAGAAGTTGGGACAATTCACATGCACTTTCCTTTATTATGCAAGGATTTTGGAAACATTCTTTAGAATAATTTAACTAGCATATTTTTATACTGGTAGAAATTAGTATATTTATTTTCCTTCAAGAGAAAATATATACATTTTTTAATGAAAGCAGTACTGATAGATGACATCTTGCACTACGTCATTTCAAAGAACTTCCAATATTGGTTTTCGAGCTTGCAGACTGGAAAGATCAAGCTAAAACAGAAAAACAGCTTTTCCCCTGATACTCCCTATTTTCACATTAGGCTGGAGGAGGATTCAATAATAAAAACTTGTCACAACATCACTGATATAGTACCATCAAGAATATTTTAATACCTCCATAGCTTGTTGTAAGTGTTCCTCTAGAGCCATAAATGTGAGAAACCGCAAATCCATGTAAGGACTGGCTTGAGGAAGTCCTAGGCCATCACCAAACTCATCAAGTAGTCTGAAAAAGATGTGTTAAGAAACATTGTCTTCATTTCAAATAGTAAAAACATGAGGCCTGAGCACATGAAATTACTACACCTCAGCTGTTAATTACTGTGTGTTTATACTCTCATGAGGTGGTTGTATTGGGTTGACTTTGGCTGGATGCCAGACAGCCATCCAGCTGCTCTGATTTCCTGCCTCAGCTTGACAGGTGTGTAAATAAGACTAAAATATCAGGGGTTGAGATAAAGACAGAGATCATTCCCCAGTCACCACCACGGGCAAAAGACAGCCAACTTAAGGGGCAACATTAGCATAACTAAAAGGTTGAACCAGATGATCTTTTCAGGTGCCTTCCAACCTAGACTGTTCTATGACTGTATTAATTGCAAATAAAAATAGATTTGGATGGTAAAAAACAAAACCAGAAACTAAACTGCCTTCCCCTGTGCCCTCCCGCTTCTTCCCACGCTCAAATTCACTCCATCATTCCCAATTCCCCTATGTCTCCCTACTCCATGCAGTGAGAGGGATCTATGGTCAGTCAGTGGGGGTTATGGTCAGTCCATGGCAGTTCATTTCTGTCACTCCTTCCTCCTTACACTGTTGCCATGATCCATTGTGTCTCCCATGGGCTGTGGTCCTTCAGGATAAACTTGCTGATGTGTTGGTTTTTTCAATAAGCTGCTGTCCTTCACTAACTGCTCCAGCATAGGCACTCCACAAGCATGTCTTCTTTAAAAAATACCTGCCTGCTCCACTGTGGTCTTCTCCAAGGCCTGCAGGGGAATCTGCTTCTGCACCTGGTGCACCTACTTCCCCTTATCTGACCTTGGTGTCCACAAGGTTGTTCACATTGTGAACATTGTCCTAATTCCTCTCTCTCACGCTGTTGCACATCACTTTTTACTCTTTCTTAAGAGGCACCACCCTGCAATGGATCCACTGTAGCCAGACAGAACCGGCTGTGTTCCACACAGGGCAGCCCCGGCCTCTCCTCACAGAAGCCGCTCTGCAGCCCCACCCAACAGCACCGGCTCCCAGTACAGTGGCACACTCAAGTCGACATAGGCTTCAGAAGAATATGATGGGAGCCTCTACTGTTGACTGCTTCAAAGAGCACATAGTTCAGCTAATAAATGTCATACTTAACACAATTAACTAGCATTCAGATTTTGATTGCATCATGTGCCACTGTTCATGACAGCAGCCGTTTCAAGTTCCATTTTCAACATATAAATATCAAAGCAAAATCATGTACAGGTCTGCATATGTTTAACAGACAAAATTTAGCAGACTAGAGAAGCATCTTCCTTCTTATCTTGAGTAATTAGGAAGCTTACCAAGGCTAGACTCCAATACTTAGAAAACAGCTTTTGTCCATATTCTGCAAATCCTCTGCTAGCTTGCTGCCTGGCACTGTAGGAACAGGTGCCTTACTTCTAGCTTAGCTTCACATGCATAAGTCACAGTTGTGCTTTTTCACAACATAACTTCAAGGAGAAAATACCGATGCTTTTGTTATGTCTATGCTGCACTTACATACCTATGAAAAATATTATAAGAGAGCAAACATCAACTCTCTTACTGGAAAACATTCTGCCTAGCTCATTCTTACTTTAGAACAAACACATTGCCATATTCTAGGAATATGCTGTTAAAGTGGCTTCGATCTCTTTCCTCCTGGTAACTGCAGATCTTTTGTAATGAATATACTGCAATATTCTTCAGCAATGTAATGATAGAAAAATGAGTGAAGTATTTAAAATTATGATAGTATTAGGTAACTGCATTATATTTCAAAAAATAAGATAAGCTTATAAGACCTAATTTATACCAGTTGCAAAAGAGGAAAAGGCTAATTATAAAAGAGCACTGACTTGAATGCTTATTACATTGCTATTACTTTACTTCTGTTATATACACTTCACTTACCATCTTGACAATTAACTGAAAAAGTACACCCATCACTTGAATATTTGGCATACAAGAATTTTTCCAAATCACAGCCTGATTTAGCAAATCTACATCCTTTCTCTCTAATTAGAAGATACGTAGTACTCAAAGTATCTTATGACTTAAAACTCAGAAAATCAGACCTTGAAGCAAGTGCACACTAATAGCCATGAGTATTTTTGACATCTTACAAAAAAAAAAGCCAAACACTAAGTACAAAATCTGTGAAATTAATGTAAAAAACTATCAAATGCATACCTCCACACAATATCCAGGTCTTCGCCTACACTGGAGTCATCCTCAAGATTGTTATTTTCACCCAACAAGAAGAATCCAGGGTACAGAAAATCACTAGTTGAATTGTCTTCCTCATCACTGCTACTTTCTGGCTCTTCCTGTAACCAAGGAATCTCCTCTTCCTCCACTAATGTTTGTTCCCTTCAAATAAAAAGATGAAAAGCTAAAATAATAAGCCAGGAGAACTGAGAAATATGTGCAAGAAACAAAAGCAACACATTACAAGGGCAAAAGATGCACATTTCCCAGACTAATAGATTCCCAGATTAGGAATTCAGCTAAAGAAAAAAAATATCAAGACAATCCTAGTAGTATCAGCTCCAGACTTAGAAACTAGTAACACCTATGTTCTACGAAAAATTACTTGTCTGATGCTCAAAGCCAGCAGTATGGTAGCACCTTGCTTTGAGTTTTCCCCAGTGTAGGCAGTATCCATGCCAGGGCTAGGGCTAGTAAGTTTGGTACTAAAGATTTTCTTATTCATCTACAAGCTCTGAAAGCCACTAAAAATAAAGTTTCTCTTGACACACTGGAACGGCCTTCATGGGGAAGCTTAGCCTGAATACAGAGATACTATTTACAAGAGAAGCTATTTGCATAAGACTCCTCTCATTCCTGGATTTTCTAGAGGAGTGCAAGTTGCCTGGCCGTTTACAACCACAGGGCTCTAAGTACCACTTTCCTTATGGAAGGGCAAATATACAGGAATCATGTCAGAAAAAGGTACATTCATAGGCTGTTTACATCAAAAAAAGCTAAAGAGCACTCAGCTCCACTGTTGTTGTTCTGAAACAGATGATTTTCTGTGATGTTTTATATAGCCACACCAATTCTCAAAACCTCAGGAGACAGTGATATGAAAAAAAAGCAGTAACAGTGATCTGAACTTCTTGGTAATAGGTAGGCTACCTTAGAGTAAAAGGATCTGAAGGAACACTTAGGCATGGCTTGTTGCTTTATGAAGACTCAAGCTAAGAATAAAATGTGCTTAGAAAAAACCACCCAAACTTTCCTTGGCTATTTATAGCTATAAATTTTGCCTTGCAACAATGGCAGATGCATTTTAAAAAGTACAAAAGTACAGCACTGAATGACTAGAAAAATAAGTAAGTTCTTAGTAAACAAGTAGTTCAGTAGTCTGAGTTTACTTTAGTCATTGATAGAGCTCCAGAAATAAAGAGTAGCATTAAACCAAAAGAAACAATAAAGCAAAAAAAAAAAAAAAAGCCTGCTTTAAAAGAAGTACCAAGCAGTATCAGAAGATGTGTATGTAAACGTGTATCTTTACGAGTAACTTCCTAATGTGGCTTTTTAAAGTTAGTATATCGAGTCTATTATCTCTATTGACACCACAAGTCAACACCCCCCTCATTATTTCTATATCTTGCATGAAATAGAATTTTTTACATGACACCCCTCTTTTCCCCTGATTTGGAATACATAGAACTACTCAGATTATCTTGATGTAGGCAAGTGACTACTGCTAGCTTATTAACTACTTCTGTTTATGTCATCTTATTCTGTGTAGTGTCATGTGGATATCACATTACTGCTGATGTCAGAACTCGGAGGAAGTTAGCTAGTAAAAGCATACCTTCCTTGGAAACAGAACTCTTTGCTCTTCTCTTCTTCATCATTGCTACTGTTCTGCACCTCAGGCTTACATTCTTCCAGAAATGGGACAGTTTCCCAGCTATCATCACTTGAGGACCAGCCTCTTTCTGTAGCAGTAAAACAGGCAGGCATAGCTTTACACCATTCTCCATCACTGCATTCTGAGCTGCAATTTAAACAAGGCACTGGTGTGAGTTTGAACACTGTGTTAGGGAGAGAAAACAAACACAAACATCTTGTGATTACTGACTTTCTTATGAATATTACTATCCATAGAGACAATTTTTTATAGGAGAAATTTATTTTTGGCTATTTATAGATATATTACAAAGCAAGTATACATAAAGAGCTGTTTAAAAATCAGTTTCTAGGAAAGAATTCTGCCCATCCTGTTTGCAAAAATCTTGTGTTCTTCCCTCTCCACATCTGCAGAGAACACAAAACAACTCAATAACATAAACTCAAAACCACTATGCACATCTTTCTCCAAGCACTTAGAGGAAACAGCAGCAGTAACACTGAGAACTCTACTGCTTGCTTAACAAACAATAAGCAATCTTGGCCTTCCCTCTCATCCAAACAAAAATGAAAGGAAAAGATACTATAATCTCTAATCTGTACACAATGGTTGGTTGTTTTTTTTAATCATACAAAGATACAATGGATGACAAACTGCAAATTACGTCATTTACTAGCAGGAAGGCTTTCCAAGGAGACTTTGCTCTGCCATCACATTGAAAACAGCAGGAAATAACAAGTTGTCAGCAGCTTAAACAGAACAATGATGTCAACAGAATCTCAAGAAGGATGAACCATAACTACTGCTACCTTTGGTAATGCCACTTAGAAGGTTCATTCAATGCTAACAGTGACAGTTGACATCTACCAAAACTCAAACTGTAGTCAGCCAGCCACACAACTTTAAGAAGTTACAGCAAACTAATATGCGAAAAAGCAAACATGCTTAATGGAGCACATCTGACATAGTAATGCACAACACCCACAGTTCAGTTTGCAGTGTGCTAAACTTATGTCTATGCATATCGATGTTATCATCCCAACTGCAAAACTCATTTCAAAGAAACTTTCCTTTTAATATTACAAGTAGATGCCAATAAATCTTGCTGTTTAATGAATAGTAAGTATTTTTGAACAACTGCACATTATATAATGTAAGTTTGACAAGAATAAAGAAGATAGACTGATTATATGGAAGCATTTTAACTTGAAGCAGGAACCTTTTTCTCCAACAATTTTGATGACTAGGGAAAGCAATGGAAACAAGAATATTAACTTTGGGCTACTTTAAAGGATTATTTTACAATAGAAATTGTTTCTGTTGCTGATATGCAGTCTAATGCATATTTGGTTTTTGGTTTGAACTATTTTTTTTTGTTTGTTAAAGGTTATCTAAACATACTGTAGGACTAGCCCAAATATTCAAATATCTTGGATTAGTTTTCTCTATTTTACAATCCAGGAAAGATTTCTGACAAAGTTTATAACAATATTCTGATGTTGTTAGTCAAATTTGATCTCATTAAAGTTAATACAAACACTTATTCAAACCAGAAAAGAGGATATGCCTAAAGTCAATAATACTGAACAAAGGAGGAATGCTCAATGTATGTTTTTCAAACCTTAGGATTTAACTGTGCTCAATTCTATAGAGATGGAGATGCAGAACATCAGTGGATAGTTAGAGAGTTATAGACTTGTTGCTTGCCAAAAACATAACAAGTTAAGTAAGCATCTACACACGGATTTTCTGAGAATAGTATCTCCCCTGGCTTAACTGGCCTGTTCCTGCCATACCATCCAAAATTAAGTGGAATGAACTAAAGGATATGGCCCTTGTTCCACCATCTGTGCCCTCCAGGGACCTTAGCATGACCCTTCCACCTTAGAGTATATGTGGTTCTAACAAATACGGAAGACTTTGTCCTTCTTGCACAGCTTCTACATGCAAACAACACAAAAGTTGGGCCCTTACTTGAAGCAAAAAAGGTGAGGTGAAAGCATGGCAATCAGCGAGGTGAGTTTCTCGCTGGCTTGGAAATAAGTGAAAGTTAAGTTACAGGATGTAGTTTGACATGTCAATTCTGTTTTTTATGCAGCTACATACGTATATTTAAACATGTAATATGGCTTGATCCTTTGAACATAAAACTTTACTTTTTGCAAACAGAAAAACTTATTACTCCTTTGTACAGAGTAATCATTGACAATTTACTCCATAAGGATAAGTCTTTAGAGAGTTTAGAACATAAATGATAAGACATTTTTTTATAAGTTAAAGCACACACATGCTTCCAGTTTAGTGGTTAAGTCATTGTCATCATGATGACATGCTCACTTTCAGATAAGCAATCTGTATTTCCTTGTTATGCTACAACATTCTGTCACTTTCCATTAGAGAAGTCAATGTTATAATTGTAAAACAGAATACATTTCCATCATTGCTTTTTAGCCTTCTAGTAGCAGCATTTCAGAAGAGGGGAAAAATGATGAAGATTATGCAGTAATAATTTTTGAAAAGTAAACCTTACAAGTTCATTTACGAGTCCACCTGTGTCTTTAATAAGAAAAAACCCACCAAAATTAAATCTATTACCCCATTGTACAATGTCTTAAGGAATTTGCTCTGTCATAAATGGGACTCTGAAATACATTAAGGACATGAGTTTATGCAGATCACTTTTGATACTGCTCTCTCTGCAAAAGCAGTGGAACTATCTGCTAAGGATGTCAGCTTATGAAGCCAAACAGCAAGCATACACACAAAAGCCACATCAACAACTAGAAGACATGTGTTGTAAATTAGGCAGTGGGAACGGAACCAACAAGATGAAATCAAACTAGAAGAAAAATATAGAAAAAAAAATCAAACATCAGCCATCAAAACCACTAATGCATATATCATAGAAAGTTAGAAATAATTTTTCCCTTCAAGTAGCTTAGTTTTATAACTCCTATTCACGGAGAAAAGTTCTTAACCAGAATTATATGAGTAAATGTTAATCAATTCTAGGTTAATCCAAATTAGTCTTTCTTCTGCATAGAAAGCTCGAAAGAAGAGGAGCCTGAATGCTTCTCCCACAGTTCAAGTTGGAGCATTTTGCAGATCTGAAAGTGTACTCATCAAAAGTTACTTTGGAAATGCCTACTAGCCTAAAGAACTTTAATTAAAAAGGCATTAATAAGCAATACTGTCACATTCTTCAGATACAACAAGGAAGAATGATTTCTTTCATAAGGCTGGAAACAAGAACATACATAGACTGCCATGCAGAATGTCGAGATCTGATGGCAAAAAGAACAAGTTCTGAGAAGCAAATCTTGAAGGGAACCCATAATTTGCTAAAAAACTTCTAAACAAGGCTGGCCCTCCCTAACTTCCATGTGCTCAGTAAAAATAAAAAATAAACAAGTAATCTTCTCTAGTAGTAAGACTCTTTGATCATAAACATAAGGAAAGGCTTTATACATTACCAGAAGTACATACATTACTATTTTTCTAGATGGGCTTGAGGAAGTATGAAGGAAAACTGTAAGGAAAAGCTGGCATCTTGTCATCTGATTGTATTCTGAAATTGCTTGAGTTTATATCTCAGTTGCTAAGAAATTCTGATTTGCACAGTTTACACAAAAGATTCAATACTAATACAAATGTTAACATGAAATTTTACCTGTCTTCATCTTCGTGAGACACTGAGAAATGTCTGCTGAAATCTTCAAACTCATCCCCACAAGTGCTATCTTCCAGAATATTTTTTTGTTCTTGAGCTGCTGCACATCTGCTTAGGCATACATCTGTGTTCCTTTGATGATCTTGATACTCCCTTGAGTCAAAAAACATACTAGAACTCATCTCTTCTTTGCTGTTTCTCAAGGCACACTCAGTGTTACCTTGGACTTCAGTAATTTCAGTTATCCTCCAGGAACCACTTTCCTCTTCATCAACACTAGGAAGAAGTTTGTTTCCCTCCAACTGGTTTGCAGTATTTTGTTTTCTTATTTTAGGTCTCACTACTAGTTCAAGTGGATTTCTTTGGTCAGTCTTCATGCCACTGGCATTTAATTCATTAGCCTCTACCACAGGAGTTCCAACTCCAACATCCACTCTTTTTTTTGTCTGCTGTGTTTCATAACTGGCACCACTCAGGTCACTTTTCAATATAGCTGCATCTTCAGCAGAAAATTTTACTGTCCTGTTGTTTGAACATGCCAAGTGTGAATCTATACTAAAATACCTCACTAAAGGCATTGGTTCTGCTTCTTCGTAACATTCTTCAGAACAACTGTGGCTGAAAGCAGCACATTGGGACTGTAAGTCAGTAAAATAATCTGTAACATTGTCTAAGTCAGGAAGCATGTTATCTAGTGTTTTCTGAAATACACCTGCTTGTTCTCTTACTAAAGAAAGCTGGTCTTCAGTATCATCTTCATCTCCATCACTGCTATCAGGCTCATAAGAGTCAATGTTTACATATGCAATTGCATTCTGACCATTCAAATCATTACACATTCCAGACATGTATTCTGCAAGGTCCTCAGAATTTTCATGAAGATTCATTAAGTTTCCCAAATTCTGGTTGCCTTCGAGACCACAAGAGAAAAAAGGAAGTGGTAAGGTGTCCACATCAACAGTATAGTTTGATATACTTTGGCAAACCTGTTCTCCCATTCCAGTATTTTTTATTAAAGGATCGTCTGATAAACCAGATGGAACTTGAACCATTGAACTGGAACCTTCACAAGAAGCTGTAAGAAAGAATGCATTGAAATAATCAAAACCAATGTAAATATTCTCATCTACAATAAATATTCATTAAAAGGAAAGGACAATTCACTAGGACTGCAGTGCAATATGATAAACATTTACCAGAAACACAGTCATTCTTCACTAATATATTTACGTTCTCATTTATATAAATTAAGCATACAGAAACAGACTTAGATGATACTATTTCAGCTCAGCCTGTGATAGAAAAAACCCAGGTATTAATAGAATGTGTTCATGAGTAGTCCTCTTACATTGTTTATATATAAAAAAAAATTAAGATGACAATGTGAAATCTGAAAAAAAATTGTAAGTTTATAAAAGCAGCAACATTTCTTTCCATGAGTTTACAAATGGACTATCCGTTCATTAACAGGCTAAATTGTGCCTCCTGCCACACTTGGATAAAGCCACATATTGCTGCAATAAATTACCTACTAATAGCAATATGTTTCACACATACAGCTGTGAGTGCAACTCTTCATAACAGGAAAATAATAGCAGGGATGAATGTGGAACTACAGTCAGTAGTTATAACTGCCACAAATTCAGTTTGGCTATATAACAGTTTAATACCTCTTGCACAGAGGGACAATAAATACCAAACACAGAAGCAAGAGTTAAAAAAGGTAAAAACATGTATACTGCTGCTTGTAAAAAATGAATGCTTAGCTCAAGTCATTAGTAAACCCCTAACCAAGGCAACAGTCCAAACCATGTTTTAACATACAACGGACTATATAACTTAATGATATTAAGAAATCTGGAAACTTAAAAACAACAACTACAACAACAAAAAACCCATCAAAACCTCATCATCAAACAAAAAACCCAGAGAGACACATGCATGTTTCCATTCTATTTCAAAAACACGCAGAAGTCTTAAACCATGTAAAATGAATGTTCCAGGTTTGAAAAAAGAACATTCATGGCATTGAAATCTTGGGAAAACTGTGCCTCTCTACACTAAGAGCCTGATGGCTTTCAGGAAGCAACATTGTAACATTGCATTTTAGCTAATTAAAAGCTTTAAGCTCCTTCAAAAAATTGCTAACAGCTGAGGCTGGCAGGCAGGCCCCACAGGAAAGCACACAGTCCACCCCTCTTATTCAGGAAGAATCACATATAGTAGGTTACCAAGGACCAAGTCCAATCAAATTTTTAATATTTCCAAGAATACCTCCTTCTACGCATCTTCCATAGTTGCTTAGTTGCTATATAAGATGCCAAGCCAACTAGCAAGTAAATATAAAGTATAATACAGGTAGTACCACCCATTCTCTCCTCACACCCCCCTAAAAAAAAGTCTTAATTGGGGAAAAATGTAACCTAGTAGATAAAAGGGAAGTTAATCAATCCAGGACATTTCTCAGAGAAATTTGAAGTCAATGCAAAAAAAAAAGAATCAAATACAAAAGGAAAAGTATTTTGGTTTTAGACAAAAGAAGAAAATGAATGAGTCACACTGAAAATTCATATAAAAGGAATTATAATAAGAAATACACTCTAAACTGCGTATTTCTTATGACCTCTAAAGTAATAGCACTCTCATCTCTAAGAAACTGAAACAAGAAAGGTGGTAGCATTATAGAGAGACAGTAGGATGATCTCAGCAAGTGACAACATTGCTTTACAGGAAATAAACCTTTAATTGGCTGAAAGTGTAGGAAATGTATGAACAAATGACTGCAAAAATGTTTAAATTACAAAGAAATTAAAACACCCTAAGGTGATCTACATCATAACAGCCTCCAAGAACAATGACATGTGACAAAGTTAAATTAGTACTATGCTATTAAAAAAAAGAAAAAAAGAAAAGTAGGAGAAAGCAGTTACAAAAGTGTCTCTAAAGGAAGGAGAAAAAAAATTCAATTTCATAGAATGACAGAATCATTTATATTGGAAAAGACCTTTAAGAGCATCATCTCCAACAGTAAACCCAACACTACCAAGTCCACCACAAAGCCATGTCCCTAAGTGCCAAAGCTACACATTTTTCAAATGCCTCTGGGTATGGGGACTCAACCACTGCCGTGGGCAGCCTATTCCAGTGCTTGACAACCCTTTCCATGAAGAAGTTTTTCCTAATATCCAATTTAAACCTCTCCTGGAACAACCCAAGGCCATTTCCTCTCAGTCTATCATTTGCTCTCTGGGAAAAAAAGATCAGCACCTGCCATAGCACAACCTACTTTCCGGTGGTTGTGGAGAGTGATAAGGTCTCCTCCTAGCCTCCTTTTCTCCAGGCTGAACAGCCCCAGTTCCCTCAGCCACTCCTCATAAGACTTGTTCTCCAGGCCCTTCACCAGCTTTGATACTTTTCTTCACACACTCTACAGCACTTCTGCTGGAGGGTCGGGAGGCTGCAAAGGGACCTGAACAGGCTGGACTGCTGGGCTGAGACCAACGGCATGAGGTTTAACAAGGCCAAATGCCGGGTCCTGCACTTGGGGCACAACAACCCTAAGCAGAGCTACAGACTAGGAGAAGCCTGGCTGGAAAGCTGCCAGGAGGAGAAGGACCTGGGGGTGTTGGATGACAGCCGACTGAACATGAGCCAGCAGTGTGCCCAGGTGGCCAAAAAGGCCAATGGCATCTTGGCTTGTATCAGGAACGGTGTAACCAGCAGGTCCAGGGAGGTTATTCTCCCCCTGTACTCGGCACTGGTGAGACCGCACCTCGAGTGCTGTGTTCAGTTCTGGGCCCCTCACCACAAGAAGGATGTTGTGGCTCTGGAGCGAGTCCAGAGAAGAGCAACAAAGCTGGTGAAGGGGCTGGAGAACAAATCTTATGAGGATCGGCTGAGAGAGCTGGAGTTGTTCAGCCTAGAGAGGAGGAGGCTGAGGGGAGACCTTATTACTCTCTACAACTACCTGAAGGGAGGTTGTGGAGAGGAGGGAGCTGGCCTCTTCTCCCAAGTGACAGGGGACAGGACGAGAGGGAATGGCCTCAAGCTCCGCCAGGGGAGATTTAGGCTTGAGATTAGGAAAAAGTTCTTCACGGAGAGGGTGCTTAGGCATTGGAATGGTCTGCCAAGGGAGGTGGTTGAGTCACCTTCCCTGGAGCTGTTTAAGGTTAGGGTAGACGAGGTGCTTAGGAGCATGATTTAGGGACTGGTGGGAATGGTTGGACTCGACGATCCAGTGGGTCTCTTCCAACCTGGTTATTCTGTGATTCTGTGATTCTGTGAATGTCTGTAGTGATGGGCCCAAAACTGAAAATATTAGAGGTGTGGCCTCATCAGTGCCAAGTGCGAGGCACAATCACTTCCCTGCTGCTGCTGGTCACCCATTTCTGACACAAGCCAGGATGTATCAGCCTTCTTGGCCGTCCAGGCACACTGCTGGCTTATACTCTATCAGCTGTTAAGCCATTTTTCCCAAGTCTGTAGTGTTGCATGGGGTTGTTGTGACTGCATTGCAGGACCCAGCACTTTGGAAAGTCTAAGGCTATATCAAATGTTTTTTAGCAGAAAACCTCACACACTTGAGATGAGACTATGTTTCTAATCCAACAAGAAGTTTGGTATTTCTCTAAGAAATTCTAATAGAGATGCTAAAGTCACAAGAGATATTTTGGGAAATACTGATGTTCAACATTCATTAAACAAGAAAAGGAAGTCGTCTGAATGGTATAAACAAAAAGTGAACACCTAAAGATATTTTAATACGCTTAAACTAATTCCTACTGTAACTACATAACAGTTGACAAAACCAGAACTACTTTGTCCATGATACATAAAATACTTCATTACCTAGTTCCAAACTGAAGGCTAGAATAGGCATTCTCTTCCAAATGTGATCTGTAATTTGATGTGAAGACTAATTAATTTGAATTACACAATGTTATGGTTATCTATTTGGTTAGGGTGCATTAACTCATCCAGGAATGTCCTCCTTCAGGCAAAATTAAACAACCTAAGGTGGACTACACTTTAATTTGCCTTCGTGCAAAGTTTCATTGCAAAAAGCCGTACAAAACGTACTTAACACGTATTATTTAAGAGTCAGCACTCCTCCCTTGACATCTCTCTCCCTCTACATGCCTTGCTCCTCCATCCATAAGCATCTCAGTTTGCAATTAAATGGCATATACACAAAGATAAGCACATACCTAAAGAATTCTCTTTCTGAACGTCCTCTAGTTCTAATTGTTCAGAGTCTTCGTTGTTCAGTTCATCACTGTCTTGACCATTCGAAGACGGTCTAAAACCAATATAGGTGTGTCTTCTTCTATCTGCAAAAACCTGAAAACCTCCTGCTGGGACAGGACACTCATGTCGGCCAGCTTCTTGACCCATTGCTACGTAAGATTATGGATAAAAGAAAAAGAGAGATTCATTAAAACAATAAAATATCTCATGAATTTCCATCTTCCCCAACACCTTGATACAATTTTTTAAAATTAAAATACTTTCCATACCTTTAAATACTTGAGCTTCACAAACACCATGATTATTATGAACCTGAAGTACTCTGAGCATATATGTTATGAAAGCAGAATTTTCATCTACAATAAACAATATTGACAAACACTGAACTTTCCCCCATTTTAACACATTTGTAGCAAATAACAGAGACATTCTAAAAAAGAATTGTTAAAATCAACTCGAGATGTCACATGACTTTTTTTTTAATGTAATACACATAGCTGTGATAGAATACATCTGCCAGCTTGCAAAACACATTGGAAAAAGCCTTCAGATAATACAGCACAATTTAGCCAGCCCTAGCTAGCTTATCTGTGTGATGGGAAAAGTACAATTAATCATATCACACCTTCTAAACCAAATGTCCCAAGTAGGAGGGAGAAGGCTTTATTCTTCACACTAGGAAGTATGTTCAGGCATGGTCATACAAGGCAATTACCCACATATGGCTTCTATCACAGATGCAATCTATTTATCTGGACTTATATAAAGCCTCTAACACAGTCTCCCACAACATCCTTCTCTCTGACTTGGAGAGACACGGATTTGATTGGTGGACTGTTCAGTAGGTAAGGAAATGGTTATATGGTTGGATTCAGAGAGTAGTGGTCAACGATTTGATATCCAAATGGGGATCTGTGACAAGTGGTGTCACTCAGTGGTCCATATTGGGACCAGTGCTCTTTAATAGTTTCATCAATGATGTAGACTGTTTCTTTTTTAAACACTGTTGAAGCTGACATTTTGCTAGGAGTGACATACATGAAACTAACTCTGCTGCTGCCTTCCTAATATAAACCATGAAAAATAAGATGCAGGCGGAAAAAATGAAATATTTTTCTTGGAGTTGCATTTTCAGAAATCACATGATCCCTTAACAGCTTTAATGAAGAAGCAAATAGAAGAAAGCCACCTATTCTAAGCTACAGCTTCTGGTACAAGGTAGTCTTAGGAGAATCAGACACATAATATCCTACAAGAACCTGGTCTACAATTGCCAACATGACAATTCTGAGAATATTTCCTAACAATCTGCATTTCAGTCAAATTGCTGCAGAAAAAAAAATCAAAAACTTTCTGCCTGATTTTAATCACAGGGAAAAAAAGAAAAACAAAACAGAGACATAACTAGTACAATGACAGTGGAAGATTCAGAGCCTCAGGAAAAAAAGCAAAATCCAGGAAATAAAAAATAATCACTTGGTCTTCCAGATTGACATGGAAAAAAAATGAGGTTGGAGTAAACCAAACAAAATTACACCTGCCACATGAGTCTAAAATATTACTGTTTCATTCCCAGATGAATTCACAGCAACAATGCTGTGCTTAAAATTAAAAGGCAACTATTTACAATTCACTTGCTTAAAAGTGCAACATTAAAGTATACTATAACCTGAAAAGGCTTTTATCTAATGCTGTCAGCTTCACATTTTGTTAACTTTCGGCAATTCTAAGAAACTCTTTCCTATAAAATGTTGTGCTGCAACTCACCACACTGTATCTGTTTGGGAACAGTATTGCCTAACATCTTTATTGCAGACTTGGACAGTGGTAATGAGGGCACCCTCAGCAAATTTGTTGATGACACTAATCTGTGTGGTGTAGTCTATGCACTGGAAGGAAAGAGGTGCCATCCAGAAGAACCTGGAAAGTCTGGAGAGGTAGGCCTGTGCAGAGCTCATGAAGGCCAAGGGCATGGTCCTGCACCTGGGGCTGGGCAATCCCAAGCACAATTACAGACTAGAAAAAGAATGGACTGAGTAGCCCTGGAGAGAAGAACTTGTGGGTGATGGTGAATGAGAAGCTCAACATGAACTGACAGTGTGCACTTGCAGCCCAGAATGCCAACTGCATCCTGGGCGGTATCAAAAGAAGTGTGACCAGGACTTCAAGGTAGTTGATTCTTCCCCCTCCACTCTGGTCTTGAGAGACCTCATCTGAATACTGCATTCAGTTCTGGAATCCCCAGCACATGAAGGACAGTGGTCTGTTAAGGCCAGTCCAGAGGAGGACCACAAAGACCTTACAGCAGCCTTCCAGTACTTTAAGAAGACCGACAGGAAAGAAGGGGAGGGGCTTTTGAACAGAGAGTGTGTACTGATAGGACCAAGGGGTAATGGTTTTAAGATGAAAGAGGGTAGATTTAGATTAGATATTAGCAAGAGTTCTTTCCTGTAAGGGTGGTAAGGCACTGGCACAGGTTTCCCAGAGAAGTCATGGATGGAGGTGTTCAAGGCCAGGCTGGCTGAGGCTTTGATCCAGTGGAAAGTGTCTCCGCCTATGGCAGGGGGGTTGCAGCTGGATGATCTTTAAAGTCCCTTCCAACCCAAACTATTATATGATTCTATGTTTTCTTTCCACTCTTCTTCCCACATATGAAATCTCTCTAATCATAGACCAGTTGCAGAAATCCAAATACATCCATTAATAGAAATGATCAGTACCACCTTATTGCAGCTAAAGATCTGAGATACAACTCAGTTGAACTTATGCAGAAAAAAATCCGCAAGTAAGAGAGGATCTTTTTTATCCATGAAGCCATATGCAGTTTGATTATACGTAAACTTTCTTGAAAATATTTTCCAGACTTAGTCCAAACCTGCTCATCTCATATTAAAAAGAAGCTAAAATGATCAGTTTCTTATCAACTATACTACTCCTGCTATCTTTAGAAATGTAAAAAATCTCTACTATCTTTGCCAAAAAAAAAAAAAATCTGCAACTAATGCAAGAAAAGGGGATTGACAATTAATTTTCTTAATAAGTCAGCCAGTTAACAGCCTTACTAAGTCATCCAGTAAGTAATTTTTATTCATACAAGCTCTGACAGTTCTTCAATTTCCACTCAGTATAACATGGCTGATTAGCAGACTGCCAGAGGGAACTGACAATAAGAAACCGCATCCAAACTTGCAGAGCAGAATCCAAGTTAGATTGTAAATTACCACAGCAACAGAAAAATCTGCATTCAAATATGTTACACAAGTGGTTGAAACAAAAACTAAAAATACAACATAACTGTCTAAATCTTAATTTTAGTTTGCTCTCTAAAACCTCAGTATTATTAAAAACACATGTCCAAACATAAATGTTTTAATTTTTAATACTGATTTTCACAGCACGCAAAAATGTAAAGCTGGGTGCAATGCATTACAAATTTTGTTCCAAATAATTCTCTCACATACAGAGTATCTCATCTGATAGTCAATTGTTCTTAAAGATACATCATACAGCTATTTTTCTGTCTGGGAAAACTTTTTCTGCTTTGGAAACTGTCGGCCTCTGGCCCGGACGGGCACACACTCTCCTGGGTGAAAAACTGGTTGAATGACCAAGGTAAAGGGTGGTAAATGGAGTTAAATCCAGCTGGAGGCCAGTGACAAGTGGAGTTCCCCAGGGCTCAGTGCTGGGTCCAGTCCTGTTCAATGTCTTTATCAATGACCTGGATGAAGGCATCGAGTGCACCCTTAGCAAGACTGCAGATGACACTAAGCTGGGTGGAAGTGTCGATCGGCTGGAGGGTTGGGAGGTTCTGAAAAGGGACCTGAACAGGCTGGACTGCTGGGCTGAGACCAACGGCATGAGGTTTAACACGGCCAAATGCCGGGTCCTGCACTTGGGGCACAACAACCCTAAGCAGAGGTACAGACTAGGAGAAGCCTGGCTGGAAAGCTGCCAGGATGAGAAGGACCTGGGGGTGTTGGTTGACAACCGACTGAACATGAGCCAGCAGTGTACCCAGGTGGCCAAGAAGGCCAATGGCATCTTGGCTTGTATCAGAAACAGCGTGACCAGCAGGTCCAGGGAGGTTATTCTCCCTCTGTACTCGGCACTGGTGAGACCACACCTCGAGTACTGTGTTCAGTTCTGGGCCCCTCACCACAAGAAGGATGTTGAGGCTCTGGAGCGAGTTCAGAGAAGAGCAACAAAGCTGGTGAAGGGGCTTGAGAACAAATCTTATGAGGAGGAGCTGAGAACGCTGGTGTTGTTTAGCCTGGAGAAGAGGAGGCTGAGGGGAGACCTTATTACTCTCTACAACTACCTGAAGGGAGGTTGTGGAGAGGAGGGTGCTGGCCTCTTCTGCCAAGTGACAGGGGACAGGACGAGAGGGAATGGGCTCAAGCTCCACCAGGGGAGATTTAGGCTTGACATAAGGAAAAAATTCTTCATGGAAAGGGTGATTAGGCATTGGAACAGTCTGCCCAGGGAGGTGGTTGAATCACCTTTCCTGGAGGTGTTTAAGGTGAGGGTGGATGAGGTACTTAGGGGCATGGTTTAGGGATTGGTGGGAATGGTTTGACTCGATGATCCAGTGGGTCTCTTCCAACCTGGTTATTCTGTGATTTTGTGTGATTCTGTGATTTATTTGATCAATATATTGAAAGCTTTCACTGTTTTGAAATTTGGATATCCCATTTGGTTTACAGAAGAGGTTAACTTCTACCTTGATACAAAATATCTCAAAATAAAAGAAGTAGCCATGCATTTATTTGCATGCATGCCTAAAACAAGCAGCATTTAGGCATCTGAATCAAGAGACCAATTTACAAGAAATCCTTCAGGCAATCACGTTCCTGAGACACATAATATCCTCTCTAGATCCTTCTTCAGACTAACCCAACCTCAGAAGTGGATATTTATCCCAAGTGTTTCCCATTCCAAAGTCAGGAAGCAAAGATAGTAATTTTCCTGTAGAAGGTATTCACCTAGCGTTTTCTGGTTTTGTTTGTTTGTTTGTTTGTTTTATTTTTTTTAAAAAAAAGACTTGTAAAGTGAGCTTCAAGTATCTCTTTAAGAAATTTTCTCAGTCTTTTAATAACTCATCACTTTTTCTGCTTCTCTTCGGATTTTTCTCAGCATTTTTAAAAAACTCGTGTGTATATTCTCGTCTTAAAGTCACCAGCATTTGATACAAAAAAAGCAAATCTCCTTTGTCCTACTCAGCTGATCTTTTTTTCTTGTACATCTGTGAATTACAGAAACCATTTTTTTCCACAAAGCAAGATTTACATTCAAGGTTTCAAAAGAGAATGCGTGTAATACCAACACAATTACTGTTTTCTAGTTTACTATTCTAAAAAAAATAAAATCTATATTTGCTCCCAGATGTATACAAAAGCATTTGGCTGTCAAATCAGTGAAACACAAAAAGAACTCATATCCTGGACACCCTCTCACTTACCTGACTAATTGTGAATCACGGTGAAAGCAAACTCTGATAAACTCAGATAAATGCTGAATCTTTTAAACTGTGTTATCCAATATTCTTTATCTGAAACCAATATTCTATGTCTCTTTTTTTCCTGCAGGTATTGAAAGCTTCTAAGAGCAGATGAATTAAAAAGAAATTTCAAGTAGAATAGAAAACTTTCAGTTTTCTGAGCATTACTGCTCATAATGGTAGAGAGACTACTCCATTTCAGTTAACAGAATAAAGGTACGGAATAATTCCAAAAAAGGATTTCAAAGTTCAATAATTTAAAACAACACATTACTGTTATGATTTCCCTCTTTTCACTATGGGCAAATTAGCACCGAAATTTTCCAAATGTTTTATTATGCTCACAAGTTTCAAACTACATATTCCGGCAAGTTACCATTCAAATCAATGAATATTCAGTTAGAAATTAGCTGTACCTAACCTCCCAGAACTTACCTCTGGATTTAACAAAACCTCAAAAAGCCATGTTGTGATCTAACCCCAGCAGGCAGCTAAGCACTACAAAGCCACTCACCCACTCCTTTGACTCAGTGGGATAGGGGAGAGAATCAGAAGGGTAAAAGAGGGGAGGCGTGTGGGTTAGGACAGGAACAGTTTAATAATTTTTTTTCTTTTAAAACTATTATTAATTATTAGTTTCTTTTTTTCCCTTTTATTCTACTTCCTTGCCTACCCCACCTGAAAATTTTAATGCCAGCCATAGCAGCACTCCAGCTAGGCAAGTTGTTCCACCATATTTCTACAATGGCAATTATACTACAGTTCTCTTCCCATACAATGACTTCTAGTTCCTCTTGTTTGTTGCCCATGCTGTGTGCACTGGTGTAGCTGCATTTCCACTGGGATATTGATTCCCCCATTCTCCTGAGGGGAATAGTCTTAATTCCTAAGGGACTACTTGCTGTCCTTTCTGACCCAACATAGGAAAAAACATTAGGAAAAAATTTTTCACAGAAAGGGTTACTGGGCACTGGAACAGGCTGCCGAGGGAGGTGATTGATTCACCTTCCCTGGAGGTGTTTAAGGCACGGGTGGATGAGGTGCTAATGGGCATGGTTTAGTGTTTGATAGCAATTGTTGGACTTGATGATCCGGTGGGTCTCTTCCAACCTGGTTATTCTATGATTCTATGATTTGCACATTTGCTGCCCTTGGAGTGCTATCCCTCACCTCCTTTGAGCTGGCAGGCCAGAGGGCCTCGCTAGCACACCATTCCTCAGACACTGGAAAGCCATTCACAGGTTTTTTCTGTTAAGCCTGGTTCTGTCCCCCTTCATATATAGGCTAAAGCTCTGTTGATGAGCTGACTTCTGGGTAAGCATTATTCTGCCCCTTGGGGACAAGTGTACCCCATATTTTGTCAGCAAGCCTGGTGGTGTGTAGGCCAGTCCATCCTCAAAAGCCAAAGTTTAGCTCCTCACACCAGGTTCCAAGCCAGGTATTGATTTCCTGGCTCTTCCTGGTCATTCCCTTATAATTTCCTGTAACAGGAATGAGAGAGAAGAACATTATCTGTGTACCAAATCCCTTAACCATTTATCCAAAGGCCCTGAAAATCCCTATACTGCTCCTGTGAGGCCTCATGTGGAGTATTGTGTTCAGTTCTGGAATCCTCAACATAAGAAGGATATGGAATGTTGGAACAGGTCCAGAGAAGGGCTAAAAGATGATCAGAGGGCTCGAGCACCTCTTCTATGAGGACAGACTGAAGAGTTGGGCTTGTTCAGCCTTTAGAAGACTCCAAGGTGACCTTATAGCAACCTTCCAGTACCTGAAGGGGGCTACAAGAGAGCTGGGGAGGGACTTTTTTAAAAAGGCTTGTAGCGACAGGACTAAGAGGAATGGCTATAAATTGAAGAGGAGAAGATTTAGACTAGACATAAGGCGGAAGTTCTTCACAGTGAATGTGGTGAGGCACTGGAACAGGTTGCTCAGGGATGCTCCCTCCATGGGAGTGTTCAAGGCAAGGTTGGATGAGGCCTTGAGCAGCCTGATCTAGCAGGAGGTGTCCCTGCCTATGCCAAGGGGGTGGACTTAGACAATCTTTAAGGTCCCTTCCAACTCAAAACATTATATGATTCTATGTGCAAGAGAATCAGGGAGGCTGAGTTTGATACATGGGAGATTGAGATTAGGAAGAAATTCTTCACAGAGAGGGTGGTTAGGCATTGGAAAGGTCTGCCCAGGGAGGTGGTTGAGTCACCGTACCTGGAGGTGTTTAAGGTTAGGGTAGATGAGGTGCTTAGGAGCATGATTTAGGGATTGGTGGGAATGGTTGGACTCGACGATCCAGTGGGTCTCTTCCAACCTGGTCATTCTGTGATTCTGTGAGATGCCTGCTATGCTGCGCAAGGACCTGCTGCCATTCCTCTCCATCTCTTAAATTTCTCTCTTCAGCTGGATGGAGAGAAGATGGAGAGTCTTCTGTTGCATGAAGCATGCCTGCCTGTTGGGTCTGAGACAGGTAGCACATGGTGTTGTTCCTGCGGTCAATCTCCCTCTGTCCTCCCTGATGGTCTTCCACCGGCTCACCTCCTCCCTGATCTGCATCACCAAGCAGATGAGTTCATCCACCCAGGCACACTTCCCACAGGGAAATTCCCCACTGGTGTCAAATACCAGTGCAAGAGGGGGCATGTCCTGCAGCCCAACATCTCAGTGGCAGCGTGCATCCACTGGGGCTTTGTCTGGGAGGCTGCATCAGTCACAGCCTTAATTTTCTGGCCAAGCTCCAGCACCCTACCCTCCTTGCATGCCCTAGCCCAAGTAATTATTTTCACAAGCATTACCAGCTTAGCCACACTTACACAGAAATATCAAATAAGCTTCAGGGATTTTTTTTCCAAGCATTAATTACTGTCTTTCCATTAACCTTTCAGGGCATTTTGCACTCTCCTTCAAGCTATGGATTCCAATAAGTCAATGTTTTTAATTACTACAATTCTCTTTCTTTGCCGGAGGCAAAGTTCAATAAGATGGCATGCTGGCCTACCCCTGTATTCACTCTAAGTGACAATGAAACTTTTTTTTAAAGCGCTCAGATTACAGAAACTAATTATTTTATTAATGACTGAAACAGCTGCTTGCTGCACCTTCAAACAGATTGACCAGTTTAGGTCTCTGGAATCTCAATAGTGTAAAGCATCCTTTCAGAAAACATGAATCAGGTATTTTTCCCATTGTGAGCCTAGCTTTGGGAATATAGCATGGGCAATTAAAGACGTCTGAATGTCTTTGTGAACAAAGGAAATGCTTAGTGTTACCTTGCCTGCTTTAAAAAATAATGCTGTATTTAACACTACCTAGTGAGCTAACAAAAATATTAATCACAGCCAATTATTTTGTGAACTTTATTAATACTGCTGGGCTTTTCACATTTACTCGTTAAGTCACTCCAAACTAAACTCATAACTTAAAAGAGTGCATACACTCTTGGTGTCAAAATGCTTACATTACCACTGTGAAACTATCAATTTTGATATCACCAGAATCAATGCCACTAACAGTAAAACACCAATCCAAGGTGGTCTTATGACACTAAGCATACACCTCATGAGGTCTAACAAGATCAAGTGCAAGGTCCTGCACCAAGGACAGGGCAATCTGTGGTTTCAATACAGGATGGGAGACAATACGACTGAGAGCAGCCCTGCAGAGATGGACTTGAGGATGTTCATTGATGAGAAGCTCAACATGAGACAGCAATGCACGCGAGCAATCAAGAAGACCACTTGTATCCCTGGACTGCATCAAAAGAAGCACAGCCAGTAGGTTGAGAAAGATTCTCCCCCTCTACTCTGCTCTCATGAGACCCCACCTGGAATACTGTGTCCAGTTCTGGAATCCCCAGCATAAGGATGACATGGAACCATTGGAACGAGTCCAGAGGAGGATACGAAGAAGACTATAGGAATGGAGATCCCCTGCTATGAGGACAGGCTGAGAGAGTTGGGGTTGTTCAGCCTGGTTGTTCAGGACTGCAAACCACAGCAGCAATGCACAGCCAGTAATCTGGTGGGAAGTAGGAAGTTATGCATTCCTAGGACTGAGAGGGAAAGGAGGTATTTATGTCCAGAACACCCTTCCACAGCATATTTTATCATGGACCAAATTCATAGCCTTTAAGGAACATCAAAGCAGATTGAAGAGTCGTAAGAGGTTGTTCTTTAGGAAGCCAGAAGAAAGACCATTAAGAGACCCCATCTCCCAGATACGTAGTAGCACTTTAAGGTAGGAAGCTTTGTGATATCGTATGAAGCATATTATCTGTGCTTAAAATGTAAATGTTTAGTAACCAATAATTTAGAGGACAAACTCTAAAATGCTGCTTTAGAAAAAAAACTTTCTATTTCATCAGAAGAGACCTAGAGACAAATCTGAAGCAAGCTTTATGCTTTTTTCTTCCTCTCCTTACTGATGGATCCAATTTGTCTTAGCTCAATGTCATATAAATGTTCTAGTGTTAGACTGGGTTAAAATGAGAGACACCCCTTGGATATGCCTGAAAAGCTACTAAACAAATATAAACAAGACACTACTAGCAACCACCTCCAGACATACATATTTTAAAATGTAAAAGCAAGTTCATTACAAAATATTCTGATACTGATCTCAGCCTCTTCCCAAATACCAAAAGAGAGAGGATGAACAACAGAAACCTGATAGCAGCTTCCTTCCACTTCAGTATTAAGCAGTTCCTGTTTTGCTGTTCCCTGAAAATTTGCAGTTTTGTTTGTATTTTGTGCCATAAAAAGAGCTGTGGTTCTGATATATTACAATCCATCGAGGCATACAAATATAAATAGTTCAATTTCTACATTTATCAATGCATTACTCAACATGTGGACTAAAAGAAGCAAGCTGAATAGTATTTTGGACATTGTCTGCATACTCCTGGTCTCAATTAATGACCTCCCATAAACAGCATATACAATTCATAATTCATTCTAAATTAAGAAAAAAAATTTGCAGCTGCCTGGAGGAGAAAGACCTGGGGTTGTTGGTTGACAGCCGACTGTACATGAGCCAGCAGTGTGCCCAGGTGGCCAAGAAGGCCAATGGCATCTTGGTCTGTATCAGAAACAGCATGACCAGCAGGTCCAGGGAGGTTATTCTCCCTCTGTACTCGGCACTGGTGAGACCGCACCTCGAATCCTGTGTTCAGTTGTGGGCCCCTCACCACAAGAAGGATTTTGAGGCTCTGGAGCGAGTCCAGAGAAGAGTGACGAAGCTGGTGAGGGGGCTGAAGAACAGGCCTTATGAGGAACGGGTGAGAGAGCTGGGGTTGTTTAGCCTGGAGAAGAGAAGGCTGAGGGGAGACCTCATTGCTTTCTACAACTACCTGAAAGGAAGTTGTGGAAAGGAGGGAACTGGCCTCTTCTCCCAAGTGACATGGGACAGGACAAGAGGGAATGGGCTCAAATTCCGCTAGGGGAGGTTCAGGCTGACCATTAGGAAAAAAATTTTCACAGAAAGGGTCATTGTGCACTGGAACAGTCTGCCCAGGTTGGTGCTTGAGTCACCTTTCCTGGAGGCATTTAAGGGATGAGTGGACAAGGTGCTGAGGGGCATGGTATTTGATAGACATGGTTGGACTTGATGATCCAATGGGTCTTTTCCAACCTAGTGATTCTATGATTAAAGGGAACAGATGTTGGCACCACATAAATAATAGCAAATTCAAGTATATGCAGAAAAGTCTAAATGGTTGTTCTTAGTGAAATGCATTAATAAACATTAATTACCTTGTGAATATATCTAAAGTGATGAAGACACAGAAACAGAATTGCTTCAATTCTAGAACTCCTTTTACAAGTGGAGCCCAGTCAACACTTCCCACACAGAAGTGTCTGAACAGGTGAGTTACTACAAACACCCATTGAGATATAGTTCCTTTCTATTGTTAGACTAATTCCCAGAATTCAAGATCCTCAACAGTGCTTTTTCCTTCATCCAGGCTCTTCTGATGAACATTGGTGCACAGAATCCTTCTATACATTTATTAGTCATCTGTTCACTTCAGCCAAGGAGCCAGAGAAAGTCTGGCTTGCTCTGATGTAAGTTCAGCTGTGGTTACAACATCTGGCTGTCAAATCGTAAATTGGACTGTGTGAACATACTCAGCTTTGCCAAATCCCTTTTTTTGAGAATGCAGCTCTATTTCTGTTTTTTTACAGCTCAGCAGATAGTTCCATTAGCACAGCCGAGATGAAGTGGTAGAACTGAGATAGATGCAAGCAGCTTGAGGCAGCCATCACTATACAAGCTCAGCTGCTAAAGCCCCTGCACCCCTTAGCAACAGATCCACTCGTCATCTGTAACCGTTTCAGTACTGCTTTTTTCACTCTATGATGATCTAGCTGCTCCAACATTACACTCAACTTCTCATTATTTCCAGTTTATCTGCACTGACTTGCTCTGATTTTGGCCCAGCTCTCTTTAATTTCTTACACAAAACTGCAAATAGCTTGAATGCATCACTTCCTTCCTCAACTTTGACTTGACCCTGAGTTTGGTAGGTCATGCAAATCTGTCCTACCAACTGCCAGCTCTGGCTCACCACAATAATTGCTTTTCCAGTTTTTATCCTGACAAATAGCTTCAGCAGAAATTCTACATTAAATCTCATCTCAAAAGAAATGGAAGACTAAGTAACTGAAGTACTAAAAGCTTTTAAAGACAAGGACAGTGTATATATCATGTATTAATCAGTCAAGAACAAGCCCCATTCTCCAGCATAAAGTTAGGATTACAGCTTTAAGAACAGAAAGCCTATTTTTGCCTGTAGCCCACATAGCAATATATTCTGCTAATAAAGAACACTATTAAGGGCTGCTAATCACCATCTGAGCCTTCATCCCTGCTTCCTTGCCCAACATTGCAAGTTTTCATGTTCTAAGTATCCTAAATAAAGTGCATGGGAATAATAATTTTTACCTACTGCTTTTCAGAAGACATCCAGAAATTCAGTCATTCTTAATAAAAGTTGTACTGGTAATCTGTCTCCTCCTCTCACTCCCACTAAAGCCACTCATCCACTAAATCCATCCTCCGATTTTCCTATGCTTATGGCTTTCACATTTTGAATTTTTAGTTCAATTCCAATCACAAACTTTTTAGAAGAGGAAGCGTCTCTCTAGAGCTGAATGACAGCAAAGGGAAGCCAGTACTAAATAAAACACCTGAACTTTTCTATAATTTAAGTAGGCATGGTTCACTTTTACTTTTGTCAGTGCCAATGACTTCAACCATACTTCAGAAAGTCTGAAGTCATCCTTTCTCCCTGATAAACACAACAATTAAGAAATAAGAGAATCTCAAGGTGGAAGTTCAGGTGCTTTAAGCTCTTACATGACAAGGAGATATGAATCAGCAAACTATCAGGCCCAAAAATGTATTTTTGCACTCTTGTCTTTCATCTTACATAACTGTGCTTATTACAGCAAAGCTAACACTAAACATGTAATGAATCCATAGCTGCTACCAAAAGTAGTGAAAGTAGTCATTTTTTTGTAAGTAACATTTTCCCTGAAGAAGAGCAAAGACTCGCTGTACGAAACTCCTTATTTTCCTTTCATAAGGAGAATTCTTGTAGCCTGGATACAAGGGTAACAAAAGCCTCCAATGCAACTGACAGATAAGCTCACCTCAAGTCAATTGAGCCTTCAAGGTTTTTAAATTTTAGAAACAGCATGTGAAGTGATTCTAATATATCTGTGAAGAAATGGAGATCATTCTAAAAATGAGAAGCACAGGATATTATTATCAAATTGGAATAAACAACTAAGCAAGTTACCAAAATCAAAATAACAGGCCACATTCGGCTAAGCAGAAGGGCAGTGGAGGACTACAGAGGACCCCAACTTAGAGAGAAGTCAATACTTTCCTCTGTTTTGGCAAACAGCACATACAGAGCTGTATTAGTGAAAGCTACAAGAGGGGAAAAGTAATACTTCTATCCTGATAAATGTTGTTAAAATTAGACCTAGCACTCTCCATACAGTACTATACTTCAAAAAACTATTATTCTCTAATGGTAGCAAGGAAGACTTCCCTAACACATGGAAACAACATAAGGGAAACATTTCTACCAGTAGGAATATCATATCACTTAAACAGATTGTTTAGGGAGGCTGAGGAATATCAATCAGCAATGCAGCGCCAAGCACAGGATTCAAACAAACATCTAGAGAAGAATCAATGGGAGGAAGGGTATAAGAGAGGAAAAAGCTAGACAACGTAACTGAGGTTCCCACCAGCCTCACGATCATTTCTCTGAAGTAGCCCTCCAGAATTCCAGACATTTATTCATCTCTCAGAGTTGAAATCACAGTCTTATGTAACAATGCTAGTGTGGAGTGGAAAAGAATTCAGTGTGCTTTTTTCCAAAGCCTTTGTGTGTAGACTAAAACACGACCTACAGCGTGCCTCCCAATCACTATTTGTTTGGTTTTACATACCTTAGTAGATAAATCACGATTTATTGACTGATCAACTTCTCTATTACTTCTATACACTTTTTTTCTTTTTAAAGAATTCCGAAAACATTACATCATTGATACATAGTATGAAATTGCATCAGTTATACTGAGTGTGGTACAAGTAGCTGTAGAGATTTTCTGTCATGCTAGCTGGAATTCTCTCCACTTTCAGAGTCAAATATGTAGTTACCTGAAATGCTATACAAGGGTCTAGCTTAAAAACATCATGCTTGAAGTTATCAAATGTGAAAAGCTGTTATAAAATTAGTCAGAATGATTAATACCAGCAACAGCAGAATTTCTAAATACTTTCTCCCACTGTGACACAGGACCATTTAGCAATTTATGTGGCCATTCATTCTGTCCTCTTGCAGCATATTCCACTCATTACTAAAAGCTCATTAACAATTACCTCTATTTCACACTTAAGATATAGCCCTGCTACACAAATATTGCAAAAATAGCCAGCCACGCATGGCCTATAAAAGAACCAAATTTATTGCAAGACTTACTATGTTTTACACTTAAACAACTCAGACTGTTGCCCCTCTATTAAATGCGTACAGCATTACCCCAAGCTCTTCAGGATATTCCCATGAAACAGCATGAAGTGTGTTTCATTGAAGTTCTGACTATTAAAGCCACAAAAGTCAGTCCCAAACACTGGACCAAACATGGAAAGTACCATTCTAAGTTCAGATTAGCACGTCTTTTGAGGTCATTCAAAATATCACTTCTCCACTGACGTTCTGAACAGAAAGCCAAGTTTAGCTAGCTTTCCCTTCCTCCAGTGTTTTGTGTTTACCTATATTTATACCAGACTCACAGTTGTTTCTGTAACTCAAACATTGTTTCAAGTTATTAACTGGAGTTCTAAAATGTATTTGCCAACTGAACTTAATGCAAACCAGACTTCTGAGACCTGTCCAAATACACTTGTAAACATATCGATGGAAGACTGCTCAAGCATCATTATAACTCTGCAGTGTACTCTATCAGACTTACAACCTTACCCCACAAAAAAGCAAATGGATCATTAAAGTGTGAGTGCATAAGAAAATTAGAACAAATTTGCTCCTTATACTTTGTTCAAAATATTATTGAGAAATACTAGGATAAACCATCACTGAACTGTAAATTTTATGCTCACAACTTCAATTACACCCACAATTCCAATTACCTCAGATGCCAAACAAATACTACTCGCACTGCAAACCATGAGCCGGGGACTGTCTGCCTTACAAAGGTACAATGGGATTCTGGCATCTGCTACTGTAGAGCATAGTAATAATTTGTTTCATTCAAGCTTTTCTAAAAGTCTAAGAAAAAAAGTAAACACAACTCAGCAAGTACTACTCACCACAAGGGAGATTACTATGTGAAAACGGTACCAATGTCAGCTTAAGTTCTTGCTACAAACACCCATAACACTATTTGCTGAATTAACCCAATACATTATATCAATATTTTTCATTTGCTATGCTAAACTGCTTTTGCAATAGTAAAAATCTTCATGGGAACAGCTCACTTAACAAGATGATAATTCATAAACATCTTATTCTGATGCCGTTTTGATCTGTCAAGGTCATTTGCGCATAACCTACACTGCATTTCAATTTACTGAGTTGGCAAAGGAAATTAAAAAATAGACATATTTCACAGAAGTTTCCTGATCCTGCATTTTAATGCAACTTTAAAATAATCATTTTTCTGAAAAACTTCTTCAGACATTTTCCTTTACTTAGTGGTTGAGAAAGAGCAGGAAATCAACTCTGTGCAAGTCTAACTCAGCAGCAAATAACTTAGTTTATAACATAAATTTGCTTACAAAAAAAGTCTAAATGTGCATACTTCTAAATGAAATTTATATCTCTAAAGTGTGTCTTCTTCACAATTTATGCATTAACAGAGAACAGTAACAGTCTGACAGCATCCTTTATTGATACAAGACATAATTTAGATACAGTGTAAAAAAAAAGTCTAACAAAGTATCACTCCTCTAAATTGCTACACTGTGTACACAGACAAGTGCAAATCAGGAACCACGCTGAAAGAATGAGGCCTCTGAGCACGTCAAGAGTACAGGAAAAGGACCTAAACACAGTCACATCCTTAAAACACATCCTAAAAAGCACTCAGCATCACAGCGACATTACCAGCTATTTATACCTTTGCACACCTTGCAGATTCACAGGCTGTGTCACCAATATATATATTCTTCATGAAAGAAAGGTGTTCGCTCACCAGCAGCATCCAGCCACGGTTACCTGCTGCACACGGTAGCTGAGAGAACTCGGCTGCCCTGCACTCTAGGCAGCTGAAGACAAGCAGCGTCCCTGCCAGCTGGAACCAGGTAATCTTTAAGGTTCCTTCTAACCCCAACCATTCTAGGATTCTTTGAAGCGAGCCTACTACAGACCCGAGGTAAAAGCGCACCCCCAGCCGCTGAACCCCGCAGCATAACGAGTTAATGGCTTTTTGCTCGTGAGTGAGGCAACGCATGTTTTCAGCTGGTGCGCCTTAACAACTGTCGCCTGGATGCCAGACGCGGGGCACATTCCTTCTGCCACAGAGCGTTTTCGGTTCTAGTTCTAGATCCAACCCCCATCATCTAGTTCCAACCCGCCCCTGGGTCTGCGGGCGGTTCCGCCCACGGGAGGCCCGGATCCACCTCTCCTCCCAGGATCGGGCGCCGCGAGCGCCACGACAGCGACTGGGAGCGCGCGGGGGGCGGAAGAAGAGCCCTGGACACGTGACCACCCTGACACAGCGGCGGGCGCCGGGTGGGGGTGGGTATGTACACACGGACTTACGCGAAAGCGCCGCCGCCAAACCCAACGCGGAAACGAACGCCACCTACCCCCCGCCCAGCCGGCACCGAAACCAAACGCACCGGAACACCCAGCGCGCTCGGCGCGGGCCGGGCCGGGCCCCACGCAGGCCGCCTCGCACTCACCTCCCCCGCGCGCCGCGCTCCCGCCCCCCGGCGGCCGCCGCCACCACCAATACGGGCGGCTCCGGCGCCGGCGCCGGCGAATGCGCCGCCAGGGGGAGGCAGAGGCGGCCAATCCCGGCCGCAGGGCGGGGACCGAGGTGCAGGGCTCGTCGCAACCTCCCACTGGGTTCATCCTGTCCGGGCAGTCACCTGTAACGCGGGAGAGCAGAGCAGAGTGTTACAGAGCAGAGCTGGTTAGAACGAGGCGGAACGGAGTACAACACAATAGACCAGACCAGTCTAGGACAGGATGGGGTGGAATGGCATGGGATGGAATAGTATAGTATAGTATAGTATAGTATAGTAATAGTATAGCAATAGCATAGTATAGTTATAGTATAGTAATAGTATAGTAGTAGTATAGTAGTAGCATAGTATAGTTATAGTATAGTTATAGTATAGTAATAGTAACAGTATAGTATAGTATAGTATAGTATAGTATAGTATAGTATAGTATAGTATAGTATAGTATAGTATAGTTATAGTGTAGTATAGCATAGTATAATATAGTGTAGTGTAGTATAGTATAGTTGTCAGGGACAACAGCCTAGCTGACACAACAGTTAAGGCCTATGGTTAATTTTATCTCTTTCTCTGGCACTAATGCTATGATGCCTGTTTCTGGAGCCTATTTAGAGCTTTGTCAGTCAATTCGTTTCCCAATCCCATATTAGATTTCTCTGTCTGATGTGCTTTACAACACATAATAGCCACTTCTGTAGATTTCTGAATGCTGGCTAGTAATTTTTTAATTCGTTTTAATTTGCTGTTAATAGTGCCCTCCCTTTCCATATGACTCCATGGGCAATTACAACTCCAAAGACATATTTAGAACCTGTCTGTATTTTCACTCTGTTGCCTTGACACAAACCAAGGCCTTGGCTAGAGCCACAGATTTGGCTTTCTGTACAGAAGTTGTCCATAGCAAAGCACGAACTTCCACTATGGATGTTGTTTTGAGAACTGCATACACTGACAATCTCTTTCCACCTCACACAAACCTGATCACATTTGTAAATGATTCCCAATCTAGACTCTAAAGTGGTTGATCTTTAAGGTCCAGGCAGCTGCAATATTCTTCTTCAATTGTCTGCAAACAAAAATGCTCAGGATTCTCCTCTACTAGCCAAACTTGGCAGCTAAAG
The DNA here is from genome assembly GCA_033459285.1 of Clamator glandarius. NCBI lineage: Eukaryota > Metazoa > Chordata > Aves > Cuculiformes > Cuculidae > Clamator > Clamator glandarius. Next base: position 117,756 of record JAUNZM010000084.1, on the reverse strand, counting down.
CCATGCAGCTGACCCTCCAAAATCCCTTCCCCTCCCACACCTGCAGGGAAAGGAGAGAGAAATGAGAAGAGGAAGATTACAGGTTGCAAGCTAGACCTACAGCTTTAATTAAATTATAATGATAATTATGAAAATAATTAGAAGTAATAAAATATAAACATATATATGAGATCTCACCCCCGCCCCACTCCTCAATGAATATACATCACCACTAGTGCTGTAGAGCAGACAGGAGGGAGTATGTCCAAAGCTTGCAGGGAGCAAGAACTGAGTTCAGAAAGACAGATGAGGACCTGACTAGTTTTCAGCCATTGCAGAAGAGAGAATGAGACCCTTGTGATAGCTCAACTTGTACTGAGTGTGACATACATGGTATGGAATCCTCTATTGGTCAGTTTAGGGTCACCTGTCCTATTTGCCCTCCCCCCCCTGCAAGTACGGCTTGTTTTCCTCCAGTTTGAGGATGGCCTTGGCTAAGTATAAGCATTAGGTTTTCTACATACCAATGCCCCGTGTTATCACTTTAGAGAAGAACAGTGTCTCAAAAACATGCATTTAGTTTTCAGAGAAATGAAATTATTTAGAGTGGCTGAGTTAAGAGTCAGAAGCTGGTTCTACTTTAACTCAAACAACACCATTCCATACCTTATTCCATACCGTTTATAGAATCATAGAATCACCAGGTTGGAAGAGACCCACCAGATCGTCGAGTCCAACCATTCCCACCAATCTCTAAACCATGCCCCTAAGCACCTCATCCACCCTCAACTTAAACACCTCCAGGGAAGGCGAGTCAACCACGTCCCTGGGCAGACTGTTCCAATGCCTAACGACCCTTTCTGTGAAGAATTTTTTCCTTATCTCGAGCCTATATCTCCCCTGTTGGAGTTTGAGGCCATTCCCTTTCGTCCTGTCCCCTGTCACTTGGCAGAAGAGGCCAGCTCCCTCCTCTCCACAGCCTCCCTTCAGGTAGTTGTAGAGAGTAATAAGGTCTCCCCTCAACCTCCTCTTCTCCAGGCTAAACAACCCCAGCTCTTGCTCTAGTAATTACTACTTACATCTTAAATTATACATATAAATATATATATGTATACATATATATACACACACATATATACATATATATATACATGTTGCCAGTTCTTGATTTGGTCACACAGAAGTTCATTGAGTTCTTGATTACTGTTGTCCATTCATTATAGCAGTCTCAGGGTAAGGAAAAACAGATAAAGGTCCATCATAGTTTGTGCCCGCAGGCTGCAAATCAGAGATTTCAACCTCAAGAACGTTACTGGACACCATGTGATGAAGCTAGCTCATTATCCTGAAAAACACTTAAGATTAAGCATTCTCACCCAAGGTCATATTTCTTTGAGGTACAGACTGAAATTCTCCATCTTTTAGGATTACTCACCAAGTGTGTCCAAGCCCTTGAGCAAAAACCCACCCCAAAAATTGGTTTGCCTTTGCCCATAGCAGGAGAAACCCAATTTTCCCCAGTAAATTCCTTCCATGCACCACAGGAACTTTTTAGGTGGAAGGTCTGATTGAGCAGGACCAACCTGACTGAGAAATCCTGGTCTTAGCTAACCTGGTGGCTTCTGCCAAATGCTTATCTCAATTTTTAAATGTACCACACCCCATTGCTCTCATGGTAGTTTTTAACTGTCCATTATATCACTCAATTTTTCCTGAGGCTGGTGCATGATAGAGAATTTGATATATCCATTCAATACCATGTTCATTGGCTCAGGTACCTATAAGACTGTTTTTTTAAATTACTACCATTGTCTGACTCAGTTCTTTCTGGAGTACCATGCCTCCACCAAACTTGCCTTTCAAGGCCTAGGATAGTATTATAGGCAGTAGCACAGGATACTGGATATGTTTCCAGCCATCCGGTGGTTGTTTCCACATTGCAAGCACATAATGCTTACCCTTGCAGGTTCTAGGGAGTGTGATCTAGTCAATTTGCCAGGCCTCCCTATATTTATATTTCAGCCATCATCCCCCATGCCATAAAGGCTTTAACCTTTAAGCTTGCTTTATTGTGGTGCATGTTTCACTGTCATGGATAACCTGCACAATAGCATCCATGATTAAATCCACCCCTCAGTCACACAGGTGTTTGTGTTGTGTCCCTTCTCTGATGACCAGTAGTGTCATGAGCCCATTGAGCTAGAAATAATTCACCTTTTTGAAGAACTTCCTCTGCTGTGCTACCCCATATTATGATGCCATTAATGTATTGCAGATGTTCTGGATCTCCACTATTCTCCAGTACTGTCTGGATCAGTCCAAGGCAAATGGTAGGGGTGTTACCATCTCTGTGGAAGACATTTCTAAGTGTATTGGACACCCTTCAGGGAAAAACAAACTGCAACCTGCATTCTGCTGCTGAAGGAGTTGAGAAAAAAGAATTAGCAATATCATTTAGGGCGTACCACCTGGCTGCTTTGATTCCAAATCACATTACTACTCTAACAAACACAACAGCTCACTATTAATAGCCATACATTATTAGCCTTTTGCACAGGCTATGCAAGAATATTAAAGGGTGAAAAAGTTCTGTGATTCACTCTTTGACTTCCTAGTCACTGGATCAGATTATGTATGGGAATCACAGAGTCTCAGTTTGTATTATACTGTCATCGATGAATTACAGTGTTAGTAATTGGTACCTGTCGGTCATCAGCCTTCAGCAATCCCACAAGCAAGAACACCTCTATACTGGAGCACAGTACCCAATAAGGAATGGGTTTGTTTGGATTGCAGGAGACTGAGACAAATCCTGTGTACTCACACCTTGTAGATAGGATTTAGGTTCCCCTCCACGGGAAACTGGAGCAATATTTGAGATATGGGTCTTTGAGAAGTGGGATCCATCCTATGAGACAGTTTATCAAGTAGTTTATTGAAGTCTTAGGACATTTTTTCCAGATAATTTCTGGGACAATTTCTCCAAAGCCAAGACATAGGTTTGTGAAGGCCAAGAGAAACTGTCTCCACATTGCCAGAATTTGTCAATTACTTCACCCACTGCTGGATCACCAGAAGTTTCTTTCTAAATCATTGTTGACAATGTATGAGAATGAGCTGGTGGGGCACCTTGCACAAACTTCTGTAACAAAGCTTGGTGACACGGTGTTTTGTCAGGATCTATATTTGGATGCCATGCACTATAGACCAACTCTCCCAAAGCCAATTCTCTTGGGTACTTAATGCCTCTCCCAGTGGAGTTCCACCTAGCTGGGCAGCATTCAATGTCATCTCTGTAGGGATATCTGTCTCTCACAGCTGTCAAGAGTCATCTCCAGAGGCTAAGGATCTCTGTCCATGCTTACTCTTCCATTTCTGGCTATGAGTCCAATCTACTTGGCAACTTTACCATCTAAGTCTATAGTATCAGCTCCATCATCTCATCACCAGAGCAATCGTGAAACAATTGACTGACCTTGATGATAGCTTAAGTCTTTGACTGGATTTGCAGCTCCTTCATAGATAGGGATCTGATGGTTTTGTCTGGTTTTGATTGTCCTGAATTATTCTTCTGCTGATGCTGTGATGACACTGATTTCAAAGGGTCTCTTTGTGGTGGTGGATTTAACAGATGTACAGAACTTGGTAATGGTAAAAGTCTTGGTGATTGTGAAGTACTTGGAAATTGCAAAGGACTTGATGGCCATGGTGGATCCAGCAATGGTGTAGGACTCAATGGTCAAGATGAAGTTGGCAGTCACGGAAGGCTTGATGGTCATGATGGACTTGGCAGTTGTTCAGAGCTTGATGATTGTGATGAACTTGGCAATGGTGCAGGACTCAAAGGTCATGATGAAGTTGGCAATAGTGGAGGACCTGACAATCATGGTGAAGTTTCTGGTCACAGTGAAGGACCCTCTCCTGGGTCTTTCACTTGCTGTGGAATAGAAGCTGTTTCTTCTTCATCTTCACTATCATCATTGTGCTTGCTAACTGCCTGTTCAAGTTGTTTCTCCTCATCTCCAGATGTTTGTTTGTACTTCCTCTTCTTCTTCACAGGTGCAGCTGACACTGATATCCATATTAGGTACCCAAGTATCTGGCTCAAATAGATGTAGTTTATACTGAGTGGCTGATTCTCTGATTGCCTTTGGCATGGCTGTAGCATTTGTGGCCACTGACAGGTATAGGTTGAGTAGCTGTCTGCATGGCTACTGTACTTTAGAAGGCTGGTGTTGTCCATGTAGTTGGGGCACTCATTGAGACTGGTACCTTCTACTTAGTTGTGGCACTCATAAAAAATGCTGGTGCCTATGTGGTTACTGTGCTTGAGAAGGCTGGTGCTGTCTGTGTAGTTATAGTTCTCATTTTCCAAGACATGGTAACAGCTGTCATAGATTTGTGTTTTGCAGGGCCTTTTATCGAAGCAGTACACTTGTTAGAAGTATAAATAGTGATCACATAAGGAATCAGTAATAATGTCAGAAGCATTATTAGTGACTTAAAGCTATTTTGCTTAAAATCTTATGGAATAAGCTCAGTATAGTATGAAAGGTATAATTTCCCCGGTTTAGCTCCTCACGTTGGTAGATAAACTGAATGTCAATCTTATCCCAGACAATGCCAAAAGTGCACTTAAAAACAAGGCTTACTAAATAACATCCGAAATTCTCAGGTAAGTCCATAGTTGCACGTATCACAGTGAGACCACAAATCACAATTGTCACTATCATCCAGTGCTTACAATCAATAACTGCCAGAATGATGTAGAGACCAAGTAAGCCATAAACTATCTCCTGTTTCACATGCCACATTAGGACAAGCAGCTGCACACAAAGCTTCACAAGAGAATCATCAGGAAGATGGACTACCATTAATGTTACCAAATAACTCAGGGTTGGGACATCCATGATATCTGCTGCTTTTTCCCAGTGCTTACTATTGATAAGATACAAAATAGTAACGAGGGCCCATATGCAAAGGGACACCACAAATCACATGAACAATGTTTGCTATTAGCATCTGCATCATTGCTGAGTATATTACAATTTTAAGCAACAGTCAGAAAAAAATTTACAAGAACAAACCATAATAATTTTCTTAAAAGAAGAATAAACTAGCTGTCCTCTTTAATTTCCAGCCCTTCAGCTCTCAAGGATAAAAACCACTGTAACACTTTCTAATTGTACTTTTCAAATCTGACCTGATAAGCTTTGAACCAGCAGCTTCATGCTGGCAGTTCACCCAGTAAACCTTGTTAGCAGAGCTGGCCAAGGCCATGCAGCAGAGCTGCTGCTCTCCAAGCTATCTGGGCAAGTTATTTTCCAAAGCTGTTCGGAAGGATCCCGTCTGGTTCTTTTCAGCCCTCTCAGGCCCATCCAAGGACACCAGTTTACTTTCATAGTTTAGCCTCATACAGCCAAACTAGGCAACTAAAATTGTTGAGCTTCCAAAATCCCTCCCTCCAACCCCCATCCTGCAGGGAGAGGAGGAAGATGAATTAGAGAAGAAAGACTTATGGGTTGCAAACTAGAACTGCAGCTTTAATGAAATGATAATGATAACAATGAAGATAATTATAAAATAATAAAATATAGACAAATATATGAGATAATGCCCCACCCCTCAATGACTATGCACCACCCCTAATGCTGCAGAGCAGACATGAGGAAATTGGTCCATGGCTAAGAGGCAGCTAGACTCAAGAACTGAATTCAGAAACACATAGGTTTGGGATCAGGAGCAATCAGACTGATGAGGTCCCCACTGGATATCAACTGTTACAGAAGAGAGAGCAAGACCCTCATGATCTCTTAATTTATACTGAGTATTACATATATGGGATAGAATCCTCTGTTGGTAAGTTTAGGGTCACCTGTCCTATTTGTGCCTTCTTGCAGGTACAGCTCATTTTACACCAGCTTGAGGATGTCCTTGGTTCTTTTCAGCCCTTGGTTCTTTTCAGCCTGGCTTTTCTACTTATCAATGCCCTGTGTAATCAATTTAGAGAAGAACAGTGTCTCAAAAACATGCAGTTAGTTTACAGAGAAATGAAATTACTTGGAGAGGCTGAGTTAAGAGTCAGAAGCTGGTTCTTCATTAACTCAAACCACAACACACGGTCAGAAGCAAGAAACACTACTTAGTAAACAGCCAAGGTGGTCCTAATAAGGAAATCATCTTGCCCCAATAATACCACCTGATACCTTAACATTCAACTGGGAGAGAGCCAATGTTCCCCTTTTTTGTTCCAGAACAGTGATGACCATATGTGGTACATATACTGTCATTTTCTGGCCCAATATAAATGTGCCAGCTGGATCAATATTACTGTGGCAGCAGCAGCTTTCAGGCTGCCTATCCACCCTTGACTGACATTGCCCAGCTGTTTTGAGAGACAGATCATTGCATGTTGCTGCTCCCTGAGAAGCTGTGACAGCTCTCCCAGAGCTATTCCACGTCTTTCATGGGTGAAAAGCTCAAAAAGTATTGTTAAGCCTAATAGCCTGAGTATTGGTGGTTTTATTAAAGACAATGTCACATATTTGTAGGATGCTCTGCTATTACCAGTCTAATCCTAATGCTCAGGGGTAGATGTCTTTAATAGCTCATATGAAGGTTTTACTAATAGTCCATAATTTGAAATCCAAAGCTGCCAATGTCCTACCATCCCAAGAAAGGTCTTATCTCAGACTGTCCTGGGTTCTGGTAGCTGACAAATAGCTTCTTTTCTTTCCATTCTCAGCTGTCATAGAATCATAGACTCATCAAGTTGGAAAAGACCCACCGGATCATTGAGTCCAACCATTCCTATCAAACACTAAACCATGCTCCTCAGAGGCTTGTCCACTTGTCCCGTAAACACCTCCAGGGAAGCTGATTCAATCACCTCCCTGGGTAGCCTGTTCCAGTGCCCAGTAATCCTTTCTGTGAAATTTTTTTTCGTATTGTCCAGCCTAAATCTCCCCTGGCAGAGCTTGAGGCCACTCCCTCTCATCCTGTCACTTGGGAGAAGAGGCCAGCACCTTCCTCTCTACAACCTCCTTTCAGGTAGTTGTAGAAAGCAATGAGGTCTCCCCTCAGCCTCCTCTTCTCCAGGCTGAACAACCCCAGCTTTCTCAGTCACTCCTCATAAGGCCTCTTCTACAGCCTCTTCACCAGCTTTGTTGCTCTTCTCTGGACTCACTCCAGAGCCTCAACATCCTTCTTGTGGTGAGGGGCCCAGAACTGAACACAGTATTCAAGGTGCAGTCTCACCAGTGCCGAGTACAGAGGGAGAATAACCTCCCGGGACATGCTGGTCACACTGCTTCTGATCCAAGCCAAGATGCCATTGGCCTTCTTGGCCATCTGAGCACACTGCTGGCTCATGTTCAGTCGGTTGTCATCCAACACCCCCAGGTCCTCCTCCAGGCAGCTTTCTAGACAGACTTCTCCTACTCTGTAGCTCTGCTTAGGGTTGTTGTGCCCCAAGTGCAGGACCTGGCATTTGGCCTTGTTAAACCTCATGCCGTTGGTCTCAGCCCAGCAGTCCAGCCTGTTCAGATCCCTTTGCAGAGCCTCCCGACCCTCCAGCAGATCCACACTTCCACCCAGCATAGTGTCATCTGCAAACTTGCTAAGGGAGCACTCGATGCCTTCATCCTGGTTATTGATAAAGACATTGAACAGGGCTGGACCCAGCACTGAGCCCTGGGGAACCCCACTTGTCACTGGCCTCCAGCTGGATTTAACTCCATTTAACACTCCTCTCTGGGCCCAGCCATCCAACCAGTTTTTCACCAAGGAGAGTGTGCGCCTGTCCAGGCCAGATGCTGACAGTTTTCATAGCAGAATGCTGTGAGAAACTGTGTCAAAGGCTTTACTCAAGTCCAAGAAGACTATGTCCACAGCCTTTCCCTCATCCAGCAGTCGAGTCACTTTATCATAATAGGCATTCAGGTTTGTTTGGCAAGACCTGCCTTTTGTGAACCTGTGTTGAATGGGCCTTATCACCTTATCACTCTTGCATGTGCTGTATGATAGCACTCAAGATCACCTGTTCCATGACTTTCCCTGGCACTGAGGTCAGACTGACAGGTCTGTAGTGACCTGGATCCTCCCAGCAACCCTTCTTGTAGATGGGCACAACATCAGCCAGCCTCTATTCCAGTGGAACTTCCCAGTCAGCCAGGACTGCTGGAAGATGTCCTTGTATCTCAAATCCAAGGTAAGCCACAGTTCTTCATACCACCTGAGCCTTCTTTCTGGAAACTGTAGCCACTTAGTCTCAAAAAGTTTAAAAGACTTATAGCCAGTCTCAAACAATCTTCTTTAGCTGTTGTAGGAATGAATATATCACCCGTATACTGTAATGTTGTTCCTCCATCATTTTATTTTTTCTATATTTCTACTTCTTTGGCTAATTGATTCCTGTGATTCTGCCATTCTGAGTGATTCTGCAATGTATCAAACATATCTAAATAAGTTTTTCATCCCACTTTTGTTCTTTTCTTAGAAAAAGCATTAATTACAATAAAGTATTATAATTCAGTGACCCATTAACAGGCCATCATTCTCCTTCATCTAATTTATACAACGGCCAGCACTGATTGCTCTATTTAATTAAATTTTCTTTCGTTGTCATTCCCCATGGAGGCCCACCTAATTGCTTCCAATGCATTAAAACACACCCCAGAGGGGGTTTCTTTATAACACTAACACCTCCTTGCAATAATCCCTCACCCATATTACAAACAGGCAGTTACTGACAGATCACAAATTAAATAGACTGCAAATACAACTCCTGCTGCCTCAAGATCCTAGACAAAATAGGTCAGCAAACAGTGTCAGAGTTAGTTTAGAAAAAGCAGACAAGTAAACCATGCCACAGTCAGTTTTCCAAGCCTAAACAAATTAGAACTCTAACCCTTCACACAATCACCAATCACACAGACAGTTACAAATGGAGAGTGCCTCACACAGACAATAACTGAGATAAATATAAACCACAAGCAAACCAAAACCAAAACTACTATTATGTAACAAAATTAGGGACCCTAACCCCAACCCGAAATCTGGATTGTACACCAAATATACCAAATTTATACTGTGACAAGTTATGTCTTTCAGGGACCAGCACCCTTTCATGTCTTCAATCATATAGAAAGTGAGATCAATTGCACCCTCAGCAAGTTTGCAGATGACACCAAGGGGAGTGGCACAGTTGCCACACCAGAAGGATGAGATGTCAGCCAGAGGGACCAGGACGAGCTGGAGAAGTGGGCCTGTGAGAATATCATGAGGTTTCAATGAAGCCAAGTGCAAGGTCCTGCACATGGGTTGGGGCAATCCCCGGTTTAAATACAGGATGGAGGATGATGTGATTGAGAGCTGCTCTGTAGAGAAGGACTTGGGGGTGCTGGTTGATGAGAAGCTCAACATGAGACAGCAATGTGTGCTTGCAGCACAGGCCAACCATATCCTGGGCTACATCAAAAGAAGCTTGACCAGCAAGTCGAGGGAGGTGATTCTCCCTGTCTGCTCTGCACTTGTGAGACCCTACCTGGAGTATTGCGTCCAGGTCTGATCAGAGGGCTGGAGCACTTCCCATAGAAGGACAGGCTGAGAGAGTTGGGGTTGTTTAGCCTGGAGAAGAGAAGGCTCTGAGGAGACCTTTTAGCAGCCTTCCTCTACCTGAAGGAGGTATAAAGCAAAGCTGGGGACGGACTTTTTTACAAGGACATTTAGTCACAGGACTAGATGGAATGGCTTAACATTGGAAATGGGCAGATTTAGACTAGGCTTAAGGAGGGAATTCTCCACAGTGAGAGTGGTGAGGAATGGGAAGAGGTTGCCCAGGGAAGCTGTAGATGTCCCTTCCCTGTAAGTGTTCAAGGCCAGATTGGATGACAACTTAAGCAGCCTGATCTAGTGGGAGGTGTCCCTTCCCATTGCAGCGGGGTTGGAAATGGATGATCTTTGAAGTCCCTTCCAACTCTAACCATTCTATGATCCTATGAAATATACCAAATATATCAAAGTGGGGCACTCTAACCCCAAGCCCCGCAGAGCTTTTTGCTTCTGACTTACGAGCAAGAAACCAAATCAAAATCTAGAAAGGATGCTTTATTTCTTTAATTCTTATGAGTGGAATCCTTGCTCCCAAGACACGGTCTGTGGAGGTAGAGTTTCTCCCCCAAGAAGTACTTGGCTGCGTACTGGAGCATCCTTGACCCCCACAGATCTGAAATCCCAGAAGCAAGTCCTATCCGAGTCACTAAATGGTACTGAAATAAACTCTCTGAGACACATTTTGGAGTTTTAGAAAACCAGGGTTCTTTCATTACAGTGTTGGATGCAGGGAGGAGTGATCTCCATCAATCATGCATAATGAGACTGGAGATGGTTACAGAATATATTTCCCATTTATGTGTATATATATACACATATTCCCAGAAATCTTATGCATATTATTACTTTCCAAGGACCAATGTTAATGTTATTATGAACTTCACGACAGCCAAATCTCTGCTGATTGGAGCCAGTTCTCTGTCTGACCTTGCAGTTTTAGATAAAGACTGAAAACAGAGGTGATTATAGAAGAAGATACATCTGTTCAGCACAGATCATTCTTAAAAAAAGACATAATTTCTCAAAGAACAGTGTCTGGGAAAATAGTGTTTGAAAAAAACATGCTATAAAAACATGCTACCAGAGAGACATTCCGTCTAACTTTCGAAAGATTACAGTGAATTAAATGAAATTAACTGAAGTTAGTTAGAAAACTAATTTTATGGAAATTAATTCAACTTTAGCTTAAATGAAAATATTCCACTTTTTGCAGTAGTAACTGGTTCTTGTATCAAAGTGTGGGGTCTGATCAGCAGGCCTAAAAAAATAGTTGAACCATGGATGATTCACATTGCATTGCAATGTGTACTCATTAAGTGTAACTTCTTACATTGTTATGATCAGTAGAATTGTGCTTCATAGAGTGTGAGAAGATGTACCAGGTTTAAACAAGGCAAAGCCAGCAGCAACCCTTTACTGGGGAGAGTCTGCAGAAGGGACAGTAAGTTCTGCATCTGAACATTAGACTGTCCCCTCGGTGAGGGAAGCAAAAGATCCCTCCTCAGCTTTCCTGTACACCTCCTTCAAGTACTGGGAGGTTGTTATATGGTGTCCTCTGAGCCTTCCCTTCACAAGGCTGAACAACCCCAACTCTCTCAGCCTGACCTCATAGCAAGGGTGCTCCTGCCCTCCGATCATCTTCATAGCCCTCCTCTGGACCCTTTCCAACAGTTCCATATCCTTCTTAGGTAATCGCTCCAGAACTGGACAAAACAGTCCAGGTGGGGGTCTCACAAGAGTGGAATAGAGAGGCAGAATCACCTCCCTTGACCTGCTGGCCATGCTTCATTTGATGCAGCACAGGACACAGTTGGTCTTTTGGGCTGTGAGCATGCATTGCTGTCTCCTGTCAAGCTCCTCATCAATTAGAACCGCCAAGTCCTTCTCCGCCAGACTGGTCTGAATCACATCATACCCCATCCTGTACTGAAACCATGGTTTAAGAGATTCAGATCTTTGCAAGTGGAACCAAACCTAAGCATGGATGATATGTCTCACAGCCTAGAAATGTTCTCTAAGTTAAGACACCCTATCACCAAACAAAACTGCTTCTGTAAAGACGAAAAATGGGTCATTGTCATAGGGGATTCCCTTCTGAAGGGAACAGTAAGCCCAGTGTGCAGACTAGACCCGTTACATAGGGAAGTCTGCTGGCTACCAGAGGCCTCAGTTAGAGATATGGAAAGAAAACTTCCAACTTTTGTCAGGCACAGGGATTATTATCATCTGTTGATTTTACAAGTAGGCAGTGCTGAAACCACAAGAAACCTGAGGACAATTAAGAGGGACTTCAGGGCCTTGGGATGAATGGCGAAGGGATTTGGTACACTGTGTACTCTTCTGTCATTCCTATTACAGGGAATGATAAGGGAAGAACCAGGAAGAGCCAGGAAATCTGTACAGTGATGGTGTAGGACAACTTGAAAATATTAAACTGGATATACATATTGACCTGCTTCCATCAAGCCACCTTGTTATGTTTGTTGATAATTTAATCTACTACTGATTGCTAGATACTTCAGTATCCACCTGTATTCATATAACTTATGTGCAAAAAACCAAGTTATCATTGGCAGAAGTTGAAAGTTCTGTGTAACTTCTGCAGATCACACTGTGAAAGGCAAGTCAATTTTGTTTATTCTATTACACTATTCACGCTGATTTGTTTCAATGCAAAGGAAGTAAAATATATATATTTTCTTTATTTATTGAGTTCAAATTCTTCCCTGGCCAGTCAGATTCCTTTTTCAATCTAAATTCCTTTTTCTGCTTAATAAGGATACAAAAGTCAGCCGTCTCACTTCAAACCGTTACTATAACATGAAAAATGATGGTGAATTTTGTCCTTTTTTTTTTACTGCTCTTGTGCACTTTCAAATAGAATGCATCGATTTTCTCAATAACATTATTTTAATGTATCATCCTGAAAATAAACAATGAAAGAATACTTTCACTGCAGCAGCTTCTCTTCTAATTTCAAAGCAGAAAATTCTACCAACAACCATTCTACCTTTGTAAACATATAAGTTCAGATATGTCCCACCTACTAAATATATAGGAATGGAAAATCTCTGTCAGCTCTGATTAAGAAGCTGCACCACAGGACACATTTGAAGAGACAGCATTCAGTCCTATGTACCTCAGATATAACACTAAGGAAAGACAGCCAATACTACTGTCCACATATGAACCAGAAGAGAAAATAAATATGGTAGTGCTTGTCTGGCTATCTGCATTCAGAAAAAGGCTTTAGGAAGGAACTAACCAACAAATCACATAGAAAGTTAGCTTGCAGAATACACCAATTCTTATCTCTTATGTTAAAATAAATGGAAATTATTGCAACATTATTATATGTAGCTAATCTACAAATTTTAGAAGCTCATAATTTGAAATTTACAAAATAAAAACGCAGCCCACAATTACAAAGAGAGAATAAAATAAAACTGTGTATCTCACAATATTTTTAGGTCTCAACAATTAAATTTGAAGTGTCATTCACCTGAGCAGTAGATCCTGAAAGAAACCCTGCTGGTCTGCTCTGCCAGCAAAAACTCTCTTGTTAAGCCCTTTCAGCAATACTTACGCAGCCAAAAAGAAGCAACTGAGTGATGATTCTGAATAATTTGCAAACCATTGTATGTTTCCAGCTTTTAGGAGTTTCATTATACAAAATTGTAAAATGATAATAGAAAAAAGTTAAACAATGCTTTGCAAAATGAAATTTGGCAGTTTCATCTTCATAGAACAACCTGAATTCATATTATCTATTATTATCCGCTTCATGTTTTCTTATCTTTCAGACAAAACAAAACATAAATATTTGTCCTAGCCCTAAAGTATGTGGGTGCTGAACTAGGGGAAGAGAATTCTCACAGTACAAAAAAAGAAATTTGGCTGGCTACAGCCACACGTATTCCATATGAAGTTTTAGAAATGGGTGGAAATTTTTCAAAGAATTCTGCATACACAATTCCTACAACTTATCACTATTGGTCAGCTAGCTTCCTGCAGACTCGAGTTCAAATTACAGCTATTTATTATGGTGAAAGACTATTCCTTGTCAAGGTTTCCAGCAGAGTTTCCAAATACACTTTACCCCTCTCAGTTACATGAGGAAAGCTAACACTAAAAGATAATTCTTCAGTATCTCATGCAGCCTAAAGGTTATCACAATGCTTCAAAGCATCTGGTTATTACATGAGACAAAACTAGGGGTGTTTTTGTCAAAGATGAAGACATTCGGTAGCACAAATAGATCTTACGACTTGAGATGCAGAGATGCAGAGGCAACCTCAGCTGACTGCCCTTGAAATCAATTCTCAGAGGAGGAAGCTGTAGCTAATGTAAAATGGTCAACATCTTCAAATCCAGGAGCAAACCATTGCATTTGGACACCTTCTCATGCATTTAGGTTTATGAAACTTGCCAGTAGGCAGAGCTGCAGGTTATGGGACAAGGTGAGCCAACATTTGCTGAGGTCCCTGCCACTGTGCCTGGAGCCAACACCCAAGTGGGTGAAATTACAACCTGCTCTTCTCCAGGCGGAAGAAGAACCAGCAAAGACCAGATGCAGCCTTGAAGAGGTGCCCAAGGAGTCTAAGTGCCTGCACAGGAAGGAGAGTTGAAAAGTTCAGCTGTGAGGACTATCTACAGCCTTCACCCAGAGACTCCTGGAGAAGACCCCCAGCGGGCAGAGTGCATGTGCCAAGGGGAGGAAACTTATGTAAATAAATTCCAGGAACTGATTATAATACATACACCGGTTCTGGGAAAAAGTGATGAATATGTATGCTTTGACTGCTTATAGCCTTTGTGAATTGTACTGGAAGTTGCATGAACATTAGGTGGAGCTATTGCCTGTGTGCCTGGTGTCACATTGAAGAATCTTAGAATCATAGAATCATAGAATAACCAGGTCGGAAGACACCCACCGGATCATCAAGTCCAACCATTCCTATCAAACACTAAACCATGCCCCTTAGCACCTCATCCACCCGTGCCTTAAACACCTCCAGGGAAGGTGAATCAATCACCTCCCTCGGCAGCCTGTTCCAGTGCCCAGTAACCCTTTCTGTGAAAAATTTTTTCCTAATGTCCAGCCTAAATCTCCCCTGGCAGAGCTTGGGGCCATTCCCTCTTGTCCTGTCCCTTGTCACTTGGGAGAAGAGGCCAGCACCCTCCTCTCTACAACCTCCTTTCAGGTAGTTGTAGAGAGCAATGAGGTCTCCCCTCAGCCTCCTCTTCTCCAGGCTAAACAACCCCACCTCTCTCAGTCGCTCCTCATAAGGCCTATTCTCCAGCCCCTTCACCAGCTTTGTTGCTCTTCTCTGGACTTGCTCCAGAGCCACAACACCCTTCTTATGGTGAGGGGCCCAGAACTGAACACAGGATTTGAGGTGCGGTCTCACCAGTGCCAAGTACAGAGGGAGAATAACCTCCCTGGACCTGCTGGTCATACCGTTTCTGATCCCAGCCAAGATGCCTTTGGCCTTCTTGGCCACCTGGGCCACTGCTGGCTCATTTTCATCCATCTGTCAACCAAAACCCCCAGGTCCTTCTCCTTCAGGCAGCTTTCTAGTCAGACTTCTCGTACTCTGTAGCACTGCACAGGGTTGTTGTGTCACAAGTTATTGTATCGGCATTGATCACTGAATCTGACTTTTCACAGCATCAAAGTGCTCGGGTATTTGTAAATAAATGAATAAATACAAAAATGAAGGGATTTCAATTTCTTTTATACAGAGCCAATAACTTGTGGAATTTTATCAGTTCGTCCTAGCCATAGTGAAATTTTCCCATGCCATAATAAAATCCCTGTTGTAATTTTTGGAAGTACAAATTCTAATAAAATACCAGGAAAAGTATGCTATTAACTAAGGAAGTTCTGCTCCCGGTCTTCCCTTTTGAAGGACATTGTGTACAGAGACGCTCCATACAGAAGCAGAAATGCAGTGAAAGATGTCGGGAGGCTGTGGCAGCTGTGCAGCAGGTACTTGTGTTTCTGTAAACTTGGTGCTATGGGATGACAAATATTTTTTAATGCATTTATTTACCACTTTAATTTCTTCAAGCATAGGATTTGTTAAATATAATTTAATATATATTTTTCAGGAGTTGGAAAGAATCCAAAATATTATAATACAAATAGCTTGAAGTGCTGCAATTTCATGACACTACAACTATTTAGCTGCCTTTTTTTTTTTTTTTGTCCAGAAGGGACTGAAATACTGTACCAGACAGCCAACTTGTGCTACGTCACAACGTAAAGAGGATTACATATACAGATTACAGCTCTTAGTGTGCCACTGAAATGTCTTACAGAAGCAGTTTATATCAGAATAAGAACAGCTATTGAAGAACTAAGTGTCTGTATAATTTCATGACTGTCATTGGGGTCATATCTGCAGCAACTGAAATGCAACACAGAGTGGAAATCCATTAAGTGTTTGGCTGCATGGATATGTGTTCTGCTGAGCTAGCAAAAGGTATAATAATTGTGCATGATGTCACTCCAAGACCTTTGCAACAGATGATAGCTGCAGTTGCTGTGGGAACCGGACATATGCTTAAAACTGCAGTTGCTGTGGCAACTGTCCTTAAGGTCAACAGACATATGGTTGACAGGCCAAAAAGTCAGTATGCTGTAAGCTAGGAAGCTGGAAATAAGTGGATCCAATTAGGGAGAAAGGCTCTTTTAGAAAGACTGGTGAGGTGTTTATTTAAAAAGTATTTTTGTCTGGTCTTTTTTAATGCAGAACAAACTTTGTGTGCAATTTTTCTGCTAAGTATCATTTAAGCAATAGTTCAACTTTGATCTTCTAAAAAGTGGGAGAGGGCCAGAAGTCATTCATGTGTTAGCAGGACTTTAACTTTTCCTTAGACTAGTGAATACTTACGCTGTTTTCAGCTTTGTGATTTACTGACTTCTAGATACCCCAAAGAATTTGACTTAGCAAGATGCAAGCAGATGGTGAAAATATCAATATTCAGAAGTGTGGAGGCTACTGTATAAAGTAAGAACCTACATACTAGCATGAGGTATTGTATCAGAAAATGTTTAACTCCATCACATTCTTTCAATGCTAAAAAAATATTTTTAAACGAGAGATAGGTTGTTAACCTAGAGACTGTTAAATAATACTGGAATCTGATTAATGGTCATTCTTGCAGTTACAGGCCCTGTTTGCAATTAGTAGGCAGTGTGGTTAGCTGCTAACATTTACTTGATTTCTACTGGTGGCTGGTGTACTGGCTTCATTTGGAAATAACATCAGAATATGCTAAGGATGCAAGGAGGATTCTGAGGAGACTGCTGTATACTTACTTGTCTTTGATTTCTCTCTCAGCAATGGAGTCCTGGATCCCAAACTATGTTTCTTTTGCCACTGTGGGCTCATATTTCTGTGCACGCTGTCCAACAGCGTTGAAATCTTTAGTCCTGTTTGTTTTTACAAACCTTTTAAGTCCCTTCTGTTGCCTTGTAACTTGTTTGTCATCTTCTTACCTGCAAAACTCTGCAACCAATCTTACAGCTCAGATGAAGAACAGAAACAGATCCCCTTGAAATTTCTTACCCCTTTAAGAGTCCATTCCAAAACTAAACCCTTTCATTTAAAAAACTATACAGATTTTCTGCAGTTTACCTCCTGAATATAGCTGCCAACTTGTCTCTCCATCATCACTTCCTTCTTTTTTTATCTTTTTTTTTTGTAAGCTGCTTCCTTTCCTTTTTCCTTTGCTGACTATCCAAGCTATTAATGTCAGCTTTTTCTATTTCCTGTTATCTGTATCTTGCTAACTTCCCCTTTCTTTAAAACTGCATTGTATGCCATATCTCCTTTTCACATCAGTGCCACTAAATACTTTCTCCCTCACTTCTATCTGGTTGAGTAATTTGTTCATTAAATTTTATTTTTATTAAATTTCTGCAATACATACCTTATACTGACATTCATTACTATATCAGTGTGGAGTGTTTTCTCCTTATAGATGATAAAACACAGAGAGAGGCTAAGCATGTTAATCACAAGTAGCCAGGGCTTTGTGTCTGAGGAATGGTTTGTCTAAGTGGCTGACTGATGGCTCTGCACTGCATTCAGTTTATTTCATAGTTATCAAAGATCTTCCATACCATTCACATCCTCCAGAAGTTGACTGGTCTGGTTCCTGGAAGCAGGGGTCAGGTAACAGCTATGGCGCCCATCCCTGACACCATTCCAAAGGTCATACCTCACAGTCTATGAATTACTGCTGTCATTATGTGACAAATGGATGGGAGTTATAAAGAGTCAAGAAGTCTGTGGAGTGCTGTCCTAAGAGCTTAGTTTATTCCTAATTTCCCCATGGGTGCCCAGTCTGCAGTTGTTCTCTTGACCAAATATCTCAACTAGGCCTCTGTTTGCTCAGGATAACGCATCAAGTTTTTCCATAGAAAATCTTTAATCTTCAAGGCAAAGTTATTTTCTGAGGATTATAGTGAGGAACAAAATGAAACAGAATGGCCTTCCTGGAAACTACCTCACAAAAGTACTGTTTAAAATAAAATAGCACCATAAATTATGCTTTTCCCATATTTTGGAGATATTTTGTGATACATGGTATTCTGATCTTGGATGCATTGCTGCCTTTGAAAGAAAGAACACCAGCAGCAGTTCTTGCATGTGCTTTGCTACAGACTTGGTCTAGTAAGTTTGTGGTTCTCAAAATGTTAAGAAGCCTTAGATCTGTACTTCTTTCATCATGCAAATATGGTTTTACTGATATAGGTACAGTTAATTCCGCTGAATAATACTGCTGTACTCAGGAACAGAGGCATTACACTTAAGCTAATAGGCTATCCATATTCTCAGTTTCAAAAACATGAGGAATGATAGATTTTTACAGCTGTTGCTGTTTGCATCATTTCTACAAAGAACATTATATCTTTTAATATTGTGAAGGTTTTTAATGCAACTTGTTTCAGGACTTCATTTTCTGTTTCTTCAGTAAGTTGTACTTGCATTACAGGTATATACTAAGAAGAGAAGTGAGGAAAAAAGTATTGTCTGTAATTTGCTGCTGGAGAGGACTATCTTGGTTTTGATATTTGTGTCCATGAACATTGACGTCCTTGTGACTCAACACTCCTTTCAATGATTTCATGGCATGAGATTCCTACAAAATTTTAAGAAGAATATGTGAAATAGGTATTTTTACCAGGAACAGCAGTATTTTTTTTAAACCTACAACAAATGCAGGTGTTACCTTGTCCCTAATCTACTGTAAATTTTAACTATATGAAGATTCGTAGGTCACATGTCTAATACAAGAAAAATTATTTGGGAAATGTTTAATTTAATCAAGCTAAGGAGCTGGGTGATACCATTCTTTGCAAGGTTGTTAGCCTACCAAAAATATTTTAGGGCAATCTTTGGTAATTCCACTCCTTTTCTCAGGCTGACTTTGCAAAATACTTTCAAAAGGATTATTTCCCTTTGGTTTTCATGTAGATTATGCAAATCTCAAAATATGTAGACTGTCGATAAAAGCATCTATACAACACCTGGAGTACAGTCATAATTTAAGTTATGTGACAGAAAGAGGTGTATGTAGGCAAGCATAAGGTGGAAGATTTCTTTGTTAATTTTATTTGTGTTTTTATCATACCAGTCTTTTGCCTAATCGGCATAATACAAAAATTTGTAGGAATGAAGCATGCATTTTTCTTTCAGATATTTCTTTTGTTATTCCACCTAGTCAAAACTGTCAGCTTGTACATAAGTTGTGAAGTATGTTTCTCAAGTGTTTATGCTAAGTATACAGATTGAATGTGCTGAATGTGCTGAAAAGGGGAAAGAAGTATTTCCTTTAAATGTCAGCAAACAAACTGGCTTATCATCTTGCTATATTCAAAGGTTTATATGTGTTTTATAAGAAAAGCTAAGGTTTACTTTTACTGTAATAAGTTATAGAGGTGCCCTGACTAGCTTTATATGAGCCAGGTTGGATCTGAAACAACATGGCTGAAGTTAAGCTTCACATGTTTATCTTCAAGAAGGCTATTTAAAGTGGACTATGTTATGCTAAAGCTTTCTTTTAGCTTAAGAAGATTTTTCTTGAACTACATTTTTTCTCCTTAAGCCATTTGCTGCAGGAGTGTGTAGCAATTAAGGCATGGATCCCGTGGATGAGGCAACAAGAAAGGTCACCTGTGTTGAAAAGATGCAAATCTTATACAGCTTTTCTGTATCCAGTCAGCAGCTACTCCAATAAATTTCCACCTGTGAGAAAACTGCAGTCACAGCGATAGAGTGCAAACCACTACTTACCACAGATGTGCCCCTTATCTTCATGTTTTCCATCTATGCACTCTTTTCTTATTAACTCATGGGTCTTAGTAAAGATTCCAAGGTCTCAAAAAACTAGCAAGCATGAGAGCACCAGCCTTTTGCCCTGTGCTTGTTGCTAATATCACTGGTATGCCAAGTATTGGCCACTTGTCCCAAAATAGACTCCACAGTGAAATCTTTCATGCCTGCAGGAGTGCTTGTGTTTTCGTTTGAAGCAACTGTTACTGTTGCCAGTGCATTGCAGTTCCAGTGAAAAAGGGCCAGTTCAAATTTTAATACATTTAATGGTTATTTGACCTTGTTATATTGTAATCACTGGTACAGAAAAGAAGAGTTTACTAGTGCCGAGAGAAGACAAGCAGGAACAGTTCAGAGAGATCAAATATCATCTAAGAAAAAAATAGTATTTCCAATAGTTCCTTCATGTATGGCTCTGTAATTATGAATGACCTTGCTTTAAAATAATCCTTCAGAAAAGAAACACAATTATTCCATCTGGTATATTGCAGGCACTTTGGAAAATGTGATGCAAATTGCGACATATCTCAAAAAAGCTATGGAGATTACACATAGGCGTATACACATGTAAACACTAGCCCATGTCCCAAACAAACTTATTCAGCACCCCATCTGTCAGTGTGTCAATTGTTAAAGCTCATATTAAACAAGGAACTTCATTTAAAAAAATGTTGTTTGCTAGTTGAACTGTTCTGCCTTGCCCCTATGTTTTACAGCTGGACTTCTCCCTGGAATTTTCCTCTGCTGTCTTGTCTGGCTTCTGTTATATAAAAAAGAAGTAGTAAATAAATCTTTACTTTCTTCTTTAAAGGTGAGTTGTAGGAATAGGAATAACCCTCCAAAGCAATGGGAGTATCAATTCTCTCTGTTAGTCTTTTCCCATCCAAAAGCAGTATAAAACAGAGCGAAAGTTAAACCTATTAAAAATTACGTGTTTTGTCCCCTGGCCCAGTAGGCCTGCTAGGCACTAGTGCTGACTTGGGAAGAATTGCTGTAAGTAAAGGAGCCTTGCATCTTTCTGCTCTGCCTGGGTAGACAGTAAATTTCTATCCATTTAGACGTGAGGCAGTAAGTGAGAACACTGGCTACATTTCTCTTTTTCTGTTGAATGGGTCAGATTGTCACTTGATGTTGTTGCTGTAGTCTGTATTTCCAGTAATAAGGGCAAACAAGGAAAGAGTCAGCAGGGAAAAGAAGGACGGCAGAAACAATACTGAGCTTGCACTGTTCACAGCAGACTGTAACAGCAATATTCACAAACTTCCCCACCCAACTGACTGTAGCATTTCACTTCACTTTTGCTTTCCTCAACTGTTCCAAGAGACCTCTCCTGAAATTTTCATTATTGCTCTCTCCTGGAATTTCCATTATCCACTTAGTCTCTATATTTGGATGCCCTGTCAGCTGCTGCTGCCTCCATAATACGTTTAAGAGAGAAATTTGACAGTTGAACTAGTAGCTATGGTTGCAGGAAATCTGCTTTGTTCTTGGTCTAAAGAAGCCACAAATTAAGATAGCTTTGCAGCATCTGGATAAGCATTGTGTTTCCCATGTAGGTAACACCCATCTTGACTGTAGAAGCAAGGCCAGGTTGCTTGGAAGGAATACAGAGAAATTGTCTTAGCAGCCAAGGACCAGGTTTAGAAAAGCTGAAGGCTTGATAAAATTAGAACTGACCAAGGACAACAAGGGCAACAAGAAAAGGTTCTGTAGTTATATCTGTGGCTAAAAAAAGTCCATGGAGAATCTGGGACCTCTCCGGAAGGAAACAAGAGACCTGGTTACCCAGGATTTGGAGAATGCTGAGGTACTCAATTACGTTTTTGTTTCAGTCTTCACCAGCAAAAGCTCCAGGCAAACTGCCCAAGGTCACAGAAAACGAAGGCAGGGGCTTGGAGAGTGAAGAATTTTCCACTGCAGGTGCAAGGCCATTTAAGGAAGCTGAAACTGCGTAAGTCCGTGGGACCTGGTGAGGTGCATCCATGAGGTTCTGAGGGAAGTTGCTAAGCCATTGCCCATCATATTTGAGAGGTCATGGCGGTCTGATGAAGTGCCCACTGACTGGAAAAGTGGAAAAGTAACTCCCATTTGAAAAAAAAAAATACGCAGTGAGCTATAGGCAGGTCAGTCTCACCTCTGTGGCCAGCCAGATCATGAAGCAGATCCTCCTGGACACTTTGCTGAGGCACAGGGAAAATACAGATGTGGTTGGTGACAGCCAACATGGCTTGGTTACGGACACATTATGCCTGATGAATTTTGTGGCCTTCTACGATGGGGCTACTGCCTTAGTAGATAAGGGAAGATTAACCGACATTATCTAGCTGGATTTGTGCAAAGCGTTTGACACTGTCCCACATGACATTCTTGTCTCTAAATTGAAGAGACACATATTTTCTAGGTGGACCACTCGGTGGATAAGGAATTGGCCAGATGGTTGCACCCAAAAATTTGTGGTCAACAGCTCAATGTCCAGTTGGAGACTGGTGATTACTTGCGTTCCACAGGGTTTGCCTATAGGACTGGTGTGGTTTAACATCTTTGTTGGAGACATGGGCAGCAGGATTGAGCTCAGCCTCAGCAAGTTTGCCAGTGACACCAAGCTGTGTAGTATGGTCAACACACTGCAGGGAAGAAACGCCATCCAAAGAGACCTGCACAACTTGGGAGCTGGGTCTGTGTAAACCTCATGAGGTTACACAAAGCCAAGTGCAAGGTCTTGCATCTGTGTCAGGGCAATCCTAAGCACAAATACAGTCTGGGCAGACAACGGATTGAAAGTAGTCCTGAAGAGAAGGACTTGGTGTTGCTGGTGGATGAGACGATCAACACGAGCCAGTAATGTGTGCTTGTAGCCCAGAAAGCCAACTGTACTCTGGGCTGCAACAAAAGAAGCGTGACCAGGACTTGGAGTGAAGTCATTCTCCCTCTCTACTCTGCTTTCATGAGACCTCATCTGGAATACTGCATTCAGTTCTGGAATCCTCAGCACAGGAAGGATGTGGATCTTATAGAGCAAGTCCAGAGGAGGGCCACAAAGATGATCAGAGGGCTGGAGCACCTTCCATACAAGGACAGGCTGTGAGAGTTGGGCTCATTTAGCCTAGAGAAGGCTCCAGGGAGACCTTATAGCAGCCTTCTAGTACTTGAAGGGGGCCTATAGGAGAGAAGGGGAGGGGGCTTTTTATCAGGGGGTGTAGTGACAGGTGTAGTGGTTTTAAGCTGAAGGTGAGTAGGATTAGATTAAGTAATAGGAAGAGTTTTTTTCCTGTGAGGGTGGTAAGCCATTGGCATGGGTTGCCCCATCCCTGGAGGAGTTCAAGGCCAAGTTGGCTATGTCTTTGAGCAACCTGATCTAATGGAAGGTGTCCCTGTCTGTAGAGGGGGTTGGATCTAGATGATAGTTAAGATCCCTCCCTACTTAAACTATTCAATGATTCTATGACTGTGACCACATTTACTGGTTGCTGAACACATTGCACATCTACATAGATTAGATGAGTCAATAGAAGACAGGTCATACTTTCTGTTTTGTGAAAATCTTTTACTTTGCTTATCTGCTTGAGGATTATAGTCTTATGCATTGCACCTACCTCTTTTCCCTACATACAGACCCTTTATTTTTGCTCAAATTCATATCTTGAAATAATTCATCTGATGGGTATTTCCCTATTAAAATACAGAGTCTGAATGTTTCTAACTTTAAAGATCTGTTTAAATTCAAGTATGGGATATGTGTTACTAAACAAACCAGAACAGCAGTAAAATGTCATTTAGTACTCCCATGATTGGTTTAAACAATGAGAAAGGAATTAGGTACATCATTTCGATCTTTCATTGAAAGAAGCATGGTCAGTCTACTAACTGTATTACACCATAGAGTTTAGTGAGCAAATTGTGTTGTTCCTGAAATCATTACAGCATGTGAAATATTTTATGGAGTTTAAAAAGAGACTATCTACAGTCTTTGGTTTGTATTTCCCTCTGTACTCTAAAGATAATGAAGTATTGGTTTAAGTAATAGGGAACATAAAATGGAAGGCAAACATCATCTAAACATGCTTTGATAGCAGGATGATGTGAACCATGAATTTCAGTAAGGATTTCTTCTTTCCTGGTGCTGACATTTGAAACTACAGCCTCTACATCTATTGCTAGTAGAGAATGTCTAGAAGACAGATCCTTCTAAAATTTTCTTGTTCCTCCTCTCCAGTACTTGCTGATATACTCCCAGTGTTGATTTCTGTAGATGTCCTGTCTTTATCTTAAAATTAATGATACCCACTACATAAAGAATAATTATGGCCAGTTGTAAACGCAGAAACTATGTTGTTATGGGAAACGGGAAACTTAGTATTTTGGTGGATTCATCCTTAGAACTCTGTGCAACAGCTACGGGAGAGTTTGACTCCCAACAGACATACATTAATGAATTAAATTGTAGCCACTGGACTATCTGACTAGACAAGCATAATTCTGCATTTGATCTTTTGTGTTGGTGCAGTCAATCCTGTCTTGATTATCAAACCCTGATTTCTGTTATCTTGTTTTCCAAAGGTCCTTTTCATCTGACCAGTTCAGATCATACCCTTTGAAGCATTTTGACAAAGCATGTGAGGTACATCAAGCAATTTTGGATACAATAGCATACTGTTTAATTCTAATGTATTTACTTTGTACTAGATTTAGAGAACTCTTAGATCTACTCTGAAATTTACTTGAATGAACATTTGAAAAAAGAAGTAGTCTCTTACGTGAACAGACCTCAGAATACCAAGTGGGGAAACAAAAGCTTTATTTCACTAGGCCTTATCCAGAGTGGTCTACATTTTGTACTCAAGACAATTATTCATAGAGTCAGCATTGTTTTTCATGCTGGTAATAGGCCTAGTCTGGAAAGAATTGGAAAAATGCACTCTTCTTTTTCATATCTACATTGTTATCCTTAACCTTAATTTGAATTGCAGACATTCGTTAAGTCTCAGACAACGTAAAAACGGAAATTACATCAACCGACTATATGGAATGATATGTATCAAAATATGTCATGAAGATAATTAATTAGATTTTACGTGATAGTAAAACTCACTAAGGGGTATGCTTGTGCGTGTGTGTGTTTATGTGCACAATCTGCTGAAGCTGAAAAAACAACTGCTTGATGAGTGTTTCTTCTGTTGTACCAGCCTACCCACTGAGCTGATAATTATTCGTGTTTTTCATCTAATAATTACAAGACAGAAAACAATCTTTTTTTCCTGCTTTCCTCCTTCACAAATCGTACATAAGAAAGTCTCAGTGATCTGAATTAATTTTCAGTTTTTCCCTGTCCTTCACAGTTAGTTTTAAATGTTTTAAAGTTTATAGACTGTAATTAATACTCTTCAAAAACAATAGTGTCTTTATGGGACACTTGTACCTATTTCCTATGCCATTCTCACAGACACAGATCTAAAAAACAGGTAAGGAAAAATCATATGTGTTTAACCAAAATACGTCAGAATACTGAGGAAGGCATTAAAGACAGAACAGCTAATCCCTGACGTCCCTCAAATGAAGCAAACTGTTTATACAAATGATACTGAAATAATAATAGATTCATAACTGTATGTTATTTAATAAAACACTGTTTTGTAATCACAATGCTTGAATTTTAACAGACACTAAGTCCCATGGAGAGACTAAAATCCCATTTAGATAGACTAAATCCTGTTGAATTTCCCCTTAAAAGTTATATTTCTGTAGTAATTCTGTCTAGAATTCTGTCTAGTAATTCTAGTCTGTCTAGAAAACTGCCTGGAGGAGAGGGACCTGGGGGTGTTGGTTGACAGAGACTGAACATGAGCCAGCAGTGTGCCCAGGTGGCCAAGGAGGCCAGTGGCATCTTGGCTTGTGTCAGAAATGGCATGACCAGCAGGTCCAGGGAGGTTATTCTCCCTCTGTACTTGGCATTGGTGAGACCAAACCTCAACTACTGTGTTCAGTTCTGGGCCCCTCACCAGAAGAAGGATGTTGAGGCTCTGGAGCGAGTCCAGAGAAGAGCAACGAAGCTGGTGAAGAGGCTGGAGAACAGGCCTTATGAGGAGCAGCTGAGAGAGCTGGGGTTGTTCAGCCTGGAGAAGAGGAGGCTGAGGGGAGACCTCATTGCTCTCTATAACTACGTGAAGGGAGGTTGTGGAGAGGAGGTTGCTGGCCTCTTCTCCCAAGTGACAAGGGACAGGACAAGAGGGAATGGCCTCAAGCTCTGCCAGGGGACATTTAGGCTTGAGATTAGAAAAAAATTTTCACCGAAAGTGTCATTGGGCACTGGAACAGGCTGCCTGGGGAGGTGATTGATTCACCTTCCCTGGAGGTGTTTAAGGCACTGGTGGACGAGGTGATGAGGGGCATGGTTTAGCGTTTGATAAGAATGGTTGGACTTGATGATCCGGTGGATCTCTTCCAACCTAGTTATTCTGTGATTCTCTGAATTCAATATGGACGTTTGTGAATTACTTTGGGTATATAAACTTCATGTAACTTTATAGTTGAGTAAGCATACTTGAATGAAATTAATATATCACAAATTCTTCAAAACAAAGGCAATTTCTTTTCTTTATGTTAATACGGAGTTCACTATTATCAGGACACCAAGCTCATCACACAAACATAGTAACAACAGCAGCAGAAGTGTTAATACTATATTCATGAGGTAAATTGCATTTCTTTAAAACTTTATAACTTTAATTTTGTAAATTATCATATACTGCATATAACAAATATACAGTACAAAGTCCTTAGTAGTAGCAGTGGTAGTTGTATTTGTAATTGTATGTATTGCTATATTAGAATCAGAATGCAACATATTATAATTCCATTTAAATGGAAAATGCATGCATACCAGAAAAGAGCAGAAGTATATTGTGGTGATTTAAAAAACAACTCAGAATAAAAATTTTGCTGAATGGAGTTCACAATACTACAAATTGGAGAGATTCTGTTATGAAAATCTTGATTCATAGATGTTATCTTAGATCATAGTATCATAAAATAGTTAGAGTTGGAAGGAACGTTAAGGATCATCTATTTCTACACCCTTGCCATGGACACAGACATCTTCCACTAGATTAGGCTGCCCAAGGCCCCATCCAGCCTGGCCTTGAACACCTCCAGTGATGGGGCAGCCACAGCTTCTCTGGGCAACCTGTTCCAGTGTCTCACCACTCTCAAGGCGAAGAAATTGTTCCTTATGTCAAGCCTAAATCTGCTCCTCTCCAGTTTATACCCATTCCCCTTCGTCCTATCACCACAAGCCTTTATGAATAGTCCCTCTCCAGCTTTCCTGTAGGCCCTTTTCAGGTACAGGAAGGTCGCTGTAAGTTCTCCTCAGAGCCTTCTCTTCTCCAAGCTGAACAAGCTGAACAAGCTTGGAGAATGTATTAAGTTCCGGTTTCTTCTTTAAGTAAAACCAGAATGAGATTAAAGATATGTAATGTTAAAAGTCTGATAACAATCAACAGAGAAAAGTGAAATGATGGAAAGATAAATAATTGGGAGAAAAATGAGATGGGGAAAGGAAGAAAACGAGGAGTGAGGAAAAAAGCAAAAGAGAGAAAAAATTAGAATGACAGATGGATTGGTAAAGGAAGGAAGCAAAGCCAGCCCACCAGTATTTATGATAAAGACTTTTATCTAAAGTTACTTTCTGACTCTTTTGGTCAGTAATATGTTATCCTTCTTATTTGACCCTTGTCTTGGGCAGCTATTGAAATCTCACAGATTCTTACTGCCAGGATTTTATAACATCTCTCAGGCTTGTCCCAGAGGTTTGTGTTTTACTAGCAACCAGTCATTACTTCTCCAACAGAGAAACAATATTTTTCCTTATTTTGCATAGAAATCTTACAGTCACCAAATTTGATTTAGCATATCTAAATTGTTTGTATAAGGAAGATATTGAAAAAGGATTTTCAAAATCTGTTATTAATGCTGGCATAGTAATAACCTCTTCCATCAGATCATGCTTGAATTCATGCTATTTATATTTTAAATTTCCTTGGTACATCTAGATTAAAAGTAAATAAATTAATATGATAATGGCAGTCATCAGTTTTAAATAGAACTATGAACTTTCTGTGATATAATACATCCAAAATATACACCAAACCCAAACAACAATGCCAAAATGAAATGTCTCATGTAGAAATGCTGAGAAAAAACAAAGTAACCAACATCCAGAAAGGAATAAACATGGCTGCAAACAAAAGAAAAGGAAACTGGGTAATGGAAAGCATACTGTGCAGAACAAGAAAATACAAACAGCATACAATAATATAGAGAAATTACTGTAACAGAATAGGAAATAGGAGAAAGAGATTAATAAGGCAGACATAAAAATGGGCTCCTGACATGCCTAATAATAGTAATGAAAAGGAAGAAGGAAATTGAAGATCAGTATGTCTAAAGCAAATGTATTGCACAAAACCCATCCTTCAACTGTCTCTGCTTTGACACTTATTTAAAACAAGTGGAGTTTTGTCTAGGTTGAATCTGAATCTAACAATAAGAAAAAAAAAATCTTTGCACGCTTTGCATTCTGTGAAAAGAATCCAAAGGGAATATTGAACTCTTATTCTGAGCACACCTACTTTGCATAAATGTAGTATTCTTATGTAGGCACCTTTTAAATTGCTTTCTGTTGACAATGCAGGGTCATTGCATCTGTTTGACAAGACAGAAGAGTAAAAAAAGAGGATAAAGAAGAGTAGAAGAAGGCAGATTCCTGACCTGTTGGAAGCAGCAGAGTGCCACTAGGCTGTTTTCAACAGCAGTCTCATTTCCAAACTGACTTCTAGTAAAATGGTGTCAAGCATATTTCTCACCAGCCCATGATGCAGAAAAGTCTACAGATGCCAGAAAAATCAGTAGGCTCAAGCTTAATGATGACTCTACAAAGTGTAAGGAAGTGACTGACTAAACTCTGAAAGTTTAAAAGTTGTTGGTATGAAAATGATGAAATGATGAATTACAGCAACCTTAAGAGTTTTAAGAGATCAAGAAGAAGTAGGGAAGACTTTTGGTGGAAAAGCAAGACTTTCAATCAATGATGAAAGAGTTATTGAATCCAGTGAATATTTTACACTTAAGTTGCCATTTCTATGGCTCAAATGCAAGTCTTTTTCCAGATTTTTTTAAAAATTAATGTCTAACTTTTTTCCTAGTCATTCCATGAATAGATGCTTTAAAAATAATGATGTTGGAACTGGTAGCAGTATATATCTGCTGAGCCCATGTTTATTAATATATTGATGTAGACTGATGAATATGTCAGCACAATGAGATCTACCCCTTCTTAAAGGGGCATCTCTAATGAGCAGCTAGCCGGAAAATGAAGATGTGAGTACGAGTAAAACAGACATTAAAAGAATGAAGACAATGAGGAAAGAAAGAAGAAGTCTTTGTTTTACTGCAGTTTTGCTGCTCTGAAGGTTACTGTGAATAAAAAACAAAAGGTGTCAGATCACGTGAGCATTTCAGAAGGCTAAAATGCTGCCTGAAAAATAAAAAAGAGTCAAGGTGAAGGCATCTGTTATGAATCTCTGTGTTAGAGAGGGCTTTGATACCCTCGAACTGGACTACGGTCAAGATGGGACTGAGTGCCTGTGGGCAAAAATCAGAGGAGCCCATGGGCAGGCAGGTATTGTGATGGGAGTCTGCTATAGACCACCCAGCCAAGAAGAAGCAGCTGATGAGCTCTTCTACAAACAACTTAATGTAGTCTCAAAATCGCTACCTCTAGTCCTTGTGGGAGACTTCAATTTCCCAGATATAGGCTGGGAGTATAATACAGCAGAAAGGAAGCAGTCCCGGAGGTTCCTGGAGTGTGTGGAAGACAACTTCCTCACACAGCTGGTGAGCGAACCGACAAGGGACGGTGCCCTCCTGGACCTGCTGTTTGTGAACAGAGAAGGACTGGTGGGGGATGTGAAGGTTGGAGGACGCTTGGGGCAAAGCGATCACGAGATGATAGAGTTCTCAGTGCAGGGTAAAATGAAGAAGGAGGTTAGCAGAACAGTCACCCTCAACTTTCAGAGAGCAGACTTTGGGCTGTTCAGAAGGCTGGTCGGAAAAGTCCCATGGGAGGCGCTCCCTGAGGGCAAAGGTGTCCATGAGGGCTGGGCGCCCTTCAAGAAGGAACTCCTAGCAGCTCAGGAGAAAGCCGTCCCCAAGTTCTGGAAAAGTAGCCGGCGGGGTAAGAAACCAGCATGGTTGCGTAGGGAGGTCCTAAGAGACATCAATAGGAAGAGGAGGGTCTACGACCTCTGGAGGAAGGGGCAGGCATCCCAGGTGGACTATAGGGAGGAAGTGAGAACGTGCAGGGAAAAAGTCAGGAGGGCTAAGGCCCAACTAGAAATGCGATTGGCCAAGACTGTGAAAGACAACAAAAAGTCTTTCTACAAATACATCAACAGCAAAAGGAGGGCTAGGGAGAATCTCCAGTCCCTAGTAGATGCAGAGCGAGCAAGAGTAACAGGGGATGAAGACAAGGCTGAGGTGCTCAATGCCTACTTTGCTTCAGTCTTTAACAGCAAGGAAAATTGTTCCCTCTGTGCACAACCCCAAAGGTTGGAAGAGAAGTATGAGATTCCCAAGGTCCAAGAGGAGGTGGTTAGAGACTTGCTTGCCCAGCTAGACACCCACAAGTCTATGGGGCTGGATGGAGTCCACCCAAGAGTTTTGAGGGAACTGGCGGATGTGCTGGCCAAAACCCCTTTCCATCATCTTCCAACAGTCCTGGATGACTGGGGAGGTTCTGCTGGACTGGAGGCTGGCTGATGTCGTGCCCATCTATAAGAAGGGACGCAGGGAGGATCCGGGGAACTACAGGCCTGTCAGTCTGGCCTCGGTACCGGGGAAAGTCATGGAGCGGGTGATCTTGAGTGCGATCAAGAAGCACTTGCAAGAGAACCGGGTGATCAGGCCCAGTCAACACGGGTTCATGAAAGGCAGGTCTTGCCAGAGTAATCTGATCACCTTCTATGACCGAGTGACTAAACTCTTGGACAAGGGAAAGGCTGTGGATGTGGTCTTCCCGGACTTAAGTAAAGCCTTTGATACAGTTTCTCACAGCATTCTGCTTTGGAAACTGTCGGCCTCTGGCCTGGATGGGTGCACACTCTCCAGGGTGAAAAACTGGTTGAATGACCGGGCCCAGAGGGTGGTGGTAAATGGCCTCCAGCTGGAGGCCAGTGACAAGTGGGGTTCCCCAAGGCTCAGTGCTGGGTCTAGCGCTGTTCAATGTCTTTTTCAACTACCTGGATGAAGGCATTGAGTCCTCCCTTAGCAAGTTTGCAGATGACACCAAGGGGAGGAAGTGTCGATCTGCTGGAGGGTCGGGAGGCTCTGCAAAGGGACCTGAACAGGCTGGACTGCTGGGCAGAGTCCAACGGCATGAGGTTTAACAACGCCAAATGCCGGGTCCTGCACTTGGGACACAACAACCCTAAGCAGAGGTACAGGCTAGGAGAAGCCTGGCTGGAAAGCTGCCAGGAGGAGAAGGACCTGGGGGTGTTGGTTGACAGCCGACTGAACATGAGCCAGCAGTGTGCCCAGGTGGCCAAGAAGGCCAATGGCATCTTGGCTTGTATCAGAAACGGCGTGACCAGCAGGTCCAGGGAGTTTCTTCTCCCTCTGTACTCAGCACTGGTGAGACCGCTCCTTGAGTACTGTGTTCAGTTCTGGGCCCCTCACCAGAAGAAGGATGTTGAGGCTCTGGAGCGAGTCCAGAGAAGAGCAACAAAACTGGTGAGCGGCTGGAGAAGAGGCCTTATGAGGAGCGGCTGAGAGAGCTGGGGTTGTTTAGCCTGGAGAAGAGGAGGCTGAGAGGAGACCTTCTGGCTCTCTACAACTGCCTGAAGGGAGGTTGTGGAGAGGAGGGAGCTGGCCTCTTCTCCCACGTGACAGGGGACAGGACGAGAGGGAATGGCCTCAAGCTCCGCCAGGGGAGTTTTAGTCTTGAGATTAGAAAAAAATTCTTCACGGAGAGGGTGGTTAGGCATTGGAACGGTCTGCCAAGTGAGATGGTTGAGTCGCCGTCCCTGGAGGTGTTTAAGGTTAGGGTGGATGAGGTACTTAGGAGCATGATTTAGGGATTGGTGGGAATGGTTGGAATCGACTATCCAGTGGGTCTCTTCCAACCTCATTTTTCTGTGATTCTGTGATTCTGTGAATATAAAAGCAGATGTTCAGGCATGGTCTGAGGACAGAAGCTTGATCTGAAGAAGGGGAACAGCATTCTTACAGCTGGAGAGTCTAAAGTTCCCACCAGAAGACCACTTGTGAATGGAAGAAGTAGAAACATCTTCACAAGTTATCAGCTTTCAGATAGAACCATAAGACTTTGCTTTTCTTAACCCATAATGGCATCTTAGCGTCAACTTTTACCCAGCTATGTCTGAAGTATTTGAGACACAATCTATGAACCCGACCAGTCCCTGTCAATAATGAAGAAAAGAATTCAACCTTACTTTCTTTTAAAAAGTGTAACTATGCAGAGACCATGGAGGGGATGGTTTGTATCAATTGTGGGACTAATCTGTAGATATCACCTTGTAACTGCAGATGCAAATATTTCGTTACATAAATCCATTAACACAGACACATACCAGATGTGCCTCTATAATGCTTGTAACATGAATGAAGCCCACAAAAAGCAGCCGGATTCTTTTTTACGACTAGTGAAACCAATGAAATTAGAAGATGAAGGAAAGGAAAAGCTGTTCATTATCAAGACGTATTAGTGGAACTGATTTCCTGTTTAAATTTCTGTCACTTCCTTTTAATTCTAGTTGCTTGCTGCTAAAGGAGGTTGAATTTATTTATATTCATAAAAAACTTTGAGGATCCTTTCATTCAACTTAAATGAATCATAGAACCATAGAATAACCGAGTTGAAAGAGACCCACCGGATCATCGAGTCCAACCATTCCTACCAAACACTAAACCATGTCCTTTAGCACCTCATCCACCCATGCCTTAAACACCTCCAGGGACGGTGAGTCAACCACCTCCCTGGGCAGACTGTTCCAATGCCTAACCACCCTTTCCGTGAAGAATCTTTTCCTGATGTCCAGCCTAAATGTCCCCTGGCAGAGCTTGAGGCCATTCCCTCTCGTCCTGTCCCCTGTCACGTGGGAGAAGAGGCCAGCTCCCTCCTCTCCACAACCTCCCTTCAGGCAGTTGTAGAGAGCCAGAAGGTCTCCTCTCAGCCTCCTCTTCTCCAGGCTAAACAACCCCAGCTCTCTCAGCCGCTCCTCATAAGGCCTCTTCTCCAGCCGCTCACCAGTTTTGTTGCTCTTCTCTGGACTCGCTCCAGAGCCTCAACATCCTTCTTCTGGTGAGAGGCCCAGAACTGAACACAGTACTCAAGGAGCGGTCTCACCAGTGCTGAGTACAGAGGGAGAAGAAACTCCCTGGACCTGCTGGTCACACCGTTTCTGATACAAGCCAAGATGCCATTGGCCTTCTTGGCCACCTGGGCACACTGCTGGCTCATGTTCAGTCACTGTCAACCAACACCCCCAGGTCCTTCTCCTCCTGGCAGCTTTCTAGACAGACTTCTCCTAGTCTGTAGCTTTGCTTAGGGTTGTTGTGTCTGTTGATAAAGACATTGAACAGGGCTGGACCCAGCACTGAGCCCTGGGGAACCCCACTTGTCACTGGCCTCCAGCTGGATTTAACTCCATTTACCACCACCCTCTGGGCCCGGTCATTCAACCAGTTTTTCACCCAGGAGAGTGTGCGCCTGTCCAGGCCAGAGGCCGACAGTTTCTGAAGCAGAATGCTGTGAGAAACTGTGTCAAAGGCTTTACTTAAGTCCGGGAAGACCACATCCACAGCCTTTCCATTCCATTTTTTTGTTGAATTGCAACATTTTTCACTAATATCAAACATTCCAAATGTTTTGTTTCTTTGAGTAGGCACTATGTATCTCTCAGCTGTTCAGTTTATAATGCAGACTCATTACCATACTCATTATTGTGAATTATGGAAGCTGCCTGGCTGGCCTTCATTAACCATCTGGCAGTTAAACATTGATTTGTGTTTACATATAAGGTATATTTTACGGAAGCACCTGAACATCCAGTGGAAACATGGATTTAATCTGTTTCCCAGTATTTTTGCAGACCTCAGTGACTGTTCCAAACCTGTATTTTGCTTTGCTTTTATTATTTTATTTACATACATGGGCGACATACCACAAGTGCATGCAGGAACTAACAGAGGTATTATTTTCTCTATTTATACTGATAAAGTGATTTTTTTCTCTGTCATAATCAGTGGCTGATTTAATTAAGCCTTGATCAGGTTCGGATTTTCAGACCATGTTTTTCACAAAGCTATAGGTTTTTGTCCAGAACTTTTGATCTTGGCTTTACTGCTTTAGATAAGTTTCCAAATTTATTTTATAAGTTGCTCCTGAAACATTCAGGAAAAAATATATTTTAAAAGTAAAATATTTCAGTAATTCTGTTCTAGTGCCCACAAGGCACTACAGTATATTCTTAAAGATTCTGAAAGAGAAGTTATGCAGGCTAGATATTGCTCCTTTTTCTTTCTGAATACTATAGAGTTGCATTTTATCCTAGGTCTTGACCATTCCTAATCTGCAGTGGAAACAAAATCCAGTGTAATTACAGCACTAGCATTGTCAGATCTATTAAATCGTAAAGGTTTCTAAACGCTGATTTTAAAACATTTCATAGGTATCTTGTAAATATTGTACTGTATTGTTGACAGCTTGAACATTTCTGCAGTGTCAGCATCACTTTCTAAAACTCTTGGGAAATGTATCGACATCAGATTACAATGGCTACACCTGCAGCAAATTCTCCTCATATCTTAGTTGTATATTTCTTCAAATTATTTGCCAGAGCCTAGAGATAAGTATTTTTTCATAAGCTTTTCCAGCTGAAAAATGGCCTTGTGCTTCTGTGCAATTAAGAAATTTCACCCTTCCACTGGGAATGCGTATGATTCCTCCAGGCCAACAAAGCCATATGGAATGAAACTCTGAGATTAATCACTTCTTGAAGGTTTCCACAAAAAAGCACTTCTCTCTGAGACCAAAAAAAGTCACTCATCCATTTAAACCTTTTGCAGCTCTGGCTGGTGAGCAGAGATACTTGAGTCCTGTAGTAGATTTAAACACCTAATATGAAACTTTGTGTGTGTGTAGGTATTTTGATCTTCCAATTAGGATTTTGAAAAGTGATCCTTACTTGCTACCAAATTCTGATAAATCTAAAGGTGACATACCTAGTGCTGTCCTTCACAGATAGGTCCAGGATAAATCCTCAGATCCCCTTTTGGAATACTCATGTTGTTTTCAAATAAGCTATACCACTTCCTTCTGTTTTCAGTTCTGCTCTCCCCCATCAAAGGATATAAATCCACATTTTATACCTTTCTTTAGAGTTTGCTGCATATAACCCACTGTGTTTAGAATAGTAAATGGGTGGGAAAGCTGCTGAAGATGTGTCATTGTGCAGCAGAAAACAAGAGAGCACATGTGCCGTCATGTGAGATAGGTAGCTGGAGGACTTAAAGGGCAGCATGGCTTCAGGTGTTTTCTCCAACTTGTTTTTTTCCCATGCTCCATATCTTGTCATGGGTGAATATGTGAGGTAAACTCTTGATGACACATGTTCTTCTCTTCTTGAGGTCATGCATAGAAAAGAAGAGAGCTCTACTAAGACCTTTTAAAGAAGGCTTTTGGCCTCTTTGGGAACTAACCCTATCAGAAGGTGATCTCTCGGAAGGATAGGACTCTGTTTGCTTTGATGACTTCAGCAAACCCTTTAGACCAGCTCTGCTAGTAACCCAGTCTGTGTGTTGTTTGTTCTTTCCATGTTGTCCCACATACTGTTCAAGACGTTCATGAATAATGTTAATTAGATTCTATTCTCGATTCCTGGGCCAAGGATCTAACATGCCTTTTACTTGTCTGTGTTACTAGCAGTAAGGCAATTTCTTTTTCCCTCCTGCAAAACTTTTCTCCCTCACACCCAGGATGGACATGTATTTTTAGAGCACATTGCTGTCTAGCAGGAGCAATGAGTAAGTGTGTAGCTATCAGGACAACAGTCTGGTTATAATATAGGTGAAGGTTAGGTAAATTTTGTGTTGTCTAGATTTGAAGCAGTTAAACTCCACTCCCCTGCATTTCCCCAGAACTATGCTACTAAGTAGGTACATTGAGCATTCTTCTTCTGGAAATGTGTGATTTATCTTGAAATTCCCTGATTATTTTGGCCTGGGCCTGAAAATTAAATGAAAGAGACATTCAAACACAGGGCAGACATCCTACAAAAGCTTCGTTTTTCAGCTGAATTACCATTGATATTGTGAATTAGTGATCTCAGTATGCCCTCTTAGCTAGAACTGGGACTATATGAATATTATTATGCAAGTAGAAATGATAAGACTGGTAAGACTCTGTGAACAAACCCTGGTTCTTCTGAAACTTGGTAAAGCTGTCTGAGACTCTGAGCACCTTAGCAAGGCATAATATTTATGATTCTCACCAAAGCTGATCAATTTTTTCCTAATAAGTAAAAAAAAGAGAGAAACTATTCTGTAACATATGTGTGAGACTCTTCACAGTTTGAGAAGAAAGATCTATGAGTTTTCCAGATATCAGACTGACAAAATCTAAGTCTTAGTCTTTATCTTGTCTTTATGGTAAAATAACGTGAATACATTTGTGTGGCCACTTCCGGCCTCTGAGGCATTTTCTGTAGTGCTTTCTGTCTATATGAAGTTCCCTACCGGTTAGAAGTCCAGACAGGTGAGTGCCTTGATCCCTTGTAATTTATGACCATTTATGCTTTCTCAGTACATGAGAGAACCAGCTTCCTTCTTTATTTAGATAACATAGTTTTAACTAATGCTTTCATTGTCTCATTTCTCTTTTTGTTAAATTTACTGACAGTAAGAATAACACAAAGATTCACTGTTTGTATGACTATTGTCTCATTTAAAATGAGGCTGTACATGACCAGTTAGTTGCAACAAGTGGGATAGTTTTCCATTCATAATAACACCTAATGATTTTTGAGCAATTTTCATTGTTTGTCAGCCTTTGTTTTACCTTCAGCCTCCCAGAAGTCAACACTTCAAACAGGGGATTTCTGCTCTTTGCTGTACTAATACATACAATTAGGCTTAAAGTGTAGTAAGTCTTTAGACTGTGATGGCATCAATTAGCTATCATATTCTTTTGGGTAAATTGCCAGAATGATAGAAGCATAATGATAGAAACCAGAATATTGTTTGCTTAAAGGCAACTGTGCTTCACCGTCTTGTATTATTATCATCAATGATGGTACAAGTTGTGAAGCAGAAAACAATGTAGGAGTAGGTGCATTTAATAACAATACAAAAATCAGCTTGTATGTATACTGCCATGTGCTTTCAAACCAGCATACAAGCTAACATATAATGAGGATTTCCACAAGATCTGTTACTTCCTGTTTCTCCTAAAACAACACTTATTACTTCTGAAATCTTATGAAAGACTATGAATTTTCATATAAGAAGAACTGAACAATTATTAATTTAAGTACCTTTGAAACTTGAATTGCCAGTTAAAGTAACTGTTTTCCAAAGAATTAAGTCAGTAATGTAGGCATATATGGAACTTTCAATTACATTTTACCACTCTTATTGCACACCATTTTGTCTATCAGGAAATCACGTTTATTTCTGGATTGTACTGTCACATTTATTGATCTTTACTGCTTTAGTCATTGCTGACATAGCCTCTCTGCCTTGTTCAGCAGAATATATTAGTGTTGCCCTTTCTTTTGATAGAAGATAGTATATTTTATGTGAGCTTAAGGCTGTCTTTATTTAAGCAGTTGTCACTGTTACTGTAAAACTTGCCTGTTTGGAGACTGACCAGTTGTTTATATATTTGATTTGGAGCAACATGCACACATTTTACAGGAAACATTATTATTGCAAGGATAAACTTCAAATGAATTTCCCTATTATTTTGTGCACATGTGCATTGTGATTAGGTGGCAGAAGTCAGTAATTCCTGGCTCAAAACTGCACTGTATTTTGGAATATCTCTTTTTGTGAGTATTCATGAGAGCCATTACAGCAGGCAATTTTTGGGAGGTACTTTTGAGTGGGTGCCTTAGTCATTGCCTCAAATGTAGGTTTGTGCAATGCATTGTGTACTGTCTTCTTCATTCCTGGAAAATGGCTATTTATTTTGAGTCCTTTTTGTATACAGTGGTGAAGCAGCAGCCTCTGGAGGAGAGTGGTATTACCACTACTGAGACAGATTTGCCTTTGCATATTTCCCTACCTGTTCTTCTTTTGGATGCCACTTGTACTGCTTAATCTTTCATTGCTTGCCAACTTCAGGTGAAAGCATAGTTAGGACTGACTGTTGTATAGTTTTTGTGCTGGCTCTGCAGACCTCCCAGCAAGTCAGAAAAGCTGTCTGCCAGTGTTTTAAAAATTTGTCTTGGCCTTACCACAGCACTGATAGCTTTGTATCACATTCCAAGTGAGCATCAAACTGTTCATAGTCAGGAGATCAGCTTCTGCCACCATCTGTGAACATAGCTGAAAAAAAAAAAAACTAAGAGTTTAATTAGACTGCAGAATGTGGACTGTACAAGGAGCAGTCTGGACCGGGTTATCCATAGGAACAAGCTAGAGATTCATTTGAGTTGTGTGAAAATAGTCATGACAGCAAGAATATATATCAAAACTTGCACCACTTTTCTTCGCTTTAATGTATTCAATTGAATGCGAGAATCCATTTTTAATCTACTATTCCTTTCATGTACCTGAGTGTAATCAGATTGTAGTGGGCACTACTGTCTTCATACAAAATATCCCTTCTTTTGGAAATTTTGCAAATTACATGCATATATTTTATATACTTCATCATTATATTATACAAGTTTGTCAACAAATACAGAGCCACCTAAATGAAATTGCATCAGAAAACTTTCTGTAATTACACAGTATATT
Source organism: Clamator glandarius (assembly GCA_033459285.1). NCBI lineage: Eukaryota > Metazoa > Chordata > Aves > Cuculiformes > Cuculidae > Clamator > Clamator glandarius. Next base: position 78,784 of record JAUNZM010000084.1, on the reverse strand, counting down.
TAAATATGTCATACATTATGAAATAAGTTGCTCCCCTTGCAGCTCAGTAGATTGGACTGGCCTTTAGGTTTCATTTACAATGATCCAGAATACCGGTAATTAACTTGCAAAGCTAGTCCATGAATGTATAGTTGCAAGTACCTGCTATTTTGAGGGGCCAGATTTAAAGGGAACAGAGCACAGAAAACAGTACATTCATTTTGTTATGTTTTGATAGCTCAGAATATCTGAGATTGCTTTTGTATACAGACAAACTTAAGAAAGGCTGCCATATGGTACTGCATAGCTGAGAAAGGACACCTGGTGATAAACCAGTTTAAAAGATTAATAAGATTTTTTTTCTCAGCACTGTTCTCTATCATAATAATAGGATAAACTAATTTTCAGAGTTTCCTATAAACTTTGGAAGTTAAGCATTCACTTTTAGAAGTATATTTCTTGAATTTTTTTTCCTTGTATCTGGAAAAAATTGTTATGGGTGCCGTCATCCTATATTTTAATACCTCTCTTTACTCTCACCCAGTAGATCAGTCTAGAAGCTAGATTCTATGAGATACAGAATATGTCAGCCAGCCACCATCAAAAATTTTGGACATATACCCAGCTGTCAGTGAAGCCAGTACAATTTAAATGAGTGTTAAGTCCTTTGCCAAGAAGGGAGCTTTGTGGAAATAGGATCATATGCAGCATTGTTAAGGGGTTCATTCCAGCTTCTTTTGCTTATTCAACAAGTTTTATTTACTCACTGTATTGTTTACTCTCCTGGAAAAATAAAAAAGAGAATTAACTCTTTAAATAGTTGTTCCAGTAACACTATGAGCTGTGGGAACAGTAAAAAATCTGGAGCTACACCTATCACCCACTCTGAAGAGCAGAAGGGCTAAATTGGAAACTTAGCAACTTTGACTGAAAAGAGTATAAATGATATTAAAAGAGAGAAATCACCTCTGAATTTGGGCATTTTCTGTGTGGACATCTGTCAGTAGCAGTGAATCCAAAATATACAAACAAACAGTGATGTTTTTTGTGATAATATACATGACCGAAGAGAGAGCAGATAGGTAAGCTGATCTACATTTACTCAGAGACACTTAACAAACTAAAGATTTCAGTCCTCTTAGTCACTTCTTTGCTGAACAAGGAGTAGAACAGATCTCAGTGATGGTCCTGAGAGGAAGACAATGAGATTGTTTGCTGAAAAATGTCCATCTGAACTGAAATCATGGGTGCAGAGAAAAGAATGAGGTATGTGCGGGAAAAGCTCAGGTTACCTAAGGAAAACAGCTCACCGGATATGACTGTGAAAGATAATCTACTTCATGAGGAAAAGTAAACCAGTAATTTGGAAAGAAAATAGTATCTGAATACACTTTTGTCCAGGGCCACTGAACTGCAACAGGACAATGAACCCAGTGGGTCAATACAGCCTTTTATAGGACTGAGAATTACCTACTCAGTAGAGCCCCTGATTTTTTGATGCATTCAAATTTGACCCAAAAGCCACCACCAGCTACTTACTTATCTTTATCAGGGCTCTGCTAGGAAAGACCTCTTTATTCCCTTGTCTTCAAGTACTAATGGCCATCATGCCTTTTCCTCTGTTAATGATAAGCTTCTTTGATCTTTTGTGTAAGCAAGCTTCTTCATTTTCTTTCTTTCTCCTCTGGTTTTAAAACAGGTTGAAAGATTTCATTTAAAGTCATAGCAATTGTTCCCAGTCTGGAGAGAATTCTGTTGTATAGACTTAAAGGATGGATTGCATGTCTAATAGCCTGCTTTTTTTCCTAACAGTATCAGTTAGTATAATATGGAATGTAATGTTTCTCAGCCATCCTTTCCTGATTGTAGTCCACACGGACTTTGTAATTCATTCATGTACACTTGCTGAATTATGAGTACTGTGCCTGTAGGACACAGACGGACACCTGCTCTGTTTGTACAATAATTGCTCTATCCAATGGCAGCCAGTCACTGAGCAGACACTATCTAAACTGACAGATGAAAGAACTTAAGAAAATTATAGGGACATTAGTACTGTCATGGGCAGAAAGAGCCTGTCATTTGATTTGGAGACGGATTCATAAAAATCAGACAACACGAGAATCATGAAGTTATTTGGCAGCATAAACCAGAGATAAATCACAGCAAACAGATAGCAGTGTAACTAAACATATTCTGTAAGTCTTCAAGGCTCTTGCTTATGATAGCCAACAAGCTAGGTATGTACCCTGCTTTCTGTTAAAAATGGCTTGTTATATGAGTGACTGTTCCAGTTACAAAGTCTAGAAAATCATGGCCATAGTTTTCTATTTATGCTTCTTAGTGAAAAATCCTATTCTGTTGATCTATTCCTGAAGCATTTATTCCACAATTCTATAGTAATTAAAAGAAAAGCAAAGGTCTTGTGTCATGCTTTCCATTTCTCTTCTTTGAGAGTAGTGGTTTCGGCTAGAAGCTAGGTTTCCTGTATTTTCTTTTGTTAATCATAATCCCAGTATCTGTAGATGTAATAGCACACTGAAAACATGTTGTTTGAGAGTTCCTGTTCTGTATTGTATTTTAATGTCTGTCTTTATAACTAGTTTTCCATTAATGTGCATAGAACTCAAATATTTGTGAGTGCAAATCTCGTATATCTAGTAGCAGCCTGGGCAAACACAAGCACACTATTCAAACTTCCCATGAGCATTTTTTTAGAAATCTGCCACAGAGTCTGATTCAAGGTCTACCTTTGTCTGATGAAATAGTCGAAGTCCATGAAAATCAAAATCTGAGGCTGATTTTACACTTATTCAAGGCCGTGTTGGTAGATGTTGGTAGCTATTTGTGATTCTACTATTTATTATGCCATTATAATGTATTATTTATTTATTATTTATTTGTGTTACGTTGAATGAATGAAACATTACTGTTTCACTCCTGCTCATCCCCATTCCAGGAGCCCTGTATGTAGCATTACTCTTTTCCTACTCCCACTTTTGATCTTTCTATCCTTCTTCTCCATGTGCCTGAGTCTTCCTGTCCTCCACTCCCATTCTCTTTCTGCAGGATACACTTAATCTGTGGAAAACTTTTGATTCTCCTGTTTACAGCATGGAAGAGAGGAAATAGTGTAGAAGTGCAGGACTGCACCTGTCATTGTAATGAAAATAATTACTCCTTTTCCTTCCCCTTTCCTTTCCGCTCTTTGCTCTCCCCCCACCTTCCTTGCCTCCCTCCTCTTCTGCTGCAGGGTGGCAACTATACTAACCAATTAATTTCTTTTTTCTATGTCTATGTTGTCTCTATCAGTTAAAAAACTGAATACTTTTAAAAGCTTTGGGCATAAAGAGGAATACAAGACAGTAATATTGCGTGTCAGATTGGTTGATGTGCATAATTGTTTAGGCTCATAGCCAAAGCTGCTGTTAGTCTCATGCTAATACTAGAGCTTTTGAAGTGTCCTATGGAAAAGTGTCATATTCTCAAACAGTGGGACCTGCAAGACTTGTGAGCCATTGTATGGTCTGAATGAATAAACAGTATGGATTCCTGGTGACAAAGGTGATGTTTTACATCCCACAGACTGACAACATTACTACAATGAAGAACGACACAATTTTACCACCATACAGCTCCCCAAGTCTAACTCCCTAGTAGCGATAGTCTCTGTGTGTGACATCACAAATTTTCTTTCCAGTAGACAGAAAACTTTGCATTTATGAGTAATGAATTCCTGTCAATTGGATAATCACTACTGCCTGTACTAATTTGTTAGCACCAATGTCCATGGAACAAGTTTCTTGCCGGTTTGGGGGGGTAAGGTTAACCACAACAAGAGGAGGAAGATGATGCTTTCTGTGTGTGCGTGCGTGTGTGTGTGCACGCGCATATATATGAATGTCTACAGGGTTTACTTGGGTGATTAGAAAATCCTCACATGTTTAAATTCTATAAACCACAATTCTTTTCTTGTAGACTCTTAAAAGTACAGTAGCCAATAATGCATAAATACTGGATATAATCAGCCATGGATATGTCTGGATTTCTTATTTTCTGAAGATGTTATTTAATCATTTAGGTGTTTTCTGGTTGTATGCAAATACCTTCTCAAGCATAATAAAAATGGTCCAATGTGCTTTTTATCTGTTTTTTATCCAAGTAAGGATGAAGCCAACTTTGTGTTAGGCAATCCTCTGTTAGTCAGTAAGTCATTTATTTATAGTATGCTTTGAATAGGTCTAGTAGAATTTGCAGCATGAGTCTCAGTGAAATTTTGATTCACAGTGGAATTTTGAATCACTATGGTTAAGTCTCTGAAAAAAAAATTATTGCAAACATAATTAATTTGCTTGTGACAATTTTCAAAACAAATTGGAAAGAAAACAAGACTATATAAAAATATGAAGTTAAAAAATTGTTACAATGTACCTTCATTTTTTCTCCTTTCCTTCTCCTTAATGCAATTTGCATTATGGATTTTTTATATTTATTTTAATAAAGATATGAAACATCAAGCTGTATGTGTATGTTTATACTAATGTATCCTATCATACAATTATTAGGGTTGGAAAAGACCTCTAAGATCATCAAGTTCAGCTGCAGTTCCAAGGCCACCATAACTCCTAAACCACATCCTGAAGTGCCACATCTACATGTTTTTTAAGACCTTGAGGAATGTAAGCTCCACCGCTTCCTTGCGCAACTTCTTCCAAACCTTGACCACTCTTCCAGTAAAAATGTTTTTCCTACTATCCAATCTAAACCTCCACTGTCACAATCTGAGGTCATTTCTTCTCATCCTATCATTTGTTAACTGAGAGAAGAGACCAACACCCACCTCACTACAACCTCCTCTCACACAGCTATAGAGAGCGATAAGGTCGCCCCTCAGCCTCCTTTTCTCCAGGCTTAACAACCTCAGTTCCCTCAGCCGCTCCTCGTAAGACTTGTTCTGCAGACCCTTCAGCAGCTTTGTTGTGCTACTTTGAACACTCTCCAGCACCTCAAAGTCAGGGCTTTTTGTAATCTATTATAAATTTTTTTAATACGTTTGTTAATGATGGAAATAGTTTAAAGAATTTTTTACAAAAATGCTGATGTATTTTTTTAGTACTAATATAAATATACATGTAATGCATAGCTATACATTTTCTGTATGTATTTGAATGCATATGTGTATGTATGTGTTCAGAGATTAATGGAGAGGCACAAATGCATATATTATAGAATCACATAATCATAGAATAACCAGGTTGGAAGAGACCCACCGGATCACCAGCTCCAACCATTCCTATCATGCTGCAGTGCCCATTCATACTCAAGTGTTTTGACTGCTCTGTCAACAGCAACGTTATGTTTTCCATGACAATTATTAAAAGTCAAGAGTGTTGTTTAATTACTTCCTACATGTCAGGTGTTTGATTCTACATGAGAAGAACACCTCACACCCTGGAAGGCCCTGCCTTCCTGACCTGCACAGCACTGGATGCTGGGAATTATGATTCCACAATTGCCCTATTCTTTCTTTGTCCCTAGACATCTAAGCCTAGGATGTAGGCTAGCAGCAGGAGACTGGGCTAAATAGACAGGATACTTTGACTCATTACGACTGCCCTCATTTTATGTTCTCATAGTCTGTTTGAACTCACCTCAGCCTCAGACCGTACATAACTCTTCAGGGAGACTGCTGTGGTTAATTACTCCATTTCACCTCAACCTGGGGAAAGTTAAGCTTCCTGATAACTGTTTTAACTGAAATCACTGCAAGAGAAAACAGTAATAAAGCTTCATCTCTCATTGTGCTGTCACGCCTCCATGGTCTTTCACAAAACTGCTTGTATGGTCATGTCTCATAGATGCTGTGTCCTTTTCACAAGCATAGTGAGAACTATGTTAGAGAAAGCTTTCTACTGTTGATTTTTCTTTAGTCTCCTTCAGAAGACTAGGCCTAAACTGCAAGAAGGTCCAGTTGGGTGTATGCCACTTACTGCCAAAAACTTCTCCAAAATGTAGTCCTATTTCCTTATTCCAAACTTGTAAATAGATATTACACTTCTGAAAACATTTTACTGATGTTAGTTACTATGAGGGAGTACTGGTTTGTTTACAGTAATTTTCCAGCAGCTTTCATCGCAAATTCATTACTGTAGGCATGAAGCAAACCTGTGACATTTTTACTATTCTGCACTGAACTACATTGGATGGGAAATCTCACTAATGTCACTGGAGCTGCTTGTGCATTAAGATACTGCATTATGAAAAGAGCCACTAATCTGAGCACACTAGATAGAAATACACAGGATAGAAATAGGGATGCAAGTAAACTGATTTTTTAAAAATCAGTATTAAAATTATATAAAGATTTTGCTATCTGATCTGCTTTCACAGATTGACTGAAATGATGCTAATATTGCAGAAATTTAAAAAACAAATTAAAAGCATGCTTTTGGCTTTTGATAAGATGCAAGGGGCTGGGGGCAGCAGATTGTTGTTCATATTCTTGTGGAGATAACATAAATAAACTACTTTTAATTGTGAGGCAGAACCATGATTACATGCATTGTTCTGTCTTGAAGTCTGTCAACAGAAGATGTATGTGCAAAAGCACACGAACATTATTTTTTGAAAGTAAGTACCTAAAGATGTCACAGTTGTGTTCAAATGCCTGCTAGGTAAGTATTGATTTGTGTGCTCAGGGCTGTAATCCTTGTCCAATTTTGACATATGTATTGAGATGTCTACCTGCTGAAAACTGGTTCTTTATGATTATTTTAGAAACAAAAATATTTCCCATAGAAACATTCATTTACAGGCTGCTGAACTCTCTGCTTTCTACTCATCTTTATTTTGTGGAGTTTTCTCATGATTACAGGGTACACTACAGTGGCTCTTTAAAATTAACTTTGTAATTCTGTCAAAAAGGGAAAGAAGAACAAGTGCTTCTAGAGACAGAGGGACTGGCTTTAGGACTAATATTATATCTTCTGAGTATATTTCTCTTGATAAGCCCTAAAGCTCTTCAGTCCTATGGAGGTAGCACAAAGACCATCATCTCCATATGATGGACATAATGGATGAAAACACTTTCAAGGATACATTTAAATCCTTTTCTTTGAATACATATACATGTGTCCTACTGGAACACAACTAATGTCAAATGAAACATATCTAGTCTTTGTGAAATAGATTTTTACAAACTCTTAGATCAGTTCCGTATTTTTAGGGTTTTTTTTTATTTCTTAATCAGGCTAGGACTAATACTTACAAGCATGGCCTCTTGCAGATTTCACATCAAAGCTACTTCAATACTGCACTGGTGTATAAAAATCTAATGAAAATATCTGTTAGAAAATAACTGTTATCTCAGGAGGTATAACCACTCTCATTGTTTAAATCAAGAAATGTACTGTATATATTCAGGAAATGCAGATGACATGAACCATGCAAAGTACTTCATTAACACAGAAACTCCATCAGGCACAAAGGGAACAAGGAATACCCGACAGTCAATTTCATAGTAGAGAGGAAGCCTGAAGCAAGTGGTGAAACTGTTTTTCATTAACCAATGAAGAGAAATTAAGCATGCATAATATACTTAATGTTTGGACCCTGTGATTTGAAAGGGTTACTGCCTCTCACCAGGTACCCCTGTCTTGCTCTCACTAGAATGGAAAGTTCAATTGTCTCCCACAAATGCTAAAGCTAGGCTTACAAAGAATGTATTGTTTACACAAAGAGGGTATTTCCTCCACTACTACATTTTTGTGTGACATTAATTGCCAAGCAGTATACCAATTTCTGGTGTACTTTTCTAATGTACTTTCACAAGAAATATGCTAAGAATGGGCTCAAGTCTTATCACTATTTATCTATAAAACAGCTGGAGCACACAGAAGATCTAACTCACACGTTTAGGATGTTTGTGATCCTATGAAAGCAAATTTCTTTCAATATGTTTACTTAGAAGAAATGACAGTGAACTTAAATTGCTCAGGACAAAAGCCCCACCAAAGTTGAAGTGAAAGGACAGCAGTTAGGTCTTATTTGTATTGCAAACCAAAAATGAGTTATGCATGCAGGTGATTTATGGTATATGGCTTGCTATTACCATGAAGATAGGTATTTACATAATGATATCTTAAATAAACATATTTCTTTTTGATCATTAATGGTCATTTCACTTGCCTTCTTTCACTGTTATGAATCTGTTGAAAAGTTTATTCAAGCAACTGGTCATTTCAGTCAAAGGGTAACTTCTGCCCTACTGAATGAAGAATTTAGCCATTAGGAAATCTTTTCTGAAGATGTTTAAAAATCAAAAGCTACTATATTGTATCTCAAAGTTATCTTATTATGGTTTCCTATGTTGTATAAAGCCTGGATTGCAAATCATTATGGTTTGAATCATTGTAAAATATATTAAGTTTTAAGTATATTATGCAGATATCTCCATAATACATTAACTGATGATGACAAACATCTTATGACGAGATGTTAGACATTAACACATTGGTGTAATAAACATTTGGGGATAATGGCGGCACCTGCTTCCCTGCAATTCTAAGTAGACTCGGGAATATTTTTAAATTTGAAGCTATGTTTATATTTCCTCCCTATTGAATTATCATAGACTCCATACTGAAATAATACTACATGTATGGTTTTCTCACTCATTCTTTGACACAAAAGGCAAAATGTAAACTCTACTATTTATAAGCCAGTCCTGTGAATTTTGTGGTTCTGGTGCTGATGGGGAAGAAACCTCTCTGCTTTGGGGGCTCTTGTCTTTCATACAGGACTTAGTAAAGAACTAGAAACTCACCAAGCTAGGGTTTCTGTAATTGGTAGCGGGGAGACAGACAGGAAAAAAAATAATATAGCCTAGTCATCAATGGGATATGTTCTGAGAACAATGCAACATAATCACATTCTGATTCTTACCAAAAATATCAAATCAATCTTTTTGAGCCACTTGGCTCTAACCTGGAAGAACCACATCTCTCGATGAAACAGGAAGAATACTGAGATGGTAGGATAGTGAAGTATTAATTTATAAGGTCCATTTTGAAAGAAAGAGACAATTATAAAAGAAAATGTAAGGTGTGAATTCTGCCATCACCAAACCTGCAGCTATGATGTTTGCTTTTCATATTTTCAAATGAACATGTTTGTTTTCCTTAAAGATCCATTTCAAGTTTATGGAGCTGCAAAATATGATAGAGACCCTTAAAATGGTCAAGAGAAGAATCGACCCCATGTGAATGAAATCTTTATGTAAAATTTGCTGTAGAACGCGGGGTGATTTCACTAAGGAGATTTAAAGCTTTTCTGTTGACATATCCCATAAGGCATATGCTCTGCAACACCTAATGTGAGAGAGCTACCGTGAGAGACTACAAGATTTCAGCCTGTCATCATTCTGCCTGTGGAGAGGTTGCCATTTAATTTGTTCTCCCACCTCTAGAGAGAACAGTGAGAAACATAGTGTCTTCTCAAGGTGGTATTTTTGTTCACTGCATCACAGTATTTTAACAGTTGAATACTGTAGAATTTCCCATTTTGAAACAGGTCTTTCTCATATTAATAATGATTTACAATGATTGTCATTATTGTTTATAAGAATGCCATTTCTGTACCCTCATCTGATTTCTTGTTAATGGCAGTCTTGGTCTCTTTATACTACATATAACTGAAATTATACCTATCCTGTTGCCCCACTGAACATCTGCTGCTTCTCATTAGACATCCAAATTTGCCTGTGATTGTATGTATTTTGTTTTACTATATGTGCATTGGTATGCAGTACATATCTTTCCATTTTTTTAATATAAGTGCAGGAAAGCCATGAGCACACCTGTTTGTTTAATGATGCTGTGTAATATTTTATAGGACCATAGAGCTAAGTGGTTGCTGGAGCAGTAGATAGGAAATAAGATTTGTATGACTCAGCATCATAATTTTCCCCCCTGTTAAATCACTATAATAATGATTCTCACTAAGATGGATTATCTTTGATTTATTTTATTATTTCAGTATCCTGAGTTAATCTATACACATGTGCAATACCTTTAGTTCCTTGACTTCAGGCAATACTTAACATATGTCATTAAAAAAAGCTGAAAATCCTAATCCTGTGAAGACTTTGAAATTCTTTTTTTTTTTCTGTAAGACACATTCACTCAGACACGAATAACAAAATGTAATAATTCAATTTATTTTTGTATAATCACACTTATACAAAATTTCATAAAATGCTTCTGAAGAGCAAAAGTAATAGCAAGATAAAATCTTAGAGAACCGACAACAGTGTTTTTGGTGCATGCGGAAAGTGGTAACAAAGTGGTGCGGTACATTAATATATCTATAAGAAGGGGCGCAGGGAGGATCCGGGGAACTACAGGCCTGTCAGTTTGACCTCGGTACCGGGGAAAGTCATGGAGCGGGTGATCCTGAGTGCGATCAAGAAGCACATGCAAGAGAACCGGGTGATCAAGCCCAGTCAACACGGGTTCATGAAAGGCAGGTCGTGCCAGAGTAATCTGATCACCTTCTATGACCAAGTGACTAAACTCTTGGACGAGGGAAAGGCTATGGATGTATCTTCCTGGACTTCTGTAAAGCCTTTGATACAGTTTCTCACAGCATTCTGCTTCAGAAAGTGTCGGCCTCTGGCCTGGATGGGTGCACACACTCCTGGGTGAAAAACTGGTTGAATGAGCGGGCCCAGAGGGTGGTGGAAAATGGAGTTAAATCCAGCTGGAGGCCAGTGACAAGTGGGGTTCCCCAGGGCTCAGTGCTGGGTCCAGCCCTGTTCAATGTCTTTATCAACGACCTGGATGAAGGCATTGAGTCCTCCCTTAGCAAGTTTGCAGATGACACCAAGCTGGGAGGAAGTGTCGATCTGCTGGAGGGTCGGGAGGCTCTGCAAAGGGACCTGAACAGGCTGGACTGCTGGGCTGAGACCAACGGCATGAGGTTTAACAAGGCCAAATGCCGGGTCCTGCACTTGGGGCACAACAACCCTAAGCAGAGCTACAAACTAGGAGAAACCTGTCTGGAAAGCTGCCAGGACAAGAAGGACCTGGGGGTGCTGGTTGACAACCGACTGAACATGAGCCAGCAGTGTGCCCAGGTGGCCAAGAAGGGCAATGGCATCTTGGCTTGTATCAGGAACGGTGTAACCAGCAGGTCCAGGGAGGTTATTCTCCCTCTGTACTCGGCACTGGTGAGACTGCACCTCGAGTACTGTGTTCAGTTCTGGGCCCCTCACCACAAGAGGGATGTTGAGGCTCTGGAGCGAGTCCAGAGAAGGGCAACAAAACTGGTGAAGGGGCTGGAGAACAAATCTTATGAGGAGCAGCTGAGAGAGCTGCGGTTGTTCAGCCTGGAGAAGAGGAGGCTGAGGGGAGACCTTATTACTCTCTACAACGACCTGAAGGGAGGTTGTGGAGAGGAGGGTGCTGGCCTCTTCTCCCAAGTGACAGGGGACAGGACAAGAAGGAATGGGCTCAAGCTCCGCCAGGGGAGATTTAGGCTTGAGATTAGGAAAAAGTTCTTCACGGAGAGGGTGGTTAGGCATTGGAACGGTCTGCCAAGGGAGGTGGTTGAGTCACCGTCCCTTGAGGTGTTTAAGGTTAGGGTAGATGAGGTGCTTAGGAGCATGATTTAGGGATTGGTGGGAATGGTTGGACTCGACGATCCAGTGGGTCTCTTCCAACCTGGTCATTCTGTGATTCTGTGATTCTGTGATTAAAAAGAAATGAAAGTTAAAATGTAAAAGAGAGAGTAAGCATTTTGTAGTTGAGTCAATAGAGTATTATTAGTGTCTGAAGTGAGTAACAGAACTGGAGAAGTAAAGTATGGTCCATATTACTTGAATAGGAACAGAAAGCTGAGGGAGAGGCTAAATAAAGAAAAGTAGCAAATGGCAAAACTGCAGTATGTGGGAAATCACAAAGGAAAGAGTAGTTCTATGTAGTCACGGGAGAGTCAAGAGGAGACCAATACAATGGAAGTACAATTAGATGGGTCTCAAATGAAAAGCCAGTATAGCAAATGTAAGAGGAATTTTTGTAAATAACAAGGGGAAACTTGCCTTTGTTTTGGTAGAGACTAGAAGTCCCTTGGGGTGCACTGCTATTCTCCCAGGAAGAAGAATCTGGCTTCAGTATTATGAACTCTTTGTATTTAGGTATTAATATCTTGGGTGGATTAAGGCAGAAACCACTGACATAACACTGTAACCCTGGGACAGCTGATGACAGTTGTCAAAGCAACTGTGTTCAAGCATTTAGGATGGAAAAATAAGAAAGGGAGAGCAGAAGGTGGACACAATCATGACTGTAATCTGCACAAAAAAAGTTTGAGAAATTCTTGTAGATTAAGAAAACAGATGCAGTATTGTTATTTTTTTATCTGGATTCTCAGTATATGTAATTCTCTTCTAGTCTCTCTTTGCTGACTGGTGCAATCTGTGCTGTGCTGGCTGAAAATAGGAGAGGATCTCTGGCTTAAGCAAATGCTGACATTAGACATATTCTCTCTCCTTAGTCCCATAGAGGCACCAGGTCAGCTCACTTGTCCTTCCAGGAACTTCTATGGTCCTCTTCTTCTTTAAGAAATGACTATAAAAGGTGAACGTAAAGCACTCTCTAGAGCTGCATGTACAGTCACCAGTTGAGTGACTACTGACTAGAGAGTCAGAGTTTGCCGAGGCTGAGATGGTTGTTGTAGCATATCACACTTAACACACGGAATGATTTTTGTTAGTATTGGTTAGGTGTTAAAATACCCCAGCAGTGATGAAACTGCATACATTGCATCACTACTGTAACTGGAGAGGGGCAAAAACCCAGCAGAAATGGACAAGAGAATATTAAGAAGACATTTTAAGGCTTGTGAGGGTAAGTAACAGAAAAATGATCCTTAAAACTCAGGACAAATGAGTGTTATAAGAGAAGGAGAAACTCTATCAGTGGTCAAGGTGGGAGCTACATCTGCTGAAGAACAGGACTTCCACGGCTGAGGAAGCTGATCTGGCCTCTGTTGTGGAGAAAAGAGTGATCAAGGACCTACAGTGAGATCTTACATTCTGACAATGGAGGTTCAGGAGGAACAGGAGGAGGAGGTGGAGAAGAAAGATTTATACACCTTTTTGTGTAGCACACATTTTGAAGAAAGGCAATTACCATTTATTTGTGTTATTTAATTTTTCTATCTAGAATACTGGTACCAGTGCTTCACAGATCTTGTATGTCTTTGCTTTTCGATATGTGGATTTTCTTTTCAAAACAGTGTGTTTGGGTTTCCCAACTGTAGAGAAGTAGAGTTTTTGAATGTATACATATTTTTGCATGCTCGCTTTCCTGAAACTATCGTGGCTGGCCGTACAAGATGTTTGAAATCCATACTGAAATCCAACCTACCAATTTCAAATGACTGAATGTGTCAAATTGGAATTACATGAATTCACAAAATAGACAAAACCAAGCATTCTGTACCAAAATTATCTCAAAATTTAATGGAATGAATGATTACAGTTTAGACCTAATGACTTCTGTATTACTTAAGCACCCCTAAAATTTGTGTGCAATATTTTGCACATGTAACAGCATTCCAGAAGTAGATTGCAGTCTCCATAATTACATGAACACTTGCATTGATTCATATGAGTTACTTCATATAAATAACCGTTAAATAATGTATTCCCCATGCTTGCATTCTAGCTTGCAGTTTTACAAGGTTATGGCAGTGCAAAGTGCTTGATATTAAATCCTCACTGATAAATGAAGAGAAAGTTTAATTACTGACCGAATGGCAGTGCGTGCAGATTACTAAAAATGTGACTTACTGTCTTCCATGTTGTGTGTAAAGGAGCAGGGAGAATTAATGTAATTCTCTCTGGGGTGTGTTATGAACAAGTTTATGAGTCCTTATCTATTGGAAAACAACATGAGTTACAAGCTTCTTTTTAAAGTACTGTTATTTGCAGTAGTAAAAATGGCCATCTTCCTCAGCTGTATGTGTTTCATATCCTGCCGTTAAGAGTCAGATAGAATTGCAAAGATGTCAATGAATGGACACCTATACAGACTGGAGGAAATGACCAACAAGAACCTTGTGAAATTCAGCATTTCAGTGCAAAGGCCTGCACCTGGGAAGAAAAAGCCCCATGCAGCACTGCAGGCCATTGACACATTGGGCTGTATTGATAGCAGCACAGTCAGTAGGAAGCAACATCGTTCTCTACTCAGCTCTCAAGACCAGAACCACTGCAACCATTTATAAGGTCCGAAGGCATGGAAGACATTGAGCAGCTGCTGTGAAACTGTGTTTGTTCAGCCTCAAGAAGAGAAGGTTTTTAGAGGGACCAAATAAGAACTGGTACTTATGGAGAGATTATTGAGAAGATGGAGCCAGGATATTCACAACAGTGTATGGCAGGAAGATAAAAGACAAATAGCAACATCAGAAGTTCAGATCGGATAAAGTGAAAAAACTTGTTCCTTGTGAAGACAGTTAAACAGTTGTGCAGATTGTCTGTGGAGGTTGTGCAGTCTCTATGCCTGATTTCAAGACCCAAGTTTTTCAAGACCCAACTGGATGATTCTTTGATTAACCTGGCCTGACCTCATAGCTGGCCCTGTCATGAGCAGGGGGTTGGGCTGGAGGTCTCCTGAACTCCCTTCCGGCCTGAACTACTTTGTTATTCTGCAATGCCTTGTGGTTCCCAAGTAGCCATTGCTCTAGTAAGGATAGTAGTTGGACAAGGTACCTGCATTCCAAAGCATCCGTGTGGGAGACAGTAGCAACTCTTCCATCCTATCTTGTTGTTAGAAAGAAGGATGTAGAATACACTCACCCTCACTCTACTATTTATTGTGTGTGATACACTGATGTGAGACACACTGACACATTAACAGCCAAAGCCATACTTTGGGCTATAGCTTATAACACAAAATGAGCAAAAACTGTGGCCATCAAAGTGGAAAGCCTTATGCATGTTGAAGTCTAAAAGGAGAGAGACATACACTGTTCAAAAACTACTTACTGGTGTAAGAATCAAGGAGATAGATAGAATCCTGTTTCTTAGCCTGAGAAATATATAAAAAAGAATACATTGCTGGGGAAAAAGGTCATAAGCCTGGGACCCATGTGCATGCTGGACCCAAGCCTGTAAAACTTCAACCATTAATTCGAAAGGGCTTTACGTACTCTCTTCCTTGTATCTTAGTTATGTTTAACAACAGAAAAGAGGTTTTACTCTTTCATGGCTCCTTTTATTTTGGTCTCATCTACCTTGCATATTGCACAGAGGTGAGGATGAAGGCACAGGCAGGATGACAGTATATTGTCACCTGTATCAGTCCTCTCAGTGTTACAAAGACTATTACCCAACTTACCAAATATTTCTTAGCTCTAGGAGTCAACTGTCAAGTGAACTTCTTTTGAGTAGATACGTGTCTTTGAGTCTAGAACAGACATATGGAAGTTTGCTATCCTAAAACAGAGGTATCCATTATCACTGGATAGAAATGGTACAGACACAGGAACTCCTCTGCACAGCCCTACAAGACCTTTCTGCGTCTCCAGTTCTGCCAGTTCTGAAGAGGTGGCAGCCTTATGGCTTTCAAATATTCACTGAGCAGGTACACAGCTCTCAAAACTGTTGCATACTGTATTACCTATCACAGGTAATGTTTTATGCTGTATAAAGGGAGGCCCAAGAACTCCCAGAACTCAACATGTTCTTCTGGTAATACAGCTAGCCAAAGAGTACAGGTGTCAGTGTCTGGAGTGCCTGAGCACCAGGACTCTGGAATATAGATGGACAGTATTCACAGGCAGCAGAGTTTTGTCTTAGGAGTAAGGTTTATGATAAAATATCTTAAAACAATTGCAATATTCATGCAGCTAGGAGCTACCAAGGTCAAAGAGGTGACTCTGGTAAGTCTGTGCTAAGCCTCATCTCCACTGTTTAAGAGCTTCTAACCAGTTCAGAGCCAGCACTGCTTGAAAGAGCAGGCGCTTCCTGATTGCTGTATGCTGTGCAAGCAAAGTTCCCATTCTGACCAATATATTACATTGAAAATAGCATTGTTATGTTATAAAATTTCGCTTTCTGCAGTTTTCAAAATTGGGTAAAACATGATATGGTACAAATAAAAATATATTTTCTAGCATATTTAGGATACTGAAGAACAATATTACAGTGTACTAGCTGACACGGTAAGAAACCTATTAATAAATTCTGATCAATTTTCTCCTCTTGAGGAATGTCGTTCTTGCTCCGGTGGAGCCTTTCCTGGAAAGAAAGAAGTTAATACAACACACTGTGCAGGAAAAAAAGTTATGCTGAAATGAACAGAAAATGATGTAACTGTAATGCAGTTCCTTATGATTTTTATTTAAAACTTGGAATGATCAATTTAAGCAAATTTTTTCCTCGTTTTCCTTTATTATAGTTAATGGCTAAGTTAGGTCTCTTATTTAGTCATTCTAAATAATATGTCTGAAGATCACTACATGAATACAATTATACAAAAGGCACTGATTAATTTTGCGTGTCTTCCTGCTTTCATAATCTTGTAAAGTGAACGGAATAATTTGTGCCATTTATGTTTCTTATTACAGTATATTTCATTAGAATGAGGTATAGGGAAGCAGACTGTCTTGCATTTTATGAATTGAAATTGTGTGCCATACTGTTGTGACCTTTTTAATATTGTGCATTTTCCTCCATTCTGCAGAGTTTCTTTCTCTGCACATCTTTTGCATTCTATGATGGGAAATGTGAACATACAAAGTATGAAGAAGCAAAGGGAATGAAACAATAAGTCTTTCAAAAATATTTCAAAGGTTCGCATTCATGCAGTGTGGTATTACAAGCTGTAGACCTTGCAGCAAAAAAAAGGTTGCAGGTATGTCAACAGCACTGATGCAATGATATCGTGTTGCACACTGCTGCTAGAACAGGTTGTAATTACGGGCAGACTCATTGCAGTAAGATGTGAAGGATAAACAGAAGTTCTGGACTTCTCTGCACATAGCAAATCTACAACAGAGTTAGAAATTTGTTGCTAACAGACATTGTAAGTGTGAAAAATAAATCTCTCTTTGAGGTTTAGATTACTACCTGCGATGAAACATTAGGATGAAACCTTCAAAGAGGTAATTCATCTCTCAGTGGCTCAGTAGAAGGCTATTTTACATTGAAATGCATAGTGCTTGACAATCTTGAAGACACTATTAGAAATTTTAACAATATTTTTTAACTCAATGACTTGGTAACATGAAAGTGGGTAGCATATCAGTGTGGTTGCATCAAACTAAATGCAATCACGGTCCATCTACGAGACTGTTAATAGTAAAAAGAACTAAACAAGCAGTACAATTGATTATATGATTGCTAACGAGATTTCTGTATGTATAATTTAAAATGCAACTGGGAAAATACAATAGGGCTGCTGACTGCTTGTCTCACTCATCCTTTCTTTCACAGTTGGATGATGATGGAATAATGGCTGCAGAGATAACAAGTTTACTAAATACAAATTAAAACTTCCTGAATTAAGAACAATAGCAGCTGACTGACAACAAGATGTTCTAGTAAATCCTGAACACTTTCATCCAGTCTTTAGTCTCAGAATGGGCTTTTCCTCCAATGTGGATATATGACACGAGGTAAAAACTTAATTTTTCAAAGCAAATGCAAGTAACACTTTCACTTTAGCTAAACTCACCAAGGTATCTGTCAGAACAAAACAATAACAAAACATCTATTCCAGTCATCAAGACCAGATGATTGATTGTGTTTCGTGTCAGTCTCATGACAAGAAGGCACTAAACTGAATACCTTTGATTCCAATTCAGCCTGAGAAATCTTGCAAGTGATACCATAAACTCAGTTCATCATATTCCTCTTGATGATGGTTGCTACGATAGGTTACTTAAATAAATAATTAGAATTGGTTTCTGAATCCTCTATGAGTCCCACATAGCACGAGAAAGACATTTGTGTGCCTTTCAGAGTGACCAGATAACTGACAGCTGGACCTGAAAGGCATAGGAGACTGGATACAAGATAAGAAATCTAATAGAAACAGCTGAAGTACAAAATAACATCATGATGTCATGTACAACTGAGCTGGCGGTAGGTGAGGCTCTACCTTGAACTCTACTGCCTGAATTCCTTTGGCTGTAATTATCCCCAAGTGTTCCCAATCACATCCTGTATATTTCATCAGGTTTCCCATGTGGTCTAGTGGTTATCATACATAAAAAAGCTTTTTTGTGCTTTCTGCTTAAATTCAATCTAGCTATGTGACTGATGACACCAATTTACATTTTCCTATACAGAAGTAGCATGCAACATATTATGTGATTTTATGCTGAGACAGCTGATCCCCTGAAACAAAAATCCATTAATCTATCCAGATTAGATCCTAAAAATATTGTCGAAGGTGTGTATCTCCTGACTCTTACATATTCCTCTGGGTTTACTGAGTGCTTAGCACACAGACATAAATGCTAGTCAGCCTAAAGCATGATTCTTGTCACTTGCTCACTCAGTTTGAGAGCACACAACAGTGAGATGGGTGAAATTAGAAGCTGCTTCAGCTAGATTTACCAATGATTCTGTAAAATGACGGCTGAGGAAGGAAGTATACAGTACCTCTAGTTGGTATAATTAAAAGAGAATAGAAACTCTGCACGGAGACTTGAAAGTCCCTGACCCTTATCAATGAGCTTTTAAAATAGCCCAGCATTCTCTGTGCCATGTATCTGCTAGGAATGATTTTCTCATTTCTCATTATGTATGAGTGCCAGTACACTGTGCAGCTCCAGTGCACTGTTGATTAATAAGGTCAGAATTAGAAACTGAGAGCTTTCCTTTTCTTACTGTGTACTTCACTTTTCCCCCAACAGAATTTTCTTTGCAGTTTTTCTAGGATCTGAAAAATAGAACATACTGAAACAGAGCTTATGTATTTTATCATGTGAGGCCCTGAACACTGTGTGGTATTCTTAAATTTTTAACAAATA
The DNA here is from genome assembly GCA_033459285.1 of Clamator glandarius. Classification (NCBI taxonomy): domain Eukaryota; kingdom Metazoa; phylum Chordata; class Aves; order Cuculiformes; family Cuculidae; genus Clamator; species Clamator glandarius. The sequence continues at coordinate 59,758 of JAUNZM010000084.1, read as the reverse complement.
TTATATACTGGTTTTTTTGTAATTTACATTACAGCCTCTTAAAAATATAAAATATTTTAGAAAAATGCATTAATTGTCTAAAAAGTCTTTTTTTTCAATAATCATTGTGTTTTCAGGCATCATTTTGTTTCCAGAAGGATAAGACTTAGCTTTGTTTGAATTATGAATAAAGCAACTCAATATCATTCAAATATCACAATGCCATCAATCTGGAGTGACTAAAATTGTCTTTCATTCAGTGATTAAAGCTGTGCCTTTCAAGTATGTTCAAAATTATTTTAGCTGGTTACAAATTACACAACCTTATTCCCACAACTGCAGCCAAAGTCTTGCATGTGCTACAATATAATCCTTTATCTAACTGTATTTTTATTAGTATGTTTTTATGAGGGTGTTATCAAGTATTCATCAGCTCTTTCAAATAAAAGCCTGTGCCAAGGATTACAAACGTTTTTTGGGTTTAGTTGTTTTTTTGTTTTCAAATTCCTCCTTTCTTTGCCTGATATTATATAGTTTTAAATTCTATAATATTAGCTAAAGTAAGTAGATTGGTACTTCAGTTGTTTAATCATCAACCACCTGAGACTTTCGGTTTGAAAAATGTCATGGAAAACAACCCAAAATCTGCAGTAGTCCCCACCAGCCTAACGCATAAAAAGAAGGAAGTATAAATTAAAAGAATTTTATTCTTCTGCATCATCAAATTAACCTAGTGCAGGAAGCAGAGTCTAGGGGAATCACAGACTCACAGAAATGATGGTTGGAAGGAACGTCTTCTGTTTGAAGCAGGATTCTTGCAACACAAGGATGAGGCCAGCTGTGATTTTGTCCAATTGAGTTTTGTTCTGAGGATGGGCTTTCCACAGTTTGATTGGATACCAATACCATGATGTACTGATCTCCTACTGAAGAAGTTAATCTTCATGTCCAATCTGAACCTCCAAGTTGAAACTAGTGGGTGCTGCTCCTTGTTCTTTCTTTGGCTTTCAGGGAGAAGAATTTGGTTCTGTCTCCTTTGAAACACTTATTCAGATAGTTGTAGGAAGGTATTAAAGTGCCTTTCTACTTCCTCTTTGCCAGACACAAGCCCAGTTCTGTCTACTGCTTTTCCCATGACACATGCTGTGTGCTAGTAGCCATCTTGGTAGCCCCAATGGATTTCTTCCAGTTTCTCAACATCCACCTTGAATAGGTAGCCCAAAACTGGACATTGTATTCTAGGTGCAGCCTCATATTAGGTATATGGAAGAAGATAACTTCATCTGCTGGATCAGGATCTTTCAGGATGTGGCTACATTTTTCTGCATTTGTGGCTGAGGTGTAGTCTTAGCACACATTCTGATGAAACCTCCAGGTCCTTTCTACCAGGGCTAATGCTCAGCCTGTTGGTTTCCAGTCTTGTTTGATGAAAAGGTTTATTCTGCCCCATGTACTGATTGCCTTTCTTGTGGTGGAGCCAATCCCTTGTTATTATGATCCTTAGTGTCTCAGAGTCCCTTCAGCCTGAAACACCACTGCTGGGAGTGCCAGCCACTCCCTCTGTTGTATTGTTCAAAGATTAGCTGCTGATATGTTCTGTTTTGTCACCCAGGCCACTGACGAAGATATTGAACAACACAGACCTCAGTACAGATGCCCAGGTAAGCAGGTATTCCAGTCAGATGTCAAGTTATTGATTACTTCCTGTGATTCTTGTTGTCTAGCCGGTTTCCAGTCCATATTAAAGTCTGTTTATCCTGCCTATCTGAACTCACGTTTCAATGAGAATGCTGTGGAAAGCATAGTCAAAAGCTTTGCTAAATTCAAGTTATTTTACACCCACCACCTTTCCCTCACCCACATTCAATAGCCAGTCATTTCAATGTTGAAAGCCATAAGGCTAATCAAGCTCACTTTTCCCTTGCTAAATCCATATTGACTTTTTTCTGATCTACATTATTGTCTTTGACAAGATAAATTCATAGAATGTATCTTCTTACTTTTTGGAGAAATAGTGACTCAAGAAGACAGTTCAAGTGACCTGGTCAACTTTTTGATATCTGATCAATGAGAGATGAACTCAACGAAAGAAGAGGAGGCTGAGGGGAGACCTTATTACTCTCTACAACTACCTGAAGGGAGGTTGTGGAGAGGAGGGAGCTGGCCTCTTCTCCCAAGTGACAGGGGACAGGACAAGAAGGAATGGCCTCAAGCTCTGCCAGGGGAGATTTAGGCTTGAGATTAGGAAAAAATTCTTCAAGGAGAAGGTGGTTAGGCATTGGAACAGGCTGCCCAGGGAGGTGGTTGAGTCACCGTCCCTGGAGGTGTTTAGGGTGAGGGTGGATGAGGTGCTTAGGGGCATGATTTAGGGATTGGTGGGAATGGTTGGACTCGATGATCCAGTGAGTCTCTTCCAACCTGGTTATTCTGTGATTCTGTGATTCTGTGAATGTTGCAATGAAGAACTGGTGTGCTGTATTAGCTGTACTCACAGATAAAAGAGTTAATATTGTAATTTGGAAGCTGGCCATGGAGATTGTCTACTGAATTTTGCAACTGATCTTTGGACTGTACGAGGACACATTGCATTAGTAATGGAGCAAAGTACATGCTAGTCAAAGTAGCCAAATTACTATGCATTTACAATAGTAAACTGATTGGAATCAGCTACAGAGACACTCTACCAAAGGTCTGTCTTGCACATATACTGTAGTGCAGCTTGGAATCTGGGCCACTGGTCAGCTTTCTGAATTATTTTCTTTGTACTTTATTTACTATAGCTTTAAAATACATCGTTCATTTCAATGTGCTATTCTACAGGCTATAGTCACAGCTATATAATCCCTGTTTGTCTCTAAAATTAATTAGTTAAACCAGGTAGTCTACATTTCTTATTTAAGTAAAACATACGGAAACAGGAAATAATTTTACAGTATCACTGTCTTGCAGGCTTCCAGGTAGATGCGAAACATTAGAACCAAAAGGACATGATGGAGAACATGTTATAGGATAGCATTCCAGATGGTAGACCAGCCATCATTTTGAATACAATCAATAAGAATATTTTCAGAATATTAGGGGAACAGACGTCTATGCTGTTGAATAATCCAGGTTTCCAACATCCACAAATCTGTTTGCAGACTTTGATATAGATTGGTTTACTAGTAAAAGGTAAGTCAGAAAGCTGTTTCTGAAATTAAACACAAAGTCAATCAACACATTGGGTAGAAATTCTTTCCACTGTACCTAAATTGAGTAATATGTATACAGACCCTGAAATTTCTGGCTATCAACACCTTCTTCTGATGTTGTGAGAAAATGCTTTTGTCATTTTAATTTATTCATATAGTTCAGTTCAAAGTCTAGTTCCACAATTACAAAAACAAAAGTGAATTAAAGAAGCTGATTTTTTTTTCTTTCACTTCACTCACCAATGTGATTGAAGTGCAAAAAGATAGGACTTGCTAGTTTCAAAAAATTTCATGGGAACATTAATTCCTTCATATTATACATATATGTAATGTATTATTTATATTATGTTTTATTGTAATCTATTATATGAATTAATAAATATATTATAGAATATGTAACTATGCAATATTTTTTTTCACTACATCAGTTCAAAATACAAACCAGTAGGACATTAGTTATCTATGTTATGTTACTTAGATTATTTAAAGATGTTTTCAAAATCATGAATAAAATAATTTAAAATACTGCTACTTTTTATTTTTAAACTGCATCTCATTTTCTACATTTCTATAATTACTACAGATACAGACACAAAGTAAAATTAAACACCCTTCATCGGGAAGGTAGAGGATAATGATCTTCTAATAATAGAGCAAGAACACTTAAATGTAGATAAATTTATTTTAAATTGATTAGTCACACACACAGTTATTACAGATCCTTCCAGAAAGCAAAAAGTATCATACTTACTGTAAATTCTGCATTAGACATAAACAAGCTGTACAACAATCAGAGAATCACAGAATCATAAAATCATTAAGGTTGGAAAAGACCCTGAAGATCATCAAGTCCAACTGTAAACCTAACTCTGCCAACTCCACCACTAAACTATGTCCCTTCGTATCATATCTACACCTCTTTTAAATACCTCTAGGAGCGACAATTCCACCACTGCCCAGGGCAGCCTGTTCCAGGGCTTGACAATCCTTTCAGTGAAGTAATATTTCATAATATCTAGCCTAAATCTCCCCTGGTTCAAACTGCGGAAATTTCCTCTTGTTCTACCACTTGTTACTTGGAAGAAGAGACCAACACTCACCTCACTACACCATCCTTTCAGGTACCTGTAGAAAGCAATAAGGTCTCCCCTCAGCCTCCTCTTCTCCAGAGTAAACAACCTCAGTTCCCTCAGGTGTCCCACGTAAGACTTGTTTTCCCACCCTTCACCAGCTTTGTTACTCTTCTTTGCACACTCTCCAGCACCTCACTCTCTTTCTTGTAGTGAAGGGTCCAAAACTGAACACAGTATTTGAGGTGTGGCCTCACCAGTGCCGAGTACAGAGGGAGAATAACCTCCCTGGACCTGCTGGTCATGCCGTTTCTGATGCAAGCCAGGATGCTATTGGCCTTCTTGGCCACCTGGGCACACTGCTGGCTCATATTCAGCCAGAGGTCAATCAACGCTCCCAGGTCCTTTCCTGCTGGGCAGCTTTCCAGCCATTCATACCTAAGCTTGCAGTGTTGGATGGTGGTTTTGTAGCCCAGGTGCAAGACTCAAGACTGAGCCTTGTTGAACCCCATACATTTGGCCTCAGCCCATTGATCCAGCCTATCCAGATTACTCTGTACAGCCTTCTTTCCCTCAAGCTGATCAACATTACCACACAACTTGGTGTCATCTTACTCATAGTGTACTCAATCAACTTGTCAAGATCAGTGTTAAAGAAATAAAACAGAAAGGGCCCCACTGCTGAGCCCTACCACCTGCCAAAGGGATTTAAGTCCATTCCCCACAACTCTACTGGTCCAGATATCCAGCCAGTTTTTTACCAAGAGAAGAGTATACCCATCCAAGCCATGAACAGCCAATTTTTCCAGTGTCAGTGGGAAACTGTCAAAGTCTTTGCTAAAGTCTAGGTAGACAACATGCACAGCCAGTTCCTTGTCCTAGTGTGTAATCTTGTCATAGAAGGAGATCAGGCTGGTAAAGCAGGAGCTACCTTTTCTAAACCCATGCTGACTGGACCTGATCACCATGTTATGATCTGCTCCTTAACCTTACCCAGCACTCAGGTCAGGCTGACAGGCCTGTAGTTTCCTGAATTCTCTCCGTCCTTCCTGTAGATGGGCAACACTTATGCTAATCTTCAGTTAAGTTGGCCCTTCCCTGCTAATCGCGACTGATGATAGAATATTGAAAGTATTTTACCAGTTAATGAGAATCAACCTTCCTTTGTTAAAGTAACTCAAAATTGTTCATGAAAAGCAAGATAATAGAGATCACTAAAGCAGGAATTCCAGCTTACTGATTTAAATTATTATTATTTGATAGTTCCTCTACCCTACTTCTTTCCTTGCTTCATTCTGCTCTTGCCATTATAACTATGGAAAGCTGTAAGTCTTCTCCAAAATATGTGTGCTTTTACACTTCTTTGAGACTTCCTGGATCCTAATATATTTCTGACATAAATTGGCTAATTACCATAACCAATACAACTAAAGAAAATTATTAGTTTCCTGCACTAGAGACATGTTGAAGATGTTTTCTGTTTTCAGAAGTGAAACTTAAACAGAGTAGTAAAAAGGACAGAAGTATGGCGTTAATTAGATGTTTTATCAACTCCTGCTCTTTTTCTGTTCATGTCACTTTGGCAAACAATGAAAAAGACATTGAACAATGATGATATTTACTAATCTCTTGCTCTTGTTTTCATTTTTATGTTTGTTGTTAGTTTCAATCAAACTTTTTTTCTATTTATTAAGATGACTTACATTTTGGCTGACAGCTCAATACAGCTCTTCAAAAGAAGTCTAGGTTCTCTGTTGAATTAATGTAGGTCTTAGCTTTTTCTCAGGGTAAACATGTTGTCTTGGCTTCTAGTCAGCAGAGGCACTAGATGCAAATTTTCATTTTGCAGTGGCTAACAACTGTTACAGAAGAATGTGAATGGAGTAAAACAAGGTGCAGAATTTTTAATAGGGGCTGTTTGTGCAGACACTCAGTGTGGTGGCCACTAGCCTCTCTAGGAATTAGCAATATCAGACATACATTGCTGAGAAGTAAGGGCAGGATGTATTTCAGGTACCAGTAATCATTCAGATATAGGACTAAAAAGAAGCAGACATTTTGCATTTGCATGAATGAGCATGAGTGTGTTGCAGATACGACAGGCTCTGGTTAAGCAGAGACATTTGGAGATGTAGCAATTTCCAGAACAGCTCTGGAAAACACAGAGACTGGGATTTTCATATCCCCAGTCTGGTACATACTCTCTGCTGTCTGTTTCCAATAGATGTACCTCCATGATTATTTTGGTATGAGTCAGGTGCTTAATTTGGAAGTTAATTGCCTGCTTCAGAAAGCACACACTTCTTTCAGATGACACTAAACCAGAAAGACAGTCCAGGGCAGCACCTTCGGTTGCACCATGACTATCAGAAACTCAGACCAGTGCAAATTTGAAGTAAATCCCCTCCAAAATGCACATAGTGCAAGTGTCAGGCAGTGTGGAAGAAGACCCTTTCCAAATTTCCCTTCTATTTCACAATAAGGTGAAAATATCAGTGGGTATTTGATCTCATATAGCTTTTCAGAGGTGTTTTACTTTTCCTCCATATTGATTAAGGAACTACATGTTGCACTACACATTTAGGTTCCCAGAGCAAACATACTGTACCCTGTTATTAACTGGGTGCTATTGGGCACTTTGCCTTTAGCTAGCTATCTTTTTCCTGAGCTAGAGACCCATTAAAAAACTTTACTGTAATTAGGGTATGGTGTTAACCCATCTACCTCGCATATGGATTCAAGAAATGTTAAATGATATTTACATCTAGATATTCTCACAGAGCTTCTCTGTAAAGCATAGAGAAGAAAGGAAAATATTTTATAATTTCTTAAACATGGTCAAGATCATAATGAAAATTTTGTATCACGGATACTCTTGGATAGTTTCACATTTATCTTTCTCTCTTGAGTCAAAGGTTACAAACTACAAAGGAAGACACATACTAATTTAAATTTTAAACTCTGTTTACATTAGAAATACAACACCCACCTAAGTGTCATCTGATGTTACACAGAGCCATCATTGATTTAATTTTGCTACAAAATACATCAAAGAAGCACTTGTTTCTGTTTGCCCTTTTGTTTTACTGCCCAGAGGAGTTGTTGATATTTTCATTATGCACTTAATTCTCAACTGTATCACATCACTTAGGTATCTGATTTGTCAGCATGTTTTAGTTATACAGTGCTCTTAGCTGTAGATATTCACTATCAATATGCTAAACACTTATTTGTGCTGTTATCACATGTTCAGTAAACCCTTAGAACAACACAAAACACTGTAACAGAGCACATTATTCTAGATAAGTCAAACTGAGACAGCAGTATAGGCTGTTGTTTCTGACAACCGATACTTGTGAAAACACCTACCAACAGTCCCTGTTAAGCTGTGCCTAACCTATCAGCCCTGCAGCCAACAACACGGCATCAATCCTGATAAACCTGCCCAGAATGGAAATAAGGGCATAACAATAAGCTTGATAAGCAATTGACATCCTAAATGGTAGCAAAAGAGGCTGTGAATGTAAGGAAACATAATGGTAATTGGAGACTGCAGTAACTCCCACAGAGTTTGAATAGATGCCCTATTAGTTCATGAAGATGAGATTGAATCTTTAGACAGTGTGGACAACTGCTTTGGGAAGCCATTAGGCAGGGCACCGCAGTAGGAGAAGCAGCACCTCAAATGGTCCTGAGTACAAGACCTTTTTTGTAATATGACTGTACAAAGTTACAATGACTGCAGGGTGCTGGCACTTGACATTCTTGGTAGGATCTACAAAAGCAAAAAATCTTATGCTTATTTTGAAGTTGCATTAAAATGAGATTTGGTATGACAGGACAGATGAGGAAATTTTTGTAGGTGAGTGACATAGACAATTAATAACCACCCTAGTGGAGGCAAAGAGCAAACATTTACTACATCTCACAAAAAAAAAAAATACTTCAGTAATCCCATAAGGCAGTCTGCATGCCTAAACAGCAGAGGAAATTATGTACTGAAATACATAAAATAGAAAGAATTCTGATTTTCTTAAGGATAGGAACATAAAACAGATCAAAAAACAACTCAAGAAATGTGCAAAACTAGTGATAGGCAAAGAGCCGCTAGACGACGTTATAGAACATATTAGTCAAATGGACTAAATAATTCTGTAGGGATACTACAACTTGCAAGCCATGCAATATAATATCTTACTTAAAACTCCCTGTGTATCAGAGGACTGGAAAGTAGTTAATGTGATGCTAACATTTTAAAAGATTCTAGCAGAGAGCTGGGGAGCCATGAACCTGAATTTTGTTACCCATGTGGGACAAATAAGCAGAAATATTTTGAAAGCATAAAAGTAATTTGCCTATAGATGTAGCTGACGCATTGAGGAGGAGTCAACCCAACTCTGTAAACTGAAGTCACACCTGACACAACACTGTGGTTCTTTGAAAGAACCAAAGTTCATAGGGACAGTGGAATTCTGGCACCACAAGCAGTTTGAATGAAATATTTCCTGCTTTTAGAAATGCAAATGAAAATAACTGTATATAAAAAATCCCTGTCTTCAGATGGGTAGGACTTCTGAGTTTCTATACCATAAAAGTGGGGCTATATAGTTCAGGGAACTGCAGTATATGAAGGTCACTTGCCTACTCTTTATCAGAACTTAGAGGATTTTAAATGCTCAATTAGAAAAAGGAGAACAAAAAAAAGAATTTATAATGATCTTTTTCATAAGAATTTTATAAGATCTTTATAGGCTTCAGTCAGTGTTCATCTTTACCTAGCAGTCAAATTCAACATACAGGTGGAGAAAAGTCTTATCTTCCTTGATCTATAAAAGCCACCAATGAGATTTTTGCACATGTGAAGTCTGAAGCAGTATTCAACTTCTAAAATGATCATAATTTTTTTTTCTTTGAGAACTCATATACACACATTAGTGATCTTAAAACATACCATGTTCTTCAAAGGAAGTAATAGTGGAAAAGAAAGAACAAAAAACAAATTAAAGGTTCAGATGACTGGCAAGCTGTGACAAGCAGAATCAAATGTGGTCAGAATGAACGTACTCCTGCTTTCACACTTTATGTCCTGGAGTACGTAAGGGTGAGAGGTCGGGCTTGAAGAAGAAAGGGTAAGGCATTCAGTGTTGTAAATCTCGGATGGATTCTGCCTACAAAAAGCTGCCATCTAGCTTGAATCATAGAATCACAGAATAACCAGGTTGGAAGACACCCACCGGATCATCAAGTCCAACCATTCCTATCAAACACTAAACTATGCCTCTTAGCACCTCCTCCACCCGTGCCTTTAACACCTCCAGGGAACCACCTCCCTGGGCAGCCTGCTTCAGTGCCCAATGACCTTTTCTGTGAAAATTTTTTTCCTAATGTCCAGCCTGACCCTCCCCTGGTGGAGCTTGAGGCCATTCCCTCTTGTCCTGTCCCCTGTCACTTGGGAGAAGAGGCCAGCACCCTCCTCTCTACAACCTCCTTTCAGGTAGTTATAGAGAGCCATGAGGTCTCCTCTCAGCCTCCTCTTCTCTAGGCTAAACAATCCCAGCTCTCTCAGCCGCTCCTCATAAGGGCTGTTCACCTGTGGGGGAAAATGGGGCCCAAGGTGGGGAATGGGGGGAGTTGGGGCAAAAGGCAAGGGGAAAGGAGGATTTGTGCAGGTGGGCAATGGGTCCTGGGGGGAAATGACGGAGGGGGTAAAAATGGGGGTGAACTGGGGGCGTTAGGGGGCAATGGGTGGGTAATGGGGGGTTGGAGGGAAAAAGGCATGTGGAATGAGGAGAAAATGTGTCCTAAAAGATGAGGTCTCCTAAAAGATGATTTAGGCAGCACAGTCTGCTCTGGTAGTTTATTGTTTCTTCCTGGATATGTACACAGTGCTGTGGTCAGACTCCAGGCATTCCCAGGACTGTCTTTATAAGTGACAAGAAGGTATGGGAATAATTTTCTTCTTATGCATATATGCAGAAAGTATCTATAGGCTACCGCAATCAATAGGCAGAACTGACAAATCTGATCCTTGCAGCTCTTGTGACTATCAGCCTGCAAGGGATGCTACTCAAGTCCTTACAGAGCTTTGCACAGGGCAGCAACATCCAATCAAAGGAGAAATGTGTGGACTTCCTGGGAAATATGAAACTGCCTGAAAGTCGAGGGAATAGATTATAATTGAGGATTAATATGTTCTCTCCCTTCTTTTTGTAATCCATCAAGATGAAAGATTAACAGTCTTCAACTGTACAATTAAGGGGCCTGGAAAAAAGGCTTTTTTATGATTTTTCTAGTGAGATAGAAGAAATTGAGTATGCAAAATCAACAGAAGTGTAGCACGTGATATAGTGAAAACAATGAGTTTCATTCTCTCTCACTGGTTTGAGGTGTCTGAATCACCTTCATTAATATTTGAAATGAAAGAACTATTCTGAGCTCAAAATGAGTTATTGCCTGAATTTCAGGTCTCAGGAGCAAGGATCTGAGGGAAACATTTTAGCATGTTTAAAGTGATGGATATTGAAAACTATCTAAAACCCCTTAATTGTTTGTACAGAGTCAATATCATGAAGGCAAAGCAATATGTAGAAGATTTACGGGACTGTAATAAGAAATTAAACCTAAATTGATTCAACAAATTAGTGCACATAAGAACAAGCTGAATAATTAAAAAAATCCATATGAATAATTGGAGTAACTAGACAGTACAGAAGAAAAATGTTGCATAGGTTAATGTTTATTGCACATCTATTTAATGGCTAACTTTAAGCAGCTGTTTTTGAATTAACACATGAATATTAGAGTGTTTTATATGTATGAGAGGAGGAAGTATAAGAAACAGAGGCAGACAGTTTCCAGCTATCTGAAAACAGTGCTATAATGTGCTAATGCCTGGAGTCCCTTTTGCAGAGGGACATCTGCAAGATTTAAGTCAATTAGTGCTTCTAATGGAACTTCTGTGGAAATAAAGAAAAATTCTAAGTGCAGACTTAAAAATATCCTGGCATGTAAAGTCGTATCAATCTAAAAACTATTGTACTCAAAACATGTGTTAATATAATTTTTGCAGTAAATATGTATAAAGATTTAATTTGAGAATTAATGCATTCATTTATTCTTCTAAAGCATGGCAATTACTTATGTACTTTATGATTCAACTGCAGAAGGGAAAAAGGAGAATAAGACCCTTTTATAAATACATTCAAATATAAAATTAATAATTCAATAAAGAATTACTTTATTTCCTGAACAGATAACTATAATGCTTCCAAAACATAATTTAAGATTGTTTGGGATCCTAGAAAAAAATATACAAACTGTGGTTCACCATCATAAAGTAGTATATGTGCTCAAAATTCACTTTAGTATATGATTGCTTCTATTTTCTACCTCTTATTTCTTTAGGATTAGCTAAGGACCACTTAGGAAGAAGTGCTGTAGCATGTGCACACACCAACTAATTTAATTTTGTTGGTTATTTTTGTACTCAAACTGTTCATTCAAGCTTCTTTTTTAACTCCTTAAATTACAGGCTTAGATCCTTCTGCAAGCTCTCCAGAAAGAAGGGAAAATCAAGTAAAAACATCAATCCCAATATTTTATTATTCTGTAGAAGCAACTGCATGGAATACTTGTGTACTGTAATCTTGATTTTAGGAAAAATCAAAGACAAGTAATTAGGAAGTTTTATAGCATTGTAGACTGAATGCAAGCTGGAGTACAGTGACAACAGTCCATTACAAAGAAATGTAGGTAGGGTGTAGTAGTTATCTGGTTTAATTAAAATAATGAAAACGAACTAAACAACAAGTTTATGGATTTGATTACAGTTATTTGGAATATAATGGGGAAAAAATTACAAAGTCTAAAGATACAACATACAAAAAGCTTCAGACCTAAACACAGAAGTAATAATGCAGATTTTGTGATCTGTGTGGAGATGTAACAGTTCCAATAGGCACTTCAGTTCATGTACCAGTAGGCTGTAATTTATTAATGAAAATTCATTATGAATTCCTGAAGGGGGAAAAAAAGATGTCTAACTGTTGTGCTTGACTTCTTCAATTATCTTGCTGATATAGCGAAAAATGTCTATCCATATTTCAGTGAGGCTTTTGATTTTGTACTTGAGGACATATGAATATGACAGCATCATATTCAAGAAAAATCAGAACGCAGTACAGAAAGGTAGAATAAAATTAATTAAGGAGATGATGCTCAGTGAAAGAGAGGTCCACAACATATTTGGACAGCAAGATTAAGATCGTCCACCAGCCTGGCTTTTTAGTTCAAGCAGGCAGCAGAGTTGTGACAGTTATCCCGTGAGTGTCTGAAAAATAATTTTAAGGGCAGGCCAGATTATGACTGTGCTGAGAATCATAGATTCATAGAATAACCAGGTTGGAAAAGACCCATCGGATCATTAAGTCCAACCATTCCTATCAAACACTAAACTATGCCCCTCAGCACTTCTTCCACCTGTCCCTTAAACACTTCCAGGGAAGATAACTCAGCCACCTCCCTGGGCAGCCTGTTCCAGTGCCCAATGACCTTTTCAGTGAAAATTTTTTTCCTAATGTCCAGCCTGACCCTCCCCTGGTGGACCTTGAGGCCATTCCCTCTCGTCCCGTCTCCTGTCACTTGGGAGAAGAGGCCAGCACCCTCCTCTCCACAACCTCCTTTCAGGCAGTTGTAGAAAGCAACGAGGTCTCCCCTCAGCCTCCTCTTCTCCAGGCTAAACAACCCCAGCTCTCTCAGTCGCTCCTCATAAGGCCTGTTCTCCAGCCCCTTCACCAGCTTTGTTGCTCTTCTCTGGACTCACTCCAGAGCCTCAACATCCTTCTTGTGGTGAGGGGCCCAGAACTGAACACAGTACTCGAGGTGCAGTCTCACCAGTGCCGAGTACAGAGGGAGAATAACCTCCCTGGACCTGCTGGTCACACCGTTTCTGATCCCAGCCAAGATGCCATTGTCCTTCTTGGCCACCTGGGCACACTGCTGGCTCATTTTCATCCATCTGTCAACCAACACCCCCAGGTCCTTCTCCTCCTGGCAGCTTTCTAGCCAGACTTCTCCTAGCCTGTACCTCTGCTTAGGGTTGTTGTGCCCCAAGTGCAGGACCCGGCATTTGGCCTTGTTAAACCTCATGCCGTTGGTCTCAGCCCAGCAGTCCAGCCTGTTCAGGTCCCTTTGCAGAGCCTCCCGACACTCCAGCAGATCCACACTTCCACCCAGCTTGGTGTCATCTGCAAACTTGCTAAGGGAGCACTCAATGCCTTCATCCAGGTCATTGATAAAGACATTGAACAGGACTGGACCCAGGACTGAGCCCTGGGGAACCCCACTTGTCACTGGCCTCCAGCTGGAGTTAACACCATTTCCTACCACTCTCTGGGCCCGGCCATCCAACCAGTTTTCCACGCAAGAGAGTGTGCACCTGTCCAGGCCAGAGGCCGACAGTTTCCGTAGGAGAATGCTGTGAGAAACTGTATCAAAGGCTTTACTAAAGTCCAAGAAGGCCACATCCACAGCCTCTCCCTCATCCAGTAGTCGCCTCACTTTATCATAGAAGGCAATCAGGTTTGTTTGGCAAGACCTGCCTTTTGTGAACCCGTGTTGACTGGGCCTGATCACCCGGCTCTCTTGCATGTGCTTCTTGATAGCACTCAAGATCGCCTGTTCCATGACTTTCCCTGGCACTGAGGTCAGACTGAGAGGCCTGTAGTTCCCTGGATCCTCCCTGCGACCCTTCTTGTAGACGGGCACGACATCAGCCAGCCTCCAGTCCAGTGGAACTTGCCCAGTCATCCAGGACTGCTGGACGATGTTGGAAAGGGGTTTGGCCAGCACATCTGCCAGCTCCTTCAATACCCTTGGGTGTATCCCGTCCAGCCCCATAGACTTGTGGTTGTCTAGTCAGGCTAGCAAGGCTCTGATCACCTCCTCTTGGATCATGGGAGCCTCATTTTGCTCCTCTAGCTCCTGGGTTTGTACACAGAGGGAACAACTTTCTTTACAATTAAAGTCTGAGGCAAAGAAGGCATTAAGTACCTCAGCCTTTTCCTCATCCCCTGTCACTATTGTTACTTCTGCGTCCAATAGGGACTGTATGGTCTCCCTCGTCCTCCTTTTATTGTTAATATATTTATAGAAAGATTTTTTGTTATCTTTGTTACTTTGCCAATCTGATTTCTGGTTGAGCCTTAGCCCTTCTGATTTTTTTCTCTGCACAATCTCACTTCCCTCCTGTAGTCCACCCAAGATGCCTGTTCCTTCTTCTAGAGCCCATAAACGTTTCTCTTCTTGATATCTCTCAAAATCTCTCTGTTCAACCAAGCTGGTTTTTACCCTTGCCGGCCTTTTTCCCAAAATATAGGGATGGCTTTCTCCTGAGCAGCTAGGATTCCTTTCGGAAGAGCTCCCAGACCTCGTGGGCTCCCTTGCCCTTAAGTGCTGTCTACCATGGGACTTTGTCAAACAGCCTTCTGAAGAATTCAAAGTCTGCCCTCTGGAAATTTAATGCTACCATCTCCTGCTAACCACCCTCTTCACTTCACCTAGAACTGAAAACTCTATCATCTCGTGATTGCTTTGTCCTAGGCATCCTGCTAATGCCACATCCCCCGCAAGGCCTTCTCTACAATAGGTGTTGCCCAAATTACAACTGTTCACAGAGCCTGCCTCAAAGGTGCATGTGGGCTGAACAGTTCAGGAATGGGAGACACCATAAATGTTAACGATTTGCTATGATTTGTTCTTTCTGATAAGAATACATAGTGCTCATGTTACTCACCAGATGTTCTAGGAACACTTTATAGTGAGGGCAATTACCACCTGCAGTGGCTAGGGGAGAAATGGTAACTGAGAAGAAGTAAATTGAGCTGCTGGAGTCCACCAAGTAGGACAGAAGCAGAGGTCTGCAGAAAAAAACCCTTCACCCAGCCTGGTTGCCATATCCTACAGCCAGGATGCAGGAGTGAGGGATCCCATGCTCGCAGAAAGACAGAAAAGAGAGGGAATGCAATCATATATAGCGCCCAGCAACCAAGTAAGACTTCACGGAAATAATCTAGAAAAAAAATATGTACTAGACAAGAAGCAATATGTTTAAAAGTTCATTTTCACTGTATCAAAAAAAAAAGAAAAAATCTAAGAGTTAAACGGTCAGTTAAATTCTTGGGGTTGTTTTGACATCTGTCATAAAAGAAATACTGTAAAAGGCTGTTTTTAGTAGCAGATATTTAGGGGTAAAAATTGTTCCCATGAAGAATATTCAACATATAAACATTTTTTATTCTCAGTGAAGAATTTTTCAATGTACAAATAAAAAACTTTTGGTTTTTTTAAACAGCATATACTGAATAAGAGATCTACAGCCCAAGCAGGCCAGTGAATTCAGGAATGAAATGTTTTATCTCTGTCTCTGGACATCTGTCCCCTGCCTAGAAGCCTTCTAGATAGGGAAACAAGGCTCAGTTGGGGATCCATCATTCAAGATGCTCCCTGCACATGGTGGCACACCATGGAATAGGCAAAGATATCTGTCTTTAATAACATTTGTCTCCTTGAATGTCCTTGCATTTTGATCTTTTCTTTCTGCAGCTCGGCTAGTTTCCGCAGCTTTTCCCTTTCAGGCCTGCCATGGAAAAAAAGGGAAAAGAACTGTATTGAGGAGGTGCGCACAGTAATTTTTTTTTGAAAAAAATGATACAAAAAAGTATTTTTATATATGAAAATCTTTATACAAAAAAATATATTGTCTTTATAAAAAAATATATACTACCAGGTTCTCCCAACCTGTTGTGAAAAGATTGCTTTCCAGAGGCATTCTTTGTCTTTCTTCCTTCAAAATCAGCCAGGAAAGGGTATTAATTTATTAGTGCTTTACTGAGGTTAAGTTAAACATCATGAAAGAAAGCAATACGAGGGAGAGAAGTCACAATACTGAAATGTACCATATGCCTTTTTAAATTAACCACCAAAGCTTTACACAGTACTGTATTGTCTTACTGTTTTGTAGAGCATACATTTCAGTGGTAACTGAATTTCATTGTTTTTATTCTATCTCATGAATATTCTTCTGTTGCAGGTTTCTTTGTGGATATAAATGACTTTGAGGGAGTATGCAACTCCAATCATATCTGAATTTGTTGATAATACTAAGTTGGGCTGGACAAGGAGATAGAGGAGAGACACAACCATTTGTAAATTATCAGATTGCATAAAGCTTGGAGGCTGATAAAGCAGCTCATGCAGATTAGTATGGAGAAGTATAGGTTAATGAAAGAAGGCAGTAAAACAATCATTGTTTCATTGGGCTAAAATAATACAAGTTTCAGGATTTTGAACAAACAGACAATTTAAGAGACACTGGGGTAATTAAAACTGTACTTCTGCAATTTTATGTGCTTCCTTTCAAGTTTCTTCACTTCTTCTGAGAATAAATAAGGAACATGGATCCAAATCATCTTTCACAAATTAGAATGAAGGTGATGTATACACACAAAACATCAGGCCTGAGAGGTTAGATATCTATTTTCTTTTCTTTTACCAATTAAAGCCATTTTCAGATTCTTTTGAAACTGCAATCCTTTCCAGTGTACCAAGAGAACAGTTTGCTCTCAAACCAGCAAAAATGGCTTGATTCTTCGAAGGTGATTAAATAGCTTGATCTAGCAAAAAGAATGAATATTTCTAGTTTACTCATCATGATTTCTGAACCACTCCTGATTTTGCAAACTGCATGCTTGGCAGTGAGATAAAAGAAATCCACTGTACTCAGCAATCATTATTATTTATGATCTCTTAGGAGTCCTAGTCATGAACCAGGTCTCACTTTGCTGTTCATAAGATAAGCACCTGTGTCGACTACAAATGACCAATTAAAGAATATTTGATTTTTATGTGTACCTTTCAATGACAAAGAAGGTCTAAGGATAACTCCTTTGTTTAACAACGGTAGAATCATAAAATCATAGTATCACCAGGTTGGAAAAGACCCACCGGATCATCGAGTCCAACCATTCCTATCAATCACTAAACCATGCCCCTCAACGCCTCATCCACCTGTCCTTTAAACACTTCCAGGGAAGGTGACTCAATCACCTGCCTGGGCAGCCTGTTCCAGTGCCCAAGGACCCTTTCCATGAAAAATTTTTTCCTAATGTAATACCAGGAAGATGCATGAAGTGGAGGGACCAAGCTCCAAATCCAGCTCCCAATACCAAAAATCCATTGAATATAAAGTCCTCACATTGAGGACGTATCAGATATTAAACAGATAAGAACAGATACTACATAAAGATATGCTGCTACCATGCAGCCAGTGTTCTGTGTCCCAGACGGAAGTTACACAAAATAGTAGAAACTGTTTAAGAGGAGGAGATCCTGCTTCCTCTGCCTCCTCCAGCACTTACGTGCCATGTCTGTTCTCTCAGCCTTGGACTCTGGCTATCTCCCATACTGCATAAATTCACCAGAGTGACAGGAAAGTTTTCAGTTCACTAATAGACTTACTTTCTCTCACTCTAGGTAACTGAATTGGCATTACAAGAGGCTGATGAGTGCTAGACCTGGCAAAACGTGGATGGAAGAGGCCTGCAGCCAGGAGCTGGGCGTGGGAGATGGTGCTGCCTGTGGAAACTTTCTCCATTTCCCCTGTCCAAAGAGGATAACTGCACTCACAGCCTCTTCTCAGCTTCCATGTACAAGAGTCCAAATGCATCAAATTAAACAGGTGTTGCAAAGCAACAGAGAACACATGGCAATGTTGCACTTCCTGGTAAAAAAATAGACCTTTTTTAGCACAAGGCAGTCAAGTATTACTATTCCTGCTGGGATGCTTACAACCATATTTAAGTGGCCAAGTAAAACAAAACAATTGACCCATTTCTTTCCATCTGTGAAAGAAATGCTCAGTCTGTCCTTCACATTTCCTAGCTACTCATCTGAGGATATGTTTTAATATTGCTTATGTCCGATATTTTTAAATGTGAGAAATGTTGAATGTCAATCAGTACTTGTTAATTTAATTGGAAGAGTGGCAGAGATTTAAACAAATAGACATAGAAACTTATTTTCATTAGAATAATGCCTTCATGTCTGTCTCCTTTTATTTTATAACTGGGCCAAACCTTAAAAATATTAAACGTGATAAGTCTTTTAAATAATCTATATTCAACCCTGCCATATTACTATTAAATCAAGAAAATGTCTTTTTATTTGCTTCTAGTGATCATGGAAGACATTCTAAATACTTTGCTTTATTTAAAGGTAGTGAAAGGTGTTTAAAATAGTCAAGAAAGAAAATGAATGATTCTTGGAAGAAATATAGGAGCACAATCAAATGAATATTTTCTAAAAGAAAAATATATTTCCAAGAGTTTTTCTTTGTTACCTTTGTATTTGTGAGGTCAGGCTGCTCCATTCTTCATTTCATTCAATGGGAATCCCTGTTTGTTTGGCCAAGATCAAAACAGTTTATTCCTAGCTATTGTTCACTTTCTGCTCTAAAACAGAATGAGATAACAGAAGTCTAAAACCATGTCTAAAAATCATTTTTACATAGTCCAAATGAGTCCTATTTCCTAACTCACACTATACCTGAAGGACATTCAGATTCTCAGAGACGTCAAATTCACGTAGTTGGTTGCTTCAAAAATTAATGATAAAGAAATGTAAGAATGTAACTGGCGCGTTTTTTACCTATCAGGTTTCTGATGCTGGGAAGCAAACTGGAGGTGAGTAGCTTTTGGTGAATGCGTATACTGCTAGTGCCTTCATTAATCTGATCCTGAAAATAACTGATCCAGCACACCTGCTCTAACTAGAGTTGGACTACGGTCAGGATGGGACTGAGTGCCTGTGGGTGAAAAGCAGAGGAGCCCATGGGCAGGAAGGTATTGTGATGGGAGTCTGCTATAGACCACCCAGCCAAGAAGAAGCAGCTGATGAGCTCTTCTACAAACAACTGAGTGTAGTCTCAAAATCGCTACCTCTAGCCCTTGTGGGAGACTTCAATTTCCCAGATATAGGCTGGGAGTATAATACAGCAGAAAGGAAGCAGTCCCGGAGGTTCCTGGAGTGTGTGGAAGACAATTTCCTCACACAGCTGGTGAGCGAACCGACAAGGGACGGTGCCCTCCTGGACCTGCTGTTTGTAAACAGAGAAGGACCGGTGGGGGATGTGAAGGTTGGAGGACGCTTAGGGCAAAGGGATCATGAGATGATAGAGTTCTCAGTGCGGGGTAAAATGAAGAAGGAGGTTGGCAGAACAGTCGCCCTCAACTTTCAGAGAGCAGACTTTGGACTGTTCAGAAGGCTGGTTGGAAAAGTCCCATGGGAGGCGCTCCCTGAGGACAAAGGTGTCCACGAGGGCTGGGCGCTCTTCAAGAAGGAACTCCTAGCAGCTCAGGAGAAAGCCGTCCCCAAGTTCCAGAAAAGTAGCCGGCGGGGTAAGAAACCAGCATGGTTGAGTAGGGAGGTCCTAAGAGACATCAATAGGAAGAGGAGGGTCTACGACCTCTGGAGGAAGGGGCAGGCATCCTGGGTGGACTATAGGGAGGAAGTGAGAACGTGCAGGGAAAAAATCAGGAGGGCTAAGGCCCAACTAGAAATGCGATTGGCCAAGACTGTGAAAGACAACAAGAAGTCTTTCTACAAATACATCAACAGTAAAAGAAGGGCTAGGGAGAATCTCCAGTCCCTAGTAAATGCAGAGGGAGCAAGAGTAACAGGGGATGAAGACAAGGCTGAAGTACTCAATGCCTACTTTGCCTCAGTCTTTGACATTAAGGAAAATTGTCCCCTCTGTGCACAACACCAGGGGTTGGAAGAGAAGTATGAGGTTCCCAAGGTCCAAGAGGAGGTGGTTAGAAACTTGCTTGCCCAGCTAGATGCCCACAAGTCTATGGGGCCAGATGGAGTCCACCCAAGAGTTTTGAGGGAACTGGCGGATTTGCTGGCCAAATCCCTTTCCATCATCTTCCAACAGTCCTGGATGACTGGGGAGGTTCCGCTGGACTGGAAGCTGGCTGATGTCGTGCCCATCTACAAGAAGGATCGCAGGGAGGATCCAGGGAACTACAGGCCTGTCAGTCTGGCCTCGGTACCAGGGAAAGTCATGGAGCGGGTGATCTTGAGTGCTATCAAGAAGCACTTGCAAGAGAACCGGGTGATCAGGCCCAGTCAACATGGGTTCATGAAAGGCAGGTCTTGCCAGAGTAATCTGATCACCTTCTATAACCAAGTGACTAGACTCTTGGATGAGGGAAAGGCTGTGGATGTGGTCTTCCTAGACTTTAGTAAAGCCTTTGATATAGTTTCTCACAGCATTCTCTTCAGAAACTGTCGGCCTCTGGCCTGGACAGGCACACACTCTCCTGGGTGAAAAACTGGTTGAATGACCGGGCCCAGACAGTGGTAGGAAATGGTGTTAACTCCAGCTGGAGGCCAGTGACAAGTGGGGTTCCCCAGGGCTCAGTCCTGGGTCCAGTCCTGTTCAATGTCTTTATCAATGACCTGGATGAAAGCATTGAGTCCTCCCTTAGCAAGTTTGCAGATGACACCAAGCTGGGTGGAAGTGTGGATCTGCTGGAGTGTCGGGAGGCTCTGCAAAGGGACCTGAACAGGCTGGACTGCTGGGCTGAGACCAACGGCATGAGGTTTAACAAGGCCAAATGCCGGGTCCTGCACTTGGGGCACAACAACCCTAAGCAGAGGTACAAACTAGGAGAAGTCTGGCTAGAAAGCTGCCAGGAGGAGAAGGACCTGGGGGTGTTGGTTGACAGTGACTGAACATGAGCCAGCAGTGTGCCCAGATGGCCAAGAAGGCCAATGGCATCTTGGCTTGTATCAGAAACGGTGTGACCAGCAGGTCCAGGGAGGTTATTCTCCCTCTGTACTCGGCATTGGTGAGACCGCACCTTGAGTACTGTGTTCAGTTCTGGGCCCCTCACCACAAGAAGGATGTTGAGGCTCTGGAGCGAGTCCAGAGAAGAGCGACAAAACTGATGAAGAGGCTGGAGAACAGGCCTTATGAGGAGCGGCTGAGAGAGCTGGGGTTGTTTAGCCTGGAGAAGAGGAGGCTGAGAGGAGACCTTCTGACTCTCTACAGCTACCTGAAGGGAGGCTGTGGAGAGGAGGTTGCTGGCCTCTTCTCCCAAGTGACAGGGGACAGAACGAGAGGGAATGGCCTCAAGCTCCGCCAGGGGAGATTTAGGCTTGAGATTAGGAGAAAGTTCTTCACGGAGAGGGTGGTTAGGCATTGGAACAGGATGCCCAGGGAGGTGGTTGACTCACCGTCCCTGGAGGTGTTTAAGGTGAGGGTGGATGAGGTACTCAGGGGCATGGTTTAGGGATTGGTGGGAATGGTTGGACTCGATGATCCAGTGGGTCTCTTCCAACCTGGTTATTCTGTGATTCTGTGATTCTGTGATTCTGTGAACTGGGGGAATTGGCTGTAACTCTGTAGGACAGGAGATTTTAATTCTCCTGCTTCCTGCAGAAAATTCAGGAAAATTGCTTTACATCCTCAGACTGGAAAGTAACATCTATGGCCCAGCCAGCTGGCCTGAAACTGCAGGAGTATTCTGCACCCATGGAGGTGCCTGATACCCAGGGTTGTGGCTGGCCCCATCTGCTCCCTGCCTGCCCAGGGAGGAACACCTCCAGCCCCAAGGAAGCAGCCTGGTGCTTTCGGTGCGGCTGCTAGAGATGGAATAAATTGCTGTAGTGACAGACATAAAGAGAAACAAGCAACAAGGGAGATGGAAAAGGGTGAATTTTTGCAGGGTTTTTCATCTGCTGTGTTCCGGATACATTACAGTTTGATTAGCTTTAATATGCACATTGATATTTATCAGATAAACATAGGAGACCACAAGACAGATTTGTTGTGGTAGGTGTTCAGAGTCAGGTAAACCCAGGTGAAATCTTCTTTTATAACTTATCTGAACATACAACTCCAAAAACCACCCCGAATTGTTACATGGTAACCTATCACAGGTTTGGGATATCTGGGAGTGGAGCTGATGAATTGTCTATGAAGGGCCTCTAGAGGCGCTAAGGTGCCTTGGTTGCTCCCTAGACACGAAAGGGGTCAGCCAGGAAGGTCGCAGCAGCAGCCACGTGTCTGGGGACCCTGGTGGCGCCAGAACACCAGGGGAGAGCAGCGATCCCAGCTCCCCTGGTGTTGCCAACATCCATCCCTGCCTACCAGCATATCATCACAGATCAACATCTCCAGCACCACCACCCCCAGTAGTGACATACTCTCTAGCACTGAAATCTGGTTTCTAGGCTTTTTTTTTTTTTATTCTTTCCCTTCTTCTCTCAAGACACTCTTGGTGGCACATGCAGCTGCTCCAGGGGATATGAGTTCTGGGGCAAGGATATTTGTGGGGGTATGCATCAGCATGTGAAGCGAGATGCTGAGCAGCAGCTGATGCCAAGGGGACCGTACCTGCCCTGGTGTCCAGAGTGGTTTCCACCACCAAAGCGCTGTCACTTGGACGGCCCCAAGGGTAGGGCACAACCCCCTGACCTCCAGTGGTGGGGAACTGCCCTGAAGGGGCCCTCATCCAGCCTCTTCTGCAAGGCAGACCGGAGGAAGGACATGATTAGCCTGATGTTTTGAAGGGCTTTGCACTGAGCCTTGTCTCTGCTGGAGGGGATACTGTTGTTGTGTGCAAGACAAAGATGTTGCAGCCCCTGTCATGTGTGTCCATTCCTCCACCAGCTCTCAGGGTCTGTCTTTCTGTCAG
The DNA here is from genome assembly GCA_033459285.1 of Clamator glandarius. Classification (NCBI taxonomy): domain Eukaryota; kingdom Metazoa; phylum Chordata; class Aves; order Cuculiformes; family Cuculidae; genus Clamator; species Clamator glandarius. The sequence continues at coordinate 36,757 of JAUNZM010000084.1, read as the reverse complement.
GTGCTCTGTGCTGCCTTCTTCATGGGCCTGTGTCTGCGAGTCCTGTAGAGACTTGTCTGCCGGGGCTGCCCCACCAAAAGACTGTTTCTTTTGGAGAAGAGGACAGGGAAGTCTCCCTCCTGCCACTGCCTGCTCTGCTGACGGCTGATGGTGACTCAGCCCTGGGAGTGGCTTTGTGTCCTTTGGGGATCGCTGGCTCAGATCTGTAATCTGAATTGCAACAGTGCCATTTCTGTTGACCTTTGGAAGCACAGAGTAGTTTTCAGAATTCAGAGGTACAAAACTTTAATAGCAGTCATGAATTATTCTGCTGCAGTGGATATACAAGCATACGGTTAGTTTCTGAATGAAAATGTGATATAATTCTCTGTTTATACAGCCTCTCCAAACTTTTAAATACCACTACATTCTTTCTTCCTGTATCAATTACCTCAAATGACACACTTGATGATTCAAAACACAGTCTTTTAGAAAGATATTTGTGCTAATGCATATCTCCTTAGAAACTCCATAAGACATGGAGCTAAATAAATATGCTTTTAACAGAAAGATTTTTATCAAGGTAAACTCACCACCTCTTCAGGTTTATCAGATAGTATTATTTAACTATCATGCTCCTAGAATTAATGTTGCAAAACAAATTGAAATGTAGGAAATTTATCAATAGTTTAACAGTCCCATCTTTTTCCTTCAGTCAACTGATTTTTAATGCTGTTGAAAAGTAGAAAAAAGTATTGAAGAATCATACTATTTTTCCAAGAGGTTCATTTTCCATTGCTGCTTGGATAACACACTTCAGACTAAGAAATGCTTGTCTACAGTCTGGGAGGTTTTGCCAGCAGATACAGTGAAACCAGTATAATTCTTCTGACAGGGTATAGGAGAGAATGTGATGCAGTACCCTGTGGGTTGCCTTTTCTCTGTATTTTACACCTGGTATAAGGTATAGCACAGCTCCATAACATCTGGCAAAGTACTCAGGCAAAATTCCAAGAAATCCATCTGTTCCCATTCTTTTTAGTGCCATTTATCTTTCTTAATATGTCTTGCTGCTAGTAATATGAATTCTATATTGATCAGTGGAACTATCTCATATATAGCGAGAGAGTGAGAAGCACTTTTCTGTTTTCAGAATGACAGCATCAGGGAAGTCAATCAGAATTTTCAGAGTAAGATTTAACCATCACCTAACTCAGCACAGGCTGTAGCATGTGTCTGGAAGGCTAAAAATGTCCCACACGTAGGACAGCCATTGTTACAGAAAATTTGCCTCATGCTTTTGCAATGTGATTGCGTTTCAGGACATTAGTGAGGCACAGAAAACATTCTAGCTCCAAGGCTTATGGTAGGATGATCAATTTGCCTGCTGACTTCAAGCAATCTGAGATATGGCAATATTTTGCTGTGTGGCCAATGTAAGATTTAAAAGGACAGTTTGGCAGAACATGAAATTGTACAATGTGTAAAGGAATAATTGTTTTAGAAAATTTTGACATCTGTGTGTCTCAGGAGGAAGTAAATGCATTAATGTTTTTCTTGAGCTAGAATTATCTAGAAATTGTACTTAAAAAGTGGAAGTATTAATCTGCAAGATTCTCAGTGTATGGAGCAGATGTTAAAAGATCATAACCTGGCATGGGCTGTCACAGCAATAGCTCTGACTAGGCTCATACAAGGGCTGGAAACAAGGACTGTAATCACAAAAGACCAAGGTCGAGAAGAAAAGCCAAACCAAAGGCAAAGCAGGAGCATGCGCGGCATCCAGTTTAGCTGCAAGTAATCTTATCAGTTTTACACTGCAAGGCAAGTCCTGAGAGAAGCTTGTGGGGCAGGCATGAAAAAAGCTGAAGGCAGATTTCTGCAGCAGTCACAGCTGACTAGCTTGGAGCCTAATTATGGACCTAGCAAAGCGGCTGTGATATTTATAGTCCTGGTGCAAAGTAGTATACTGAGTAAGACAGCAACAGTTGAACTAGTGTGGATACCTATCAGTTGTTTAGGCTTAATGGGCAGCCTTTATTTCTTACGCAGTTTGGTCAAGTTATCAAGATCTGAGAAATCAGCTTCTGCCAGAGTGTTCTAAGCTGTTTAACGGTCCATGCAGAGCATAATTGTGACAGACAGTAAGTTCATTCATAGCAGTTGTTGTTTTCTGCCAGAATGAGATTATAGGTGTACTTCTAGGAAGACTAAATACCTGATGAGGAGTTTTATATTACCTGTACAGATTAATTTTTTTCTCTATTGTCAAGTGGCTGCTGTGCTGTAAGCCTGCCTGCTGATATTATGATCAATAGTGCACTCTTGACAGTTTAGTCTTCTGCACTGAAAGATGCAAGATCTCTGTATGTACTAAAGATCAGTCTTTCCTGAGTTTTACAGTGTAACATATTTAGTAAACACTACTGCAAAGTATGTTTCATTTTTGACTGCTATCAAGCATTATGTGATAACAAAAGTAAATGTCCAAGTTCAAAAAAAAGCACATACAAATATCATTTTAAGAAGAAGGTGGGGAAAGGATTTTGGAGAAAATAAGCTGTCTGTATTCATGAAACAGCCACTTCTGCATCCTATCTACTCAAGTTCCTTTTTTACTGTATCCAGAGATGCTTCCAAGGACTCATCTCCTGCTCTCAACATCATTTGCATTTACAACTTTAACATTCTCTCCCCATTTTAAGGACATCTCTCAGTTCAGATCTAATCACTGTCCATTATTACTAACAGGAAAGTACTAAGGTGCCAATTTAATAGGTCAGTGATGAATACTAAAAAAGCATTACCTCAACAGGAATGTTCAGGCTTATATTTTTGCACTTAAACCTGGTAAATTGGGTGTCTTTAATTGCTCTTTAGTTGGTATAGACCCTTTCCTACTGTACTTCTGTGTTCTCCTGCCTCTCATTCCAACAAAACCACCACCCTACTTATTATACAATGTGGATATCAGTGTTCTAAAGAAACAGATTTTTCCCTAAAGCACACAACAGCATAAAAGTGAGGTGGAGTAGGCATTATTCCCAGAAAGATATGCTGTGATTTGACAGCCAGACTTTCAGCCAGGCTTTGTCCTGTGAAGCAGAATTCAAACATTGGACCAGTGAAGTTTCTTTCACAGGCATAGCTGTATTATTGTCTTTCTGGAGGAGAATTGTTTAAACGTTGATATTCTTTGTCTTCTTAGGCACCACATACATGCAAATATACTAACAGATTCCTTACCTTATTTAAGGAACTGGTTTATGCTGACTCGTAAATGCAGGATAATTATTTAAAGAACTGTATGCACACAGACAGATTGTGTTAGAAGAAGCCAAATGCCATTGATAAGTCTGTGGTAATGGCCAGGCTGATGGTAACAGTAGGAAATATCATTTAGATTCCAAAATCTTTAATTCTGCTGAGACTTCAAACAAGTGTACCTACTATGATAGGTAAATAGACCAGTTTGGATTTTTTTGTTTTAATCATAGACAAGCTGTAAGATTACACATTTAAAGTAATTCACTGCAGAAATGTAACATAACTGACATTTAGTCTTATTGAGCAAAGATAGGTCCGGACTAACCATGATGCAGAAAACAACCTCACAGTAATAATAAAATAATAATTTTAAAAAACTACTGATAATCTTATAGTTCACATTTTGTTTTCAACTTGTTGATCTTCCTTTTTCTTCTGCAACACTTGCCATTATGAACATTAAAAACATGTAATTGTAAGCCTAGTCTCAACTGTATTTGAACTAGCTTTCCAATTGCTGCATCACTAATGCAGTACACATTCTTCCACTGACTGTATCTTACCTTTGCTAACACTCAAAAAGAAAAATATACAAATTTTCTAGAGGCATGTGAAATATTTTCTATAACTCAAGAATGATTTTCTTTTACAAGACTAAAAATGCATCTATTCCTGAAGTGTTGTTAAGTGAAAAATAATATTTCACTTAGAACATAGTACAAGAATAACACGACTTCTGCTTTATTTATCTAGATTTTGAATGACAATGAAGTCTTCCATTATAAAAAAGGAATCAGGAAGAGATGATGAAATCCACTATCTTCTATTTACAGGAAATGTACAGTCATTTTTTCAGAACTTGGGAGTAATCAAACAATTGAAAATTGCTTTGGTCACAGCTCTATTACACCGGTTGTCAATCCTGACTCAAAGGTTTTCTATTTAATTTTTTTTCTTCCTTTGAAGAAAGACTAATAGTTTTGTGGCTTTTTATTCACTTAGGTACTAAAAGGAGAATACGTGAGGCAGCATAAGGCTTTACATAGATTGGTGGATACTACTTAATGCTGTATTTTGACCAGTTATTATTTTTCAGCTATATATATATCTATATTTGATACAAAGAGTTTTAAAGCATATTTAAGTCAACAAATTAAAGGTGACTGCTCTGTAGACTTAATTTTGTTAGGGTTCTATCTAGCCCCTCACAACAGGCAGCAGTAATACAATGTCAGAATTCTATTGACATATCACTTTGAAAAGAGTAAAAGAAAAGCTTTCCTACAATTTGTCAGATTTCTCTCTTTGTATTGCAAGTTGGATAGTTTCAGAACAACTATTGCACATATCTTTTCAGACACCAGGTCTAGTGTTAACGTTAGGAACAGCCCTTTCAACTCCTAGGTGAAGACAGAAAAAAAATCTTTTTCTATTTCTTCTACCAAAATTTTTTAAAATACATTATGTAGTTTTGCTCAGTTTCACTAAGTTCTACACTTCCTGTATAGTCAGCCAAATTAATTCTAAACTGCAGAAATGTAAAAACCTTGTGTGATCAGAACAACTATGTTGTCCAGTATGATACTCAGCTCCCTTGATATTATCCTGGATGATTTGCAATATATTGTATTTCTGTCAAAGAAATAATACACCTCCAGAAATATAATGCTATGTTCATTATGACAGTTTGAACTGACAAGCCACATTGTTTTCTTCTTTGGCCCTGGAAAAATTAGGCTTAAGCTTAAGCTGCCTAGAGAGTATCTTAGCTCCGTAGAAGTAGAATATATTAGAAGAACCGAATTACTGATAGCTTTTAAGTAGTCACTAGTAATCAAACAATCCAAGACCTAGTAATGAATTAGTCTTGCATGTTTGACTGTTACACACAATCAAGAAACACTCAGAATTCAGGTCACTGCATCCCTGGGTTAAAACCACAAATAAATTTATCTTTATTTGCCAGTTAAACTGCTTTCCAATTAAATGTGTTGTTTAGCATTCAGCTTAAACTAATACAAACTTATGTTCTCTTGCTTATGCCAGCACCAGTATCTCCGCAATCAAAGAGGCAGTTAGATTCAGGAACCTCACTGGCTCAAAACAAATTATTTTTTGTTTCCTTAGGCATCATCTTCATTGGTTGCTTGATAGCACTGACCATGCACCATGACGATCTCTAATGCCGCACCACAAGGTGGGTGATACGAAGTCAGGAATGGGGCAACCAGTAAGATTGACTCTGTTAGTATTAATGACAGCTTAGGTAAAATTAAACTGTACAGTTGAAGGCCTGACTTCCTACCCTGTGTTTGCTGTGATTCAGTTAACTTTAATTATCACTCTTAGCACTCTCTTGAAATTACCTAAAGGTAGAAAGGCCACACCTTAAATATCAGCTAAAATATTGGTTAGCATTAGCACTGGCAGAAATAAAATATACAAAAAGAAAACAGGATGTCTTAAAAAAAAAAAGGAAAAGAGAATTATTCTGTCAAGAAGCATATTATCTAGCCAATGTCTTGGCTTAATTGTGAAATCAGTTCTAGAATAAACCTATACTTTTTCATTTAAGAAACTTTTTTGAGGCACCATCCCTAAAAATTCTCATGTTATGACAGTAAAAAGGGAAGTTCTTCCTGGCAGGTGATAAGAACTTCAAAACAAATACATTATCATTCCAGATTCACTTCTCTCCTTAGTCCTAAACTTAACAAAGATTTACCAAATGCCAAAACTCTCTCCAGGGAAGACTCTTGCTGTATTATTAAGTAAAAGATGGTGTCAGATAATTTATGGTTTCAAAAATCAGAAATCACTTGATTTTTGAAGTACAAAGCAATTTTCAAATGTTTCCCATCTAGTTTACTGTTTATGTTACTGAAGAAACAGTTTAAATCTGCTTTAAATCTTAACAAAGTTCTTGATTTAAAACTGAAGTAAAATTCCAATATTGCCTCTAGCTCTATGTTCCATAAAATACACAGATTAAGTAAATAGTCTGCTATGTAAATTATATTTAATAAAACATGCTAAGATAAGAAAAAATATGCCAATTATTTATATTGGCATTGTGATTTAGAAAATTACAGTATCATATATTTTCATCAAGTTACATGTCCACTTTCTTGGCAGCAAGAATTTCATCAATGGCAAAGAAGTGGGAGTTTTCAGTTTGTAAGGCATCTCTAAGTTGTGCATCGAATACAAACCAATATCCACAGTTCGTAATATTCACAATTTTAATGTAATCAGAAGCATAATAATACTCCACAGGGCTCCATAGTTCAGACTCAGTGTTTTGCTGTACAGTTTAAATGTATAACTGTGAATATTCTCTTAATGGTTATTCACAAATCTATCACAAACCATGAATCCCTTCCCAACTAGTCTTATTAAATCTTGTAAGTGTTCTAAAACTTGTTGAAGGTACATTCTCTCACTATTCATGTACAGTTAAATTTTTTCTTATGCAGATGACATAATATAAAAATAAAGCTTCACCTGAAGGGCTGCAAGATTTTTTTTAGGTTTCCTGAAAGCACAGCAGGCATGAACTACTAGAACCACCTAGAATTTTCTAGCACTTGTCTGATCTTTAGTCTTATTTGCCAGTATACACTGAGCAGAGTCTTCAAGACCACTACAACACAAGACAACTGATTTCCCTTCTGAAAAGCAGATCTTTGTCCTAATAATTACAAAGGCGAAGATTCATACCTGCAGCATGACTTCAATGAAGTGACTTTTGTTGACCTGAGTGATTTCCTTCCATGAGGATTAGTATGACTGGCAAATTAAATCCAGTTCTTACAAATGTAAGAATAAAATGATACAATATGAATTTTGCAGACCAGACACCTGTATTTCCTGTTGTCACCACAGAAAATGCCAATTGTGACTTGTATCTTGCTGACTCTGTGCAATGTGGTCATGGAGCAGACATAGTCATGTTGACAAATGTGAATGTGTATGATGCAGTTAGCATGCCTTGAAGAAAAAGCTATAGAAGTCAACCATCTCCCTGCTGCCTCCAGCAGAGAGGAGACTGGAAGATAATTTCCTTCCTATGATTCACACATTTTTTCTCACAGCAGAAAGAAAGAGAGGTGAAAGAGCTAAGGAGCTAATTAATCATTGACTGAAGAAATGCAGTATCACCAACACTAAAGCCAAGATACAATGTCAGGATGTTATCTTAACTAGATAGAGATTCCTGATTACTGACATTCGATAATGAACAGTTTGAGGGCCACTAGTGTTGAGGATAGTTGCAGTACTTGATAGCATGCACTTCTATTAGGACTTCAATATTCTACGTTGTGATAGTAGAGGGTCTACACTTTTTATTGAATCTTTACATGACAGAGAACAATATTTTCTCAAAAATGCCACTAGTGTTCCTTATTTAATGAGGAGAAATAAAATTCTGTAATAAGAAGGCTCATGTGTCCTCTCTCATCTAGAACTTTTAAAAGCACAAGCAAACATCAATCAAACACATCAGAAAAACAATCATCACAAAGACATTATGGTCTTACAGAACTAATACAAACAGGCAATAAGGTGGAAGGCAGACATCTGATTAATGTCGTTCTGATGGAGAAGTTTCACAGTTAACTTATCTCCTATTTAAACATATAAGGTTTTCTCAGAGAAAAGATAAGCTAATAAATGCCATTACTGTGGAAAATGTTGCTTGTCTGTTATTATATTGTAGCAAATCATAGAAGAAAGAGCAAAATTATAGGAAACTCAAACTTATTTGTTCTGCTGCCAACAGAATAACCTCTCTTTGCCCACCTACCTCTCATTCTCTTTCAAACTAAAACTCTAAAATGCTGTAAGTGTAGGACACCATGTCACAAAATTCTTCCGTTGTGTGTCTCCAGGAGGAATTGTTGCACCATCCTCACCAGACCTATATAAATAATCCTAAAAATATTTCTTTTTCTTTCTAAATGTTGATGTGAAATAGTAGAATAATGCAACCAAGGATTATGCATCCCTTCAATGTAGGTCAGGTACAGCAAGGGTCATGTAAGCTTGTTACAACACATTACAACATGTTAGAGCATGTAAAAAATTCCCTTTTTTCTTCTATTTTTTTTATGCTAACATTTCAAGATCCTGCAGAGTCCTTGCACGAGGATATTGCTGTCCAGTAGCACCTATGAAGCTGTCTACCTCTTTGCTGACAGAGTTGGATATGTGGGAAATCAGTATAAAGACGAAAACGGGCTAATGAGAGGAAGTTGCAAGGTACTGGACAAGGTAATGGGCATTCTTGCTTTGTCATCTTGCTAATGTTCTTTTTTTTCTACAATATTGTACTTAAAGTGTCCAGTACCACATACACAAATGCACACAAACACTTAGTGCAAAAGTTTCTATTCAAACCTCAACCAGCTAAGCAACTTCAGTCTGCCACTATCTCTTTCAACTCCAAACAGCCCTGACCAGTAGCAAGGGACTGTGGAAATCACTCCCCTTCTGTAGGGGGTGCTGAGGCAGGTAGAGGCATGCTGTCCGTACCTTTGATATTGTAATAGAGTTCATTTGTTAAGTTAGAATTAATCTTTAGCATAGTTGTGAGATACATGTGTGAGCAGCATAAAAGTTAGTGATTTTAGGGGTGTTTCTTAGGGAAGGTGAGGAAGGCAAAAAGGAATAGTTTGGTCTGAAGAAATGTGACTAGTGAAATCTGTACTCCTGTGAAGTTTGTTACTTTTTGCCCATTGTTGTATGTCTTCTTTTAATAACCTATGGGCTTTTTGGAGTTGGGCTGCCTGCATACCATTTTTTGGTTGCTTTGTATAGAGCCGCACACATTAAGGAAAATTTTTTACAATCTTCTTGCCGGTAATCAACTGCATCAATCAAGAAAAGAAGGCATTTCTGAAAAGGTGAAGTTGATTTGTAATATTCTTTTCACAATGTACTTTTCAATTGAAGTGAAAAGAGATCAAAGGAAAAAACCAAGAACCAGAATATCATCTGAAATACACCATACTTTTTTCCTGCAGTTGTGAAGCTTTATTTTCAAACAGCAGTAAGCAACAATAGACATATGCAAATTTTGTCCCATATTGTCAACATTATTCCAAAAAAAGTAAATCGTAAATATGTGCCGTGATTTAATTAGTCTGTATACCAGTTGTTAGAACACCTGACATATTCTTAGGGACGTTTGCATTTGAAGTTACAGTGAATTATCTCTTCAAATAAAGACTTAGAACTTCCGTAGAATTGAACAGTAGTTTTCTATAAAGGTGGGTCTTGAAAAAACATTTTCCAATATATTTACATACACTCCAAGCATTGCTTCAGAAGCACCAGCAAAATACTCATTACCAAATTTTCTTCTGGATCATCTGACTACTTAGGCCATTACTGCATAATGTGAGAGAGAGCTGTGGATGTGCTTACAGCACAAGGTTTAAAACTTCTGGATTCAAATCATGCATAAGAGCATTAGTAAGGTTCCACAATAATTAGCTTTTTCACCCTGAGTACAAGTTCAAAAAGAATGAAACATATCTCTAAGACATTTAATCTTTACATAAGCTAAGATTACTCTGATATTTGACCCATTTTTTGTACTTTAGAGGCTAATTCAGACAGTCAAGGTTCTATTTTAAACAAATTTATCACAGAAAAACATAACCAAAGCTTGGTTTGCATTTATTGTTAATACTAGACTTACAATGATAAAATAGACTTATGTTAGGTATATAGTACCAATTTTACACTTGTAACTGGCCATTCTAAGAAGTACAACATTTGCTGCTCTGATGAACATTTTTGTTGCTGTTTAGTTTTTAATATTAATTAAATATTAATTAAAAATCTAAATTGATATTTCTACGCGACTTCTTACAACATGTCTGAGACCCTTTACTTTGAAGTAACTAATGCAGAAATTTATCTCCACACAGTAGTTGTTGCTTTATTCCCGTTAAACTATATTCATGATTAAAGATCTGCAATTCCCAGAATGGTTTCCTAGTTGTGGGTAATTCTGAGAATAATGATAAAACTATATTCTCTATCTTTCATTAATACTATTTTCCTATTATGCTTTCTAGAGTTGTTATTCAGTACATTTAGGATACTTGGAGATAAAGAAAACAGACCATGTCTCTTTTGGAGGTGTAAGTCTAGTATTATACAATGGCTCTGATCACTGCTTTTCTTAAGAACTGTGTGACACTAAAACAGACACCCAAAGGCTCACTTCTGTAATGTTTAGATTTTCTTTCCTTAGCTCAGCCTAAACTTTACTCCTCAAGGTAGCGCTGCATCGTTTACAATAAAGGTTCTCTCTCTGTGCTCCACCTTCGCTTTGTGTTGAATACTGAAAGAATCACCATTTATTTTGAGAATAAAATATATGTGTAGCACATACATTGCTCATATTTTCTTGTGTTTCTATTCTATTTTAAAGAATATCCGTATGATTAAAGACATGACTGAGGACACAAAATAAAAACAGGGGTCCAATAGCATTCAGTAAAGAAAGAAGACATTCTTTCACTTTGTAAAAATAGTGATACATGTGTAATGTTTATTCATCATGAATAAACAGGCTTGTCCAAAACCAATTTTTTTTTTGTTTTATTACTTAAAAAATTCAGTTTCAGTGTTCCTTTTAATGGAATGGCATATTATTATTCTGCAATAACTTCAGCAAGTTTTCATGTGGTTTACACACATTCAGCCAGGCTTAACAATATGCAGCTTGTCATGGCTTACTTTCAGATCGTCAATTGTAACTCTGTGATTTTTGTCATGCCCTGCTCATTAAGTTAACATTTGTTGTAGAGTTATTTTGACTCAGCCCACCTAGAATTAAGGCAGAACTGTTCAGTTCAAGTAAAAAAAGAGTTTTGTTGCTGTTAGTGGGCAAACTGGCCACGCATTAGGGAAAACTAATCGCTCAAGGCAAATATCCAGGCTAAGACATGTAGTTCATGATAAAAACTTCAAAAAGGGTGTCACACAGCACTTGGTGAGAGGTATCATTTAGTTCTAATCTAACCTGTAAGAACAGTCAACACTGTTGTTTGTAGACAACCAACCATGGATTTGAAAGACAGTCAAGGACCTTAATGGACATGCATTTGGCATTGTTCTATTCTGTGTTTTTGCACTTCAGTGCAATCTACAACAGTTTAATACGATGATCAAGTTACTTAGCCTATCAGGATAAAAGAACACAAGTAATCAATTGCCAGCCTCTACATTAACTTTCTGCGTAGATATAGTTTCAATATTAATTGTTTTTAGGATTCTGCCTTTGTCAAATGCAGTTTAGTGCATCCACAGGTTGAAAAGTTATTGAAGCGGTAAAAGGAAAACTAAATGTACATTCAGACAAGTGAAGTTTCTTAAGAAAATTAAACTAAGATTTTTTTTCCATTCCTATGTCCATTTGTATGAAATATAAATTCTTAGAATATATATGCTTAACACTGGTGGAAAAAAGCATTGATAGACAAGAAGGATCTCAGATCTTGAGGACAGATTACAGTAAAGGAGAATTCTCAGTTATGCACTGGTATCTGTGCATCAAAATGCAATATCCATAAACACTACACCTTCCAGGTTGCCCCCTTTATAGTATCATGCATGTATGCATGTCCTGCTATTACCTCAGTTGCTTTTGTATTATTAAGAAACACTCATAAAAAGCTTAGTATACAAGGGAAACTCTGAAGAAAAAAAATTTCTGAACCACAACGATTTTCAAATATATAATAATACTACTAAGTTCTATTACCAGTAAGAAATATCTTATGCAAATTAAAAATGTTCTAGCCCCTTGTACCATACTCAGAAATATAACCACCCATCCAACATAATATGATATGGATTTAAGAAACTGCCGTTTCATACATTGTGAGTTGCTGTAAAGGTTGGAAAGAATGATAGAATGATAGAATCCTTCAGGTTGGGAAAAATCTTTAAGATCATCAACTCCAACATCGTTAGCAACTTCTTCTCTTCTCTTGAATCCTCTTCCATCTACCTGCTTCAGCATCTATTTCCTCCTCAGCAGATCTGCAGGAGAATATATGTGCCAGCTTGCCATTGCTTCTGAGTGCACTGGACGTTAATGTATAAGGATTTCATTCAAGGAGCAGATAAGAATGCAAAGTTTGCCAAATTCCTGTTCCTACAAAATTTCTGAGGCTAGTTGCAGTTTTCAAATAAGCAGCTATTGATCGCTTCTAGAACAACGCAACAATAATATTTTTATCATGATGATACACTTACAGTACCTTAATCAAAATAATTGTCTACAAGAACTAAAGGTATATACATTTTAATTATACTTAAGTTACATATATTTTAAAATAGACATGTAAGGAGTTTACTTAGCTGTACAGTTTCTTAACAGCCAGAGATAAAGTTTCCATAGTCTATAAGGGAAAATGTAATTTAGATACTATCAGCCTAATCAGCAAGAAAATAACTATTGAAAAACTAGTTTTCTCTATTTGCTACTAGAGGCTAGATAAAGGGAAAATATCTAAGGAAGGGATTAGGCAAACTTTAATTGCCCAAACCCAAAACTGAGATCTAAAAGAAATCCACTCAGCAGCTGCCTATGGTTTAAGACACATCTGTGTTTAAGACCAAGCTTATTCATGTGACTACAGCTCTGGTCTTGCACTTCTGCGTACGTTTGTCCCTACCTCAGTACCCAGGTTCTCTAATCCTAAATGGGTAAAAAAAAACCCAGCTATAACTCTGGAGATATAGTATGAAGACTGTATCACTCACAGAAATACAATTCTTGACACACAACTTAAAAAATAGCAAAACAAAACCCAAACCTAACGATATCGGAAACACTGTGATGTCCACCTTCTACATTGCAGCCTAGCACATAAGTTAGATATGAGAAAAAATGAGACCGAGGTTCAAACAGTGTATTCTTGCCAGTACTGACATGTTCTGACACACCTAATGTGTGTGTATGTACATGTAGATAATATTGGCATAATATGTGGACTACACATACATATAAAAATATGTCTTCATACACAGAGATGTATGTATATTAAACCTTACATAAACATGGCTAGTTTATAGAAGTGGTCAGCATCGCCATTTCCTTCCTTCCACACTTTGAAAGTAGAAATAGTATAACTTCAAAAAATAAACTACAAGCATCTATATTCAAGAGGAAATTCAAACCTAACAATTCTAAGTAAATGAAAATATAAATTTCCAGCCTTTTACCAACACACCTAAAATCTGGGAAAGGGATTTTTTTTCTTTTTTTTGGCTTTAGTGTTTTCTGTTGACTGCTAACATGAGTTCTTTGAACAGCTCTGAAGTTACGTGCCTTATTTCTGAGGCTAACACTTCTACTTATCCCCTTTGTATCACAATTCAGGCATCTAACAAAGGAATGTGAATCCTACAAGAATTTTTGGGCCTAGCACCACATCTCTGGAAGAATCAGAATTGTGCATACATTTTAATACTGCATAATACTGTTATCCTTTTCACATTATCTGTGAAAGAAATAAAAATAAAACCAAAACCCAAACAAATTAAATCAGAATTGGAAGCATCATAGTTTCATAGTTCTTGTCTTTGATACCACTCATACCAGACCTACTCATTGTAGACTAAAAGTTTCAGTCTTAGCGCATATTAGCCAAGTCCCTCACTCGATAGAACATATACTCTTATTTATCAAATATCAAATATTAGAATGCTACAATGTATCTAAAAGACTAGAACATAGCATTTAACTAAACAGGCAACAATATCTAGTCTTGAGCATCATGTAAAAAGAAACTCTGTCCACAAGAATAGAAAAAGGTACAAAATCAAACACAGAGAAAACACATGGTGTTTCTTAATACACGTGAAATGGTCCACATATATGTTAAAACCCACCTTTACAGTAACCTGCATTCACCCCCTCTAAGAAATACACATCATGACACAGCTTTCAAGTGTGAGTTCTGCAGATTACTGCACTTTAGATTACATACATCTTGAGAAGGAATTGAGAAAGCAAAAAATCCTTACAAGCTTTCTGTAGGTATTTCAATTCATGTGAGGTATTACCACAAAGAAACCATCTAACAGAGAGGAGAGGAGGGTCTGATTGTCTATAGCAACATTTGTTCTCTTAGTCACCTGACTACTACTCTGCTTTTTCCTGTTTTTTCCCCTCTAGGCACCCCATTACCCTGCTCAATGAATCAGCAAATATTCCATGAAAAAAGAGGAAAAATACTATCTATCTGATCATGCAGGAAGTGAATAAACGCTTCAGAGGCAACCTTAATAATACATACACTAAATCCTGAGGCCACTTTTTTTTTGTAATCTTAGTGCTAGTTTACTGTAGATTAAAATATAATTTCCCTCTTAAGAAGAAGAAATTTGGAAATGAGATCTCATATGAGTCATGGCAAAGCTGGATTTCTGGATTCGCAAAGGTGTCTAACACCACTGACGAAACAACAAAGGGAATAAAGAACATTGTCTTTTCTGTGGGGATCTGCCACTAGGAAGGGAAAAGAGCAAATACAAAATGGTAAGATCCTTGTGTTTACAGCTTTTTGATTAAAAGAACAGTCATGTGAGGTTTCAGAATTCCTGGGTCTGGTTTTATCTGATTCTGTAGGAGACCCATCTGCATCTTTCCTGTTTTGCCTGACACCAAGCATTGCACCCTTTCACTGTCATTCTTTCTCCTAACCTGCTTCATCTCTTATTCCTAGCTTTCCCTGGTTGTCAGTCTCTTTCTGTTCCTACACTAGTCCTCATCTTTTCGACCTTCTCAAGGTTATTCCCTGTAATCTTCCCACTACTCAGTTGCTTTTCTCTTAAACCTCTCTTTCTGCACTAAAAAATGTTTAATGCAGGCCGTGTGCATAATACTACACCATGTGCGACAGAAGCAGTTGTTCTATCAGCAGTTCCCACCACAGGCAGATTATACCTTCACACTCCATAGCTGCACGAGTCCTGCACCACCTTTCAAGGCCAAAATCAAACACTTTTACTTTTTGTCCAGCAGGAGAAAGGGAGGGAGAAGTGATGAATAACCGAATCTTCAAATATGTTCTGTAAGATACTGGAACGGGCTCCAGACACGGCAAAGCTTAGCAATGATGTCAGCTCCTGCCTCCAGCAGTAGCCTGCCGCAATATGCTCGCCAATTTTTGGCGTGTTCCTAGTTTTAACAACTTGGGGGCTGTACGGGAAGCAGCGATGCTCACGCATCTTGACACGTAACACTTCTCGGCTTCAAGGCGCAGGGGATGAGCCTCAGCATGACTTTTCCAGCACGCCCGGCTCTGAGTGGCGGCCCACGCATCTTAACTAAGTCCTTCCTCCAGACACCGGTTGGAAGCGGACCCGGCAGGGCCCCGAGGCGGCGGAGAACGCGGAGACCCGGGCCGCGCTCCGCGCCCCCCCCACCTCCGGGCGGGAAGCGGCGACGGCGGCCACGCCCCCTTCTTCCCTTCCCACCCTCCCCTCCCAAATCCCAGAGCGGCGCGGGGCCTCGGGGGCGCGCGGGCACCGCCCACCGCCCACTGGGCCGGGCGCGCGCGGGGGGGGCGGGGCGCGGCGCCGCGCCTCGGCGGGGGTCGTTGAAGCGCGGAGCGTGCGCGTGGCGGCCGGCGGGGCTGCGGCGGCGCTGCGAATTTGTGGGGGGAGGCGGCGGCGGCGGCGTCGTCGTCGTCGGGCTCCGAGGAGGAGCCGGCGCGGCGCGGGGCGGGGCGGGGTGGAGTGGAGTGGGGGGAGGCGGCGGCGCTCGCTCGGCCCCGCGCGGGGCTGCCGCCGCCGCCACCGCCACTGCCACTTCCCGCCTGTCCGGGAACGCGATCGGCACCCGGAACCCCGGGATCTTGGCCGGGCTACTCGAGGCGGCGCGACTTCTCGCGGTTCCCCCGGAGCGGCGGCGGCGCGAGAGCTCCCTTCCCGGAGCGCGGCGGCTGCGGCGATGAAGCTGAGCCGCCAGTTCACGGTGTTCGGCAGCGCCGTCTTCTGCGTGGTGATCTTCTCCCTCTACTTGATGCTGGACCGCGGGCACTTGGACCACCCCAAGAGCCCCCGCCGCGAGGGCACCTTCCCCAAGGTGAGCGGCGGGGCGGCGCTGCGGGGGGAGGTGGGGGGTGGGGTGGGCGCTGGTGGGGGCTCGGGGCGCCGCTCAGCCGCGGCACCAACAGGTGGGAACGAAGCGCCGGCTTTGGGGCATCGGGTTCGGGGAGGTGATTGTGTTCGGCGCTGGTGAGACCGCACCTCGAATACTGCGCTCTGGGCCCCTCGCTACAGGAAGGATGTTGAGGCTCTAGAGCGTGTCCAGAGAAGAGCAACGAAGCTGGTGAAGGGGCTGAGAACAAGTCTTACTAGGAGCAGCTGAGGGAACTGGGGTTGTTTAGCCTTGAGAAGAGGAGGCTGAGGGGAGACCTTATTGCTCTCTGCAGCTACCTGAAAGGAGGGTGCTGGCCTCTTCTCCCAAGTGACAGGGGACAGGACAAGGGGGAGTGGTGTCAAGCTGCTCCACTGGTGGTTCAGACTAGATATCAGAAAGACGTTTTTCACAGAAAGGCTCAGTGGGCTCTGGAACAGGTTGCTCAGGGAGGTGGTTGAGTCACCTTCCCTGGAGGCAAGACGTTTAAAAGACGGGTACACGAGATGCTTAGGGGCATGGTTTAGTGGCAGGTAGGAATGGTTGGACTCGGTGATCCAAGAGTTTCTTTCCAACCTTAGTGACTTCATAATTCTCGCTTCTGAGCTGCACCCGCGGTTAAACCGAGCCATGCTTCTTCAGTTCTGTCTTGTTTGTGTGGAAGAGGATTTTAAAAGCCTGCATGTTGTGGTAGTGTTCTGATAACGAATGTTTAACTGTAGCGAGTTAAAGGTGTTTATAAGTGCACATGCCATGCTGTGTGGAATAATGCTGTGGATAAATAGCTCTGCTTTCTTATAGGAGTAAATAAATAAAGAGTAAAGTTAGATCTAATTGAGGCTTCCACTGTACTTATTTTTGGGGAAATGAAAAAAAAAAAGAAAAAATTTTTAGTGCAGCAGTGAGGCTTCAAGCGAATAGACTAACTCAGAAGGCTTATTTAGAACGTAACCATTATCTCTCTGGTAGAATCACTTAACTTTTCATTTAATGCAAGTGTAATAGTCAGTACTATTTTATCGTTAGTGATAAAGAAAGAATGCTGATCTGTGCTGCCTTTATTCCTTTGAGTTACAGTTCAGAGGTCAGCCACTATTTTTGCAGGAACTGGGAGAATGGGAAAGAAGCTTAGGAGAAGAAGGGCTGGCTACAGCAGCTGTGTCTGATATGTAAGTCCAGCAAGCCAGTAATGCCATATGTGACACTTGTAACAGCAAAGTGTAAGTGCTGCTTTGGTTATATGGTTGGTATTTCATGTAAGGAAGTAAGTTTATTTGTTTTTATACCACCAGTTATACCACCAGTTGAGTTTAGCCCAAGTAAAGTATAGAACAGGAAAGCTTGTATGTGGGAGGTCTCTTCCCCCCCCCCCCCCGCCTTCTTTTAAGTGTTAGATTTTGGCTGGAAACACTTGAGTGGACAGGGAAGATTACTATTAGACATGTTTTATCTATCATTGTTGGTGTCTTGCAGTTGAAATTCCTGTCTGTGTCCTGTAGTGTGACGCTGGTCTGTGGTGTGACATTGTATTATCTATTGTGACCAAGGGTCTAGTACCTTAATCTATTGTTACACCTTTTTCCCCTACGTGATCTAGTTAGCTGAAGACAAATTATTTCTTCCATCTTCCTCTCTTCACTTGGTGTTCTAGAACATTCTGTCCATGTTTACTCTTTCTGCATTTTCCATATCTGAATTTCTTTGAGGCTGCTGCGTCTCAGTGGAGAATCCTCTGTCTATCACTGGTTTGGTCCTTCCTTTGGATAAAATGTTATCTTTTCCTTTCTTATTGCTTTGTCCTTTGAGGAAGTTACAGATGCAATTAATGTGACTTTGTAATTTCCTTTTGCTGCCCATAGGGTAGAAACTTTTCATTTTGTTAGAAGTGTGAAACCTCTGACACCCAGCAGAGCCTTTCAGAGCCCTATAACATCACTTTACAGTAAATGCAAAAGGTGAAGAGTGAAATAGAAGGCACTAAAAATGTATGAGACAATGGCTTTAATCCTGCCTTAGCTGGCAAAAATTTGTTTGTGTCAGTGCAGTGTTGCCAGAACTCTGTGTACTGTAAATGAAAATAGCCACAGATGTAGAAACTTCAAGATGTTTTTGTTTGTGAAAAGCTATAGCAGCAGTAGGTCCTCTCTGTAGGTTTAAGAAGGCATTGTCTTTCCTGATTGCAAAAGGTCAAAGCTTAGTTTCCAAGTAAAGTAAAGGAATTGAGACCATTTTTTTTACAACTTATTGATTTACTTCATACCTCTTTCTGTTCTGATAATGTGCTAATTTTTCAGCTTTGCTGTTCCTCTTTTCTGTTCTGGTAAAAACATATATCACATTTTTCTGTCCTGGATGTTTCATATTGTTTTCTTCTTTCTGACCTACGTGGCTTACACTGACCTACATGGCTCAGAGGAGAGAACTAGGTACTTCTGGAAGCTGTCTCCCGTTTGGCTTATAATCGTTTGTCTATCTAGGCTTTTAAATTTAGTTTCTGCAAGGGCAAGAGTTGGAGTTTTTCATCTGGCAGTGGTCTGCATTCACTGAAGTGTCTGGTACGTAATGCCAGTAGTAGAGTAAATCATTAGGGTTGCTGCTCCACTTTCATTTCCACTTTTTCTTCCAGACAAGGTGCCTTTTCTTTGCATGGTCTTGGGGTAGTATGTTGGGCTTAGTGTTGTGAAACTGTCTTCTTGCAGGCTTATCTGCCAGTGTGATCAGGAATTGTTCTTCCAGAGCTTGCTTTCCACTTTGAGGGTTCAGGTAGTTCAGAGACGCCAACAAAAATGCCTAGCAGAAATAATTTGTGGACAAGGTCTCCCAAGATGGGTGAATAGGCAGATGTCTTTGCATTCTCTCTAAGCTGGTACTTGTAAATGCCTTTCATTGCTATTTGGAAGGCAGTGGTGATGTTGCAGCTTTTTAGGTGCTGGGTTTGCAAAAGCTGACATCAGTAATCAATTTGATAGTAAATATTATCCACTCAATGGTAAGGTAGTGTTTTGACAACTATAATAGGACTTGAGCTGAAGGGATTTACGGCCTTGGTGGTGCATTTAAATCATAATATCAGAATATATGTATGTTGCTATAGATCTAAAATCCCTGTAAGGTGCAGGACCTTGCACTTGGCCTTATTGAACTTAATGAGGCTGGCACAGGCCCACCTGCTAAGCCTGTCCCAGTCCCTCTGGATGGCATCCCTTCCCTCCACTGTGTCAGCTGTGCCACAGAGCTTGCTGTTGTTGGTAAACTTGCTGAGTATGCCCTGAATTCCACTGTCCATGTCTGCAACAAAGGTGTTGAACACTGGTCCCAATACTGAACCCTTGGAACACGCTCATCATTAGTCTCCACATGGACATAGAGCCAGTGACCACAACTCTGTGAGTGCAACCAGTCCTTATGATTTCAATATCACAAACCCTGTCTTTCTCTCTGAGCCTGTTCCTATCCATAGGGCACTCATGTCTTGGGACATATCTTGGGATATGATAGGTCCTAGTGTCTTGTCTCACAGCCAGGAACAGTATAAAAACATTGCAGAGAGATGAGCTCAAGGTGGAGGAATAGCTTTAGGTGCATTTTTAGATTATTATCAGTTGTCATTGTGTAAGAGCGTTGTAGTGGATATACAGTGGAAAAATGGTTGATTATATTGGTTTTGTCTGTAATAACACAGAACTGTCCAAGAAGTCTTATGTGATGGTACAGTGAAGGAAGGCTTGGTGATGCCTAGTTCTGTGCTGTCTGCTGTGCAGCAAGCAGCAGGTGCAAGTGACTTGTGGGCTAAATTGGTAACTACTAAATGAAACTACATTCAAATAAAGTCTAAAGTGGAAATCCATAAGCCAGCTTATCTTGAAGGATATATCTTACCATATGCAGATGAATATCATATACGAATAAGCCCATCTTAATCTATTCTGTATCTTAGAATCAAGTTGAAAAAAATCAGTTGCCTAACACTGCTTGTTTTCTGAGCTAACTTTACTGTGACTTAGAGCAGATCCAGAAGAGCTGTTTATTTACAGAAGCATGTGGATTATTTCTTTTGATTCTAAATATTGTTAGATTTGCACCTAAGCATACATGGCACACGTTAAAAATCCAATTATAAAACATTAAATGGAGGATTTGTTTGCAAGAGTATCTTGCTTCAGAAATACTTGGGTTTTGTGTAGTGTTCACGTGAAAGTTCATTTTTTGTGAATTTTATGCTTGAGCAAGGCAATGTAGCATCAAAATAACACGATGAATCATCTTCTGTCACTACCCAATAAGTGATGCTTTGTACCAGAGTTTTTTTCCTTTGACCACTTTCACACAGCTAATTGAGGCTTTTGTGGGACATCTCCCTGCTACTTGCAAGGTTTTTTCTGGGAATACGTTTTAAACGCTACCGTGGTTGCAGTTGGTGACTGAAATGGCACCAAGTGATTGCCCCTTTTTATCTTTGGTCTTAAACTCTATTAAAAGGCAAAGCACAGACACACAGCAACTTATATCCTTACTGTTTTCTTTTTTCTGAACAAGTGTAATTTGAATTAGATAATAGGCAGTTTGGGTGGATCAGTGGGCTGAGGCCAGTTGGATGAGGTTTAACAAGGCCAAATGCAGAGTCCTGCACTTGGGACACAAAAAGCTGGTGTAGCGCTACAGGCTTGAGGAAAAATGGCTGCCTAGCAGGGAAAGATCTGGGGGTGTTGGTTGGCAGCTGACTGAATGTGAGTCAACAGAGTGCTCAGGTGGCCAAGAAAGCCAACAGCATCTTTGCTTGTATCAAAAATCTTGGCCAGCAGGACCAGGGAAGTGATTCTTCCCCTGTACTCTGTACTGATGAGGCCACACTTTGAGTACTGTGTTCATTTTTGGGCCCATCAGTATAGGAAGGACATTGAGGTCTTGAAGTGTGTCCAGAGAAGAGTGACAAAATTGATGAAGGGGCTGGAGAACAAGTCATAAGAGGAGCGACTGAGGGAGCTAGGGTTGTTTAGCCTGGAGAAGAGGAGGCTGAGAGGAGACCTTACTGCTCTCTACCACTACCTAAAGGGAGGTTGCAAAAAGATGGCTGTAGGTCCCTTCTCCCAAGTGACAGGTGATAGGACAAGGGGGAATGGTGTCAAGCTGTGTCAAGGGAAGTTTAGACTGGGTATTAGGAAAAAAAAATTCTTCACAGAAAGAGTTATCAACCTTCCAATCGCTGTCCCTGGAGGTGTTTAAGAGGTGGGTGGATGAGGTGCTTGGGGACGTGGTTTAGTAGTAGACAGGTACAGTTGGGCTTGATGATCTGAAAGGTCTTTTCCAACCTAATGATTATATGATTCTTCCTCCAGCTCTTTTTTTCTCCCCTACCCCTTACCTTTGACTGTCATTACTGAAGTGTACACTGATGATCTCATGTGTGTCTCACTGCTTTTATGGGTTCACTAGTTGCACTGCATTGAACAGACATGATCAAGTACAGTTCCTTTAAAAGCAGCCAGCTTGTTCTTTTGTTTCCAGTGTCCTTTCAGCAAATATTAAGTGGTCTGGCTGTTGGTTATGCTGCTAAATCTTATTGACTTGATGCATGCTTTCAAGGCATCTACACAATGCATTAAATACTTACACTCCAATGGCACAGACAGTGATTATTACAGTATGGAATGTTATTTCATCAAGGCATACCAATAATTCGATAGTGGTACTGTCTGACCAAAATTTGAATCACAATAGGCTGGAGTAGCAGTAGTAGGAAACTGGGACCAAGTACATCACAGAAACACCCAACAGTTTTCTGAATCTGTATGTTGAACCAAGGTGCCTTGTGAACTTTGCTCTGGAGTACTGCTATGGTAGTGCTTCCCTTGCTGAAAGGAAACACTATCTTTAGTCAGCTTTGAATCTCCCAGCAGGTGGTCCTAACTGCAGCCTGTCAGTTCATGCTTGGTAGTTACCATGCCTCAGTTCTGTGCAGTATAAACCACAGAATCAAAGAATCACTGGGAAAAGACCTCCAGAGTCATTGAGTCCAACCATTCCTATCTGCCACTAAACCATGTCTCTGAGCACCTCATCCACTCATCTTTTAAATACCTCCAAGGATGGTGACTCAGCCACCTTCCTGGGGAGCCTGTTCCAGTGCCCAGTGAGCCTTTCCGTGAATTTTTTTTCTGATGACCAACCTGAACCTCCCCTGGCATCGCTTGAGGCCATTCCCCCTTGTCCTGTCCCCTGTTACTTGGGCGAAGACACCAGCACCCTCCTTTCTCCTTTCAGGTAGTTGTAGAGAGCAATAAGGTCTCCCCTCAGCCTCCTCTTCTCCAGGCTAAACAACTCCAGTTCCCTCAGCTGATCCTTGTAAGACTTCTTCTCAGCTCCATCACCAGCTTTGTTGCTCTTCTCTGGACTCGCTTCAGAGCCTCAACATCCTTCCTGTAGCGAGGGGCCCAGAATGCAGTATTCGAGGTGCAGTCTCACCAGTGCCGAGCACAGAGGGAGAATAACCTCCCTGGTCCTGCCGGTCATGCCATTTCTGATACAAGCCAAGATGTTATTGACCTTTTTGGCCACCTGGGCACACTGCTGGCTCATGTTCAGCTGGCTGTCAATCATCACCCCCAGGTCTTTCTCCTCTAGGCAGCTTTCTAGCCACTCTTCCCCTAGTCTGTAGCACTGCGTAGGATTGTTGTGCCCCAAGTGCAGGACTCGGCTTTTGGCCTTGTTAAACTTCATACCATTAGTCTCAGCCCAGCAGTCCAGCCTGTTCAGATCCCTTTGCAGAGCCTCCCTACCCTCCAGCAGATCGACATTTCCACCCAGTTTAGTGTCATCTGCAAGCTTACTTAGGGTGCATTCGATCCCCTCATCCTGGTCATTGATAAAGGTGTTGAGTAGGACTGGACCCAGCACTGAGCCCTGGGGGCCACCACTTGTTACCAGCCTCCAGCTGGAGTTAACACCATATACCGTAACTCCATGGGCTCGGCCATCCAGCCAGTTTTTCACCCAGGAGAGTGTATACCTATTCAGGCCAGAGGCAGCTGGTTTCCTAAGGAGAGTGCTATGTGAAACTGTGTCAAAGGCTTTATTGAAGTCCAAGAAGACTACGTCCACAGCCTTTCCCTTGTCCATTAGGTGAGTCACTTTGTCATAGAAGGCGATCAAGTTATTTTGGCAAGATCTGCCTGTCATGAACCCGTTTTGACTGGGACTGATCATCCAGTTCTGTTGCATGTGCTTCATGATTGCACTCAAGATCACCTGTTCTATGACTTTCCCTGGCACTGAGGTAAGACTTGACAGGCCTGTAGTTCCCTGGAGCCTCCCTCCGACCCTTCTTGTAGATGAGTCTAACGTCAGCCAGCCTCCAGTCAAGTGGAAGACCTGCTCCCTCTACTGTCAGCACATCTGTATGCTTCTTTTTTATTGAAATGGCTCCTGATACACTATAAACATCTTTTCCATCTATAGTTTTGTTAAATACTATGCCATATTTAAGTTACTGAAGTCAGTGGCTTACCTGGAATATAAATATGCATATTTTTATGCCTTTTTAAAGGGAATGGCCTCAAGCTCTGCCAGGGGTGGTTCAGGCTCGACATAAGGAAAAAATTCTTCACTGAAAGGGTCTGCCCAGGGAAGTGATTGACTCACCTTCCCTGGAGGTGTTTAAGGTGCGAGTGGATGAAATACTGAGGGACATGGTTTAGAGACTGGTGGAAATGGTTGGACTCAATGAGCCGATGGGACTCTTCCAACCTGGTGATTCTATGATTCTATGATTTTGTTGCTTCATGTTCTTAGTAATTGATTTTTTTTTATGAGCTCATTTGGGAGCTCTCAGACCTGTGTTGTGTGATAAGGAGCAAGACTTATGTATGCAGAGGAATTGGAGGCAATTTGATCAGGTATTTAGGAAATCCTTGTTTTACTATAAAATGTGAATAGTGGCAATTAAGGTTGTACATAATTTTGAAGTTGTCATTTTCTGTCTTCTGAGCACTGAAAAGTCGTGAGCACAGTGATTTAGTGGCATTCTTATGAGTTAAGTATCAGAGAAGATTGTATGTTGAGTGAAGAAAGCCAGAAAAGGAATTACCATTTTCCTACTTTTGAAACATGTTGACTTATTTAAAAAACAAAATCAAAAACGAACAACAAAAACCAACACAAACCCCCCTATTAACAACCTATAGTAAGCTGACAATCTAAAAGTCTTTGAGCGTCATGGGAGTAATCTTGAATGAAAGATAATGAAAATTTAGAATTTCTTCTGAGCTTTTGGTACGTTGTAGAGGAGGAGGGGCTGTCTTTCTGAACATAATTACTGGTCAGTAATAGTTCTTTATAGTTCATGTTTATGGTGTCTTCATTGCTTGCATGTTTTGTGTAAAATTTTGGCTAAGCATCACTCAAGGCATAGCATCTTTCAATGACAATCTTTAAATTTCATGGAAAATACTGAGTAAAATGAATTTTTCAGAAAAAAGTAACACCACCCATATAAGTGAGTACTTTCTTCTGCCTAACTTAAACTGTATAAATTAAATAGAGGTTTCTAGTGTGCTCTTATTCAACCTTTTCTTTGTCTGATGTATAGCTTTTTTATTTTATGTTTTGACGTTAAAATAAAAATAAACTTAAAATGCATAATAGCATGTAAGCTGGGCTTCAGTTTTGTACTGCTAGCCATTTAAAGATTCAATATAGAGTATGGAGGGGAATCAAAAAGGAAATTAACCTTAAATGTATCAGCCAGAGTAGTTGTGAACATTTTCAGATTTATTGACTTTAAATAGGGAACAGTTCTAGATTTGTCTCCATTTCACTGTTCTTTCTCCTTGACATCAAATCCCTGATGACAGTGTCAAATTACTTCCTAACGCTTTGCCTTATTTTTACCTCCGTAAATTGCATGAAACTAAAGTCTAGGATAAAAGTACGTTAAAGACTCTTGCTATTGCTGCCTCTGGTGAAATAAAGTGTGGAAGTCCATCAACTTCTTAGAATATGTCAGTCTGCTGAATCTTTAGAATAGAACTTTCTAATTTTTTTAAGAGAGCGAGCATCTGTTTTGTAGTTTAGTCAATTCAGACGAATTCCAGTGTCTTCCTGAAGTGAGCTTATTTTGACTGGTACTTTAAAGGTAAGAAATTGCTAATAAGGTTACTTGTGTAATTTTCATCATCACAAATGTATGTAAGCCTCCTGCCCAGATGAATAAAGGCTTTAAACCTTGACTTGTCCTTTTCACATTTGCATTGTATGCTTGTTTTTTTGTTCTTTCTCCTATCTGGCAATATGAATACATGTTGAAACAGTGTATTTAAATATAAAGCTTTGATGCTACATCAGGTTACATTTTTAACTTTCACCTGCCTTCTCTTTCTGCACAGGAGATAACTATTTAATTGCACATTTAGTATGTTCTGTTTACTGTACAGTACTGTAACAGTGAACAGAGAATGCTTTCTGGTCTAACCATCTTGGTATACTGGCATCTGATCAGAGGCTTATATTAAGATTTTGGTGAAGTCAGTGTGTAATTTGGGAAGATGTACCTGGAAATAGTTATTGAGAAGACTGGTACAGAAAATTAAGATTATTGCTGTTCAGTGTCACCAGAAAATGAGATTTTAAGTCCAGTTTCCTCACTGCTTGCTCTAGTAGATCTGTACAGGCAACGATCTTGACTTGGAAGTCCACATCGCCTGTGAACTCTGTCATTTGTGGTATTTTGTCTTCACCACACTCAATGGTTCACTAGAGCCTCTTGGCAGGACAGGGCTAGAGGAGAATGGGCTCTGGCTTGTTTTGAACCAAGCTTGTTGCATTTAATGGCTGAATGTAGATACAAATAGTCAAGTTCCAGCTGATTAGTCTCTTACGTGGCTTCCTCTTCTGCCTGCCTGTTTCCATGAGGTTTCCTCACCTCTAGGCCTGTCAAACTCGCACCTCAGTCATTTGAGCTAGCTGTCCTTTTCCTGATGAAATGATCATTAGTGACCTGTTGAAGGTGACTGCATTTAGAGAAGGAGTGAACGTTTACTGAGGAAATGGAAGTTGTGAATAGTATCATGCTCAGATGGGAGAAACTGCTTCTTCTCCACTTCCTCAGAATAAAGCAGCTTGACCTTTCATTGTGTCATTGGATTTCCTTCCTGACCTGTGCTACAGGTCAGACTGCTGTCAGAAGCAGAGAAGAACAAGCAGAGGGCAGTGCAAAATCAGACTGCTGTGGTGTATTTGGGGTGTGAAAACTGCTGGAGGTTTTGAACCGATTGAAGCATAAAGAACTGTTTATGTAGCTGGTTCATGTGGTGACAGTGGCAGGTTGCTCAATGCAGCTAGCAGGTATAGAGAGTTTTTCTTCCACATGGGAGGAGGGTATGCTGATCAGCGCTGTCCTCATGAGGGATGGTCTGTTGGTTAGTTCCAAGCCTATGCAACCATGGGGATGGTGAACAAATGCACTGCTCATGTGATGCCATTCTTCTACCAATGCAGCTGTGCTTACTTTTGGTACTGTTTATTTGTTGGCACTTTGCATTGTTTCTTGTAGAAATAGTTGCTTTGCTGTGGTGTAACAGCATGGTTGCCTTTCTTGCTTTTTGTTAAAATCTTTTTTTGCCTTAATATACTGCTAACATTGTGCAGAGAGACATGAAAGAGGTTTACATCAAAGTTGTTATAAACTTATTCACTGGTTGTATAGGCCAAGTGATTCACGTAATGTTACATTTCATTTCTTTACGTTAAAGCAAGTATGTAGATTAACAGAACATCCTTTAATGATGTTCACTTGGACTAATATGTACTTATCCTGACAGTGTAGCTCCATTTTTCTGTGCTCCAATTTTCAGGGCACTAAGTCTTGGATAAGGTGCTTCTTGTCTTTGAAGTCTTGATGCTGTAAAGTCAATGGGAGGTCTGCTGACAT
This sequence comes from Clamator glandarius, assembly GCA_033459285.1. NCBI lineage: Eukaryota > Metazoa > Chordata > Aves > Cuculiformes > Cuculidae > Clamator > Clamator glandarius. Next base: position 9,413 of record JAUNZM010000084.1, on the reverse strand, counting down.
TTATGAATTATGCAGCTATCCAGATTTTGCTCTTCAGTATCTACAAAGCCATGCAGACTACAAAATTTCAGGCAGAACTAGTTAAGGTAAAATTGGTGCACCTCTGCTCAGGTTAAAAAGAAAAAAATTCCTCCTACTCACCACTGAATATATGAAAGATTTTCAAACTTATTTTAAAACAAAGTACATTTTTAGTAATGGAGCGGACATGTGTGTTTTATTTTTTAATTAGACCTATTTAAAGGCACCTGTAATATGCTTCTAATCTGGTTTACTAGTAAATCAACATCTGTTACTAGCAATCAATAAGATGAGAAAGTTTTAAACTTCCCTGTTTTGTACTGTTTGGTCTTGGTATTTGAAGTTTATTGGTGTTAAGTCAGTTGACTTCCTCAAAATGCTGAAACTGAATTTCATTGTTTTTCACACATTAATTTTATTGCCCTGAAGAGTTGCAGTAATGTCCACGTTTAGCTAATATTTTGAAATAATTTTGCTTTTGAATAGTATGTTATTGGCATTGTCTTCTCCTATCTGTTTAAAGTCAATAAGGTGAAAAAGTGAATGTGCAATGAAAACAGACCTAGCTTCTGCATAGTTTGCATCCTTATGAAGTTTTCAACTTGAGGATGGATTCCTGGCACTGTTTTTATATTCAACAAAAACTAGTATCCATTTCTATTCTGTTACGCTGTTGTTTCTTACAGTTAATTCTCATAGCTGATGCATTTCACAACAGAATTTGAAAATATTTTTAAAATCTCAAAAGATTTGTCTGTCAGTTTTAACTTGGGTACTGCATGAGGTCATAGTTAATGATCTTTAACTGCAGCTTTTTTATTTCAAGCATTGCATTCAAGTTGAGTTAGTGCATGGCATGTTTAAATGCTTTAGAAAGGATGTGTGTTGCATCTCATAGTCTTCAGAAAAGAAAACTGAATTAACAGATGTCCTATGTCAAGTCCGCAGTTGGAAGTCTTTGTAAAGATTCTTTCTTCAAATAACAGAACATCTACCTTGAAAGTAACATACTGTAACAGTAGAACTCATGGCTCTTCAGAACCAACCCCCCCCCCCCCCCCCCTCTTTTGCTCTTTTGTCTGTTGTGGGCCACTGCTGGAAAGAGAGTGATTGGGTAAATGACAATACAGGTCATTATGACCAGGTAGTTGACAGGCTGTTGCTAAGCAGTGTTAAACTTTTCTTCATTCAGGAAGAGCTAGAATATTTCTAGAAAATACATGAATGAGAGTATGAATTTTGAAGTGTTACCTGATTTTAGAGTTGTAGAGACAGTTTATATCAGCTTACATAGTGATAGAATAGGTGTGACCAGCGTTTTAGCTGCTTACATATTTGGCAACTTTGAACTATAGTCATGTGCAGTGAAGCAGGTAGTAATTTGTGTAGATGGCAGCTTCTTAGGAACCTTAAGATCAGAGCTGTGTTGGGCTGCCTGTAAAACTCCAGTCAGTATTATTTTATATATGTTATTTTTAGAGTGATTAGCATACTAGACTATTTGCTTTTTTGAGTAGAGAAATCTTTCTTTCAAAATGTCATGGACATCGAAAGGGAAAATATTAATTTTATACAGAAATGTGTACACACTTCAATATAGCATTGGAAGGATTTCGATCTGGTTGTTTCTTTTGTGCCTCCAGGGGTCGTGGGTCTACAGGTTTTTTTACTTTCCAGTATCCCATCATCTGCATATTGATTTTCTGATGTTTACAGTTTGTTTTGTAAATTTGTAGTATTTGTCTTTAAACTATTGAGATTCTGGGATGTTGGCACTACATGTCAATTAGCTTAATCTGTATCTGTTGTAAAAACATATTTTTGTGTTTTGGGAAGTAATAATTGTTTGCCTGTGTTGCATTTTAAAACCTGTTGTTATTCTCAGGATGTATCAATTTAAGGGGAGGGGAGAAGGCAATGGGTTAGCCCTTCATACAGCCCAGAAAATGAGGACACAAACTTACCAACAGATACTAGACCATACTGTCACAACTTAAGGCTGGTCCGGGCACTAAACAAATGACAGGTATTCTCTTTTAAAGCCTCTCCCTTCCCAACAGGGGAAGAGAAGAGGGTTAAGGCTAAGAGACTTGGAGGTTGGGAAAAGAACAAACCCTCAAACATATTTAATGAAGCAACAACAATAAAAAGAGAAGAGATAACATTAATAAAAAGTAATGAAATATTTACAAATCCAGTGTTGAACGCTCACAATAACAACCACACTACCAGTGAAACTGCAGGGCAGGCACTGATGAAGCCTCCATACTGGACTCAGAAGCAGGAGGGAACTGAATTCAGGAATATGTGTATTAAGATTGAAGGCAGAAGAATGGACAGTGTCCTCCTGTGACATTGGCCATAGAAGAAGAGGATCTTATTCTTGAATTCCTCAGTTTTATAGCGAGTGTAATGTAAACGGAATAGAATACTTCATTAGCCAGGTTTAGGTGAGCTGTCCTGTCTGCTGTGACCGTTTTTTGCCCTTTGACTTATGACAGTCCAGTATGGCATATAACGACTTTAGCAGTGGCCTTGGTTTCTATAGGAATAAGTATAAGCAGGAGCATTCCTGCATACTGTTTGTACCGTTACCTTGGTAATAACTATAAATATCAAGCATTGTCACTTCTAGAAGCAGACACTGTCTGGAAAACATGTCCTTAACTTAAGAAAAGACAGTCACTTAGAAGTGGCTTGAATGTAAAGAAGAAATACTGAAAGAAGGATTGGGTTTCTTTTAGTTCAAACCAGGACATGTATCTTCCTCAGAATTTCAAATAACTTCCATAAAGATAGAATTAAAGGAATGATGATTTAGAAGAACCCAAAAGCCTTACTGGTATCTCTTGGTAAACATTGGGTTTTTTTTAGTCCTGCAGACTTCTCAGAATGAACAGAATTTAAAGGAAAGTGTACATGACAGTTTAGAAAGGAGGTTTAACCATTTGCAAACTACAGTCTAACTACAGAAGCTGGAATTAACTTGGCATTTTGGGAAAGCACTTCATTCCTTAAAAGGAAGGTGAAGACCTCAAGTGACTTATTACCGGAGGGAAAAAAAAATGTGTTATATATAGGTGTTGTTTCTGGTATTATTTTATATTACTTAGAAACTAAGGCATTGGTTTTAGGAAAATGTTTTACTTGTCATTAAAATCTTAGGTCACAGAGTAGTGGTCTACTGAATCAATGCTATTTGTATTGAGTGTAATGGGTAAAATGCAATTCCAAGCACAAATATATGCTGGATGGAGAATGGATCTCGAACAGCCCTGAAAAGAAGGACATGGGAGTGTTGCTGGATGAGAAGCTCAACGTGAGCTGACAACGTATGCTTGCAGCCCAGAAAGCCACCTGTATGCTGGGCTGCTTCAAAAGAAGTGTGCCCAACAGATTAAGGGAAGTGATTCTCCCCCTCTGCTCTGCTCTTGTAAGACCTGATTTAGAATACTGCATTCGGTTCTGGAGTCCTCACCATAGGAAGGACATGGATCTATTAAGAGTCCAGAGGAGGGCCACAAAGATGATTAGAGGGCTTGAGCATCTCCCATACGAGGACAGGCTGAGAGAGTTGGGCTTTTTTAGCCTGGAGAAGAGAAGGGTCCGAGGACAGCTTATAGCAGTCTTCCAGTACCCTAAGGGGACCTAGAAGAGAGATGGGGAGGGACTTTTCAGAATGACATGTAGTGGCAGGACAAGGAAGAATGGCTTTAAATTGGAAGGGGTAAGATTTAAGTAAGAAATTAGGAAGAAGTTTTTTACTCTGTGGGTGGTAAGGCACTGGCACAGGTTGCCCAAGTAAGTTGTGGCTGCCTCCTCCCTAGAAGTGTTCAAGGCCAAGTTGGATGGGGCCTTGGGTAGCCTGTTCTAGTGGGAGTTGTCCCTGCCTATGGCAGGGGGGTTGGAACTGGATGATCTTCAAAGTTCCTTCTAACCCAAGCCATTATAGGATTAACTGCCTGATTCTGCAGCAGATTTTGTTGTAGTTACTGAGTGTTGGAAAAAACCTTAATCAAACATTGTATATTTTGTTTTCTGACCCCAACTTTAGTAATTGGAAGTGACTGGCTTTTTGTTCTCTCTCTTTTTCTTATTCTTGTTAATTTGAAATCAGTCAGAGGAAAGAAAGAAATTACTGTTAAGACGTAATGCTCCTGAAAACATGTTAAAGAATCTAGCTTGTTGTGATCCTGTAAAAGCTAACACATCATGCCTGAATAAAAGCATACCTCAAATAATTCGAAAGGAGTGGCTAGTACATAACAGGGCAATATTGAATCCAGATATCTTGTTCTGCCATGCTTCTTCCTGTATTCCCGGAGGGATTCCTCCAGTATTACAGTGATTGAATACAATTAAATTGCTTTGTTTTATCTGTCTCTCTTTCCAGGTTGCTTTGGGAGATATGTTGACTTCTTTCAACTCACACTGGTTGTTGTTCTGTTTCCTTCCTCTTGTGGTGCATGTTAGAATCATCTACAAAATCCTGTTGTTTGGCCACTAACTATGACCCTCTGACTGAAATTACTGCCTGTTTGATCTGTCTTTTACAAGATTATTTTGGTGTTTGTAATGGTCTAATAATACAGCTTATTACTATGATCAGACTGTTAGGGGATCTTTTACTAAGTGCTGTGGTTTAGTTTTCTCAGTTTCACTGAAAATAAGGAACTTGGTGTTTATTGAAGTACTATTTATATGCACAGGAAAAGCCTAAAATCTGTACATCTTGATCTCATCATTATGTGACTGCCTTCTAAAAATAGGCTTTTCTTTGATGTTCTGATGTGATAATAAATGGAAAGATCAAATTTTTCAAATCTATGACAGACAAAAAAAAAAGAAGTTGTCATAATTGGTACTTGAAACAGTGTGACAAATATCTTAGGATCATTGATTAAATCCTGTGCTGGAAGTTCAAGTTTGTAGTGGAAAATGTAACTTCTGTTCTTTTCTGTTATTCTGAAAAGACATTATTCAATTTCTTTTAAGTTTATCTTTAAGTATAGAATAAAGATTTATTTGATTTTTTTTGTATGATCATGTACTATTGTAAAATTGTTTGGTTTTAATCCTATCTGAGAAATAATTAAACTTTACTTTTTTTTTTTTTTCTCTTCAGGGCCAGCTTTCAATACTGCAAGAAAAAATAGATCATTTAGAACGCTTGTTGGCAGAAAATAATGAGATTATTTCAAACATACGAGATTCTGTGATCAATCTAAGTGAATCGGTAAAGGATGGTCAAAAAAATCCAGAGGCAATAAACTTCAGTCAAGGATCTGTCTCTGAGCTCTTTTCTTCTGCTTCAGTTTTTCTTGCAGTTGATTCTGAGGATTGTTTGTTTGCTTCAAAAAGTGGAAGTCATGGTTCAGGTGTACAGGTAAGCATACAGCTTTCACTTTCTCTTATTCTACTGGAGCTTAGCCATCATTACATATTTTATTAAGAAAACATTTAATTACTATTAATCTGTGATAGAATTGTACAAGTGACTATTCTGTTTAGCAGATTTTATGAAGAGTCAACATTTCAAAAAGCTTAAAAATTCATAAAAAATGCAAACAAAACCCGATATTACACTCGGATTATTGTCTGGTTGTATCAGAAGTTCTTTGGAAATAATTTGTTCGAGAATCTTTTTCTGTTTCCCCAAATTGTTCTAAAATTGGTGACAAACTGGAAATAATAGATAGCCTTTATTTAAATAGGTTTCACATTTTGGGTATATATGTGTAGATGGGTCTCAGTGGTGAGGTAGAACTAATAATCTAAAAAATTCTCAGGTACTATATTCCGTCTTGAATGTTTGCTGTATTCCAGCATTCTTGTATGTCTCCAGTTTGTACGGATACTTTGATTAGAAAGGGGGAACATATACCATGTTGACTGGCTGGCGTGAACTAGTGAGGTTAGAGTTTTTAAAGTCAGACACTTTGAATTTGGCTTTCTGGTGATACTTGTGAGTTCATGGACTCATATATACTCAGTTTAGTTGAGTGTTTGAGGAGTGCTGAGAATACTGTGTGACCTGTACTGTTTTAAGGAGTCTTATGGGACCACTATAGATTTTTGTAGTATTCCAAATATTACATTTTTAAGTTTAGCTTTCTCATTCTATAAGTGAAAGTATTTCTATTGGCAGGAGAAAGGCAGTGGCCTTAAGATGAATAAGCACACATATTAGGACAGTAGTAACCTGATGTATCATTCGTAATGCCTTTTAAGCTCAGTGATAGACAATGCCTTAATATATCTTTTAGAGAGAAAGTAGGGTTTTTTAGAGGCAGCATCTGACTGTTCATGTTTCTAATATATGCGAAGACTTCTGTGCAGGAAAGTAACCCATGTGGACACATGTTTTTAAGTTACTGGGTTGTTAAGAGGTTATTCCTTGTGCAGTCTGTTACTGTATTAAGTGATGTGGTTTTCTAGGCGCATCAGAAGTGCTACAGTAAAGCTGAATTGTGCATTTTGAGGTAGTGTGTTGGCTGAAATTCTTGGATATTTTAACCTGTTATGAATGGAAAGTAAAACATGTTTGCTTAAACTGTGCTCATATTTTGCTTCGCATTTGCAGAATGTTAGAATGTATACCTACTGTTAGCAAATGTACCTGCCTACCTAACGGCAGGCTGTATTAGCTAAACTGCTTTTTTGAGAACTTTTTTTCACTTTTAAGGTTGTATGCATGTACTTAAATAACAAATGTAGCAGGCCATGTTCTTAATACAGGTCTTCTATTCATATTTTCTTTCTTTGCCTTGCACAGGGAGAGGGGGCTCTAATGTTCTTGGTGTCATTGCATTAGTACCTTTTACTCAGCAAATTATCCGCTATCATCACTAGATCACTTAAAACTGCTTCCGTATACAGTTCCTCATCCTGCAAGTCTGACTACATTTCAATTGTGGAATTGAAGACCTTGACTTTAGCAGAATTTCTGTAACACCATGTTATAAGCTGATCTAAATTACTGTTTTTCAATACACTTCTACTATTTAATACTGTGCAAAACTTGATGTATTGTGCAAGCTCTGTTCATTTATTTTTTCTAGGTTCTTTTATAAAGACTGAGAAATTCTGACCAGATTGTTTGAGGCATTGTATTTTTTAAATAATTTTAAATTCTGAAACAGCTTCTAAGTATTAATTATCCACTGTTCATGAATGTTAATTCAAACCCACACATTTGCACTTTACTGTTTCCATGTTTGTCTTAAGTGAGTGCATTAAAATGAATTGAGAGACTAGAAAGAAGTAAGAGCTAATATAGGTGAGACGTAGTTTATGTATAAAAATCACTTTAGAGTAGGAAGGCAAAAGGCTTAACTGAATAAATTATGGGAGTTCATTATAGCTTCCCATAATGGAGGAATCATTATGAGAATGCATTCAAATACAAATTAAAAACCTCTATGATATTTCAGTGAGAAGTATTACTGAGACTTGCTATTTGGAGAGATGTATTTTCTTTGCATAAATCGAACAAACCAAGTTACTAATAACATGAGACCTCAAAGATTCGTGGATAGGACAGCTAAAGGATGTTTTTCATGAAGGAATTGTAAATCAAGAAATTGTGTATTTTGTTGTGATGTTTCTAAGTAGGTAGGAAATTGTAATAAAGCTGGCCACTGAAAATAAAATTAACTTGAGAATTGATGCAATTCAAATTAAATAGACTAATGTGTACTTTTTTACAAAAGAAATGGAGCTAGGTAATAAAACCAAAATATGAAAAAAGACAACAGGTAAGTTTTAAGATCTTTAATTGAAGAACTTGTAACAACGTGACTATTCTCAAGTTAATGTGATTTTCAGTGGCCAGCTCAAATACAATTTCCTCCCTACTTAGAAACATCACAAGTAACCAAGTGTGCAATTTCTTGATTTACAGTTCCTTCATGGAGCAGGCATAATGAAGATAGGCAACAAGCGTCCTTTTTGATTTTCTGTTTGGGTACCTTTTTTATGAAGTCCTTGCTTACTATCACAGTATTTTATTCTTAAAAATGAAATTCAAGTATGTCCCAGGAAAGTTTTTGCTTCTTGCCAAGGAGGTACTTGAAAGTTGTTCTTCACTTGCAGGCATGTAACCTGCTGAAGTGATGACATAAATCGTAATTAAATCTTTGCACAATTATTACTGAGGATGGTGTTATATGAAAGGTGAAATGATTTAATAATTGTCCTCTGTATGTCTTGCTGTAAGTGTAGTGATTTCAGCCTAATCTGGCTTTAGTTTATTCCTGTGGAAGTTTGGGAGTCCTATTTCTTTTATTGGGCTTTTTTTAACTACTTCTGATTAAACATTCAAATCATCGCATGACTGAAAGGTTGAGGTTTGGATATACCACTAGAAGTCATCTGGCTAAACTTCTCCTCAGGCAGGTTCACCTAGAGCCAGTTGCCCAGGACAATGTCCAGATGGCTTTTGAGTATCTCTAAGGGTGGAAATTGTACAGCCTTTCTGGCTAATGTGTGAAAGTGCTTGGTCACCCTTACATGAACAGAGTGGTTTTTTTGATATTCAGGAAGAGCCTCCTGCATTTTAGTTTGTGCTGATTGCTTCTTGTCTTATCACTCGGCACCACTGAAGAGAACCTGGCTCCTCCTCTGCACTCTTCCTTCAGGTATTTAGACGCTGATGAGATCCCCAAGCCTTCTCTAGGCTATACAGTTTCAGCTGTCTAGCCTTTTCTCATAGGAGAGCTACTGCAATCCCTTTGTCATCTTAGTTGCCCTTTGCTGCACTCTCTCTTCAGTATGTCCGTGTGTCTCTTGTCCTGGGTAGCTTGAAACTGGTCACACGACTGTAAAAAATTGATATGTTGCAGATTGCAGAAAGTTGCTTGTGAAATTCAGGCTCCATCCATGAGAAAAACTTATAGGAATGTGGGCAATTGTAGGAATTGCTGCTTTTTATATCAATGTATCTTCATTGCTGAAATGTCAGAAGGGTTTATTGGTCTTAAGGTCACTCATTGGTAACTGCCAAATATATGGAGTATGCATTTTTCATCAGAAGGTTGCCTTTCACAGGAGAATTTTGTTTAAGGTTAGGGTAGATGAGGTGCTTAGGAGCATGATTTAGGGATTGGTGGGAATGGTTGGACTCGACGATCCAGTGGGTCTCTTCCAACCTGGTGATTCTGTGATTCTGTGAATTACAGTTCCTCAAAATAAAATTTTACAAGAGACAAGAAAAATACAGTATTAGGCTAATTTCAGTGCAACCCTTAATTGGTCCCTTCAAGCTGGCCATGCAGAATGTGTGTATGTACAAGTATTGCAGCTGTATTCTCCATTAAACAGTATTGTAAAAGGTATAAGCAGTCCTGGTGGAACAGTGCTCTGACAAGATCTCGTACAGGCCATAGATTACA